>BLBF01000018.1:8849451-8868427 GCA_015471245.1 Laticauda colubrina | reverse complement strand
TGGCTTGGTGGGCATGGCAGGGGAAGGATACTGTAAAATCTCCAGTCAGAGGTGGTATTTGCCGGGTCTCCAGACTACTCAAAATTTCCCTTACTGGTTTTCCAGAACTGGTCATAACCTGCTGAATACCACCTCTGCCTTAATGGGTCTTTCATACCTTCCCCAAGTATGAACTTTGACTTCCTTTACAATTTACTTTCATCCCATCTACTTCAAAACAGAACTGCTGTAGCTTTTTCTGTTTCCTTTATAGTAGTCTACAGTAGAAAACAGCTCAAAATAGATTTTTCTGAATCTCAGCTAAAATGTGGGCATTGAATCTGTTTAGATTGCCTCTGGATTAATATGAACTTGGCGCATTTCTAAGTTTCTCAAGTAAGGCAACTCTTCACAAGAGCTTCTCAATAAGTTCAGAATCAACTCTGAATTTTTTTAATCTCACCACATCATCCAATTTCAGGTACTGTGTTTTGCAAGTTGATTTGAAACTGCATGCAAACTGGTGTTTCCCTTTGAATTGCTTGGTTGGGCAAAACATATGGCTAGTTTGTTTTTCCATTGGAGAGAACACTTATCTTATCCTATTGCCTGACTTTGGGCTTAAGGTAAATTATTCTATCATGATGGGTTCTTGGTGCTCTCTGCGCTTGCTTGTTTTCTTGCAGAGGTTTCATTACCCAAACTAGGAAACATAATCAGTGCTAGTAAGGAATGCTGTTTGATGTCCGTTTATATTCTAGTGCAGGGCTGTCAAACTCCTGGCTTGTGGGCCGGATACGTCACATGCTGGCCATGCTCACCTCCGTTTAATGAAGGGGAAAAAAGTCCTGATACATCAAGTGATGCCATCGTGACAATGTGAGTTTGACCCCCCCCCCCCGTTCTATTGGATTGCCTGTAAACTGACAACAAACTATTCAATCTTCTGCATAGAACTTATTTTCCTGGTCTTTTCCTGATGATTGTGTATAGAATTTATTTAAACCCCCATTTTCACTCTTCCATTATAGTTAGGGCAAAGGTCTGAGTGCAAAACTGCCAATATGCTACAATTTCACCACCATTGTTTTCATTGTGGAAGTAATAAGTAATGGATGTTGATTCAGAATGTTTGCAAGCAGCCAGACATATGTACACAATGTTTAGATTTCCCCATGTTGAGTATAATTTCTAGTATCAATATCCATTCTGTTTACTGGGCAATTTTATGAAATCGGTTTGCCAATGTCTTCAGAGAAATTTCTTGACTTCTTATGATAGTCTAGAGCCTTAAAACTCCTTGGCAATCCAAGTTCTAATCAGGGCTGTCGCTGCTTAGTTTCTATCATTATCAGCCAAGATGCTGCCACTTGCTCAAGTGAAACTGTCACTAGAAATGTATTTTGTTTCATTTCTGGGAAGTTGGGAGGATTTTTATTCCTCTAGGATTAGCATTTGCTTAGGGTATTAGTTGAAAATTATTACTCTAGTCAGCTCGAGATGAACATTGATTAGTTCATGATGCTTCCGGCATTTTGAAGGGAAGATCATCACAGGTCAGAAGGGAAGACTATCACAGGTCAGCTTCGAAATGCTTCAGGAGCAGTTGTGGATGTGGGTATGTGTAAGGGGTGACACACATAGTGTTTCTAGACTAAATTATTTCTAAAAACCTTTAGTTATTACTCACAACAAGCTGGTGGTGTATGAGGATCAGAGGACTAATTTTTGTCACCTGATGGTGTCCAGGAGCAGTACGTGATAGAGAAGGAGCGGGTGTGGAAGACATTGCAACATGAATAATGATGGTTGATATTTTCCTGATCTAAACTGGAAGAAGAATATTAGCTTCCAACATTTTGAAAAATGACAGTATGGGACAATTTATCCCTGTTTCATCTTCCTTGGTTACTATACGTGATGGAAGCTGATTGTTGTGTATAAGAATTAGAATACTCCAAATACTTTAATTTGATTGGCTGAGCAGGCTGCAATAGGATTGGTGAATAAAGTACCATTACATTAGGCCCGCCTCATGGCGGGAAATCTTAAAGGGCTGTCATTGGTCGCAGGCCATGAGCAGCCGCTATAAAAAGGGCTGCCGCGGCTCCAGCAAGGTTCTGTTATGAAGTCACTGCGTTGGTTTATAATAAAGAGCTGTTTGATGAACACTGGTCTCGAGTACTTCTATTCCCAGGAGAGAACACTGGCGACAAGGATGGGATTGTCTTAGAAGAGCAAGACTGAAGCACGCGGCGACAAGAACCGAGCAACCAAAATGGCCAGTAACAATGCGCCGCCCACACCATTCAACCCAGCCGTAGAAGATTGGGAGTCATACAGTGACCGCTTCCTGATGTTTTTAGAAAGCAACGAGCTACAAGGAATAACTGACCAGACGAAGAGAGCCATATTCCTCATGCATTGTGGCCTGACCATTTTCAAGATGGCTAAGGCATTAGCCAAACTGTGGGACGTAAAACAAATGCCATGGCCAGAATTAAACCGAATGCTACGAGCCCATTACGCGCCTGTGGTCTCCAATCTTATTAAAAGACACGAATTCTATAAGTGAGATCAATGAGAAGATGAGAGCATCGGAGATTTCGTAGCAGCCCTAAGAGATATTGGAGGAGCCTGCGAGTTTCTCAACATGGACGAAGCCATGAGAGACTGCATGGTCCTCGGATTGAAGGACACTACACTCCTAAGCAAGCTACTAAACAGACCAAATATCACAGTGGCTGAGGCCATCGCAGAAGCCATTGCCACTGAAGCAGCCAAGAAATCCGCAGCCACCATGTGCCAAATAAACTCAACAAATCCAGAACCACAAAACCAAGCTCGAGAAAAGAAGGCGGAAGGAACACAAAAACAAACCACCGCGATTGCCCACCATGAAGACCTCGAGTCCCCTGAGCGACACCGATGACAACAATGAAGACATACATAGGCTTCAGTCGGAAAGAAAATGGCGGGAAAAAAGAGGAAGGAGGTGAGAATTCCAGTGAACTGGATGCGGAGGGGACCACCCGCATTCCGAATGCAGATTCCTGGATGCTATTTGCAGATTTTGTGGGAAACAGGGGCACATTGCAAGGGTCTGCCGGAACAATAAGAGCTATAGTTCAAAAAGATGCAGCAGCATCCCCCCCAGAAACAGAGATAGACAAGCCGGAAGCCGATGGAGCCAAGAGAACAGAAGCCGGCAAATGAACGACAAAGAAGAAACACATCAAACAATAATCATAGGAAATGCCAGGGCAGCCAACGCAAAAAAGGTCCGAATAAATGTAAAAATCAAAGGAAAGCCCTTTGAAATAGAAGTAGACTCCGGATCGTACCTGTCAATGGTATCATGGAACACCATCAGAAATCTGATAACAGACATTAAGTGAAGAGAACTGGAACAGCAAAGCTTAATCCTCAAAGATTACCAGGGAAACCAAATCCTGGTAGTGGGTCTTGGACATTTCCTAATAGAATTCAAAAACCATGCTGAAGTACTTCCTCTGACAATCGTCGACCGTGATCACCCTAGCCTTCTGGGAATCGAATGGTTCGCGCCCCTGGGAATCGGAGTGACAGGAATCAACAGCGTCGCCGAGACTGACTAGGAGGAGAGCCTGCTGAAGGAGTTCCAGGACGTATTTGACAGGACCCTGGGCAAGTACAAGGGGACCCCTATAACATTCAGCCTAGACCCTAAGATAGCTCCCATCAGGCTCAAAGCCAGACGCGTTCCCTTTGCCTTACAGCCAAAAATAGATGAGCAGCTAAACAAACTCATCGCACAAGGGCTGTTAGAGCCAATTGATCATGCCAGGTGGGAAACTCCCATCGTGACTCCTGTCAAACCAGATAGGTCAGTACGCATCTGTGGTGACTATAAGGCCACTCTCAATCATGCACTCCAGCAAAGCTCATACCCTGTTCCAGTAGTTCAACATCTGTTGCATTCATTAGGGGGAGGAAAATTTTTTGCAAAACTTGACCTCGCGCAAGCATACCAACAACTGCCAATTGACCCCGAAACTGCAGAAGCACAGACTATAGTCATGCACAGAGGGGCATTCAAATGCAACAGACTTCAATTTGGCATTAGCGTTGCTGCAGGCGTTTTCCAAAGCCCAATGGAGTGCCTGCTAAATGGACTAAAAGGGGTCGTTCCCTATTTTGATGATGTATTAGTATCCACGAAAAACAAACATCAATTAGAAGAGAGACTGAGAGAAGTCTTGCAAAGATTCAGGGAAGCAGGGCATGAATTCAAAAGAGAAAAATGTCAACTAGCCACCAATCAAGTCGAATTCTTAGGCTACCTTATAGATGAGAAAGGGATACACCCCACTGAAAAGAAAGTAAAAGCAATTAAAGACGCACCCAGACCTAAGAACAAAACAGACTTACAGGCGTTCTTAGGTCTCATTAACTTCTACAACGTCTTCCTGCCCCAAAAGGCAACCGCAGCAGAGCCATTACACCAGCTATTAGATAAAAAAAACTTTCTGGAATTGGGGCCAACAAGAACAAGTAGCATTCCAAAACATTAAGGACTTATTAATATCCAACACCGTTTTAATACAGTACAGCAACAACCTGCCACTGACGGTCACCTGTGATGCATCACCTTTTGGAATCAGCGCCATACTGAGCCACAAGCTACCAGATGGCAGAGGAGCACCAATCGCCTTTTATTCTAAAACACTGTCAAAATCTGAAAGGAACTACAGCCAACTTGACTGAGAAGCCCTCGCCATCATAGCAGGCATCAAGAGATTCCACGAATACCTATATGGTAGGACATTTTCTATAATCACAGACCACAAACCCCTGCTAGGAATTCTGGCAGGGAACAAACCAACCCCAAACATCCTATCGCCAAGAATGACAAGATGGTCCAAATTCCTTGCTACATACAATTACACACTCATACATTGCCCAGGAAAAACCATCACCCATGCAGATGCCTTAAGCCGTTCCCCTCTGCCCGATAAGGAAGATGAACCAGCTCCCACCATCTCCACTCTTCAGATTGAGACATGGCCAAATCTGCCACTAACCGCAGCAGACGTCGCTAAAGCTACCATGAAAGACCTGCTGACAGCCCAGATTCTGCATTGGGTAGGTAAGGGCTGGCTGGATGAGGTGAGACTTTTAAACCTTTTCGCACCTGGCAGACTGAACTGTCCTTTGAAAAGGATTGTATACTGTGGGGGGACAGGGTGGTAATTCCCAACGAATTGCAGGGGGAAGTATTGTGCATGTTACACGAGCGACATCCGGGCATTGTAAAAATGAAAGCCCTGGCCAGGAGTTACATCTGGTGGCCAGGGCTGGACAAAGACATTGGAGATTGGGTGGCAACATGCCATGACTGCCAAAAATCAAGGCCTATCCCCCCTCTTGCACCAGTCCTAGAATGGGAAACTCCCAGAGGCCCCTGGTCGAGACTCCATATTGATTTTGCAGGGCCAATGAAAGGGAATACATATTTGATAATTGTTGATGCTTATTCAAACTGGCTAGAGGTTATTCTTATGGTGTCCACAACTACTGAGGCAGTTATAAAACAATTGAACAAACTCTTTGCTACACATGGACTGCCAGATGTGTTAGTATCTGACAATGGCCCCCCTTAGCTTTCGAGCAATACCTAGCTGCACAAGGCATCCGACATGCCCTCACAGCGCCAGCTCATCTGGCTTCAAATGGACGAGCTGAATGCATGGTTTATTATACAAAAGAAGCCTTAGACAAACTGGACAACTGTTAACAATTCAGCATATCACCCCTAGCACAACCACTAAGAAAAGCCCAGCAGAACTCCTCATGGGCAGAAAATTGCATTCCTACCTAGATAGATTACACCCCACCTACACCTCTGAAAAACCCCATGACTCCTCAAGTAAATACCGCTCCTTTACCACTGGAGACCTAGTCTACGCCAAAAATCTTACCCATTATGGCTTCCAGCCACAATTACACAAATTACAGGGCCCGGTCATACTGACTTGAACTAGACAACGGCAGAACATGGAAACAACACATCAACCAGCTTCGCTCTAGGACATTGGAACGCAACACTGACCTGCCTAGCTCCGAAGCACCGCCGCAAATACTACCCCCAACAAACAATCCAAAAACACAAACCCAAATTAGAACCTCCGGTAAGACAAAAAGAGCACTTACTCATAGATGACCTCCGGAGAAGAGAACCAGTAGCAGGGAAGCGAGGTGAGGCCTTCCAGGAAGGAGGCAGCCAGGCCAGCTTGACCATCCCGGATAGACCAGGAGGGAGTGGCAGAGCCAACTCAACCAGCCCGAGAGACCCAGGCGGGAGCGGCAAGGCTGATTCATCCTTCCAGGAGGTACCATGGAGAAGACACGGAGAAAAGGTGATCCTGACCAAACTGATGGAAGACCACGCTGAGACTGAGCTGCACAGATCAAGTAGGACCCGCAAAAGCCCACCTATCTGCGTGATTACGTTACACACGTTGGCCGAAATCAAGAGGGGAGGGGTGTTGTGTATAAGAATTAGAATACTCCAAATACTTTAATCTGATTGGCCAAGCAGGCCGCAATAGGATTGGTTAAAAAAGTACTGTTACAATTGGCCCACTTAATGGCGGGAAATCTGAAAGAACTGTCATTGGCCGCATGCCGCGAGCAGCTGCTATAAAAAGGGCTGCCGCAGCTTCGGCAAGGTTCTATTATGAAGTCACTGAGTTGGTTTATAATAAAGAGCTGTTTGATGAACACCGGTCTCGAGTACTTCTATTCCCAGGACAGAACACTGATATCATCTTCTTCTAATGACCCCATAATCCCTTGCAGGGTGCAGCCTGGCCAACTGAACGGAGCTGAATGTTTTAATGGCTGGATGCCCTTCCTGTTGCCAATGGGGAATTATCTTCAGCAGATATATTCTCAATGTGCCCAGAGAGAGAAATATCTGCCGCTACCTAGGATCAAGCTCACAGCCTCCTGATTGTGAGGCAGGAGCTCCACTTCTTGGCCATTGCACCACTCTGATGGAAGTTGATATCCCACAAGAAAATCAATCAATCAGAATAGTGCTGGAAGGAACGTTGGAAGTCTTCTAGTCCAACCCCCTGCTCAGGAGACCCTACACTCTCAGATAGGTAGATAGGTAGATAGGTAGACCCTCAGATAGGTAGCTATCCAGTCTCTTAAAAACCTCCAGTGATAAAGCACCTACAACTTCTGCAGACAAGCTGTTCCACTGATAAATTGACAATGATAATGGCAAAGTCTGGGAGAATCTGCCAACCCTATTCCACTTGGTACTTTGGTTTCAAAGGCTATTCCATGTTCCTGCTACTTCCTTAACCTGCTGGTCACAAATGAACTGAGGGTTGCATTTATATTAATGACTGTTTCACCATTCTTTGAAGCTAACAGAGACCCACCATTCAGCGTAAGCAACAAAGCATGAGCAGAAATCAATCCCTCTCCACGCTTATATGCTTCATTTCTTCTCTTTTCTTTCCCTTTTTTATTTCACCTACTCAAAGGGAAATACTGTGATTTTGTTCCAGAAGATCTTTTGTGTGGCACTGACACTGTACATTTAAATATCTATTTCTCCCTCTATCATTTGCATTTTAATGCTTCAAACCAATAATCACGAAACTGTCCATGAAGACGTGAAATAATAAGAGGAACATAAAGAACTTTTGATCTGATTGGAAGCCTCCCTTAAAATTATGTGTTAGAGGTGGCAGCTTAGTGAATAGGCATTTTAGAAACTGTTTAAATTAATAGGCCACTTGTGGGTACGAGCTGAGTGATACCATGGAAGTCTGAAGCACATCTGGTTCTTGGTACATGGGCATTTTCCTTCCAGTGGATTTGAAATACTAATATTGGCACAAACCCATTTTTCATTTAGCGGAACAAACATTCTAGTCCATATGGGAAAGGAATTCACTTTGCACAGTCTAGTCCCTGGATTTTCTTTGGCTCACAAGGGAAAAAAACTCATGATGGTATTGCTGCTGCTTAGAAAAAATAGGATCTCAAATACATTTGGAGATAAAACCAGACCTGGTGCAGTTTCAAAGTAAGCTTCCTAAATGTATGACTCAAACACTCCACCCACCATTTATTAAGGTTAATTAGAAAGTTGCGAAAGTATGTACTGCCTGCTTTTTTCATTATTTGCAGAAAAGCAGCAAAAAGCAAAGGCACCCTGGGCCATTTGCCTGTGATGTCTTTAATTAAGGCATCATTTGTACAGTCCAGGGCCATTAGCTTGTCATTCTTTCCTATTAGGGTTACTCGTACTACCCTTTGTGCAATCACAAATAACCCTGTGATGTTTTTCACCTGAAGGTGATGATATTCTCCTCACCAAGGCACTTCACATCATTACAGGCATCTTCTACAACATATCCAGTAGCCTGAACATTTTTATCCCTGTACAATAGTTCAAGATGTCATTACCTATAGATCTGCCATTATTTTATTCCCACAAATACCCTGTTTGTTTGGCTGGATTGAAAACAAAAGCCAAAGTCACCCAGTCAACGCTACAGTCAAATAGGAATTTGAATCTTTATCATCTAGACTCAACCCAGGCTTTCTCACTATTGGCTCAATCCCCCACAATGCCAGTGGTCTCAAAATTATCTGTTGCATTTGTAAAAGCTGATATAGCACACAGGATACATACCCTTTGAGCCAGGCCTAAGTTTGAGTTCTGTGTGCTTATAGGTGTTCATTTTAGCCAAGTAGCAGATTTATGTTAGAAGCTAACAAAGTACATTGCTTATTACAAAGTACATTGCAAACTATTTCTGCAGTGAACACAGGGTTACATTCTGAAATTTGTTGCCCTCAGTTGTTATAATGGCCACTATTTATTTCACTGGTTTTAAAAGCTGAACAGATATTGTAGACATATTTACAAAAATGCAGGCTCTCCTTACCTGATAGGTTTTAAAAGGTGATGTGTTTCAAATATTAGCTGTTTGGCAGTTACAGTTAATGGAATAATATCCCTGTTTTTGGGATATCCCTATCCCTGTTTTTGAACTGCAATACAAAGGTAGGACACAGAATACCAGGCTAGATACCAGAATAGACTAGATTGGCCAGGATAAAGAGTATAGGGCCTTAAGGATGGGAAGAAGAGTTGTTATCAGATCAATGGTCAGATAAGCAAAGCTTGAGCCCATTTTAAAATACTAATTTGAGGAAACATTTCAGACCCTTCCCTAGTTCACACAGAGGGAAGGGGAGGCACATTTAAACTTGTAAGATTCTATTATAATAAAAGGAAATCTGACCTGGCATTGGTTTCTTAGCCTGGTTTACCTTATTAGGCTGATAGCCAGATCCAGCGAGCTTATCTTATATTTATATATGAATTGTGAGAAATCAGTGACTCAATAAAATGTTGAAAGTTATCTCTGAACAATTAATTGCTCCAATGAAGTCTTTTTTTTCTCTTGCTGTCATCCTGCTACCTTCCATTTAAAAATGTTCTACAATGTATAACATCTCAGTTTAGTGTTCTTTAAGAACTAGTAAGTGTCTTCTACCACAATTCATTTATTTATTTATTCATTTTTGTTTATTGGATTTGTCAATCGCTTACAAGATAATAGGTATAAGTATAAACATGAGTAAGAATACAGGAAATAGGTACAAATAAATGGGGACAATAGGACGGGGTGGTAGGCACGATGGTACACTTATGCATGCCCCTTCTTTGACTATCTGGATGAAATATTCTGACTTTTTTCTCTCTCTGTCTTCAGATATGACATTTCATTGAAGTGTCATGGAAGACACTTGCTAATAAACAAACAAGATAACTGATTTAAACCAGGTGTTCTTCCTTCTTGCTGAGACTATTTACCTTTGTCTGGGTAAAGAGAAGCTTCTAGGGAAGCTTTAGGTTGCGTGATTATATTCAGAAACTCCTGTGTACCTTTGAAAAATTTTGAAAAAAGCAATCAATGATGCATCCTCTTGTAGCTGTTGGGGGGAAATACTTGCAGGATAATCTGTGTGTTTATTTTTAAAAAATGAAAATAAAATGAATGGGGTTCATTTGTTATGCATGGAAATCTGTATATGCCTTCTTCCATTTGTTTCTATTGGTTTTACTTCTCCTGGCAACAGCCAAAATCTTCTAGAGATTAAAACAAAGAGAAAGAAAGCATCTTTTAAGCTAAAATGATTTTTGATTCCAAGTTGCTATTCATATAGTACAAAAAGAGAGATAACCCCAGGATAATTTTCAGGATCTAGGGTAAAATTAGTAAGCTAAGAGTCATTTTCCAGACTTGGGAGAAGAAATGAAGTAGCCCCAGAGGGAGTCTAGCTAAACTCTGGGGAGGTGCTGTAACCCAACCTAGGATAAACTGGAACCTATTGGAGAGTCTGCAAAATTTGTTACAGCCCATCTGTTTCTGAGATTTGACTGGGAATTCCCAACAGATCTGGATGATGCAAGGTAAGACAAAGCTCTCTGTCAGGTGGGCTAGACTGAGGGAAAGAGACTGGCCCAAAGCCACCCACCCAGTTTTCTTACTTAAGGTCCTGCAAACTTCTGGTTTCTAGTTCAGGACCTTAACCATTATAAAAATTTCCCTTTTATTGATGTTACATCAGAAGTCTGTGGTTCCCTCATGAATCATTTCCTACCTTTTCAAAAATGACCCAAGCCATTGTGCTGCTTAAGGCAAATCTCCAGTCCCTTCCCATTCCATATCCAGAAATTCATATTAGCAATGGGATAGTGTCTTCCACCACACCTGGGGCAGCATATTTGGGAATACAGCACAAGAGTTAAACATGCAGAAGCCAGAAAGCATTTTGCTTTCAACATATATTGTATGAAGTGAATACCTCACTTTGATGGAACTTTAGGGGAAAAAACCCATAAGTGTAATTTGATAGAGGAACCAATAACTTAAGAGAGATGGTGAGATACATTTTGTTGGGTATGTGCAAATGGAGGCTGGAAAAAAATCACTGGTTATTAATGTTCTCTTTTGGATTCCCACACAAAACAGGAAGTTGAGCTCACTGACCACATCTGCGCTTTCAAACTCTGTAATCTCTAATTCTGACTAATGTTACAGTTAGTCCTCTTGCTCAAAGAGTGTCCTACTTCTATACCACCTCACCTGCAAAAGCTTCTTCAACATTTTCCAGACTTTTGTCTCCTCTTCTGTGAAACACCGACATGCCAGCTGGACAACACAGTGGTCTGCTGGCATTTCAAGATGAAATGTCTGCTGCAAATTACTAGCTATTGTGACAGAAGGGATTTTAGCAAATTGAGGTATTGTAAAATGATATGAAACATGACCTAGAAAAATATGCAAATGGCAAAGAGAAGTGGAAGTGCTCACAAGTATAGAACCTACTTACAAATATAAGCCAAATGTCTTATTAAGGATTATAAAGTAAGAGACATTTTGTTTTAACTTGAAAGAAGTCTAGGTATTTCTCTAAATAGTGGACTTTAAAATGAGTTGGTCATCTTAAATTCATACAGAATGTAGAAGGAGAGGTAATCTTCATTTCTTCAAGCTTATTAAAACGAATCACACTGATCCTGTTTTGATATATCTGATAATATTAATATATGAGATGGTTTTGTATTCCTGTTCTATCCTTAATCACGGCTAAAGCTATGAACAAAGCCTGTTCACCCATAAACTTACAAGAAGCCAAAGAACAAGCTGATTTGACAAGGAGCTTTGGCTCTCAGTGAGCTTTCTGAGCTGAGCATGGTACTTCTTTTATGTGCAATCCTGGTATGGTATGTACTTAGAGCAGTTCTTCCCAGGCTGATGTCCTCTAGATAGGTTGCTCATTATGGTGGAGACTTCTGTATGTTGTAATCCCAAAATTTCTGGAGAACACCAAATTAAGGAACAAATGATCAGCGAAACCACTTGCTATATAGGAAGGAGCCTAGGTTTGAATTGCATCTTAGTCAAAATTTTCTTTTTTCTTGACAGATCAATAATATGATTCATTATAAATCAGCCCTCATGTTCTTATTTTAGAACGTGGGGCTTTTTTTCCGACAAATCATGTGAAATTGTCAAACTTACAAGGATGGTGACATGGCTAAAAATAGTGTAAGACTGATGTGTAATATTATTTTTGTCGTGAAATATGTCATTAAGCAAACACATGCAAGAACAAATTACAAGGTGTGTTATGATGCTGCATGCTGCATGCGCAAATTCACACTACATCCTATACTGCAATCTTCCCAACCGCCTTCCAGTATTTTTCTTCAGATGTTCTTGGATGTATTTAGATATTGATCTTGCCCAATGTTAGTACACAAAACTGTTTCAATAACACAAGTACAGGTAGTCCTCAATTTACAACCACAATTGAGGCCAAATGTTTTGCTGCTAAGTGAGAAATTTGTTAATTGAGTATTACAACTTTTCTTGCCACATTTGTTAAGTGAATCGCTGCAGTTGTTAAATTAGTAACATGGCTGTTAAGTGAATCTGGCTTCCCCATTGACTTTGCTTGTCAGAAGGTCGCAAAAGAGCATCATGTGACTCTAGGACACTGCAACCATCATAAATATGAGTCAATTATCAAGCATTTGAATGTAAATCACGTGATCTTGAGGATGCTGCAATGGTTGTAAGTGGGAAAAATGATCATAAGTCACCTTTTTCAATGCCATTGTAACTTTAAATGGTCACTAAATGAACTGTGTAAGTCAAGGACTACTTGTAAGTATGTACTGGGAACTAAATTCATGAGCTGTGGTGGTGCAGTGATTAGAATGCAGTACTGCAGGCTGGTTCTGCTAACTGCCGGCTGTCAACAATTTGGCAGTTCAATTCTCACTGGCTCAAGGTTGACTCAGCCTTCCATCCTTCCAAGGTTGATAAAATGAGGAGCCAGATTGTTGGGTGCAATATGCTGACTCTGTAAACCTCTTCGAGAAGGCTGTAAAACACTGTATATAAGTCATAAGTGTAGTCATAAGTATATAAGTAAGTGCTGTTGGTATTGTTAAACACTCTTTTAGAAAGATAAACTCTTGTGCATTGCTAGCCAAATTTAATGGAAAAAAAGCAGAAATGTATTTATTGAATTTATATTGGCACTAAGAAATATTGACACTGTTGCAGTACTGTAATGCACCTGTCTGGTGGAATTAGATGTCTAATTAGATGTCTAAGCCTCAGCTTAGATGTCTTCGTTTAGGCTTCAACCGGCACTTGAAAATCATGTTATCAGGATGTGTAATTGTACTCCAACAATACAAGAAAATTGAGTATTGACAATAGAGTTCCTCAGTTCTCCATCTGCTGAATTTCTGTCACAATAATGAGAGATATTGTGAAATCTGACTATACTGCCACATGCACTCTGATAGCATCTCCCTTTCAAAAATTCCCATAGCTGATTAATTCAGAAGACATTTCCCCCCCCTTTTTTTTTTAATACTTCAAACAGTTTATTCTATAATTTATCATATAATCATAACAAATCAATCCTAAAAATTTGACTGAATTTGACTGAATTCTGGATTGCCCCTCGCCCAATTTCATTTGAACTCTTTAAAATGCTACTGGACTGTTGCTGTTCTTCTTTGACAAGTAGATATCTATCAATGCAGTTGTATGCTGGTTTGTTCCCAGATGAGTGAGCATAGGATTGCAGCCAAGATTGCAGGGCATTTCCACCAAGCATCATTTCTGTGTCCCAGTTGCCCCACAACAATTTCAAGCAGACTTGTTGATTGTCATTTCTGCTGATCTAGGAATGCTGAATCAATCAGTACCCTCCCTCAAGCTGATTAATAAGAGCCTGCAAAAGATGTCACTTTATCGCTATGCCACCTGTCATTCCTCATCTTCAAGCACATAGCAAGGTAACAAAATAAACTGAAAGCACATATTTATGCATAGGTCTTTGATCATTTGTAAAAAAATGTTACCTGAGCAACTATAAGCCAAATCATGCCATTTTGTCTCCTATAATAAAAGCCTTGCTGAAAGCTATGTGGGTCCCATGAAATCATACCATCAATTTTTCTGTTAATTTTCCCTGATATTGCCAAGCTGCAATAAATCAGCTGTGAGAGCAGCTCAGTTTATATCAACATGTTTTTCTGCTTATTGTTTCCCAATTTTGACAACTTCTAGACACATGGATTTCAATTTCAGAATTCCTGAGACCATAATGGCCATACTTGAGAATTTCAGATTTTACTGATAACTCCATATATTGTTGAGAAATCTGGAAGCTGAATTTCCCAAGCATGGGAAACCTCCATGAAAGAACTGTTAGAGCAGCTGAATCTGAGGAATCAAAGGAGGGATGACGCAAGGCTTATTTCCTTCAGTGAAGAAACAGATCACCCACAAGCTTACAACATTGCACCAAAAAGATTTCATCATCATCAACAAAAACAACATGAATGGATCATAGCAAAACTGGAAAGAATTTGGCACAGCTGCTAAACTCAATGGAAGCCACAAGATCATAGAGGCCTATGAAGCAAATGTGCCCTGAGACTTGGTTCAAACAAGACTTTTTAAGTAGAAACCCCAAATGCCACCCTCTTTTCCATTTGTATCCTCCCTTGTTTTTCTATAGCTTCTTTAATCTCTTATTAAAGTGAAAAAAACCATTCCAGAGGGGAAGATAATGTTACATATGGCTTTGAACTGATAACTTTGTAAAGCCGTAGAATATCCTAAACAGGAATCCAACTTTTAGCACATCTTTAAATCCCTTGATTTATATTCCCCTTTTTTAAAAAAAGTGAAGAATACTTCAGGAATGCCAATCTAGATTGGGATTATTGCATGAAAATTGATTTTTTTTTGAAAACTTTGACACTGCCATATTCCCAACAACAGTTCCCCTCCAGCAAAGTTGTTAGTTGAGAGAAACAGCAAGCAACCAAGGGGACATGTTAAGCAACAAAAGAGTTTTAAAGTAAAGACAAGGCAACTTGGCTTGGGTTAAGAATTATAGGGGCTGATTGATGACCAAATGATGTCATTGAAGCGAGTGGGGGTGAGTTTTCATTCATTTTCTCTCTGGATTTATTTGCTTGGAAGCAAAAAAGTAATAGTAAAATAGGCTTATAAAAATCTAGACATTAATGTAGTGTTCCTTTTTTCTTTCCTACTAACAATCAGCTAGAAATCACCATGCTGACTGTAGATGCTTTTACTCATGAAAATGAAAAGGATAAAGATTGCTCACCTCAAATGGGAAGAGCAGGGATTGCTCCAGATCTGCCACCCTGAAATAACTAACTATTCTTAGTAGTAGTGGCCAATGTATGAAATCTTTTCAATGCCATTCCTGACATTATATCTCGTGAACAGCTGGCCATTGTTTGCACTGTTTTGCCTATGCCTTTGGCATTTTTATGTTTAAATGCATCTTACTTGTTATGCCGAATGATATAATGGCTGGAGTTCTGGACCTATTCAAGAATTCAAAGTCTGAAGTAGAGAAATGTAATTTGCTGAAAAAGATGGACAACACCGGCCTTTCTATTAGACTGAGAGTGGGAAGCTTTGTTATCTTCCCTCTCCAGAATGCCCTATCTCAGATCACACCACGGAAAATAGCCAACCATCAAATAAGTGGTTTTTGTTTTTTAAAAAAGAAACAGCAGCAGGAAAGTTAGCAAAGAGCTTAACGTTATAATCTCACCCCTTTCAATGGCATCCCCTGCCTAATGGATGAGGAAGGGAGGGAGGCAGGGAGGGAGAGAAGGGATTGTCCCATTTCTCATAACACAGCCAGTTTATCGGACTGATATTCAATGCCATGAAAAGCCAAAGCCTTGATCTAAAAAAAGCCTGCTTTCTTTTCTTCTCTCCTTTCTCAATAGGGCTCAGAAAATTTCCAACTAGCTGGAAAATGAAGGTGTTCAGTGAGGATTAGCCTGTGGTGTCAGCCTATTGGAATTTTGCAGGGTGGGGGAATAACTCTTATAGGCAGAGTTCAGAGGCAAGGAAATCACCCCAAACACCAGTTTTTTCAGCTGGGCTGCTTCCTTTGCTACAATGATTTCTCTCTCTTCTCTTCTTCATTGATAATATCCCCTCTACAAAATTGCCTGCTACGATATCTTTTCAGATATACGTCAGAAATATTGCTGTATTTTTGATGGAATTGATAAATAAGCTAATTTCTCACATCAATCTTCTATAATTAACTTATTTTTATGATTTTATTTTACAAAACAAGAGAAGAAAAAGAAAAAAAAAGTGATCTCTCATGAATTCCTACCTATATATTCATCTCTTATTCTAACAGAACTATTAATGTGAAGTCAAGTTTGCTTAAACGTAGAAGTTTTTTTTAGTTTATGTATGCAGTCCAAATTTCTAAACTTCCTGTGGAAAAATGCAAAGCCAGTTATTGGAAAATGTGCATTCTTGACATGTTGTGTATTTGATGTAAAATGGCACTTTTTACTTTGCAATACCAATTTTATTCCTCCCTTCATTTGCCCATGTTAAATGTATGTAATAAACTATTCTCATTTTCTTTCTGTTAGTCCAGTGTGTTTCAGTTTGGCAACTTTAGGATATGTGGAGTTCAACTCCAAGAATTCCCCAGTAAGCATTTGAAACCATTACCCTTGGCTAATCTGTAGACTGATTGTATACAATTCAAAAGGAGACAGAGACAAGATTATGCATTTCTCTTTCTAAGCCAGGTGACAAGAACTGTAAAACTGTTGTTTTTCCCACCAGCCCTCTAAATGCACACCTATAGAATGGGAAGTGATTGGAACTTGCTTTGTTAACATGAGTGGGAAGGGAAAAGCAACAAAATGCTCTAATGCTCAGGGGGAGTGTTAACTGCTGTCTGGACACCTCGTCATCACTGTGCGATCAAAGGGGAGGAAAGAGTGGAAATATGTCGAGTGAGAAACACCATCAGATTTCATAAAGCTAATGTGGAGCAAGAGGGTAAAAAGGCAGTTATAACATTTCTAGCTAGTTAATAAATTTAATGTGGTGTGTCTGTGTGGAGGGATAGAGAGGAAGACATGCCTTTGTTCCCAAGAAACTGATAAACATAATGCTTCACACATACATATTTCTGAAGACAGAGTTCTGGATGCCGGACAATTGTCATACAATAAGTATTTTCTTTGTTCAATGTACATCCATCACTTCAAGCCCTGCTACTGCTTTTGATTATTCAAGAGACTAAATCATTGAGAAGCAAAGTGAATGGCAGTCTAGCCTTTGAATTTCAGAACTGGCCAACTGGCCTTCTGTTTTCACCAGAAGGAAGGTTTATTGTTGTTTTTGTTTTTTAAAAAAGCAACAGACATGATTTTTTTTTTTTTTTCATTCTGTATTTCTAGCTGAAGCAGGTTTCCTCAGGTCTGCTGAGCAACTGTGTAAATTGGAAGAAAAGCAAGAAGAAAGATTCTGGAACAGTTTTTTTCAGCCAATCCCCAAAGAAGTTAGTTTTGTATTATATTTGAGAAATAGGGAACCCATATAGCCGGATAATACTGATTTACAACTTCCAGCATCCTTTCCATTGTTTATGCTCTTTGGGGCCGAATCCACTTCTCTCTGTAATCCATCCCCTTGCTGGATACTTCAAGGTCTTAATTCCCCCTAGGCAGATTACCTACAAAGTGAATTATTCTTGCTCTCCATAGGAGTCGCCTAAGCATATTTCATCTTCCCTCCCTGTCTTTAGAACTTTGGAAAGAGAATGCTAAAGTAGCAACAGGGACCAAAGCATTTTTTTTTGGTAAGCAGCAGTGATTGCCCCATATTCTACTGCACAGGTGTCAAACTCTCCGCGTCATGTTGCCATCACATGACATTTCACGATGTTTTCCCCATTTGCAGAGCTGGGATAGGTGTGGCCTGCGTGTGACTCATCCAGGCTGCGGGCCGCCAGTTTGATACCCCTGCTAAGTCCTATTAACAACCTGGTGCCTTCCAACTTATTGGGTGTGCACTGACTCTCCAGCTGATAGTCTGAAAATAATTGGAGACTGAGAAAAGACTATCAAGTCAAAAAAGATTGTCACTAAAATGGTTTTAATTAAAACCAGTTCCATGAACATCTGGAATTGCATTTCTACTCAAGTCTTGCTATTCCTATTGTAAAATACCGAATTATAATTTTACTGGGGTAGACATCTTTCCAACACTGTTCTTTAAACTTAGAATGATATGATTATGTTCATGAGCAACAACATATAAAATAATAGGAGAATGTACGCCAAAGTTCATTAGCAAAGAGAACTGAAATATTGTCTTATCCAAAAACCATTAACAAGGTGCTACAGATAAAACTGAGAAAATAGTCATTTCCATCATGCCTCTTTGGCAAATTCTTTAAATATATCTGGATGTTTGTGGTTGAAAACAGGAAGGGCTCACCATAGACATTTAATCCACACTTGCAAAACAAGTCTCATGCTCAACCCTGTGACCCAGAATTCAGATTTTTATTTTTGCTCCCATGTGAAATCTTTTACTAATTACTGCATGATGTTTTTTATTTATGACATCTCATCTTTTTTTTGGTGAAAGGAAAAGGAAATCCTAAGTCAGTGCAAGATTTGAAAAGCTTGGGCAGAAACATAATCAATTTCTGTGCAGCTATTGAAAAGTTGAAACTGAAGTATCTGTTCTGCTGCTGTCTAATATTAGTACTGTGCTAATACTAATATACAGGGACTAATATATACATACATACATACATACATACATACATACATACATACATACATACATATATATATGTGCTGTTTAGCTTCTTTCGGGTATTATCCCACGTCATTGTAGTTCTGTTAAAGTTGTAGCAACGTTTCAGCAGAATCTCATCTGCCATCATCAGGCTTCTGTATAGAGTTAGTTCCTGGTTTCAAATTTGAGGCTGGTTCATTCTGATTGGCTGGGAGCCTGGATCTGTGTTCATTGGACTTGGAGTTTGATTGATTGGTGTT
>BLBF01000018.1:8736892-8849051 GCA_015471245.1 Laticauda colubrina | reverse complement strand
AATTCCAGGTGTAGTGCTAGCAAATCTTTGTTTAACTGATCTAATTGGAATCTTTTACTGTGAACTTCATTTCTGAGTAGAGATATCTCTGTCCTTTTCAGGATACGTTTGGTAGCTGCTGTGTTTTTATGAAATGTTAATTTGAAGCAGGTTGGTGTTACATTGTTGTCTCTGCAGCTGCATAGGAATTTTAGGTCACATAGTATTCCTGCTCTTTTAACTTCCAGCTTCTCATAGCTTTTGATCTGGCTGTTTATTTCCTCCCCGTAGAGGTCAGATATTTGTTTTTTTAAGCTTTCGCAGGTACTTACATGTGTGCTGTTTAGCTTCCTTCGGGTATTATCCCACGTCATTGTAGTTCTGTTAAAGTTGTAGCAACGTTTCAGCAGAATCTCATCTGCCATCATCAGGCTTCTGTATGGATGTGGGTCTTACAGCTCCTGGTTTTTAAATTTGAGGCTGGTTCATTCTGATTGGCTGGGAGCCTGGACCTATTTCATTGGACTTGGAGTTTGATTGATTGGTGTTCCTGGTTTCTTCTGTCTGTTTTGTGGCTTTGATTGGCTGGCAACAGTCTGTTCTTGTGTTGGAGGCTTTCAGTGCAGCTTGGCTGCGTGTGAAGGGACGGCTGCTCTTTATTAGCAAGCTGGGTTTCACCTGGGTGCCTGGTGGGGGGGTTAGGTTGGAGCTTTCAGAGAGAGTCTGTTTTTGCCCAGGTGTTTGCCTGGCTTGTGGCATGGAGATCTTTCTATTTGAGAGTGCAGGCTTCCAAATGATTGACAGTCTGGTGGAATCATCTCTTCTATTCATGCTGTCAGGTCTTTTTTCAATCTCTATGGCTTCTCTGATGATTCTGTGGCTGGGGTTTTCTATAGTGGCCAGGGTTTTAGTGCCATTGAAGTTGATGTTGTGACCTGTGGTTTTCATGTGTTGGACTAGTGAGGAGGTGTGTTCCAGCTTTTTTACTGCATTTTTGTGTTCCTCTAGGCGGGTACTTATTCTTCTATTGGTCTGTCCAATGTATGTGGCCGGGCATGATGTACAGGGAATTTCGTATATGCCTTGGTTTTCCAGGTCAATTTTGTCTTTGGGGTTCCTCAGGATGGCTGCTATTTTTTTGTCTGTTTTGAAGGCAGTCTTGATGTGATGCCTGTGTAGTATCTTACTGATTTTATCTGTGGTACCTCTTATGTAGGGCAGGACAGCTGTTCCATGGATCTGTTGATCTTCTAGGTCTCTGTTATGTCTTGGTGTGTTTTTGTGGATCAAGTTGGTGATTTTGTTTTTGTGGAAGCCATTGGCTGTCAATACTTCAGTCAGGGTGCATAGTTCAGTCTTTATATGTGTCTTATCTGCCAGGCATTTGGTTCTGGTAATTAGGGTTTTCGCTACAGAATTTATCTGTGCTGGGTGGTGGTGGGATTGGGCGTTGAGGTAGCGGTTGGTGTGTGTTTTCTTTTGGTATATGGTGTGTCCCAGTGTGCCATCTGTTCTTTTGTAGATTAGTACATCTAGGAATGGTAGTTGTTTGTTTATTTCCGTTTCCATGGTGAACTTGATTTTGGGGTGTGTGTTGTTTAGGTGTGTTAGGAAATTGTTTAGGTTTTCTTTTCCATGGGGCCAAATCACAAATGTGTCATCGATGTATCTTAGCCATAGTTTGGGTTTGTGGGTGGCATTAGCCAGGGCTCTGGATTCGAATTCTTCCATGAACAGGTTTGCAATGACAGGTGACAGTGGTGATCCCATAGGGGCTCCTTCAATTTGCTTGTATCTTTGTCCTTTGTATATGAAATATGTGTTGGTTAGGCAGTGTTCTGTTAGTTCCATGAGGTCTTTAGCTGGTTGGTATTTATTTTTGATGATTTCAAGAGTTTCTTTTATTGGGACTTGAGTAAATAGTGAAACCACGTCGAAACTTACAAGCAGATCTTCTTGTTCTACGTGTAGATCTTTGATCATTTCTAAGAAGTGGTATGAGTTTTGTACATATGAAGCTGCGGTTTCAGCATGGGGCTGTAGTTGTTTTGCTAAGTATTTAGCTAGGTTTTGTAATGGTGCTCCTATGGAGCTGACTATGGGTCTGAGAGGTATGCCTTCTTTGTGTATTTTTGGGAGGCCGTATAATTTGGGGCATCTAGAAGATTTTTCTCTTGGGATGATCGTCTGTTGGATTTCTTTGCTTATGTGGCTGGTTATAATTTTCTTCTTGGTTGATTTTTCTAGATATGTGGTTGGGTCTGTATTTATAGGTTTGTATGTGGAGTCTTGGAGTAGGTCTGTCAGTTTTGTTTCATAGTCTTTTCTGTCCATTACTACTGTGGCATTTCCTTTGTCTGCTGGGAGTATTATGATATTATTATCATTTTTCAGGGTTTGTAACGCTCTGAATTCATCTTTTTGCAAATTATTTTTGGGTGGTTTCGTTGTGCATAAGATGTGAGTAACCTGGTGTCTTATTCTGTCAGCTTCATCTGTATTTAATTTGGTTAGGCTGGATTCTGCTGCACATATGATGGATTCTGTTGGGATTTTTTTGGGTGCTATGGCATAATTGAATCCTTTGGATAGGACATCTGTTTCTGTTTTGTTGAGTTCTCTGTTGGAAACGTTGTATACTAGTTGTTTCAGGTGTTGTTGTGGGTTATTGGGAATTTTCTTGTCATTTTCTAATTTTTTCAGTTTTTTTGAGAGTTTATCATTTTTATAAGTATTTTCAGTTTCAGCTCTCCAAGTTGTAAGTTGTTTGATCTTATCCCAAAGTAGAGGGTGGATTTTGCTGCTCAATATATATATACGTTTCAGCAGAATCTCATCTGCCATCATCAGGCTTCTGTATGGAGTTTGTATGTGGGTCAGGGTCTCACAGCCGTTGGTTTTAAATTTAAGGCTAGCCTATCCTGATTGGTTGGGAGTCTTGGTCTGTGTTTATTGGACTTGGAGTTTGTTTGATTGGTGTTTCTGGTTTCTTCTGTCTGTTTTGTGGCTTTGATTGGCTGGCAACACTCTGTTCCTGTATTGGAGGCTTTCAGTGCAGCTTGGCTTCGTGTGAAAGGAAGGCTGTTATCTATTAGGAAGCTAGGTTTCATCTGAGTGCCTGGTGGGGTGGTGGTGTTTGGGTTGGAGCTATCAGAGGGAGTCTGTTTTTGCCCAGGTGTTTGCCTGGCCTGTGGCATGGAGATCTTTCTATTTGAGAGTGCAGGCTTCCAAATGATTGACAGTCTGGTGGAATCATCTCTTCTATTCATGCTTTCAGGTCTTTTTTCAATCTATATACATACATACATACATACATACATACATACATACATACATACACATATATGTATATTTATATGCAAAATACCATCCATGCATCATCACAAAATCTCCAGAACCGTAAAGCCTACAAACTTGAAATTTGCCACATATGTTCCTCTTGGCTTCTAGGTGCTCACTAAGAAAAGATATTTCTAAATGAGTATCAGAGCATTACTATTTCATATATTATTATTAACACGCTGTGATGCTAAGGAATTCAACTCCTCCTCACCCCCTGAAAAGAAATCTGTTCCAAATGCAAAACACAAGCAGAGGAGAGGAATTTCAGTTTCAGTTTTAGTTTCACAGCACCAAGCAGCTTTAGTACAGAATAGTTCAGCTAAGCCATGCCCAGGCTCCTTGCTGTCTCTTTGCTCACACAGCAAATACTGTTTCAGTTTCCAAACGGACCTCAACTCTCTCACACACTGACAGGACACTAGCCAGATGAATATCAATGGATGCTGGTAGGCAGAGGCAGAATTTGTTTTTCCTTATTTTCCTCCCCAAAAACTAAACCCGACCACATAGTTTTATAGCAAAGTACAGGTATCGAGCTGGTACTAAAATACAGGTGGAGCTTTGATTACATGTCACAGAAATGTTGACTCTCTCACTCATGCAGTGAACGTTCAAGACTCTTCCTGCCCTTTGTAGAAAAATAAAATAAATGGACTATATTATCGAGAAGTATGATTGCCTTTTCTAAGAAAAGATTTCATGGTCACCAAGCTGAATTTTCCCTGCCACCAAATTATTGCTGTTTTGCAAAATGGCAGTTGAAAAACAGAAATCTCCATAAGGCAGAATGGAGGTGGAATTCTTCCTTTGAAGTCTCCTGGGTTCTCCTTCACCCCATGTGAACCACCTCAGGCAATGTGGTTGCCTCAAGCTGCTTCTCAGCTCAGTCCTCTGTTCTCTCTTCTTGGTTTAACAGTCTGCTTTTCTTATTATTCTAGAGGAGTGTTTCTCAACATTGGCAGCTTTCAGAGGTGTGGACTACAACTCTCACAATTTCAGAACTCTCAGGAATTCTGGGAGTTGTAGTCCACACCTCTGAAAGCTGCCAATGTTGAGAAATGCTGCTCTAGACTAGAGTGTTTATTTACAAAGCGGAGTGACGCTGTAGCCTGTTGACAATAAGAAACTGTAATGAGTAGTGAGAGAATTGTTGAACTAAAGGGCGTTCTCAGCTGTGGTCGCAATAAGCACTGGTGGATGACTGCAAATATTATACATTTGCACTTTGCTTTGAACCCTAGAGTAATGACACCTGATTTGACTCTATCCACTGCTATCCTGAATGCCTCTGGGATAGGCCTGCTGATTTTTATCCCCAGGCAGTCTCACAGCAATTCTTTTGCTGAAGAAAGCTATGCTGCCAGATGTAGTCCCTCAAACACCAGGGAAATGCTTAGGAAAAGTCTCAACGGGCAAAATGGGAAAGGGAGGAAGAGGAGAAAATCAATTATTTGTATCAGGATATATTCACACTCAGAGAGCAAAATGCATTATTTTAATAAATAAATACACTATTATAATCAGAGGAGGAGGAGGAAATCAATGATTAACATCAGTGTCTACTCCCACTAACAGAGTAAAATACATTATTTTAATTAAAAAATAGTTAAATTAAAAAATGTTAAAATAAGAGAAGGAGGAGGAAATCAATGGTTAATATCAATGTATATTCACACAAAGAGCAAAGTACATTTTTAATAAACTAATATACAATTGTCATAATAAGTGGAGGAGGAGGAGGAAGAGGTAAAGGAGGAGCTTTATCTTGGACAATTCTTATAAAGTCCCCAGGCCCATACTTAAAGGTTAATGGAACTATTGCCCATCTGCATGCCAGATGGAACAAGACTGGGGTTTGGGATGTGGTGGGATAGAAACATAAATGAAGAGTCCTGAGAATTTTACCTGAAATATTTCAGCTCTTATTATTTCTTCAGGTTACTCTCCATTTTAATTTTCCAACCTTTGTCAAGGCAATTAAGCATGTTCAGTCTTGGAAAGTGGGTGGGAAGGTAGCCTGTAAGAAAACGCACATAAGAAAAGCAAAACAACTCTGCATTATTTTAAAACATTTGTGTACCATTAGTCAGGCATGTACGGGGAGCCCTAATCTTGCTAAGATAAATAGCTGTCAGCATCATCCTGCTGTCTAACAAATTGCTTTCGCCTCATTCCCAAGAAGCATGACTAAAAATAGCCCATGACAATGATAAATGTGTCCAAGTAGAAATTCTGTTACCAGCATGTCTCCACTTCTGTGGAGTAAGTAGGGATTTAAAAGGGAAGAGGGCAACATTTGAAACTGGTTCTGTACAAATGAGAATTTACTGCTTTTCTTTTTGAAGGAGTGGGTTTTTTTTAGCTCTCTGTGATATTATTTTTTCACATTTTTATCACAGGAATATAGGGGTGTCTTTGAGAACCAAATATTCTCCACAATATTTAAGACTTGGGAGATTGTTTCTCAGCACTATTTATATTCCAGGATGGATTCAATGTCCTGATATTGCAGGCTGGTCATTCATTGCATAGGAAGTCAATAAGGCTGACACCCCCCCCCCCCAAGTTATCTGATTTAAGAGTGAAGCTTGAAGAAACAGTTCTACTAACAATTTTTCTCCAACCTAGTGCTCTCTTGGTATGTTGGATTACAGTTCCCATCATGGTTGCTGGGAAATTTGGAGGACCAATATACACAAGGACAAATCAAGAACCATTAAATTTTAGGGAGAAAAAGAACCAATGACACAGGAAAAACAATGATTTTGAATGAATGTTGCTTATGTTTATCTTGTTAAGGAAGTTGCATACATCTGTTGTCATGACATTAAAGAAATATGTCTAGAATTCTTTTGTAGAGCAAGAGATTTTACAATTTGCTTTTGTATATTCATGATGGTCATGTCTCGTGCAGTCCCTTAGATATTAGCAAAGCTCTTGCGTACTGGTTTTTCAGAAGTGTAATTCAGCTCTCAGCTGAAATGTATTGTCAAATACTAAAATATCTATTTTCCTTTTATGCATTTTATTTTATTAAATGCCATGGAATTGCCAATGACTGCTTGCTATTGAAAATGGGCCAGAAATAAATCTTGTTCTGATAAGTTTTTTTACATAATATGATATGTATAAAAGATCTGGAAAGATCCTCAAGGTAGATATGCAGAACCTTTGGAAGGAGATGGCTGCCTGGATGCTTCCAAGCAAATTGTCCCTCCTGAAGATTTACACAATGCAACAGGACATCTGATTAAGAAAACACAGCTACAGAAGCCTTCTATAGGAAGCCATGGAGAGGATGGAAAACCCATCCAGAAGCTAACAAGTACCGTGTTTCTCACATTATAAGGCCAGGCCTTATTTTTTTTTGACCCCCGAAAAAACAGCTATGCCGTCTTTTCAGGGGTGACTTAATTCCCCTCCTTGAATCCTCGGGTGGGTGGGCGATGACAGCTTGGATGTTCGGGAGACCTTCCACCACCATTGCTTTCCCTTCTCCCTTGCTGCCGCGGCATTAGAGGAATGCCACGGCATTTGGTGCAGCCACGTGTGGCCAGTCAGGGCTCCTCCCTGCAACCAGGGCCCTGGGGAGACACTTGGCTTCAGGTGCTCCCGTTGCCACCTTCCAAGAGAAGGCGCTCGACCGAGAGGATCTCTCCCTCTCTCTCTCTCTCTCTCTCCCCGCAAGGTCAACGTCTGCGCTGCGGCTGAGGAGGAGGATGCTGCAGCTGGTTCCATCTGCTTGCTGAGAGGTGAGGAAGCCGCGGCTTTGCAGAGCAAGCGAAGTGCTGTCAGCTTAGCCTGGGGCACCCAGTGCAGCTGACAGGCGGACCCTCCTTCCTGGTGGCAGAGCTCTCACCAAGGCAGTGAGCACCTCCCTGCTGGACCCTCCACTCATCCTGCCAGGGCCGCGCCAGAGCCGTTTGGGCTGGGCAGAGCCGGGAAAGTGAGCCGTGGGTGCGTGCATGCCTCCTCCTGCCCTTCGTTCCCAAATCTCACCTGGGCGAGCAGCGCTTCGCTTGCTCTGCAAAGCCGCAGCTTCCTCACCTCTCAGAAAGCAGATGGAACCGGCTGCAGCATCCTCCTCCTCAGCTGCAGCGCAGACATTGACCTTGTGGGGAGAGAGAGAAAGGGAGAGATCCTCTCGGGTGAGCGCCTTCCCTTGGAAGGCAGCGATGGGAGTGCCTGAAGCCAAGTGTCTCCTCAGGGCTCCGGTTGCAGGGAGGAGCCCTGACTGACCACACGTGGCTGTGCCAAACACTGCGGCGTTCCTCTAACGCCGCGGCAGCAAGGGAGAAGGGAAAGCAAGGGTGGCAGAAGGTCTCCTGGTGTGAAGTGCCCCACCAATGCAGGCAGCCCCATATCCGGGAATGCAAGTACTTCCTAAATGCAAGCTCCCCTGCCATTCCCCCCATTTCGCATGTTTAATATGGGCCTTAATTTTGGGGGGGGCTGAATTTGATTTTATGCCAATAAAACATGGTGGGGCTTCCTATTGGTGGAGGCCGTATTGTTGGAGAAACACGGTAGATAACAGGTAGGTAAGATAACAACAGGTGTAAAAGTGTGGATTAAGGCCAGGAAGGCAGGAAAGTATTAAGGTGACTCCAACTGGTTAAGATGGAAAGGGGAAAATACAGACAGACTTGCAAGATTTTATTACATCTCAATATAGTTCTAATTGTCCTATGAAGCCAAATTTTCTGATTGTTGTAGAGCTAAAAACTCCCTCATTCTCCCTTGAAAATCAGGGACACCTGATTCTTTGAAGATGTAGGAATGTGAGGGTTTTAAAAGGACAGCCTGGCTGATTGAAAATTGAGGAGATGGGCTGAAAAAAAGAATGCCACAATTTCCATCTGTCTCATTGCATAGGACTTTCACAGGGCCAAGCTGAAGAATTCCAGTTGTGCAGTGTGTTCCAGATTAAGGAAGAAACAGAAGAAAAAAGTAAAACAGACAATGGGAAGTTGAGTTTCGCTGGTAGACTAGTCAGTAGAGAAGAACTTAAAAGTTCTTCTGATGATTCCAGCAGCTTTTCCAAGAAGATTTGCTGATGATGTTGTTATAGAAGCAGCCAGAAAAATTTAAGCATGAAATGTGTCAATATTTGCCAGCAGGATCAGCTGGCACAGATCCTTTCCAGTAGCTAAGATACAGGTTGGCTGGCAGACTAGCAAGTTGGGTTCAAAGAAGTGGCAAAAGTGGTCTGAGAAATGATATTCAGGCTGGTGGCTGAGGTCAGACCTGAAGCAGACCTTAAGGGGATACTTCCACCAGCATTTCAGTTTGCAGCAGTGACATGCCGCAATAGCACTACCAGCCAAGACTACCATTATCCTAAACTGGACATAAGCAAGACCCCCAAGGAAGGAGGGGAGGGAGGGAAGGAGGGAGGGAAGAAAGAGCTTTCTATGGTAGCCAATTTACCATTATCAGGATCAACAAATTCTAGCCAGAGCCCTGGAATAGCCCAAACTAACTAGGATCATCCTACCCGAGCTGTAACCATCGCTAAAAGTTTGCCAGTCCAGCCAAGGCAACACCACACTCCAAGCATCAGTTTTGCTCAGCCAAAACTGGCATAGTATCATTGTGTGTTAGCAATGAAAAAATCCTTCAGAAACAGACTGAGAGCAGGAGAAATTCTAAAATGAAAGACCAGCCAAATTCAACACTGGATGCCCAGAATGACACAGGCTACCTTGCAAGGGGAGATGTTACAGTAGGGGCAAGAGACCCTGGAGTAAAAGTATTGTTTCTGGGGAAATGATTAAGATCAAACTGACTTTGGTACATAGTAGCAGGTGTTGAATTGAGAAGCCTTTAGGATGTAGCTATAAGAAAGATGAAAGAGGACAGCGAAAACCAGATATGAATATCTGAAAAAATTAAATAAAAAGGCTTTTTTGCTAAATCATACACACAAGTTTAATAACAATATTTAAGGATGGGATCTTTTTCTGTCAGGAACTTCTCTTTGCAATATTTGAGTTTATACTAGCTAAAGCCCATGTCACATCGCCCAACGGATGCAAAAAGGACACAGAGGACGAGCAAAATGTTCCATCCATTGTTATCCACTCTCAAAAGGGGCAAAAATTTGCATAACCACAGCGGATAACATGGACACGGGGAAGACGCAGGGCGGATGCAGAGCGGATGCGGAACGGAAGCCTAGCAGATTGAAGCGGATGGGAGCGGATGGTGCATCCGCAGGGCTTCCGGGGGGCCTCAGCAAAGCAGACGTGGAACGGATATAGCGGATGCAGAGTGGATGCACAGCGGATGAAGCGGATGCAGATTGGATGCAGAGCGGATGCACAGCGGAAGCCTAATGGATGCCTGGCATTAATTGCGCATGCGGGGAGGATGCATTGCATCAGCCCCCCGTATATAAGGGAAGCAGCTCGGAAGCAGGTCGCCATTCAGAGGAAAGACCTGCTGCTGGACGGATTGGCTGCCTTGCCTGCCCTGCCTGCATGTCTGCCTGCCAGCCTTGGTGCCAGCCTTGGTGCCAGCCTGCCAGCCTTGTTGCCAGCTTCCCTGCCAGCCTTGGTGCCAGCCTGCCTGCAAGCCTTGCTGCCAGCCAGTCTGCCTGCCAGCCTTGCTGCCTGCCTTCCTGCCAGCCTTCCTGCCAGCCTTGGTGCCAGCTTCCTTGCCAGCCTTGGTGCTTGCCTTGGTGCCAGCCTTCCTGCAAGCCTTGGTGCCTGCCTACCTGCCTGCCAGCCTTCCTGCCAGCCTTGCTGTCTGCCTGCCTGCCAGCCTTGGTGACTGCCTTCCCGCCAGCCTTGGTTCCTGCCAGCCTCCCTGCCAGCCAGCAACCCCACAACCATGCGAAAGCACAGCAAGCCTCAGCCATCTGCTGCCAGCCCTGGCAAGAGGGACAGGGCTACCATCCCGCCCCCCTGGCCCTCACTCTGGTTCTCCTGGGGCTTCTGCAGAACAGGCTCGCTCTTCTGGGGCTGGCGCCTCTGCTGCTTCTGCTTCTGGAGGAGCTGATGACAAGCACTCCAGCACAGGCCTCCTCCACAGCACCTGGACCCTTCACCCCTGAGACTGAATGACCAAGAGGAGTGCCAGAGACTCATTTTTGTTTTATAGCTTGTTGTTAATAAAGTCTATTTATGATTCACACACTTGCTTCATTTCTTTTTTTTAATAAAGTCTTGGTGGAAACTTTTAGAAATGGTTTAAGCCTTTGCATGCTTGTGGGATGGGTTAAGATAGCAGTGGGTTGGGCAGAGATACCTGAGGAATGAGCAGGGATACCTTTGGGATGGGAAATAGCTGTGGGATAGATAAACCTCCAGCGCAAGCGTAGTGGGACTGTATGGTCCACCCTCCCAGGTGCCACACCATTGGCCCTTTATTATCAATAATAATGTAATAATTATCCACACATGTCAACATAAACACAACTCTTTATTAAACGCCCTGTTCATTGTAGGCCCACCCAACATACATGGCCCAATCTCATCCGTGTGATGAGACAGGCTGAAGGAAGCATCCATTAAGCATCTACCATCCTGTCTTGCCACTCCACTGCTCCAGTTGGGGAGTTGCACCAGCGTCTCAGGAGGTTGCGCTGCTTCTTCCCTTCACGTGAGGCTCTGTTGGGGCCTTGCACATCCTCAGTGTCAATCAGGTTTCGCCCTTGCCTCCATTCCCCAGGCTCCATGTCCCCATTGCCTTGTTGGAGGTCGACGAGCCTGTTCTGCGAGACTGGGTAGCGGGTGCGCATGAGATTGTGCAGGATGCAGCAAGCTTCCATGATCCTCCTCACGGTCTCTGGGCGATGCTGCATGGTGGTGAGAAGTACCTGGAACCTGTTGGCCAGGATGCCAAAGGCATTCTCCACCACCCGCCTTGCCCTGGACAGCCTGTAGTTGAAGATCCTCTCTTCATGGGTGAGGCGTCTGGAGGTGTAGGGCTTCATGAGGTAGGTTGTGAGGGAGAAGGTGTCATCCCCCATGATGAAGTAGGGCACATCTTGCGTGTTGTTGGGCAGCAGGTCTGGATCTGGGAAGCCCACGATGAGGTTGCGTTCCAGCCCCTCCTTGAGGACACTGCCGTTGTATACCTGGGCATCGGAAGATGAGCCGTTGCCTGAAGCATCGATGTATATGAACTTGTAGTCAGCATCGACCATGGCAAAGTGGATGATGCTGAAGAAGCCCTTGGAGTTGAAATAAGTGGAGCCTGAGTTGGTTGGAGATTTGCAGGCCACGTGCTTGCCATCTATGGCTCCAATGGTGTGGGGGAAGTTCCACTTCTGATACCACTGCTCTGCAACTTTCTTCCAGCCTTCTTCAGTGGAGGAGCACTGGAAGAGCTCCTCCTTGTATTCTTCGATGATGGCCTGCACCACTTCTCTGACCACAATGCTGATGGTGTTGGATGGCACCCTCCAGCCGTACTGCATGCTCCTGTAGGTGGTCCCAGAGGCCAGGTGGCGCAGAGTGAGTGCCACCTTGAGCCCAGGTTCCAGGCTGGGCCGGAAGCTGGTTCTCTGCTTGGTCAACCTGGGTGTCAGGCGCTGCACAGCTTCGTCAAACATGGCTGGAGGCATCCTCATGAAGTTCTGGAACGCCCGAGTGTCTTCGTTCCTGAGCTCCACCATCAGCTTGTTGTACAGTCCGTCCTCTGCTCTTCTGGCGAACCATCTTTGGACCCAGACTCTTTTTGGCTGCCTCTTTTTCTTCTCACAGTAGAGTTCACAGAGCCTGCAGATGGCTTCGCACTGTTGCAGAACGATGGCGGCTGCCGAAAGGACTTTGTTGCAATCCACGGTGGACATGACTGGATGCTGTGGAAGAGGAAGAGTCAGATGAAGGCTGCAGAGGTCTGCACAGCTGGTCTGCTGGTCTGAAAGTGAGATGCAGATGAGTTGCTCCCCCTTTTTATTGGAAATATAGGTTTTCCGCTAGGCATCCTCTAGGGATCCTCTAGGCATCCTCTAGACATCCTTAATATCTGAGATAGGTCCCCTCTGCGAATGTTTTTTCCATTTTAAACGCTTTGTTTCCGTGCTGCATCCGTTCTGCATCCGTTCTGCATCCGTTCTGCATCCGTTCCTCTTCCTCCCTGTGTCCAGGCAGATGCGAGTTGCGCGGATGAGTAGCGGATGCCTAGCGGATATAGCGGATGCGTAACGGATGCATAACAGATGCGTAGCGGATGCATAGCTGATGCAGAATGGACGAACTGGATACATTTTCAGTGGAAAAGTTTTGGGCAGCCCAAAACTTTTGGAGCGGATGAAACGTCCATAAATGGATGCTGGACGGATAGAGAGGAAGCCAAACGGAGGCAGTGAGTACATCGCGTTTTCCAACGAATGGCAAGCTTTTTTGTCCGTTTTACATCCTCTTTGCATCCGTTGGTTCAGTGTGACATGGGCTTAAGAAGCTAAAGTACACAGCTTTAATATACACTGTGTAATTAATGAATATGGTTAGTTTATAGTTCAGTGCTGAATTCAAAAACAGATTATTTGTTTACTTTAATGTAGGAAAGTTAACTTAATCATAACTAAGGATGTCAGGCAAGCAAAGCACATTATCCAATGAGACAACTGGTTTTGCCTCCCTGGGAATAACATTCTTTAGAAATGGAAAAACTATTTGTGAGATTATTTATAGGTCAGCCACCAAATCTTGGGTGCAAATCTTTGAATATCTGCTAGAAAATCATAGGAGTGTTCCTTACTGTGTTCTTCACTATCCTTTTGTAATTCTGGTAAACTTTGCAGCCCAGATCTAATTGCCCTATTCACATACCTTTAGAAATGTCCTTTCATGCTACAACCAATATTCAGTTATTTTTTCGGAAGATATTTTATTGGGCTGAATTTCTGAATTTGTAAAATTATATCCTGCTATAGAGTTACCTGGTTCAAAATTTAATCATTTGGATAAGTTTCATAATGTAAGCTATTACAAAATAGCCATAAGAACTATTCAGTTGGAACAAAATAACCTGGAAAGAATAAAAGAACGTTCATTAGAGCTTTGGAAGGAAATGTAAGAATGGGAATATTTGCATATCTTTACATTACAATAACTCACTCTTGCTGGGAATGTAGCATGCCAGTCATTTAATCTCATTGTTTGACTTTTATGTCTATTAGTAAGGACAAGGCTAATAAGCAAACCAAATGATCCCAGAGATCAATCAGCTGGTATTTTCCCCACAGACATTAAGGCCCTGTCCCACTGCACTTACAGATGCAAAGAGGATTTAAAACATTAAAAAAAGCTTGCCATCCGCTGGAAAACGCTATGCATCCATTGTGTACTCATTGCATATGTATTTCATACGCTCTATCCATCGAGCATCCGTCCACTGCGATTTCATCTGCACAAGACGTTTTGAGCTGCACAAAACTTTGTGAACAGATGAACTTTCCGGTGTGTACGATGTAAATCCGCGACGTTTGAGCAACAAGCGTTCTATGTCCGTTTATCATCCATTAAGTGTCCGCTGTATTCTCTCTGCATCCTCTGGGCATCCTTGCAACTCACATCCGCTGCAGCTGAAAATGGAAAGAGGGAGGAAAGAAAGGGTACATGGAATGTCTATACATCGTTAGTAGCACGGAAATAGAAAGGATGTGTTTGCATCCGATATACATCCGCGCAGCATCCCCTTTCTTTCCTTTAGGTGTACATGATGCATCCGCTTCATCCGCTATGTGTCCGCTTCAAAATTCTTCCCCGGAACCCCTTTGGAGGTGTCATCCACTGCCATCCGCTAGGCTTCCTATGAACATCCGTTTAACATCCCCGCTACACATACTAACATCCCATACTACACATGTCCGTTCTTTTCCGTTCTTTTCCATTCTGTTTATACAAATTTTCACCACTTTTTGAAATGGATGACAATGGATGGAGCCACCCCCAAAATTTTGCTCGTCCGCTGTGTCCTTTATGCATATGTTTTGTGTCCATCGGCCAGTGTGACCTAGCCTTTAGACAATTATGTTTTTAAGGTCTACACTTTTGGATCTCCTAGTTTCTCTAGCAAAATAAAAAACTCAAGAATATCATATTGCTGAAAAATTTTCTTGATTTATTGTGCTTACACACATTACTTTTACATTGTTAGTGCATCCAAGGAGTTAATATTTTGATTAACAGCTACATCATAAAATACAGAGAAATAAATAAGAAAGCCCCGATAAACCTCTTCTCAGATCAGAGTCTAGAGCAGGTCTGCAACTCTGGTTTACTTAGCTCCCCTGACAGCTTCTAAGTCAAATTGGTAAAGCACATTAATGTTAATAAAAGGATTGCAGCCAATTGAAATTCAAGTTTCCAAGGTCTTCTTGATCATTCTTCGGTGGTGAGAAGCTGTTCCATACATTAGATACTGTGACAGAAAAGGTGCTTCTTGGGTACCAAGAAATTATACTGTTGCCCCCCCCCCCCCCAAGACCCAAAATGGACCCACTCTACCCAATTACGGAAGCCAGGTAGAAACTATTCGAGCTACGGGGTTTCTCAAGTAACCATGGCTGATGTTATAAAAGGCTTTATACATAGTGAACTTTACTTTGAATTGTACCTGGAAACAACTGGAAACCAATTCAATTCAAAGAGCAGTGATACCATCTGGGTATACTGAGACATTCCCATTGGCATTTTGAATTTTGATGGTTCTGTTCACACAAGCATTCGGCCAAAATGAAGTTAATTAGATTGTGACTTACCATAACACATGAATCTCCTCCGTAAATTAATATTTTCATTTATTACTAAAGCCCATGTCACACCGAACCAACGGATGCAAAGAGGATGTAAAACGGACAAAAAAGCTTACCACCCGTTGGAAAACGCGATGTACTCACTGCCTCCGTTTGGCTTCCTCTCTATCCGTCCAGCATCCGTTTGTGGACGTTTCATCCGCTCCAAAAGTTTTGGGCTGCCCAAAACTTTTCCACGGAAAATGTATCCAATTCGTCCGTTCTGCATCCGCTACGCATCCGCTACGCATCCATTACGCATCCGTTACACATCTGCTATATCCGCTATGCATCCGCTATGCATCCGCTATGCATCCGCGCAACTCGCATCTGCCCGGACGCAGGGAGGAAGAGGAACGGACGCAGAACGGATGCAGAACGGATGCAGCACGGAAACATGTGTGCATGATTATTACATTATTATTGATAATAAAGGGCCAAAGGTGTGGCAGCTGGGAGGGTGGACCATACAGTCCCACTATGCTTGAACTGGAGGTTTATCTATCCCACAGCTAATACCCATCCCAAATGTATCCCTGCCCATCCCACTGCTATCTTTTTTTTTTTTAACAATTTTATTAATTTTCTACAAACAGACAAACGTACAAAATATTAAAAACATCTACTCTCATATATACTTCCGGTGTATCGGTTGGTTCATCAATTTTGTGCATTCATTTTATAGTGTCAATTACAATTATATTGCATAACCACTCATATTGTCAATCCATATTCTAATATTACCAAAAAAAAATAAAAAAAATCTTTTTCTGACTATACTTTTAATCATTCATGCTTTGTGAGATAACAATACTTCAAACAGTTTATTCTATAACTTATCATATAATCATAACAAATCAATCCTAAAAACCCTTCATATATATAATACTAATGCTCTATTATTGTATTTTATCATCTAACCATTGATAAAAAAACCCCAAATTTCATAAAATTGTTTATCTTCTTGTTCTCTAATTTCAAATGTCAATCTACTCATCTCAGCACATTCCAATATTTTCTTAATAATTTCTTCCTGCAATGGTATTTTCTCATTCTTCCAATTTTTAGCAAATACAATCCTAGCCTCTGTTAATACATTTACAATCAAATATTTCAAGTCTTTATTATATATATCAGGTAAAATTCCCAATAAAAAGATCTCTGGTTTCAAGTCTATGTGTTTCTTTGTCATTTTTTCCAACCACATGTGAATTTTAGTCCAATATTTTCTGGCATTCTCACAAGTCCACCACATATGATAGTATGAGCCAGGTATCTGATGACATTTCCAACATTTTTCAGATTTGTTCTTGAACATTCTTGCTATTCTTGTCGGGGGGAAGTGCCACCTGTAAAACATCTTATACAAGTTTTCTTTATATGCTATTGACATTGTCATTTTATAATTTTGAGACCACAATTTTTGCCATTGCTCTAAATCAATCCCATATCCAAAATTCTTCCCCCAAGCAATCATAGTTTCTTTAACTTGTTCTTCCTCTAGCTTAATTCCCAATAAATAACCATATAACTTTTTAATCACTTTCTCATCAGTACCCATCAATATCTTATCTAAATCAGTCTGTTTATCATAGAATCCTTCCGTTTTAAAATCTTCAAGATACCTTGAGTGTATTTGCGCATATGAAAACCAATTCATCCTTATACCTTGTTCCTCTAAGTTTTGGATCGATTTAAGTCCACCCTTTTCATCCAACAGTTCCCCATATCTAACTGTTTGTTCCTTTTTATAGATCATAGGATAGGAAAATGCTTCAATAGTCGATAACCAAACTGGAATTTTCAAGTAACATTGTTTTTTTATCTTCTCCCAATTTAACCACAAAGACTCCCGTATATAATGTCTTCTGAAATACCCCTGTGTTTTAGTTCCCTTGTACCATAAAAAAGCATGCCAGCCCAACAGTAAATCATGTCCTTCTAATGTCAACAATCTATGTTTTCTTAATGTTATCCATTCTTTGACCCACATCAAACTTGCAGCTTGATAATACAATTCCCAATTAGGCAGGCCAAAACCTCCTCTAATTCTAGCATCTTGCAAAAGCTTTAACTTTATTCTCGCTTTTTTACCTTGCCATATAAACTTCAACATAGTTTTATTTAAATCTTCAAAATAGTCTTTTCCAAGTCTAATTGGTATTGTTTGAAAGAGAAATAAAATTCTAGGTAAAATATTCATCTTAATTGTTGAAATTCTCCCTATTAATGACAATTGTAAATTTTCCCATTTCTTCAAATCTGTAATTATCTGTTGTTTGAGTTTAATATAATTATTCTCTTTTAATGTGCTACATCTTGCTGTCAAGTATATCCCCAGATACTTAACCTTATTTGTAACTTGAATTTTCAAAAGATCTGTCAGTTCTTCTCTTTGTCTCAATAACATGTTTTTTGTCAAAATCTTTGTTTTATCTTTATTTATTTTCAAGCCAGCCATCTCACCATATGTCTCTATCTTTTCCAATAACTTTGGAGCGGTTTCTAACGGGTCTTCCAGAATAAAAGCTAAATCATCAGCAAAAGCTTGTAGTTTAAATTCTTCCTTTTTAATTTTCATTCCTTTTATATTTTTGTCATCTCTAATATTTCTATTCAACACTTCCAAAGTTAATACGAATAACAAAGGAGATAGGGGACATCCTTGTCTTGTGCCTCTTCTTATATTAATAAGATCTGTAAATTCTCCCTCCATCATTACCTTTGCTGTCTGTTTATTATATATGGCTTCTATTGCTTGAATAAATTTTCTGGCAAAGCCCATCTGTTCCAATAGTAGTAACATAAATCTCCAGTTCACGTTGTCAAATGCCTTTTGAGCATCTAGGAATATCAAAGCCATTTGTTTTTCAGGATGAGCCTCATAATATTCCAAAGTATCCAAAATTACTCTCATATTGTCTCTAATTTGTCTCTTTGGCAGAAATCCATTTTGATCTGGATGAATAAAATTATTTAAATATTTTTTCAGTCTTTCTGCTAAGATTGAAGCAAAGATTTTATAATCTGCATTCAATAAGAAAATAGGTCTATAGTTCTTAATTTGCAACGGGTCAGCCTCTTCCTTTAAAATAAGTGTAATATAAGCCTCTGACCATGTTTTGGGTGTCATCTTCTTTAACATAACTTCATTCATAATTTCTAACAATGGGGTGTTCAATGATTCTTGAAATTTTTTGTAGAATTCTGCCGGAAGCCCATCTGGACCTGGTGCTTTCCCATTATTTTGTCTTTTAAATGCTTCATTTAATTCCATCATTGTTATATTGCTTTCTAACATTTCTTCAGTCTCTTTAGGTATCTTCGGTAAGTTAACATTCTGTAAATACTGTTTAATTTTTTCCTCATCAATATTCTCTTGTTTATATAGTTGTCCATAATAATCTCAAATAATTTCCTTTTTCTCCTTATTACCACAACAAACTTGACCTTGATCATCTATTAGTTTCAATATTTTTCTTGATTCCTTCTCCTTTCTCAGTTTATATGCTAACCATCTACCTGGTTTATTTGCATCTTCAAAATAATTCTGTTTAGAATTTCTAATTTTCTGTGCCAGTTCTTCTTTCTCTATTAATTCCATTTTATGCTTAATTACATCCAGTTTCAATTTAATATCTTTTTTCTGTGGTATTTTCTGTAATTCTTTTTTCAAGTCTTTTATATTCATCTTCCAAGGCCTTGGAGGTTTGTCTTTTCCTAATATTCTTTTTTCTTGTATAGTCTATTATCAAACCTCTTACATATGCCTTCATTGTATCCCAAACATTCTGTATTGAAGTATCTTCTTTTTTATTTTCTTTAAAAAAAAAAACCAATTCCTTCTCCATCCATTGTATAAAGTCTTTCTCCTTTAAAATAGTGTTGTTTAATGTCCATCTCGATCTTTTTTTTTGTCCCTTCCATTTAATTGTCATTGGACTATGATCTGCCCAAGTACTTATTTCAATATTTGTTTCTTGAATAGTAGATATTAATTCTGTTGAGATCCAAATCATATCTAATCTGGACCATGATAAATGTCTATTAGAGTAAAAAGTATATTGTTTAGTTTTAACATTTCTTTCCCTCCAAATATCTTTTAAGGTTAATTCATCTGTCATTTTAAAAAAAGATTTAGGGAGAATCTTTCTATTTTGTTTTGTTGTTGTTGTTATATAGTCCAATTTATTGTCCACAATTCCATTAAAGTCTCCCATCATAATTATGTTAACATAGTCCAGTCTAATTATTTCCATATGTAGTTTTTTATAAAACTCTTCTTGTTTATCATTCGGAGCATAAATTGCAATCAAGAGTATTTTTTTTATTATTATCCATTATTTCCACCATTAATACTCTTCCATCTTCATCCGTGTAGATCAGTTTTGCTGGAATATCTTCTTTAATGTAGAGAACCACTCCTCTTTTCTTACATTGAATCAAAGAAGTAAATATTTTCCCTAATTTTGGCTGTACTAACAATTGCTCATGTTGCTTTTTAATATGAACTTCTTGTAAGCAAATTATATAAAATTTTAATTTCTCTAATTTATGAAAGGTTTTCCTTCTTTTAACAGCTAAGTCCATTTATATTCATTGTAATCAGTTTTTTTTCTTCCATGATTATGCTTTATATTTAGGTCTAACAGCTCTCGTAGCTCTCACTTCACGTTGTTCTTTACTGTCTACCTGTCCACCTACAACTCCTTTCTCTTTTTCAATCTCCAGTTGTTCCTCCTGAAACTCAATTAATGAGACCTCTTTCTCTGCCTCCTCTTTTTTTCTTCCAAAAAATTCTGCATAGAAAAGTTCTGCTTTTTCAATCGAGTCAATTCTATGTCTCTGCTCTTGCCACGTAAAAATTAGTCCTTCTGGTATCAGCCATCTATAGTTCACTTCATTTTCCAGGAGCATTTTGGTCAAAAATCGGTATTCTCTTCTCATCTCTCTCACTCTTCTAGGTATTTGTTTTAAAACCACAATCTCTTTGCCTTTATATTTCAATGCTTTCTCTCTTACCACTTGTAATATTTGTGTTCTGATGGATTTTTTGGTAAATCTAATATGTACTTCCTTTGGTAGTTTATTTCTCATCGCATATCTTGTATAAACTCGGTATATCTCATCTACTCCATCCATCATCTTTTCCTCGGTAATTTCCAGAAGATCTGCCAATATTTCTATCATTATCGCAGCCAGGTTTTCTCCTTTTTCCTCTTCTATATCTTGGAATCTAAGATAAAATTCTGATCTTTCCATCTCCCACCTCAACATCCCATTTTTTTCTTGTTCTACCACTGTTAATCTAGTGTCAATATTTCCAATCTTCTCCTCTCTTTGTTTTCCTTCTTCCTCAATTTTTTGGAATCTCTCCTCATACTTTCCCATCATTTGTTTAAGATTTTCATCAAATTTCTCTATTTTTTGTTCCATAGTATCTATTTTTATCTTAATATCTCGAATTCCTTGCATGATCATCTGTAAATTTACTTTTTCTTGTTCCTTATCTTGCTTCAACATTGTCTGAATTAAAAGTTGTCCTTCAGGTGGTGGGGAAGCAGAGGTAGAAGCAGAAGCGCCGAATGATTTTGGTTTCCTGCTCATTTTAATATTTCCAAGGCTTCAAGCTCTCTTTGACTTTGAATCCAGCTGGTATAGTAACCAAATATAGTCCAAAAAAATCAAAAAAAGGAAATCCAATAGTAAAAAGCCCAAAACCAAAAAAGAAAAAAGGAAAAAGGAAAAAGAAAGGTCTTCAGGTTCTTCTAGACCCTAATCCAATTGAAATAAATGGAAGAAGCGAAGAAGCAAGAAAAAAAAAAGAAAGAAAAGAAAAAAGAAAGAGCTCTGAGGCTTTCCCTTTAAAATAAAAAGCAAAAATACTAGAGTTAAAATTTACAAAAAGGCTGGCAAGTAGGAATTTCAAAGATATATATATATATATATATATATATATACATACATACATACATACATACACTGCACACTGCACACTGCACTTTATTTCTTTATCCAAGGCTCTTATTATGACTCTCTTCTCCAGCAACTTCAAAGCCAAGCCTCAAATGTTGAAATATTGATAAGAGTCCAAGAGAGCACCTGTAATAATATTTTACTGTATTCTCCCTCTATCTTATCACATTAAAATGTCCTTGAAAAGAAGTGCTTTTCTCCCCAATTCAAATAAAATATTTTCAAGCCTCTAGTTGGCAGTGTTGCAGCATCTCTTAATACTCTTCCCCCCCCCAGCCAGAAGAAAAAATATTTATAAAAAACTCAAACAAAAGGAAAAAAAAAAGATAGCCAAAGGGAGCCTCTATCCTAAAAAGAAAGTTAAAAAAAAATAAAAATCAAGTGAAGAATAAAAATATATATAAGAGAAAATTCAATCCGGTTACCTACAAAGTCACATTAAAGTCCTCAAAAAAAAATAAGAAAAAAATCCAAGTCACAATTTGACATCACTTAAACGCCGCTCAACCAAGATTCAGTCAAACAAAAATAAAGTCACAGATTTCTTCTTTGTTCAGGATGTCCTTTCAAGTCTTAATCAATTTATAATGCAAAAAAGTTTCTCACCCAACCGATACACGCTCATTTAAATCCCTTTCTTTCCGGAGCTGTCCTGACTTCAGCAGCTTTGGAGGCTGCCTTTCCACTTCCAGCAAAAGGGCTTCTCCCGGATCAAACCAGAGATTTTGCGATATCTCTGGGATCCTGGGACTGTGCCCTTCACAATCCCCGTCTCTACGGGACGGTTTAGGTCCGTTAGAACCGACCAGGGGCGAAAATATCAGTTACGATCTCAGAGCCCCGAGATCGCAGCTGTAACACCGAGACGTAGCTCCTCCTTCTCCCATCCCACTGCTATCTTAACCCATCCCACAAGCATGCAAAGGCTTAAACCATTTCTAAAAGTTTCCACCAAGACTTTATTAAAAAAAAGAAATGAAGCAAGTGTGTGAATCATAAATAGACTTTATTAACAACAAGCTATAAAACAAAAATGAGTCTCTGGCACTCCTCTTGGTCGCTCAGTCTCAGCGGTAAAGGGTCCAGGTGCTGTGGAGGTGGCCTGTGCTGGAGTGCTTGTCATCTGCTCCTCCAGAAGCAGAAGCAGCAGAAGCGCCAGCCCCAGAAGAGTGAGCCCGTGCTGCAGAAGCCCCAGGAGAACCAGAGTGAGGGCCAGGGGGCGGGATGGTAGCCCTGTCCCTCTTGCCAGGTCTGGCAGCAGATGGCTGAGGTTTGTTGTGCTTCCGCATGGTTGTGGGGTTGCTGGCTGGCAGGGAGACTGGCAGGAACCAAGGCTGGCAGAAAGGCTGGCAGGCAGGCAGACACCAAGGCTTGCAGGAAGGCAGGCAGCAAGGCTGGCAGGCAGACTGGCTGGCAGCAAGGCTTGCAGGCAGGCTTGCACCAAGGCTGGCAGGGAGGCTGGCACCAAGGCTGGCAGGCAGACATGCAGGCAGGGCAGGCAAGGCAGCCAATCCATCCGGCAGCAGGTCTTTCCTCTGAATGGCGACCTGCTTCCGAGCTGCTTCCGTTATATCCGCGGGGCTGACGCAATGTATCCTCCCCGCATGCGCAATTAATGCCAGGCATCCATTAGGCTTCTGCTGTGCATCCGCTCTGCATCCGCTTCATCCGCTGTGCATCCGTTCTGCATCTGCTATATCCGTTCCGCATCCGCTTTGCTGAGGCCCCCCGGAAGCCCTGCAGATGCGCCATCTGCTCCCATCCGCTTCAATCCGCTGGGCTTCCGTTCCGCATCCGCTCTGCATCCACCCTGCGTCCTCCCCGCGTCCGTGTTATCCGCTCTGGTTATGCAAATTTTTGCCCCTTTTGAGAGTGGATAACAACGGATGGAACATTTTGCTCATCCGCTGTGTCCTTTTTGCATCCGTTGAGCGGTGTGACATGGGCCTCTGAGTTAGCCATTGCCAATTCAGTTTTCATCAGCAAACTCAGAATTATTTTGAATCAGAATCAGAATAGAGCTGGAAGGGACCTTGGAGGTCTTCTAGTCTAGCCCCCCTACTCACGCAGGAGGCCCTATACCAATTTGCACAAATGACTGTCCAGTCTCCTCTTAAAAACTTTCAGTGATGAAGCACTGAGAATTTCTGAAGGCAAGCTGTCCACTGGTTAATTGTCCTCACTCTTAGGAAGTTTCTCTTTAATTCCAGGTTGTTTCTCTCCTGATTAGTTTCCATCCATTTTTCTTCCTCTGCCCCCTGGTGCTTTGGAAAATAAGTTGACCTCCTTCTTCCTTGTGGCAGCCTCTCAAATACTGGAATACTGCTATTACATTGCCCCTAGTCCTTCGTCTCTTTACACTAGCATACAATACTAAATCATATGAATATTTTGTATGTTTTAAAAATATATTTGTCATTGTAATGTCCATTGACCACTTCTCATGTCTGGAGGATATCTTTTGCAGATATTTGCAATCCATTTTCAACAAATGTGAATAATTTGACATTGTTTCGCTTTTCCTAAGCTTTGGATCATTATATATATATCCTCCAGCCAGATTTCCATGGCCAAATGTGAGCTGTAATAATATGAGAAGCAATTTCAGATTTCAATACCTGCCAATGATTTTGTTCCCAACCTTTCTTGCAACAGCCATTTCACATGCCAAATAATGCCTTGAAGGGGACAAGACAATATTTTTCTCTTTGGTTGCCAAATCCACTGTTTGTAAAAGGATTTGTCTTGGAAACCATATTCCAAGTTATCCTTCCCACTCCAGGAATGATTTTCTTCTTTCCCAATTTCATGTCCCTGTGACTATGTGTTTGGTTTGGGAATTTCAGGAGATTTTCTCCTATGATGTAGGAAGTTCTTCCCAATCATGAGTGGTGTGTTCCCTTGTAGCCCATCCATTTATTATGTGATTATAGTATTTGTATTGGTGCTGATGTGAATGATCTCTTATTCAACTTGATAATCTTTTATCTGCCACTTTTGTATCAAAATCTGCAACATTAGGTGATAAAAGGCAGATAAATCTGTGATGCTCTCTACAAACATTGAAAGTTGGTGGGAGCTTCTTAGAAATTTGATGGAGAAACTGTGAATATTGCAGTTGGTTAACTTCTGAGACTCTACTACTGTATATCAACGTTACATATTTGTAAATGCATGCCACAGCAATAAACAGCAATAAAACTTTAGCGATACCCCTCTGAAAGAAACCAACCTCATATAAAGGCTGGATCTCAGAGAATTGGGATGAATCATGCAACAACATTATGCAGAGTCATTCTCTTCTTCAGAGTTTCCATTCTCCTCTTTTCAAAATACATGATGAAAATGCAACGTGCAGCAATATCTCCTGATATCTCTCAGAGAAGGTGGCATTTGATCTATATTCCTTCCAATGGATTTCTGCAGTCTAAACACATTGTCTAATTGCTGGATTTATTCTAACTTCCTTGCCCAGGGATTGAAGGTTGAAGGGACAGGTACTAGTTGTCAGTTCCTTCTCAATTATTACTTAGCTTCTAGGGATGCTCTCTATATTGGATCCATCATAAAGGCTGCATTTTCTGTAATGCCAAACATAAATAATGGATGCCAAACAAAGCAGCACTTCAAGATCATTGATGTGGCTTGGGTTTTTGGTGGGTGCAACAAAGCTGTTCTTTTGCTGTGGCCTGTTCTCTGCATCCTGCTAATACTCACTTTGTAAATAACTCATTTGTGTCTGAAGTTTTATTTAAATCATTATTGTTGTTATTTGCTGAGATCTGGTTTAATTTCCTACAGAGAATATTTTCTTTTGCCTCTCAGGTGTTTTCTTCCTCTCTTATTATCCTCTCAGACGCTATTAAAGCTGGTGCAGTAGAATTTGCTTCCTCCCTTCCCCACACAAATGGAAATAGGAAAGAATTGTCTCCTCTTCCAAGCTAACTTTTTTTAAAGCCCCTTCCCTGCTCATTCTGCTGATGTCCCGACAACCAGTATTTCATTTATAATTCCATAGTTGCCTGTCTAGTCCATAGCCCTGTAAATGCTGGCGGTGTAGACATACCAGATAGAGACTCACAGCCATTTAGTACCACTGAATGCATCACAAATAAAGTTGAGGATTTTATTTCCCTAACAAGATGAAGGAGTGGAGGAATCAGTATCAGTTATCTCTTGTGGCCAGCCATTTCTATTTATGTGACATGCATATTTTATTGGCTCCCTTTACATGACTCAAAAGAAAGCCATTATTCCTGGGCAAGATTGGGAACAGATAAAACATTTATATTAGAGACAACGAAGACAACGAAGAACCTATTATTAAACTATCATTAAGTCCTAGTCATAATTTCCCAGGAGCATTTAAATGAGTGCTACAAAAGTGTCACCTTCTTATGCTGATCTATGACCATCACAAAGCTCAACTTGATTCTATCTTTGCATCTCTTCCTCCCATTCCTTCCAAGACATTGTCTTTAACTGTCACTGAGTTACTAACTGCAAATGACTGGAATGTTATTCGTTTACAGTGTTTAAGTCCATAGTATGTGTTTTAAGAATTCACTGACTTGATATCATCAAAGATGTTACAAAGATCCAATAACTGAAAGAAGCAGTGTTTGTCAGGAAGAACATTTAGCTGTAAAGTCTTCAAGAGTCGGACACAACTGAACAGTTAAAACTACTACTATGTGGTTTAAATTAGTAGCGCAAGTCAATTATGGTAAGTCTCTGTTCTTTGGAAACCTAGACAAGGGGTGAAACATCTATAATCCTACCAGACTTATTAAGATGCAATTTCCAGCAGTTGACCATGTTGGCTGATGCTCCAAAAAACCATCTGGAGTCACCTTAAAACACATTTGCTGGATGCCAATTTAGGAAACATTAGGTAAGTGTAGAGTCTGCAAAGAAACTGGGCTAGATGCTTGAACATGGACATCCACGGGGCTCTGACCTCCAATAACTGCACATCTCTATTTTATAATTTATGATTTTGGTTTTATCAACAATCTAATAACTCCAGGTTCTTTTCATGAGCAAAAGTGTGAAGACCTTTTAACAGTGACCTACTTCAAAACTGACTAACATAAATAGTTCTTGAGAGACCAGAACTGTTAGCTTTCAATAATATTGGCCTGAATTTGAAAGGTTACCATGGGGTATTATTTGCTAGAGAAGCTGACACAGTTTATTAAGCCAAAGTTTTGAGAAGAAATGGCACAATATAAAGAAAAAGTTTGAACAGTCCCTATTTGTTCCATTTGGAAATAAGTTATGCGAGAACGGGTTCCAACAACAACTCTTTTATTTAACTCAGTAAAGCAATGGTAACGGAACAAGAGCCCAAGCCGCGACAGCCCTTTTTATAGCGGCTTGCTCGCGGCTTGTGGCCAATGACACCACTTTAAGTGTTCCCGCCGTCAGGTGGGCCAATCGGATTGGTTCTCTAATGGCCAATCTGAAATGGCCTTTTTGGCCAATCAGAATAGGGAACTTGGAGCCTACCAAGTTCCATACACAACACCCCTCCTCCCTTAGTTCAGTCCAACGTGCGTCACGTAGTCACGCAGGTAGGTGGGGTGTTTTCGAGTCCTAGTTGACCTGTGCAGCTCAGTCTCGGCGTGGTCTTCAAGCGGTTCGGACAGGATCGCTGTCTCTCTGTGCCTTCTCCATGGAACCTCCTGGAAGGGTGAGTCAGCCTTGCCGCTCCCACCTGAGTCTCTCGGGCCAGTTCAGATGGCTCCGCCGCTCCCTCCTGGTTTGTCCGGGTTGGTCGAGCTGGCCTGGCTGTCTCCTCCCAGGAAGGTCTCGCTTCATTCTCCTTCTCCCGGACTCCTCTTTTGGGGTTCATCTAACTGTGAGTGCTCTTTTTGATTTGTTTGAGAGTCTTTGCGTAGTGTTTGTTGTCTTGTTATGGGAGGTTCGTCTCTCCCTTTTTTATTATTTTGTATTCCCCCCCCCGCCCCGGTTGTTTTTTGGTCGTTATTTATTTTTGGCACTGGTGTGTTGTTGTGTTCGAGGATTCGAGAATGAAGCTGGTCAATGTGCCCCTTCCATTCTCTTCCATCATCTAGGAGTAGTTGGTAGGACCGGGGGCCTATGATCTGGGTGATTGTGGCTAGAAGCCATAAAGGGTCCCCGGTAAGGTTTTTGGCATAGACCAGGTCACTAGTTTCAAATGCATGGTATTTGCTGGAGGAGTCAGGGGGTTTATCCCAGGTATAAGTGGGGTGCAGTCTGTCGAGGTAGGAACACAATTTCCTACCCATTAGGAGTTCTGTTGGTTGTGCTGCTCGGGGTAATATGCTATAGGGTTAATAATTGGTTTAGCTTTTCTTGCACGTCCCCCTTATCCATTTTATCTAGGCCCTCCTTAGTATACCGAACCATGCATTCAGCCCTGCCGTTTGCAGCCGGATGGGCCAGCGCAGTTAAAGCATGTCGGATGCCCTGGGCAGCTAAGTACTGCTCGAATGCCAACGCGGTAAACTGGGGCCCATTGTCCGACACCAATACATCAGGCAGTCCATGCGTGGCAAAAAGTTTGTCTAGCTGTTTCATCACTGCCTCGGTGGTTGTAGAAGCCATGAGTATGACTTCTAACCAGTTCGAGTAGGCATCCACAACTATTAAAAAAGTGTTGCCTTTTGTTGGCCCAGGAAAGTCAATATGTAGTCTAGACCATGGGCCCTGGGGAGTTTCCCATTCCCTAATTGGTGCCTGTGGGGGAGTAGGCCTCGATTTTTGACAGTCATGGCATGTTGCCACCCAACGTTCAATGTCCTTGTCCAGCCCTGGCCACCAGACGTAACTCTTGGCCAGGGCTTTCATTTTTACTATGCCCGGGTGCCCCTCATGCAACATGCACAAAACGTCTTCCTGGAGTTTGTTTGGTATCACCACCCTGTCACCCTACAAAATACAGCCCTTCTCGATAGACAGTTCAGTCTGTCAGGTGCGAAACGGTTTAAAAGTCTCAGTTTTGTTCTCTTCCGGCAAGCCCTTACCTACCCAATGCAGGATGCGAGCTGTCAAAGGGTCTTTCGTGGTGGGTCTCATGACATCTGCTGCAGTTAGTGGTAGGTCCAGCCAGGCCTCGAGTTGGAGTGTGGAGACGGTGGGAGCTGGGTCCTCTTCTGTGATGGGCAGTGGGGAACGGCTCTGAGCATGGGTGATGGTCTTTCCTGGGCAGTGGATCAGCGTGTAGGTGTAGGCAGCAAGGAATTCAGACCACCTCATCATTCTAGGTGATAGAATGTTCAGGGTTGGCTTGTTTCCTGCTAGGATCCCTAACAGGGGTTTGTGATCAGTGATGATCGAAAAAGTTCTGCCATAAAGGTACTCATGGAATGATTGTGATGGCTTCTCTGTCGAGTTGACTGGAATTGTGTTCTAACTTTGAAAGCGTCTTTGAATAGAAAGCGACCGGTGCCTCTCTGCCGTCTGGTAGTTTGTGGCTCAGGATGGTGCCGATTCCAAAAGGCGATGCATCATAGGTGACCGTCAAAGGCAGGGTATTGCTATACTGGATTAAAATGGTGTCAGACGTTAATAGGTCTTTGATACCCTGAAATGCTGCTTGTCCCGGTGGCTCCATTTCCAGGTGGTTTTTTTTATCTAACAACCAATGTAAGGGTTCTGCTATGGTTGCCTTATGGGGCAGGAACACATTGTAGAAATTTATGAGACCTAGGAATGCTTGAAGGTCAGTTTTGTTCCTAGGTCTAGGTATGTCTTTGATTGCCTTTATCTTTTTTTTGGTGGGGTTTATCCCTTGTTCATCTATTAGGTAGCCCAGAAACTTGACCTGGTTGATGGCTAAATTATATTTCTCTTGCTTTACCTTAAGGCCTGCATCTCTAAATCTTCTTAAGACTTCTCTTAATCTGCCCTCTAGTTGGTTAGCGTTTTTTGCTGACACCAAAACGTCATCAAAATAAGGGATGACTCCCTTGATTCCATTTAACAGGTGCCCCATGAGGCTTTGGAACATGCCTGGGGCAACGCTAACGCCAAATTGGAGACAGTTATACTTGAATGCCCCTCTGTGTGTCATAATAGTCTGTGCCTCTGCAGTAGTAGAGTCAATGGGTAGCTGTTGGTACACTTGTGCGAGATCAAGCTTCGCAAAAAAATTTCCTCCCCCTAGGGAGTGCAATAAGTATTGCACTACTGGTACTGGGTATGCGCTTTGTTGGAGCGCATGGTTTAGGGTTGCCTTATAGTCTCTGCAGATGCGCACTGACCCATCTGGTTTTACAGGAGTCACGATGGGTGTTTCCCACCTGGCATGGTCGATTGGCTCTAATACCCCTTGTGCTATTAATTTGTTTAATTGTTCGTCAATTTTTAGTTTTAAGGCAAAAGGGACGCATCTGGCTTTCAACCAGATGGGGGCTATTTTCAGGTCTAGGCTAAATGAAATAAGGGTCCCCTTGTACTTGCTTAGGGTCCCGTCGAAAACATCTTGGAATTCCTGTAACAGGCTCTCCTCCCAGTTGGCTGCAACAATGCGGTTTATCCCGGTCATCCCAATTCCTAGGGTCGTGAACCATTCGATCTCTAGCAGGCTAGGGCGAGCACGGTTGATGATGGTCAGAGGCAAGATTTTGGCATGATTCTTAAATTCGATGAGGAAATGTCCAAGGCCCACTACCAGAATTCGATTTCCCTGGTAGTCCTTTAAAATCAGTCTTTGTTTTTGTAGTTCTTTTTGTTTGATGTCCGGTATCAGGTGCTGGATGGTGTTCCAGGATACCATAGATAAAAAAGGACCAGAGTTGACTTTCATCTCACAGGGCTTCCCTTCGATGTTCACCTCTATCTGGACCTTTTTTCCGTTTGCTGCCCTGGCATTTCCGATGGTTACCATCTGGTGCGTTTCCTCTCTGTTGCTGGTTCTTTTGCTTCAGTTCCATCTGCTTCCAGCTTGTCTCTCTTCATGTCTGGGGGGGGATGCTGCTGTGTCTTTTAGGACTATAGCTCTTTTTGTTACGGCAGACCCTTTCGATGTGCCCCCGTTTGTTACAAGCCCTACAGATTGCATCTAGGAACCTGCATTCAGATCGTGGATGGTTGCCTCCGCATCCAGCACACTGAAACTCCCTCCTGTTTCTTCTCTTTACCCGCCATTTCTTGTCTGATTGAAGTCTATGGTCTATGATCTTCGTAGTGGGTGGTCGCTGTGGGCTGTTTCTTGCTTCCCTCTGCCTTCTTATCTCTGGCTTGGTTTGGCGGATCTGGAATCAAATTATTTGGCTCATGGTGGCTGCGGATTTCTTTGCTGCTTCGGCAGCAGTGGCTTCTGCAATAGCCTCAGCCATGGTTATATTTGGTCTATTCAGCAGCTTACTCTGAAGTGTAGCATCCTTCAAACCGAGGACCACGTGGTCCCCCATGGCCTCGTCCATGTTCTGGAACTCACAGGCTCCTCCGATGTGTCTCAGGGCTGCTACAAAATCTCCAATGGTTTCATCTTCTTTTTGGTCTCTCTTGTAGAACTCGTGTCTTTTTATCAAGTTGGAGACCACAGGTGCATAATGTGCTCGGAGCATTCTGTTCAGCTCGGGCCAAGTCATCTGTTTGACATCTCTTGGTTTGGCTAGCGCCTTCGGCATTTTAAAGATGGCTGGTCCACAGTGTGTAAGGAAGACAGCCCTCTTCCTTTGGTCAGATATTTCCTGCAGTTCATTGCTTTCTAAAAACATAAGAAAGTGATCGATATACGATTCCCAATCCTCCTCATCAGGATTGAATGGTGCGGGCGGCGTGTTGTTACTGGCCATCTCTCTTGCTCCATTCAGATTGCCACATGCTTCGGTCTCTCTCTTCTATGATGATCCCACCTTCATTGCCAGGGTTCCGTTCGGAAATAAGTTGCACAAGACCGGGTTCCAACAACAACTCTTTTATTTAACTCAATAAAGCAATGGTAATGGAACAAGAGCCCAAGCCGCGACAGCCCTTTTTATAGTGGCTTGCTCGCGGCTTGTGGCCAATGACACCACTTTAAATGTTCCCGTCGTCAGGCGGGCCAATCGGATTGGTTCTCTAATGGCCAATCCGAGAATGGCCTTTTCGGCCAATCAGAATAGGGAACTTGGAGCCTACCAAGTTCCATACACAACACTATTCTCCCTCTAGAAAACCAGGTCTCCATATACATCCACATGGATTGACATCCAGGAAGTCTGCAGGAACACCTGTTTATTTTCAGCATCAAGTAACTTAAGACTTTATAATTGTCTCTCTTTCAAACACTTTTTCAGATTTCTTTTGCAATAAATGATATGTAGTTTTTAATCCCATGTTGTGCTTTGCTTGTTGTTGGTAACACATTTTGTAAATAACAAGGCATAGCAGCAGCTATCAGGGTATCACAGAATCTACAATTAGAAAGTACCATAGAAGTCATCTAGTTCAACGACCAATTTGATTCACTAAATTATCTCTATCCTCCAGTCTCTGTTAGAAGACTTCTGGGGAAGGAAACCTACATATCACGTCAGTCTGTTCCACTGGCTAACAACTCATATAATCACAAAGTTCCTCTTGATCTCAAGTCTGAAGCTCCTTCTTTGTAATTTTAATGTACTGGTTCTGGCCCTGTTCTCTGAGGCTACAAAGAATAAGTCCAATCTCTTTCTGCAAGAAGTTTCAAACATTTGAAGATTACTGTCCTAGCTCCCATCAGTTCCCTTTCCTTCAGGCTTTGCAGGGGTGCCATCATTTCTGGAATTGTGAGAGCAGCAGCCACAGGCTTTGGATATCCTCTAACAAAGCTATCTCAAAATATTTTATATTTTGCATTTATTTTTGTTAAACTGTGTTGCTACATTTTGTTTCCGGATTTGAGATGGGGTTCATTAACATTCTAAATATTTTAAAGGAATACATTAATCAAATACTTTGATGAAATCAAATACATATTCATATTTATCTGGGAATCTTTCTGTGAGATAGTCCCTCTTAATTAGATTCATAAGTATGGAAATAAAGGTACTTATGCTTGTTCTCAAAACATTTTCTCCTTTTCCCAGAGGAACTGAGGAAGGAAAATCTCTTCTACAAAGCCACTCTTCTTGGCTTTTGGTACAATAATGACATACAAAAATTACTGTTGACAATCAGCACTGAATCTGTGGAAATTAATGATTGATTGATGCCTGGAATGAGTACCCCTGATGCCTTCCAGATATTTTGTTAACTGCATCAATGTAGAAGTTGTCTGGATGGTTAGGAATGGAGGCTTTGAGATGTCACATATCAGGGATAACTCTAGAGTTACGAGACACAAAGTGGCTAGGTACAATAGGTTACAATCCAGATGGGCTAATATTCTGAAGCTCAGAGTATCCAGCTTTGTTTACAAGTTCCATACTCAAGTTCAAACTGGCACTACATGGCTTTTGCATTAAATCCAGCTGGTCCCTGAGAAAATATGTGCATATTTCAAGAGCTATCATGGTGGATGGTAAACTAATCCAAATAATAGATCATCTTCAGGTGTTTGGAGTAACTGTAAATGTTTCTCAAAGCCTACAAGTATAAAATATCTTGAAAATTAATTGAAGCACAGATATGCACTACAGAAGTATCTATCTTCTTTTGGCTGTTCTTTAAAACATCACTAGGTTGTAACAAGTAGCTTCAAAGCTCAGCCATGCTTAAAGCGGGACAGATCGATCATTGACTTAATTCAATCATGGCTTATTTAAGTTTACTGGTTTACATAGGACTAAATCTATAGCCAACCCATTAGATGGACTGTGTCTTTACTAATAGGTCAATGATTTCCACATAAACATATATGATGCACCTACAATTTCCCACCACTCATGAACCATTTTATTTTCCTCCTTCTCACTATGACAGCAACTGGTTTTGCTCAGCATGTTCATGAGGGCAGCCTAGTTAGGGAATGCAAAAATATGTCATCTGCACTGTCTGTAATGCTGCAGAAAATACTGCCAAGCTGTTTGTTCTAAGTGATTTTCCAGTGAAGCTATTCATTCTCATTCCCTGTCTCACAAACACACACAAACTTGCCCAACTGCCACATTACCCTTCAGCCTCTCAATCTGTGTGATTGTTTTCTTTGTTCTTGGGAAGCATTTAAGAAAATGAATGTCGAGATTGAGGTCCTGCTGCAATTAAAGTGCTGGAACCTTGCCACCATGAGCTGTGTTTCTTTACAAAGCTTTGCCCATTGATTCTTAAATTATAGACTAATGAATCCATCAATTCATCATAGCGTTTCTATTACACAATTGCTGTTGTGGGATACAGAATTGAAATGCCCAGAGGCATCCAGAGAATGCATTGACCCCACTTGCAAAATAATCACAAGTTCAAAATTCTGCTGTATCACGACTCTTGGGCAGGTTATCTACTTTTCCTTTTTTCTTTGATTTTCCAATCCTCATGATCGAAGCAATAATTAAGTGAAGAGTGGCATTATTATCATTAGCCTCATCATCACCATCAAATATTGTGGGAGGAACACATCTATCATACTGATGGACAATAGGAAAGATTCCTTTACTTGAATCGTGCATCTTGTGCTGCATAGATAGGGTGAGTCATAAACATAAAACATCATAAAACATAAAACATCTAATTCTCCTCTGTCTCTTCAGCAATCTGTATCTGCATATCTGAGACAGCTCGACTAGCACAAAATATTAATGAACAGATAGATCAGTTTTAGAGAAAAACAGGTTTCTAGTCTGTTTGATAGAATGTAATTTCTTTGGGCTGGTAGCAATTATTCAGATATTGGAACATTCATTCTTTTTTTGTTTGTAAGGGTCCTTTGGACAGACCAGATGCTGAACATACAAATCAAAAGCTTAACTACCAGCTATGAAATAAGCAATAGGCATTACAATTCCTATCTCAACCTTTTCTCCAGGTTAGAGCTGATATGATGAATGGGTTCTCCAGTTTTCAGTTGTGTTGGGATGCCATAAAAGAATATAGACCTGGCCCTGGGATGGGTGGATGGAAGGGATGGGTAAACTATTAAGAGGAAAATTTGGGAAAAGATGTCTCAGTCCTAGGAAAGACGAAATCATGATAAAGAAATCTAAATATGTCTGCCTTGATTTACTTTTTTATAAGATGGGGCAGAGAATGGGACATATTTATCCCTTAATGTTGTCTACCTCAAAGGGCTGACAGGTGCCAAACATGTTCTCCACATGAGGAACTTTGCCACAAAAACATTTTGTCCCTATCCCCCACCTCCAGCCCCATTTCCCTGCTCTGAGGTAAACCTTAATATTATAGGAATCTGGTAGGAGAATTACATGGGCAGCGGGATCTCAGCTCAGCTCTGGTTTGTTTTTCTTTAAATTATACCTCCACGTGATCTGCTGTCATGTGTGGATTTTGCCCACAAACAACAAGAATTTTAATGAAATCTATGCATCATCCCAGTTTGACAATTAAAAGAAACTCAAACAAATAAATAGTGTGGATATCCCTAAGGCTAACAATACCTTTAAATAATACTTATTCATTCAGTTTTTAAAAACATGATATACCTGGAAGGCTATAACTTAATTCTTTATGCGAATATACACATTTTAACAAAAGTTTTGATTGTGGAGCTTGAGGTTGCCTTACCAAAGTGCTTAGGAAAACACCAGTCTCTAATTATCTGTAAAGCAATTACTTCATATGCCTTACAGCTGTAGAATGGATGTTTCTACTTTCAGTAGCAAAAATAAGTCTATGGGAAAACATCAGTCAAGAGGTGACCTTGACTCTGTTGTAACCTGTGAAGACCTGGGGCGTGGCACAAAGGCAACACAGTCAGATAATCAATAAGAGTCCCTTTATTATCTCCAACTTTGCCCCCAATGTCCAGGTTACCCTCTGGCTGGAGAAAAACTCTCCCAGGAACAGCCTTTGAGTGCAGAAAATTAAGTCCAAAACATGGTCAACACAAACTCCAAAAGTCCAAAAAAGCCAAATGTAGTTTGGCAGGGCAGGAGCAAGAATTTCAGACTTTGAAGGCATGGCAAAACTGGGAAGATGCTAGGAACACAGATAAGCCATGACAGGATAGTCACCTTTGCTCCCAACAGCCTGCCGCATGCAGCCCGCCTTTCTTATCAACTATCTTTCCAGCTGTGGCTAATGAAGGGAATCAGGGCCCTTTCCTCCCACGTAAACCACATAACCCATGTTGCTCTCTTCTCCGTTCCTCCCTGTATGCCCTAGGACAAGGAGGGAGTGGGCCTGGATCTTCCTCTGAATTCCCCTTCCCTTGTTCTCTCTCTTCCCTGATCTGCCCAGCTGGACTTTGCCCTTCCCCAGCCTCTTCCACAGCCAATGGAGCCACACTCCCATTCCCTGTCAGCTGTCTGTTTTCCTCCTCAGATTCAGACTCTGACAGGGGCATGACATAACTTGTATCATTCCATGTCATAAATAAAATGACACTTTAGCTTAATAAAAGGTTTTTTTTGTGTGTGTGAATGACAGTACCTCTCTTCTCCTGCAATGGGCTTGGCTGATAGAGGAGTGTTGCCTGATTGCATAATCAGAGATGTTTTCCCTGGAGTAAGTGGTTCAATGAATATACACCCATTGAAACCACTCAATTAGTGTAATAAAATCTTGCAATAAGACATAGAGCTGCAGAAATATTCCACAATGAATAATTGCCAGAAGAAGCATGGAAGAACATCCAGTTTACGTTCAGGAGCTGGGTTTTTCTTTCCTCACCAGATTTTCTTAGGCATTGGTAGATGCCTCATGCCTCAACACCTCAAAGATTTCATCAGCATTTCCTATCTAAATATCTCAGCAAGTAGGACATTCAACAAAGACATTCAAAATGTCCTTAGAGGGCATTAAAAAAAAAAAAACCAAGGGCAATCTGAGATTTTAGCATCCCCTTCTACTTTTGCAACAGCTTCTGAAATAGAATATCCCACCCTAAGGAGGAAATCCCAGGTCTTTTAAAAATTACAAAGAGAAATGGAGCAAAAATGATTACTTCTCTCTTGGGGCATCAATTTTTCAACTTACATTCCCCCCCCCCCCCTCAGTGAAATGAAGTATGCATAATACTGCCTGAAAAATAGTCATTCTGTGGTGAGGAAACAATCTAAAAACACAATGTGTGAGAACACATTATATATAAAGTGACACCCTGACACTAAGTGCAGGGCTGGCTCTAGACTAAGTTTGAAAAGGCACCAGCCTATGGGCACCAAGTTGCAGGGGGGTGCCAAAACTTAAAAGACTTCTGGAAAACACAATTAAAAAGTTAAAAGCAATAACAATATATTCCATAAACCTTTGTATTCACTTGAGAGTTAAATATAATTTTGCAGAATTGTCGCCATTTGACCCCAATGGATATTAAGGTAATTAAAATTACTTACTGTGTGAATAGGATGAAAATGTCCGAGAAACACAAAAAAATGCCTGGGCTGAAAATTATAACTGTAAAGCTCCTGGTTCAAAAGTAGAAGAAGGAGAAGGAGAAGGAGAAGGAGAAGGAGAAGGAGGAGGAGGAGGAGGAGGAGGAGGAGGAGGAGGAGGAGGAGGAGAAATAAGAAAGATAACACCTTTTTTCAATTTCCTAACTAAATTGGAAGATAAGCCATATGTCTACAGCCAGTTTGGGATGCACCATTTCAGATTCTTACCATGTCACAAAACCTCTGCATTTAAAAGACTCAGGCTCATATTCCCCCTAACTGCTGCATGAACATGGCTTGCTAAATTTTTGTCATATTGCCTTTATTTATTAATATTTATAAAATTAAATGTGGCAAAAAAGGCTGTCTTGCAAAGACCTCATTCCAGGAGGGACTCAGATAAGTCTATTTCAATCAAAACAACTGTTGGAATGTTTTTCAATGACAGAAAAAAAAAGGAAGGCACATTTTCATTATTTGAGATGAATCATGCTGTGAAAATTGACACAGAAAGGAGAGATTACCCAGCGAATGCTGGAAAAAGATTTTCTTACTATGAACTAGAATACATCCATCCGTATGGTAATTGAGTATCCAGGCATAAGCAAATAAAAGATTTGAGAACTAAAAGATCCTGCCAAATCTTTATGTCCACTGAAAAGACTTAAATTCTTGACTGAAAATGAAGTGGAGTTTAGAAAAAGCCGTGACTAAGAATAAGGGATACTTGAGGATAGCCTTAGATTTAAGAAACCAACTCTTTTTTATTACACATTTATCTTTATTGACAGAATCCTCAACCATAAAAAGAATATCAAATTATATAAATGTGTGAAAATCTAATAGCAATTTATTGATGTTGTATCATCTGCCCTTGTTGAGGAAAATGCTCAGAACCTTATCAAGATTGCTTTGTAATTCATAGAACCAAACAGCTGGTCTTTCAGTTTTCCAAAAGAACAAAAGGAGAAGGAGGAGGAGGAGGAGGAGGAGGAGGAGGAGGAGGAGGAGGAGGAGAAGAAGACAAACCCTTTAAGTTTAGCCTTTTGAATGATTTGTAATGTTTTATTACAGTATAAATAGCACTGAATGTTCATATTAAAATTGTGATGTAAAGTTCTTGTTTTTAATGGGTTTGCAATTACTTTTTCTTCCTTTTCTCATTAGTCAGAGTGCTGCTTTGGGGTGAGAATTATTAATCCAACTGGCCCAAAACAACAAACTCAATGACAAATGTACATCCAGATAGGAATGATGCCAAGAACAGCAGCAGTTATCATTTGATACATGTCCACTTTTGTTCTTCAGGGCAGGAAAGAAATGTGTTTCCATCACTGTCAAATAATATTATCAGAATTATGGTGCTTACTGGATGATTGGTTCTTTGCTTAATGAGTAATGAATTGAGAACTAAATAGAGGAATGCCCCTTCCAAGAATTAGGTGGGCGAATGCCTTGTAGCAGCGTCAGAATGACTGAGTGACCGATATGGTTTTCAGGAAGTCTTCAGAATAGAGGCCTGGAGTGGTATGCCCCTTACCAGTGGTTTTGCATATGACTAATCTCCATCCATTTCTCTGGCTGGAATTTTTTTTAAAAAACCATGATGCTAAAGACCTTCGCACATGATTGCCAATTTCAGAAGGAGGGAACATTTTGTTATTGTAGCTGAAGTAATTTGGAATTTTTCTGTACTTTGACATGAGCTATTGCTTCATCCCATCCTCACCTTTTCACGCTTCCCAGATCTATACCAGTGTTTTTCCAATCTTCACATTTTGTAGACCATTGAATAGTTTGCAGGTGGATGTTTGCCGTGAAATCTCTCTTGTTCTTTTCTGCAGCTTGCAAAGATTTTCTCATGCAAGTACCTGATTATCAGTATGCATGTCTCATATGTTTTGCATTTAGCTGGTTACTTGAAGAATTACTTTTTATTCTGTTGTGAAGAACATTTTTTTTTTGAAAGGGACCCTTCATGAAAGTAAAGGGAGTTGACAAAAACCTGATGCCAACGAAGGATGTTGTTGTAGCTCTGCTACCTGATTTAGAGTGCAAGAGTGTTAATTTTTTCAAAAGGAGCAACAGGCAAGGATTAGACTTTAGGCTACCTCCAGACTGCCTCATACTGGGAGAGGATTGCAAAGGAAGACAAGTGAGAGATAAGTAATGATTTGTTCAAATAGTTAGCAACCTTTTCAGCATTCTCTACCCTAGAACTAGATGGAAGGCACTGTCAGAATTTCAGAAAACATTTGACCATGAAATGTTTTGGATGCCTTTTATATTATGGTAGCGAGTCTAGTCTAGAACCAGTCAATCCTTTTTTAAAAAAAATAAATTTTATTATTAAAATAAAACTTTATACATTGTTATCAACAATCAAGACATCTTTTGCATCTCCTTACATTTTTCAGTGTATGTATTTACTTATTCCTTTACCATTACATCTTATTCTTGATATAAATCAATACCTTTTATCCTTACATATCAATCTTCTCTATGGTATATTTACATATTTACATATTTCCTTATTCTTTTCCTAATTGCCATTTTCTTTTCTTTTTATTTCTAAACCACTCATACCAGGCATCCCAGGCCCTATAGTAAATTGAATCTTCTCTGTCTTTTAATTTCATCGTTAGCCTGTCCATCTCCATACAATCTATTATTTTTTATAACCATGCCTTCTAGTGGAACCCCTTTTTCTTTCCAGAGTTGCGTGTACAAAATCCGTGCAGCTGTTAATATGTGTAACATGATATATCTATCTGTTTTATTGCATTTTTGTGTTATTATACCTAATTAAAAAGTTTCTGGATTAAGTTCAATTTTCTGATTTGTGATTTCTCCTAGCCATTGTTTAATTATATTCCAACATTTTTCACTTCCTGGCATGTCCACCAGGTATGGAAATAAGTGCCTTTTCTTTTCCACATTTCCAACAGTTTGGGTCTGAGTTAAACATTTTTGCCAGTCTAGTGGGAGGAAGACTAGCACCAGTCAATCCTATTTCTCCTTAAAATATTCCAAGTTCATTTTGGTGTGAAATTTTGTGAGCTGGAGTTGCCCTAGGAAAGTATTGACCTCTTATCAACCATTTTAACAATGTACTATGCTTACATTCCATCTGAACTGATGATAAACTAGCAAGAGGAAGTAGAAATGATGAGAAGAGACATCTTATAATGACATAGTAGAACTGGTGCATATGATTATGAAAGGCAATGTACATAAACACTTTGCTCCTTCCTATTGTTCCCATGGCCTGCGCATGCTGAATTTGTGAGAGGCAGCACACACAGAAAAGCTACTGTTAGTCATGTCCTCCTAGGACAGGTAAAACATGTCTGCCAAGAAGGACACAGGTATATTTCACAGGAATGAGCATGTTTCCACCTGCACTCTTGATTCATCATTCGCCCTCGCTGTCATCTCTAACAGGAAATTGCAAAATATTTGTGAGGGCTGATTCAAATGCCTTTTGTTAACATTCTGACATAAAACAATAATCTTACCCAACCTGTCCCAAACACGAGCTCATCAGGATTCATTAACTATGTTTTGTACAGCATTCTTTAATGAATCAGAATGGCAAAAATGAACTGCAAAGATTGACTCAGGTATAGCACCCTCCAGTGGAAAAACAATTCTTCTGTTGCATTCTGAGGAAGTTGGTTATCTTGAATCAATATTATGCCAGGCATCATAAGCATCCAATACAAACCACTAACATCAAATGACATCAACTATAACACCATTCAATTGACTCAGATAAAATTTGGAGGCCCTATCATATCCTCCTATTATCTAAAATTGGGAGCTGGAGAAAGCTTTTTAAAAATAATTTTAAATAGTTTTAAATAGCAAATTTATACAGCCAATTCTATTTGTGGAAAATAGATAAAAAGAACTTGTGAAGAAGAATTATATTTTTCCAAGGAATAGGGGGTTTTAATGGATTTACTAAATATGAACAGGAGATGTTTGACTGGAAATAAGGAAAAAGTGTAAAATTGGGGAACCTGCCAGCATAAAGTGCTAACATGCACAAAATCAGTAGTTTGCCATGCTTGGATGAACTTCCATAGAAGATTCTGGAGAACCTTTTTCAGTGAATTTGGTCTAAATAAAGTAGAAGTGGACAGTCTATGGATCATAGATTATTAAGCCTATTCAGCCTTCTCTGGAGTATGGTGTTACTGAAGTTTATTGGAAAAATGGCTTATTTTGGGAAGCACAATTTTATAATTTATTATTATTACTATTATTATTTCTTTTTATAACCCTGTAAAAAACCTTAATCTGATAGAAATTCAAGTGGGAGATGTCTTGGAGACCAAACACCTTCATTTCTACCCTTAAAATCCTACAGAAGTTCTCCAAAATTATCCCGAATGGCACCCCTGAAAATCTGTAAAGTTCAGAACAGATGCAATAAGAGCCGAAGTGGCGCAGTGGTTAGAGTGCCTGCTGCCTGCCTGCAATTTGGTACTTCAAATGTCACCAGGTTCAAGGTTGACTCAGCTTTCCATCCTTCTGAGGTGGGTAAAAGGAGCACCCAGATTGTTGGGGGCAATATGCTGACTCTGTAAAGCACTTAGAGAGGGCTGTAAAGTGGGATATAAGTCTAAGTGCTATTGCTAAGTGCAGAATGGAAAAAAATTGGAAGGTCAGGAAGTTCACAGAGTACTAGGTTCCACCATCTAAATCACTCCAGCATCAAGTTTCCAGTGAGGTTTATAACAGACGAGCTTTCTTCAAAGAAGATCATTATAGTGATCAGCACCCAAAAGGCCAACAATGGATACTGAAATCTCTATGGATGAAGGAGAGATTGTGTATAATCCACTTGGTCTCGGGGCAACTGCTCATAAGTCAACTGCAGGAATAGAAGTTTTTGCAGTTGGCTTGCAAGCTGAGCAGCTGGAAACCATGGGTTTTCATCTAGGTTCACAGCCATGATGTAGCCTTTATGCCAATAAGCCTAGCTGAACTTCTTTTATCATCCACTTTGCAATTTATTTTTCTAAAACAGATTAAGAGAGATTTTCTTTTCTGGCAGAATAAGGTTTCTCTTGATACATTTCATCATTTCTGGATAACAAAATTAAAAGAAGATTTAAGAATGAAATAATATTTGGCAACGATTTAAGAATTATATGCAATATAGCTTGTATTGGAAGTTATTGTTCATAATGCTGAACTCTCCCCCCAAAAAACACAGGTTATTCTAAATGATATAAAAAGGAAAAAAGAATTGAAGAAATTTCCAGAGAACATAATCATCTCTCTTCAAACTAAACTTTTTACAGCAACAGCTATCTTGTTAACACTAAAAGAAATGGAATTAAAAATAAATTATTAAAAATTGAACTTGCAGATAAACCAGAGAAATGGCTAGCATATAAATTAAGAAAAGAAAATGATACTAAAACTTCAAGAAAGAGATGCTATCATAATAGATAATGTGTAATGCAAAAAGCATTTCATCAGTATTCTTCTATAAAAGATATATTATTCCTTTGGAGAAAATAGAATGTATTAAAAATAAAACAAAATCTATCAAGGATTACAGAGAAACGAAGACAAATTATGAATGGACCTGTAACAATAAGGGATGTTCCTGAAGCTGTGAAAATATTAAGCTAGGAAAAGCATCTGGACCATATGTATTACTGGGCTTTTATTTTTAAAAAGTTACAAATCAATAAATCACTCTGGCAGGGGAATGTGGGAGGCAGTGGTGCACTGATCAGTCCCAGGATGGGATTGAGATCTAGAAAATCTTTCACTGTCAAAGGTCAGTTTATGCAATGATTCCATTTTATTGCCTGAGGCAAAAGATAAAGATGGTCTCTCACTCTCCATTTCACACAGAGAAGTAGACTAAACTAGCAGTTAAACATCATTTCACCCCAATGACAGGCTGACATCATGAGAGTTCACAAGTAAGGGGAACAAATAATGACAAATAATGACCATGTCATGAAAATACTATAAGTCAGACGTGTCAAATGTGTGGCCCATGGGCTGGGCCGGCCTGCAATAGGCCATGAAGTTGGCCCACAGCATTGTCTCAGAGATGGAGAGGGACTGGCCCCTGCCATCCCGGACCCTACCATGCCTATCCAATCAGCAGTGACAACCAGACTACACCCACCCCAACCACCCAAGCACAAACAAACTCCTGATGTGGCCCACGATGGGATTGAGCTTGACACCCCTGCTATAAGGGATGGATTTGTTTCAGATGTCAGGACATAGGTATGCTACAGCAGCATCACTATATACACTTATAAAATAACAGAATAACAAAATTGGAGATTTTTCTAGCCTCTGCTCAAGTAGGAATCTTTAGAACATTTCAGTCAAATGGTTGTCCAATCTCTTCTTTAAAACTTCCCGTGTTTCTGGAAACAAGTCATCCCCCCCCCCCCCCCAATTAATCGTTCTAATTCTGAGGAAAATTTTCCTTAACTCTCGGTTGGTTCTCTCCTTGATTAGTTTCCATCCACTGCTTTTTGTTCTGCCTTCAGGTGCTTTGGAGGATAAGGTGCCTCTTTCTTCTTTGTGACAGCCCCTTAGATATTGGAAAACTGATTTTGAGTTTTCCCTTATCCTTTTTTTCATTAAAGTTAGTCATGATCAATTCCTGCCACTATTCTTCATATGTTTTAGCTTTCACTCCCCTAATCATCTTTGTTGTCATTGGTCAACATGGTTTGCTCTAGTCTAGATGTTGCTGTTTTCCAAACTAAGCTATCTAATGAGACAATGAGGAAGGGCAGGGTTGTGTCACTCACTCATTTCTGGACCTGGAGTCATCACATTTATTATTAAAAGAAATGTGATAATTTCTTTTAATAATAAATGTGATGACTCCAGGTCAGAAATGAGTGAGTGACACAACCCTGTCACTCACTCATTTAGAATTCTTTATTGGTCAAGTGTGGTTGGACACACAAGGAATTTGTCTTGGTGCAAATAATCTCAGTATACAAAAAAGAAGATACTTTTGTCAAGAGTCAAGAATCATCAGATACAACACTTAATAATAGTCATAGGGTACAATAAGCAATCAAATCATATTAGAAAACAGTCAATATAGATAGTAAGGATACAACTGACAAAGTTTCAGTCCTACAGTCACAAGTGGGAGGGGATCAGTGACAAGGAGTGATGAGATGATTAATAGTAATAGCAGTGCAGACTTTGTAAATGGGTTTTGAGGGAAATATTTGTTTAGCAGAGTGATGACATTCAAGGAAAAACTGTTCTTGTGTCTACTTGTTCTGGTGTGCAGTGCTCTATAGCATCATTTTGAGGGTATTCAAACAGTTTCTGTCTGTGATGTGAGGGGGTCTGTAAATATTCTCACAGCCCTCGTGCAGTATACAGGCCCTCCATGGAAGGCAGGTTGGTAGTAATTGTTTTTTCAGCAGTCCTAATTATCCTCTGAAGTCTATGTCTGTCCTGTTGGGTTGCAGAACCAAACCAGACAGTTATAGAGGTGCAGATGACAGAATCAACAATTCCTCTGTAGAACTGGATCAGCAGCATCACCAGGATGCAGAGCCTGGCAGCCTTAGTTTCCTATTTCTGAGCCAGTCAAGAAGCAAACAACAGGTGAGCATTTTCTGCCCCTTGGATGTCAAATGGGAAGGTATAAGGGCCCAAGAAGAATGACACAGAACCATTTCCTGCCTTTGATATCTGCAGCTTTATCTGCTTAAAGACAGGAGCACCTTGGATGTTCTAGGACAGGGCTGTCAAACTCATGTTGTCATGGCAATGTCACATGACATGTCGGGACTTTTCCCCCCTTTGCTAAACCAGGCATGGGCGTGGTCAGCACCTGATGCATCTGGCCCATAGTCTAGGAGTTGACAGCCCTGCTCTAGGAGTAGGATGTTATAAATGGCAAAGGAACCATGAAGGTTACATCTGCTATGGAACTGAAACAGTGAAATTCTATATTCTGGTGCATTGATATCAGTAATAAATGGATCCAATTTTTCACTATACAGACTTAGCAATTACACAGTTCAATACCATCACTCTTATGTAAGAAGATTGTGCATCACAATCAAGAAAAGATGACTTTCAGCTGTGAATATGACAAAGAAGACAGTTTCATATTTAAAAATAGTATGAAAGTACCGTTTTCATTGTTGTGGCAAAATTAGGGGAAAAATGCAAATATTAAAATCCTTTATCAAAAGGCAGCATGCCAGGAGTCAGTTCACCCTACTGGAAATAATTGCTGGCTATTTCAGACAAGAAAATGGCTTATTGTAATTTATGTTTTATTATTAAAGTAAAGTACAGTGGTAAAAAAAAGAGTAAAAAAAATAATAATGGTGGTGACAATTCAATAAAACTTTTTAATTTTGTGAAATGGTTGAATGACTACAAAGTTCAACTGTAAAAAGCTGTTCTTGTGAAACTGGCTTTAAAAAAAAATGATTATGGATAAAATAATGACAATCAGACCATATAGACTTGATCCTACAGAAAAGATCCCATTCTGCCCTGGATGCACAAAGAGAAAAACTTGCATATTGTTTTTTTATAAGATGTTTGAATGTAACTTCTGCTTTGTCATTCTGAGATCACATAAGCTGTTATACAAGAATGCAGAGAATTAGCAAGATGTTGCATGAATCTTCACCATTCTCACTTGAAATCACCTGAGAAATTTCACAAGTGTGCCGTGCATTTTTCTGAATTATTTAAAAAGTAATTTGAATTTCATTTTTTGAGATTGTGAGCAGGATTGTGAGGGATGATTCAGTTTCTGCTGGTAACACTTTGTTTATAATAAGATAGCAGATATTATAAATAGAGTAGTCCATGGAGGAGTCATGTCCTGTGAATACTTTAATCAAGTAAAGTCTATTGTTCCCCATTGGATTTATCCCTATGAAAGACTTCATTTTCTGAGGTGCTGCTGATTTGGGAACAATTTAGCTTTCTTTCTGCTGGGCAATAAAAATTAAAAAAAAAGATAACTTTGTATTAAATGGAGCAAAGCAGATGAATACTCAGTGTATGGGAACCTCCATCATAGAGTACTGGGTTAAAAAGAACATTGAGAAATAATCTACAGTATGCAGTAACCTACTTCTTTGTGAACATTAAAAGGTGAGAGACCGGGGTGGGATTCAAATTTTTAATAACTGGTTCTGTAGGCATGGCTTCAGTGGTTGGTGTGGCTTGGTGGTCATGTTTTTGGCTGGGTATGGCCAACTCAAAAGCACTCACATTGAGGCACACATCTCCTAGCCTGGCATCTCATGACTGTGGGGATGCTGCAACAGATGTAAGTGTGAAAAATGGTCATACGTCACTTTTTTCAGTGCCACTGTAACTTTGAATGGTCACTCCACACAAGCAAAATACCAGCAAAGGAGGGGGAAAAAAACTCCAGAGACGTTCCTGAGACAGGAAGTCTAGTCCTGCCAAGAATGTAATAAGGGTTAAGGGAGAGACAGTTTCTGTAAGCAACACCAGAATGTTTCCTTCCTGCCTTCCTTACAGGATTAGGACAGTAATTTCTTCTAACAACTGGTTCTCCGAACTGCTTAGAATATTAACAACCGGTTCTAGCGAACGGGTACAAACTGGTAAAATCCCATCCCTGGTGAGAGATGCAAGAATTATCAAGATACATAAAAGGCATATTAGGAAGCAGTTCTCAGAATAATAGAACCACGTACAAATGAGGCTTATTTTGAGCAACAGCATCTCTTTGGAGTGTCTCTTTCCGAAAGCTACATTATCACTAGAGTTTTGCTCTGAACTGAAAAAAAATTCTATAGAAGAATAGAGTGACCCTGAACATCTTTTTGAAAAATGAATCTTTTTTGTGGGGAGGGGCACAGAGAAGGGAGTACAAAATCTGCCTAATACGATAGTTCAGTCATCTCCAGCTGTTTGCATCCATTCTGATGCCTCACAACAGTTCTTGGATATATTTCTGTGTTTGAAACAGAAATGATAACTATACAATTATTCCAGTCAAATATTGAGCATACTTGGCTTCACATGACTCAGAGAAATAATACACATCACCATCAAATATATAAAACCTTTGTTTCGGTTATGATTAGATTTTCTCATGATGCCAACTGTATCCAAATAGCTGATGTCATGAGCTACTCCAACACACCTAATATTTACATAAGTATTACTTTCTTAATAGATTAAGAACATTCCATGAGTCTCGGGAATCATTTACTTTTCCTGTTATTTTGAGATTCTGATTGAGCATGACATTTAAGTCTGCCTCCTCAAAGTTGGATCCCACCAGATGCATTAAGTTCCTGAAATCCAGGATTTCTAACTATGGATTAATTCCATAATATCCTAAAGGCCACAAATTGCAAAAAGATAATGCATGTCATAAAATCACAAAGATATGGGAATAATAAATATTGATAAGAATGTTTTGCACATTGTTTGTAACCTATGACTGCCAACTTGGTACCAGACATTCAGAGTTGCTGTTAGCTTTATTAGCCTCCTGAAAAAAGATTTTAATCAACTTTCTCCAACTCTCGACCTCTTGTGGCCCTTGATATTTTTTTTATTGTTCTGCCAAAATTCACTGGTGCCATTTCTGAAGAATTGCAGTGTTTCTGGAAAATTATAGGAGGAGAGATGAGAGAAATAGAAGTCTTCTTTCATAAATAGAAGCATACTCATGTAAAGTTGGATGCAGTTTTTCCTGAATAAAATATATAAAATAATATATGGATTTACTGCCAACACTATATCAATAGAAGTTGCTCATTTTGACTAAGGGGTCCTTCATTACACTGAATTTCCATCTTATCTTAAATTTTGTAAACAATTCTAAGTAACACTATCAAGAAAATCTAGCTGCTTATATAAAATGAATTCATATTTTGATGCCCCTAAGCCTTTGTGACTAAAACCCTGTATAGTTGTCTTGTAGGCTTTTTCCATTTTTTAGAATTTCCATATTAGGACTATTATCCAAAGAAGCAAATTGCTCACTGGAATCTCCAACGAGCATAGAATAGATGGAGATAGCAGACAAAAAGTCACTAAGTAATGAACTCTTGCAGGATGTTTAATAGTTGTTTCATTGTATCCTGTTGGCTTTGTTAAGGCTAGGTCCCACTGGCCATTGGATGCAAAATGTATGCAAAAAGGACACAGCGGATGAGCAAAATTTTGGGGGTGGCTCCATCTGTTGTTATCTGCTCCAAAAAGTGCCCCAAATTTGCATAAACAGAACAGAAAGGAATGGAAAGGAACGGACGGGGGTAGTGTATAGTGAGGATGTTTAGCGGATGTTCATAGGAAGCCTAGCGAATGGAAGCGGATGGAAGCGGATGACACATCCGAAGGGCTTCCGGGGGAGAATTGCGAAGCAGATGCATAGCGGAAGGAGCAGATGTGTAGCAGATGACGCGGATGCATCATGGATGCCTATAGGATGCATAGCGGATGCATAGCGGATGCATAGCAGATGCATAGCAGATGCAAAGCGTTAACTGCGCATGCGGGGAGGATGAATTGCGTCAGCTCCGTGGATATAAAAGGATGCAGCTCGCAAGCAGTCAGCATTCAGAGGAAAGACGTGCTGCCACAGACATTTTCGAATAACACCATGGTTCGTCAGTCAGGGAAGAAGAGAAAACCTGTGCCTACTCCTGCCAGCCCTGGCAAGAAGGACAGAACCACCATCCCACCCCCTGGCACTGACTGAAACTGCTGCTGCTTCTGCTGCTGCTGCTGGTGCTGCTGGTGTTGCTGCTGCTTCTCCTGCTAGTGCTGCTGGTGCTGCTGGTGCTTCTCTTGCTGCTGCTGCTGCTGTGGTAGACCAACCCCAAGGCCCTGCTGCTGAAGCCCCTGAAGCCCCTGCTGCTCAAGCCCCTGCCAGAGGGAGGAGGAGGCAAGGCAAGGAGAAGGGAAAGAGGAAACAGTACACCCTTTCCGAGGAGCATGAGGAGGAGGTGCTGGAATGGCTGAGGGAGAACGAGTACCTGTGGAGAAAGGGCCACAGAATCTATCGCGACACCAAGAGGAAGCAGGCAGCTTGGAGAGACAAGGCAGAGAGCCTGGGCTACACTTCAGATCTACTCCTTGGATGGTGGAAGCACATGCACACTAGTATGGCAAGCTACAACTGAAGAAATCTGGGCCGTTGACAAGCTCACTGACCGGGAGATGTACGTCATGGCCAAGTGCAGCTTCCTGGAGGTGAGGTTCGCCACCGAGGAGCAGCCCCTCTGACAACCCTCTCCCTCAGATAGCCCACAGACAGCCAGTCCTCTTCCAGCCAGGAGACAGCTGCCCTGTCCAAGCAGGTGTCTTCGGAGGGCCCCATGGCAGAGACCCCCCTGACAGCTGCACTCCCCATGCCAGAGGACGTGGAGGATCCCCTGTCACAAATGGAGGAAGAAGTGGCAGCCACCAGAGACCAACCCACACCCACCCCCAGCTCCAGCCCCACAGAAAGCAGGCAGAGAGGCAGAGGCAGACTGGAGGGCTAGAGCCACACTGTCCTGTTGGAGATCAGGGACACAATCAAAAGCAGCACAGATCTTCTCTCTCAGCTGGTCCACAGCAACACACCATCCTCGAACCAGAAGCCCTTCATCACGTATATGAGCAAGACCCTCATGGACCTGCCCGAGGCCCAGTACCAGGTGATGAAGCAGAAGATCACAGCACTTCTGCACCACCCTCCAGGCCCAGATGAACCAGCTCCGACACACTCCAGGTCTGCTCCTCCACCTCAGGTGATGTCACAGCCCTTCCATGGCTTTCAACAGCCCCTCACCGACCAAGGCTATGAGTACCAGAACTTCCCACAGCAGAGCAGCCCTTCCCAGTCCAGGCCCAGGTTCATCGCATGCCACAGATGCCTCACCTCGCCCAGCTACAGACCAGACAGCCCCACTACACTCCTCCTTCCTCCACCTCACAGCCAAGACCCTCAACAGACAATCTGTCTTCAGTCTTGGGCCTGACATCCCAGGTCCTTGATGAAGGGCCTCTCAACCTCACGGGACTGTGTCAGCTCTCTGAGAGCTTCCTGAACACACCATCCCCTGTTGTACTCTCGGGGCCAAGCACCCCAATGGCGCTTCAGACCAGCACTCCAGCCACAGCCACCTCCACAGTCCCTGGCCGCTTGACAGCTGAGACCATGGATATGCCTCAGAGTGACTGAGAATAGTGCCAGAGACTGAATTGTTTACCTGTTCACTTTATCTTTGCTTGAAGACACTTTACTTGGTTCATTTTGCTTTTTTAATAAAGTTATACAGTTTACTTAAGACAGTTATTAATAAAGGTTATCTTTGCTTTACACACTTGGTTCATTTTTTTTTACTTAATGAAGTGTTGGTGAAAACTTTGAAAAAATGGTTAAGCCTTTGCATGCTTGTGGGATGGGTAAGGATAGCTATGGGATAGGTAAGGATAGTTGTGGGATGGGTAAGGATAGTTGTGGGATAGGTAAGGATAGTTGTGGGATGGGTAAGGATAGTTGTGGGATAGGTAAGGATAGCTGTGGGATAGATAAACCTCCAGTGCAAGCATAGTGGGACTGTATGGTCCACCCTCCCAGCTGCCATACATATGGCCCTTTTTTATCAATAACAACTTATTCATTGATCAACACATTTCAAAATAAACAAAGCTTTTTATTAATGCCCTATTCATTGTAGGGCCACTCAACATACATGGCACAATCTCATCAGTGTGATGAGACAGGCTGAAGGAAGCATCCATTAAAGCCCATGTCACACTGCACCAACGGATGCAAAGAGGAAGTAAAACAGACAAAAAACCTTGCCATCCGTTCGAAAACGCGATGTACTCACTGCCTCCGTTTTGCTTCCTCTCTATCCGTCCAGCATCCGTTTATGGACATTTCATCCGCTCAAAAAGTTTTAGGCTGCTTAAAACTTTTGCGCGGAAAATGTATCCAATTCATCCGTTCTGCATCCGCTACGCATCCGCTACGCATCCGTTACGCATCCGCTATATCCGCTAGGCGTCCGCTGCGCATCTGCGCAACTCGCATCCGCCCGGACACAGGGAGGAAGCGGAACGGACACGGAACAGATGTAGAACGGATGCAGAACGGATGCAGAACAGAAACAAAGCATTTAAAGCGGAAAAAACGTTCGCAGAGGGGACCTATCTCGGATATTAAGGATGTCTAGAGGATGCCTAGAGGATGCCTCGCGGAAAACCTACACTGCCTATAAAAAGGGGGAGCAACTCGCCTGCATCTCACTTTCAGACCAGCAGCCCAGCGGTGCAGACCTCTGCAGCCTTCATCTGCCTCTTCCTCTTGCACAGCATCCAGTCATGTCCACCGTGGATTGCAACAAAATCCTTTCGGCAGCCACCATCCTTCTGCAACAGTGCGAAGCCATCTACAGTCTCTGTGAACAGTACTACGGGAAGAAAAGGAGGCACCCAAAAAAAGTGTGGCTTCGAAGATGGTTCGCCAGAAGAGCGCAGTACGTGCTTTACGACAAGCTGATGGTGGAGCTCAGGAGCGAAGACCCTCGGGCGTTCCAGAACTTCATGAGCATGCCTCCAGCCATGTTTGACGAAGTTGTGCAGCGCCTGACACCCAGGTTGACCAAGACAAACACCAACTTCCGGCCTAGCCTGGAACCTGGGCTCAAGGTGGCACTCACTCTGCGCCACCTGGCCTCAGGGACCACCTACAGGAGCATGCAGTACGGCTGGAGGGTGCCACCCAGCACCCTCAGCTTTGTGGTCAGAGAAGTGGTGCAGGCCATCATTGAAGAGTACAAGGAGGAGCTCCTCCATTGCCCCTCCACTGAAGAAGGATGGAAGAAAGTTGCGGAGCAGTGGTATCAGAAGTGGAACTTCCCCCACACCGTTGGAGCCATAGATGGCAAGCACGTGGCCTGCAAAGCTCCAGCCAAGTCGGGGTCAACTTATCAGAACTACAAGGGTTTCTTCAGCATCATCCTCTTTGCCATGGTCGATGCTGACTACAAGTTCATGTACATCGATGTTTCAGGCAACGGCTCATCTTCAGATGCCCAGGTATACAATGACAGTCACCTCAAGGAGGGGCTGGAAAACAACCTCATCATGGGCTTCCCAGATCCAGACCCCCTGCCCAACAACACGCAAGATGTGCCCTACTTCATCATGGGGGATGACACCTTCTCCCTCACAACCTACCTCATGAAGCCCTACACCTCCAGATGCCTCACCCATAAAGAGAGGATCTTCAACTACAGGCTGTCCAGGGCAAGGCGGGTGGTGGAGAACGCCTTTGGCATCCTGGCCAACAGGTTCCAGGTACTTCTCACCAGCATGCAGCATCGCCCAGAGACCGTGAGGAGGATCATGGAAGCTTGCTGCATCCTGCACAATCTCATGCGCACCCGCTACCCAGTCTTGCAGAACAGGCTCGTGGACCTCCAGCAAGGCAATGGGGACATGGAGCCTGGGGAATGGAGGCAAGGGCGAAACCTGATCGACACTGAGGATATGAAAGGGCCCAACAGAACCTCACGTGAGGCGAAGAAGCAGCGCAACCTCCTGAAACACTGGTGCAACTCCCCAGCTGGAGCGGTGGAGTGGCAAGACATGATGGTAGATGCTTAATGGATGCTTCCTTCAGCCTGTCTCATCACACGGATGAGATTGGGCCATGTATGTTTGGTTGGCCTACAATGAACAGGGTTTTTAATAAAGAGTTGTGTTTATGTTGACATGTGTGGATCAATGCTTACATTGTAATTGATAATGAAGGGCCATAGGTGTGGCACCTGGGAGGGTGGACCATACAGTCCCACTATGCTTGCACTGGAGGTTTATCTATCCAACAGCTATTACCCATCTCATAGGTATCCCTGCCCATCACACAGGTATCCCTTCCCATCCCACAGCTATCTTAACCCTTCCCACAGGTATCCCTTCCCATCCCACAGGTATCTCTTCCCATCCCACAGCTATCTTAACCCATCCCACAGGTATCCCTTCCCATCCCACAGCTATCTTAACCCATGCCACAGGTATCCCTTCCCATCCCACAGCTATCTTAACCCATCCCACAGGTATCCCTGCCCATCCCACTGCTATCTTAACCCATCCGACAAGCATGCAAAGGCTAAACCATTTCTTAAAGTTTCCACCCAGACTTTATAGAAAAAAATTAATGAAGCAAGTGTGTGAAACAAAGATAAACTTTATTGAACAACAAGCTGTAAAATAAACATGACCCAAATCAAGTGTCCAAATAAAGTCCACAAATATCCAGGCAGCCAGTCTCTGGCACTCCTCTTGGTCACTCAGAGGTGTGTGCCCAGGCTAAGAATTTAGGGAGCAGGTGCTGTGGAGGTGGGTGCTGCTGCTGTGCTGGTCTGAGGTGTTATTGGAGTGCCTAGCCTCGAGAGGACAACAGGGGACGGTGTGTTGAGGAAGGTGTCAGACAGCTGGCTCAGCCCCGCGATGCTGAGAGGTCCTTCCTCCATGCCATGGGGTGTCAGCCCCAGTACTGATGACAGATATACTGAGGCTGGGCTTGGCTGTGGGATGGAGGAAGGAGCAGTGTAGTGGGGCTGCCTGCTCTGCAGCGGGGTGAGGACTGTCGAGGTTGGCATCAGTGGCATCATTGGAACCGGTGGCAGCGGTGTCGCCCGATGACTCTGTGCCTGCATCTGTAAGGGCTGCTGTCTGTGCTACTGGACCTCAGGGTAGCTGTAGCCCTGTTAGGTGAGGGGGTGTGGGAAGCCTTGGTATGGGAGGGACGTCACCTGGGGTGGAGGAGCAGACCTGGACTGGGTGGGAGCAGGTGCCTCTGGGTCTGGAGGGTTGTTAAGCAGCATGGTGATCCTCTCCTTCACCACCTGGTACTGTGGATCCGCCATCTCCTTGAGGGTCTGGTTGACATAATTGAGGAAGGGCTTGCGGTTGGAGGAGGAGGATTCGATGGGGACCAGCTGAGAGAGGAGACCTATGCTGGTGCGGATGGTGTCCCTGATCTCCACCAGGACCTTGTGGCTCTGCCCCTCCTGCGGTCCAGCTCTCTGCCTTACTGTGGTGGCGGAGGTGTTGGTGGATGTGGCTTCGGCAGCGGTGGACTCGATGTCTCCTTTCTCCTACCGCACCAGGGAGTCCTCATCGCTCTCTACCACACTTTCAACACCTGCCTGGGGGTTCTCCGCTGTGGCACGCTCCACAGATACCTGCATGGAGACAGGGACTGACTCGCGGCCGCCAGAGGACTGGGTAGCAACAGGCTGCTGGAGAGAGAGAGGGTAGAGATTTGGGCTCCTGGTGCTCCTTGGTGGTGGACCTCACCCTCCAGGAAGCTGCACTTGGCTATGATGTAGTTCTCTCTTTCCGTCAGCTTAACCCTGGCCTGGCCAGATTTTTTGTGGTGCAGCTTCCCGTACCAGGTGTGCATGTGCTTCCACCAGCCGAGGAGCACCTCCGAAGTGTAGCCCAGACTCTCTGCCCTCTCTCTCCAAGCAGCCTGCTTCCGCTTGGTGTCCCCGTACAGCCGGTGTCCCTTCCGCCACAGATAGTCATTCTCTCTCAGCCACTCCAGCACCTCATCCTCGTGCGCTTCCTCGATGTAATACTGCCTCCTCTCCCATTGTTGTATATGCCTCTTCCTCCCTTTGGCAGGACCAGATGGCCCCTCATCAGAGGGGCTTCCAGGTTGTAGGGGCTGCTCCTCCACACCAACAGCAGCAGCAGCAGCAGCAGAGCAGCATCATCATCACAAGCAGGATCATAATTATCATCATCATCAGCAGCAGCAGCATAATCACCAGCAGGATCATAAGCAGCAGCAGCAGCAGGATCAGCAGGAGCAGAAGCAGCAGCAGCAGCAGCAGCAGCAAGACCAGGGTGAGCAGCAGCAGAGTAAGCACCAGCAGCAGGGTCAGCAAGACCAGGAGCACGAGCAGAACGAGCAGGACCAGCAGGACCAGGAGCAGCTTCAGCAGAGTACGCAGCAGAAGCACCACTGCCAGGAGCAGCTACAGCAGAAGCTCCAGCAACAGAAGAGCGAGCCCAAGCAGCAGAAGCCCCAGCAGAAGCCACAGCAGAAGCAGAGTCAGGGACATGGGGTGGGAGGGTTGCCCTGTTCCTCTTGCCAGGGATGGCGGCAGGTTGCTGAGACTTTCGCTTCTTCCCCATGGTTGTGGGGTTGCTGGCTGGCAGGGAGGCTGGCAGGAAGGCTTGCAGGCACCAAGGCTGGCAGGAAGGCTGGCAGGAAGGCTGGCAGGAAGCCTGTTAGGAAGCCTGTTAGGAAGGCTGGCAGGAAGGCAGGCACCAAGGCTGGCAGACAGACTGGCTGGCAGGGAGGCTGGAAGGCAGGCTGGCAGCAATGCTGGCAGGGAGGCTGGAAGGCAGGCTGGTAGCAAGGCTGGCAGGAAGGCTGCCCAGGAGGCTGGGAGGCAGGCTGGCAGCAAGGCTTGCAGGCAGACATGCAGGCAAGGAACTCGAAGTGTCCAGCAGCAGGTCTTTCCTCGGAATGCTAGACTTGCGAGCTGCTTCCCTTTATATCCGGGGGGCTTGCGCAATGCATCCCCCGCATGCGCAATTAACGCCAGGCATCCATTAGGCTTCCGCTGTGCATCCGCTAGGCTTCCGCTCTGCATCTGCTTCATCCGCTGTGCATCCGTTCTGCATCCTCTGTTTCCATTCCGTGTCCGCTTCGCTGAGGCCCCCCGGAAGCCTAGCGGACGCGCCATCCGCTTCCATCCGCTGTGCTTCTGTTCTGCATCCACTTTGCATCCGCCCTGCGTCCTCCCCGCGTCCGTATTGTCCGCTCCAATTATGCTTATTTTCGCCCCTTTTGAGCGCAGATACAACGGATGTAACATTTTTCTCTTCTGTTGTGTCCTTTTTGCATCCGTTGGGCAGTGTGACATGGCCTTAAGCACCTACCATCCTATCTTGCCACTCCACTGCTCCAGCTAGGGAGTTGCACCAGTGTTTCAGGAGGTTGTGTTGCTCCTTCCCTTCACGTAAAGCTCTGTTGGGGCCTTGCACATCCACAGGGTCTATCAGGTTTTGTCCTTGCCTCCATTCACCAGGCTCCATGTCCCCATTGCCTTGTTGGCAGTCCACAAGCCTGTTCTGCAACACTGGGTAGCGGGTGCGCATGAGATTGTGCAGGATGCAGCAAGCTTCCACGATGTTCCTCATGGTCTCTGGGCAATGCTGCATGGTGGTGAGAAGTACCTGGAACCTGTTGGCCAGGATGCCAAAGGTGTTCTCCACCACCCGTCTTGCCCTGGACAGCCTGTAGTTGAAGATCCTCTCTTCATGGATGAGGAGTCTGGAGGTGTAGGGCTTCATGAGGGAGGTTCTGAGGGAGAAGGCGTCATCCCCCACGATGAAGTAGGGCACATCTTGCGTGTCGTTGGGCAGGGGTCTGGATCTGGGAAGCCCACAATGAGGTTGCCTTCCAGCCACTTCTTGAGGTGACTGGCGTTGTATATCTGGGCATCTGAAGATGAGCCGTAGCCTGAAGCATCGATGTACATGAAGTTGTAGTCAGCATCGACCATGGCGAAGAGGACGATGCTGAAGAAGCTCTTGTAGTTGAAATAAGTGGACCCCGACTTGGCTGGAGCTTTGCAGGCCACATGCTTGCCATTGATGGCTCCAATGGTGTGGGGGAATTTCCATCTCTAATACCACTGCTCTGCAACTTTCTTCCATCCTTCTTCAGTGGAGGGGCACTGGAGGAGCTCCTCCTTGTATTCTACGATGATGGCCTGCACCACTTCTCTGACCACAATGCTGATGGTGTTGTGTGGCACTCTCCAGCCGTACTGCATGCTTTTGTAGGTGGTCCCTGAGGCCAGGTGGCGCAGAGTGAGTGCCACCTTGAGCCCAGGTTCCAGGCTGGGCCGGAAGTTGGTGCTTGGCTTGGTCAACCTGGGTCTCAGATGCTCTACAATTTCATCAAACATGGCTGGTGGCATCTTCATGAAGTGCTGGAATGCACGAGTGTCTTTATTCCTCAGCTCCACCATCAGCTTGTCATAGAATCCAAACTCCACTCTTCTCCCGATCCATTGTCGGACCCACACAGCTCTTGGATGTCTCCTTCTTCTCCTTGCGTAGAAAAGGTGAAATAGTCTGAACAGGGCTTGGTTCTGGTGTTGAATGATCTCAGCTACCATAAGGACTGTGTTATGATCCATGGTGGAGATCAATGGATGATGTGGAAGAGCAAGACCAAGGGTGAAGAGGTCTGTACACCACGGCTGCTGGACTCTTACTTAGATCCAGGTGATTTCCTTCCCCTTTTTATAGGAAATATCGGTTTTCCGCTAGGTGTCCTTCCACATACTCTAGGCATACTCCAGACATCCTATATATCCGAGATACATCCCATATACAAACGTTTTGTCCATTTTAATGCTTTATATACGAGATGCATCCGCTTACATCCTTTCTGTTTCCGTACTACTAACGCTATGTGGACGTTCCGTGTACCTTTCGCTTCCTCCCTCTTTCCATTTTTAGCTGCAGCAGATGTGAGTTGCGAGGCTGTCCAGAGGATGCCGAGAGGATACAGCGGACGTTTAAAGGATGACAACGGATGTAGAACGTTTGTTGCCCGTATGTGTCACGGACGTACATCGTACGCAGCGGAAAGATCATCTGCTCAAAATGTTTTGTGCAGCTCAAAACTTCTTGCGCAGATGAAATCGCAGTGGACGGATGCTCATCGGATAGAGCGTATGAAACACGTATGCAGTGAGTACACAACAGATGCATCGCATTTTCCAATGGATGGCAAGCTTTTTTGTCCATTTTATATCCTCTTTGCATCCGTTGGTGCAGTGGGACATGGGCTTTCGTCAAATTATTTGGATGGTTCATTTCTTGATGTTCATAACTTTTATTTATATTTCATTAAGAATCTATCATAGCAATTCCAAGGAAAAAGATATGTTTTCATACCTGGGGTAGACTTAAATATTGTAAGACTTTTTATCTACTAACTCACTCATTCATTCTGCTTAGGCACTTTCTAGAAATAGCACATCGATTAAGGTAAGTAGAACCAGATGTTAAATTTTACAGAGCTGCCACTGGAAACACTGTAATTTTTTTCTGTATTTTTATTGAGTCTTAAAGATCTGATCAATTCAGCATTACTATATGTCAATTAATATCAATCTTCAAGGGGAATGACCTCTTTTGCACTGTTGTTTTTCTGTGCTGGAAAAATGTTTCCTCTTCATTATCTAGCCGCTACATATTCTTGTTGATCTTTGAAATAATTGCAAAGACATTAGAGTCTGGGCTTCTTTTTTCATGTTAATAGTATTGAACAATTAAGAAAGTTTTATGTCCATTTCAGTTTGTGAATGGGTTCATCAGGGGAGTCCTTCCCTATTAGATATTATTACAATATACTCAGAAAGTGGAAATAAAAAAGAGCACAAGTTCTAACATAAAAAGGTTGATAACAAAGATTGCAAAAGAGGAAGAAGGAAGGTAGGAAGGAAGGAAAATAGATAATTTCTTTTAAGTGTGAGTTCTTCACACTTTTAAGTGTGAGAAGAACTTTTAAGTTCTTCTTTTAAGAAGCAGGTGACCCATTAGAGGGTAAAAAAGTGAAATGTACACTCAAGGAAGGCATAACAATTGAAGAGAGCTGTGATTAATGTTTTGTATCTTTATTAAAAATTGGAGGGCAGAGACTTGACCTTGTATTGACTTTTTCAGGAGAAAATAGAAGAGCTAAAGCAAACAGAGATAACCAGAAATGACAATATAGTAAGAGACTAGTAAAGGTAAAGGTTTCCCTGTCCAGTCACATCTGACTCTAGGGTGTGAAACTCATCTCTGTTTCTTTGCTGAGGGAGCCAGTTTTGTTTCCGTGGTCTTGTGATCAGCATGGCTAAATGCCAAATGCACATGGAATGCCTTTTAAGAGACTACAAACTGTAGTTACAAATCACATGATCCCAAGGCCATCATCTGAGAGTTATTACATAATTCAAGTGTGACATCCAAACTCAAACAACTCAAAATGTATATAACAAAAAATGTAGCTTGTCCTTAAACTCAGGCTGAGTATCACAGTTGGTACCAATTTTAAAAATACTGTGGGCTAGGGATATCCAGGGAATGGTGGGATGATTGGCTCAATGTATTGTCCAAGCAACTGATAGTTATTGCAATCACATTTTAAAAAATAAAATAACTAGGTATATGAAGAAACAAATCTTGCCAGAGGAAAATTGGCATGCATTTTACAAATGTAAATCCTGTCTCACCATCCTTTTGGAATTTGTTCGGATTATCAACAACTTTATCTTGTTAGATTGTATATGCGGATGTTCAAAAACCTTTGCCAAAAATCCTCACCAAAGCCTTTTCAAATAATAATAATAATCTGGCTATCCCAGGTTCTTGGAACGGACTTGATAGATCGACAAAAATGCCAAAACCAGTCTGAATACTTAGCTTATTGTGCAATGGACCATAATAATATTTGAAAAGAAGAAAGTGTGGATAATTGATGTAGTAATACCAGGGGATAATAGAATAGGAAAATAATTGGAGAAGACCATAAACTTTCAATATTTGAAAATCAAAAATCAAAGTGTCAACTCCAGATCCATTTTGATTCAGATTCAGGTTATGATGGCATAAACCAGCTCTGGTGTCCTAGTAATTATTATTGGCATATTGGATGCATGTCAAAAAGTCTTGGCCAGTACTGAGAAAATCTGCACATTAACAAAATTTCCATCTGTCAGTTACATAAGGCCACACTGCTTAGATCCATAACACTCTAAATCAGTGGTTCTCAACCTGTGGGTTGTGACCACTTTGGGGGGTTGAACGACCCTTTCACAGGGGTTGTCTAAGACCATCGGAAAACACATATTTTCAATGGTCTTAGGAACCGTGCCATAACTTTATGCTTGGGGGTCACCACAATATGAGGAACTGTATTAAAGGGTCATGGCATTGAGAAGGTTGAGAACTACTGCTCTAAATGTAACAATGCTTGTTAAGCTTTTGTTAAAAACAAAAAAAGCTTAGCTGGTGGAGATGGTAGTACCTGAAGACAACATAATAGAAAAGAAAGAAGGGGGGGGGATCACAAAATATAAAAACCTGCAAATCGCACAGTGATTATGTCAAAAGAAAGCAAACCTGGTACTAACAGAGATAGGCATCTGGAGTGTAATCCTAAAACATTTGAAGCACCACTTGAATACTGTTGGCAATGGCAAAATCGCCATCAATTATTTGAAAAATGCAGCCTTGCTTGGAACAGCTTACATCCTGTGACAATACCTTTAAAACTATGAACCAGTATAATCTATCTATCCCAGGTCCCTGGGGAGGATTCAGTGAAATCCAATCTAAACTGTGTGACTAACCATACAATAATAACTTTATTAAATTTCTATGCCACCCAATTCTCAACAACTCTGGGCAACTCTCAACAATAAAATACATTACAAAATCAATTACATTACATTATAAAGTCAATGAAACATTAAAAAATGCAAATGCAATGAAATGAGGGGTCTCTCCCTCCCTCACCAAAGTCCTGGGTGAAGAGCCAGATCTTCATGGATCTTCTAAAGAACAGTAGAAGGCTCCAAAAACACCTGTTCTTAATTAGGAAACCAATCATACTCATGAATGCATAATTTTCTCAGTAGAGTCCCTTAAGGATCTCTTTTGGGACCCCTCTTTTTACATTTGTTCATAAATTTATCTTGGCTTAGGGATCAGCAGTAAGCTGACTAAATTTGTGGTCAATATCAAATGACTTAGATTAGTGAAAAATAAAATGAAATGTGAAAAGTAGAAGATGGATCTCCTTAAATTGATTCAATGGTTAACCAGATGGCAAATGGAGTTTACTTTTAAGTGAATGTAAAGTGATCTACATTGGCACAAAACCTCATATACACAGAGGGGATTTGAGCCATTTATTATTAACTAGGATCATGGTTTCAGAGTGGATAAGTATTTGGAAGCTATGAAAAAGTAAATTCCATGCCAGGAAAGAGGCTAAAAACAAAACTGCCAAAATATAATGATGACATCTTTACTTCTGAAACATAGTATTGGTGTTGAATTGGTGTTCATATTTGGAAAAAGATCTCATGGAGTTGGGAAAAGTTTAGAACAGTGCAACCAAAATGTTCAGAGAGCTAAAATATCTTCCTTAAAAGATCAAACTAGAATTTCTTAGCTTGGAAACAGGGCAACTGATGTGGGACATCATTCATAACATCAAGAAAATGAAGGTGAGTGTTTTGTTCGGAAAACACACGAGGTAGACCGGGTTCCAACAACAAATACTTTATTCTTTAACTAGTCAGTAAATAGGAACACTTGGCTGAAGCTGAGGCCAGCCTTTTATACAGGCTGGCTTGCCTACTTGTAGCCAATGGCAGTTGCTTAAATTTGCCGCCTTTTAGCAGCTCATTGGATTGGTTCCTAGTGAACCAATCCAATGCTTAGTTTATTTGACCAATCAGGTTTGCAGATTTGGAGTCACCCACTTTACATATAGAACACCACTCCCCTCTTAGTTCAGTCCTACGTGGTGACGTAGTCTCGCAGGTAGGCGGGGCTTTTCCGGACTCGACTTGACTTGCGCGGTTCATTCTTAGTGAAGACTTCGACCGGTTCAGATGGGGCTGCTGTGTCGTCTGTTCTTTTCCCTGGAACCGTCTGGAAGGGTGAGTCAGCCATTTTACCGCTGCCTGAGTTTCTTAGGCTGCCGGTTTTGCCGCTCCCTCCCATTTCCTCCGGGCAGGTCGAGCTGGCCTGGCTGGCCCCTTCCGATGGGCTCTTCACGCAAGTCTCTCCAAACAGTGAGTCTTTTATTTGCTCTTTTTTATTATATGTTTCATTGGTTTTGGTTTTAAACAGTTCTTTATTTACTTCTCGCCTTTCCCCCCCCCCCCACCTTGGTTTGCAATTCGTCGGTTTTGTCGGTGAATGGTTGTAAGTCTGTGGTTCTCTCTATAATTCGGGATCGAAGCTGGTCTATGTGCCGCTTCCATTCCCTGCCATCCTCTATTATTAATCGGTAGGATTTGGAGCCTGTGATTTGGGTAATCTGTCCTGGTAGCCATACCGGGTCCCCGGTGAAGTTTTTAGCGTATACTAAATCGCCTATTTCGAATTGTCTAAGCTGTGTAGAGGAGTCAGGGGGGTTTTCTGGAGTAAAATTTGGGTGTAACCTATCAAGGTGTGATCTTAACTTTCGCCCCATAAGTAATTGGTTATGGTACTGGGCGTTATGTGCTGGAGTGTGAGCAAACGGTTTACTTTCTGTTGGACATCTCCGGCGTCCATTCTTTCTAAACCTTCTTTAGTAAACCGGACCATTCTCTCATCCCTGCCGTTCGCAGCCGGGTGAGCCGGCGCGGTTAGGGCATGTCTTATACCTAGGGAGGCTAGGTATTGCTCAAATTGTGTGCTGGTTAGCTGTGGCCCATTATCTGAGACAAGAACGTCCGGTATGCCATGGGTGGCAAAAAGGTTGTCCAGCTTTTTAATTACAGTTTCTGTTGTCGTTGATGGCATAACTTTTACTTCAAGCCAATTCGAATAGGCATCAACGACAATCAGAAAGATATGCCCCTTGGTAGGACCCGCGAAATCAATGTGTATTCTTGACCAAGGTTCCCGAGGGGTTTCCCAGTCCTTAACGGGTGCTTTTGGTGGGGACGGTCTAATTCCCTGGCATTTGTTGCATGAGCTTACCCAATACTCTATGTCCTTATCAATACCCGGCCACCAAACATAACTTCTAGCAAGGCTTTTCATCTAAACCATTCCCGGGTGCCCTTCATGTAACAACCTAAGTACCCTGGGTTGTAATTTGGCAGGAATTACCACCCGATCACCCCACAAATAACACCCCTTTTGGATTGAAAGTTCAGTCTGTCTGGACCGGAAAGGTTTAAAGTTTTCAGTTTTTTGATTCTCTGGCCAGCCTTTACCTACCCAGCTAAGAATGCGGGCAGTCAATGAGTCTTTCGCAGTGGCTCTGGCAACATCATAAGCTGATATGGGTAGATCGGGGCAAGTCTCAATTTGTAGTGTTGTCATCGCTGGTGCCGGGTCTTCGTCGGTTGCTGGTAAGGGTGCTCTGCTCAAAGTGTCCGCATGGGAAATTTGTTTCCCTGGGCGATGTGTCAGAGTGTAGGAATAAGCTGCTAGGAACTCTGACCATCTAGTCATTCTTGGGGACAGTATATTAGGTGTTGGCTTGTTTCCCGCCAAAATCCCCATCAGCGGTTTGTGGTCTGTTATGATTTGAAAAGTCCGCCCATATAAGTACTCGTGGAAGCATTTTACTCCAGAGACAATTGCTAGAGCTTCCCTGTCCAATTGGCTGTAATTCCGCTCGGTTTTGGATAGAGTCCTAGAGTAATATGCGACAGGTGCTTCTCTGCCATCAGGTAGTTGGTTGCTCAGGATGGCACCTACTCCGTATGGTGAGGCGTCACAGGTCACTCTTAATGGCAGTGTGTTGCTAAATTGGATGAGAACGTTTGTTGATGTTAGCAAGCTTTTAATATTTTGGAAGGCCTTTTTTTCTTTGTAACCCCAAGTCCAAGTTGCCTTCTTGTCTAAAAGATGGTGTAACGGTTCTGCTATAGTGGCCTTGTTTGGCAGGAACACATTATAGAAATTAATTAGTCCTAAAAATGCTTGTAGTTCGGTTTTATTTCTTGGTTCAGGTGCGTCTTTGATTGCTTTAACTTTTTTGTCTGTAGGGTGGATACCCTCTCCATCTATTGAGTAGCCCAGGAATTCGACGCTATTCTTAATTAAACAGCACTTTTCTCTTTTTACCTTGAGGCCAGATTCCCTAAACTTAGTTAATACTTCTTTGAGTCTTTTCCTTAATTGAGTTTCATCTCTGGCCGAGATTAGGACGTCGTCAAAATAGGGAACGACTCCTTGTATGCCATTTAGGAGGCGTTCCATCAGACTCTGGAAAACGCCAGGGACCACGCTTACTCCAAATTGGAGCCGGTGACATTTGAATGCGCCCTTATGGGTGACTATAGTCTGTGCTTCTGCTGTTTCTGGGTCCACTGGGAGTTGTTGATAGGCTTGTGCCAAGTCAAGTTTGGCGAAAACTTTGCCTTTTCCCAGGGAATGAAGCAAATGCTGGACTACTGGCACCGGGTATGCGCTTGGTTGTAATGCGTGGTTCAGGGTAGCCTTATAGTCACCACAGATTCTAATGGACCCGTCAGGTTTTATTGGTGCGACAATAGGCGTTTCCCACTTGGCATGGTCCACAGGTTCTAACACCCCTTGGGCTATTAATTTGTCCAGCTGTTCCTCTATTTTTGCCTTTAGTGCAAAAGGAACTCGCCTGGCTTTTATTCTTCGTGGGGCTATTTGGGGGTTTAGATTGAAAGAAATGGGATTTCCCCGATACTTGCCAAGTGAGCCGTCAAAAACGTCCTGGAATTCTCGGATGAGGTCGTCTTCCCAGCCGGTTGTAGTCACTCGATCGATCACGGTCATCCTGATGCCCAATGGCGCGAACCATTCGATGCCCAGGAGGCTTGGTCTGTCTTGGTCGACTATGGTCAGCGGAAGCACCTTGACGTGATGTTTGTAGGCGACTCGGAATTGTCCCATGCCTACCACAGGGATTTGGTTTCCCTGATAGTCCTTGAGGGTTAGATGCTGCTTCTTCAATTCTTTGGGTTTGATACCTGGGACTAGCTGTCTTATTGTGTCCCACGATACCATGGAGAGGAAGGACCCCGAGTCCACTTCCATCTTGCAGTGTTTTCCTTCGATTTTTACAATGACTTTAATTTTCTTCCCACTTTCCGTCTGAGCACTCTTTATAATGACAGTTTGGTGTGTATTGGCTTGCTTCTCTTGTTGCCACTTTCTCTCAGCTCGTTTAGGCTCAGCTCATGTTGGGGAATTTCTGCGTCTCGTTGGGCTGTAGCATTTTTTGTTCCTGCAGACTTTCTTGATGTGCCCTCGTTTCTTGCAATGTCGGCAGATGGCATCGAGAAATCTGCATTCGGCTCGGGGATGGTTTCCTCCACAGCCAGCGCATTCCCGCCAATTTCTTCTTTCGTGCTCTTTTCTGTTCGTGAGCAAATGGTGGACCTCGTCGTCTTCTTCGCTCGATTCAATTGTTTCGCCCGACTGTTCATAGTGGGTTGTGGTGGCAGGCTGCTTTCTGTCTTTGGTTGGTGTTTCTTCGCTGTGTGTGTTCATCTTTTTCATGGCTATGGCAGATTTTTTTGCGGCTTCAGCGGCTGTGGCTTCTGCGATGGCTTCGGCAACGGTGATGTTGGGCTTGTTGATTAATTTACTCTGTGTGGTCGAGTCTCTCAGGCCCAGCACCACGCGATCCCTCATTGCTTCGTCAATGTTCAAAAATTCACACTCACCCCTTAATTGTCTAAGGGCAGCGATGAAATCGGCAACGGTCTCTTCCTCTCTCTGGTCTCTGCGGTAAAATTCGTGTCGCTTTATTAAGTTTGACACCATCGGAGCGTAGTGTGCTTTGAGGACTCTTTGCAATTCTGTCCACGTTAGTTGTTTAACATCTTGGGGCTTCGCAAGGGCCTTTGCCATTTTGAAAACTGTTGGCCTACAGTGCGTCAGGAATACAGCTCTCTTGCGTTGCTCTGAAATGTCTTCCATTTCATTGCTCTCCAAATACATCTGGAAGCGATCAGCATAGGAATCCCAATCCTCTTCGTTGGGATTGAAGGGTGCGGGCGGTGCGTTGTTTCTAGACCTCTTGGTTGTAATCTGGACTTCTTATCACCGCGTGCAGGTTTTTCCGTTCAGAACGATCCCACCTTCGTTGCCAGTGTTTTGTTCGGAAAACACACGAGGTAGACTGGGTTCCAACAACAAATACTTTATTCTTTAACTAGTCAGTAAATAGGAACACTTGGCTGAAGCTGAGGCCAGCCTTTTATACAGGCTGGCTTGCCTGCTTGTAGCCAATGGCAGTTGCTTAAATTTGCCGCCTTTTAGCAGCTCTTTGGATTGGTTCCTAGTGAACCAATCCAATGCTTAGTTTATTTGACCAATCAGGTTTGCAGATTTGGAGTCACCCACTTTACATATAGAACAGTGAGGGAAGCATTTCTTCTCTTTCAAAACTAGGATCAAGGGTTATCCAATGAAATTGAATGAAACTTTACTTCAAACAGGCAAAACAAAGCCTTTTTTCACAAAACAAATAATTAAACTGTAGAGTTCATCCATATGGATGTGGCCATGGCCACTATCCACAAAAGGGAGCATATAAATATAAAACAGGTTCATCAAGGCTAATATTCTTGAAGAATTGTTAACTCTGGGTTCAGGGTATCAGGCCTCCAAATATTTGAACAATGGGTGAGAGAGGAATGTCCTATCTCCTATTACTGAGACCCCAGAGGCAACTGTGAGAAACAAAATTCTAGACTGGAATGCCTTTGATCTGATCTATCAGGTTATTTTTATGTGCATTTATCACTCTTGCCATTATATCATGCTTTTGGAAAGAATAAGAATCAGTTTCACTCTTTGAGGCTAACTCACAAACAACACACAGGGGTCTACTCTAAACCAGTCTAGCCCAACCCAAGCCAACAGAGTCTCAAAGGTGCAACCTTCAGTGCTTTTCCAAAAATCATTGCTAAATTATAATGATTAATATATAATGTATGTAAAGTAAATTATGTAATGTAATGAAATTTTATTTAAGTCACATTTAATTGATGTATTGGTCTGACCTACATTTTGCATTGGCCTCACCCAATATGAGGTGTGGTCCCTCAAGACTCTTCACTCTCAAAATGATTATGCACCCCGGATCTAGAAACAAATACAATCCTCACCATCACCACACACACAAGTGCAAACAGACTCAAGCAATCTTAATTTTTCTTCGGAACATGTTTGTGTTCCTAAGTAGTAGTAGCTTCTTCTAAAGTAGAGGAATAAAGAAAATATTTTAAGCTGCCAAGAACAGGAGATTTACCATTACCTTCCCACCTATATATATTCAAATGAAAAACATTGTAGGGTACTGTTCAAGCAGCCACAAGTTGAAAACTAATTCCATGATGGATAGCTGGGCTTTTAATCACTGTCTCCAACTATGAGCTTTGTGAGTTCCCAAAGCAGCTGGGAAGCTTCTTGATGTCTTTGGACAAAGAAATAGCCTGGAGTATACTAACTTTCTGTTATATAATTGTACTCTTGTGGCAAGCTGAGCTCATGATATCTGTACTTCAAAGCCCAAGCAGGAGAAGTTTACTCATAATATGTTTATCATGGGGTGATGTTTCTCCCTACTATACATTAAAATTACAGTGAATGTATTTATTACACATAGTTTATGCCATCTAACTCAGCTTGACTCCTGGAGGCTTACACTAAGGATGAAAACAAAATATTAAAGAGGCATAATTAATTCAAATACTCACCCAACTGTCAGTCACAAATCTCAAATGCCTGTCTACCACCAACACTGAGTTCTTTGAAGAATGGGGGTGGGGGGAGTGTTAAGTTCAACTCTGGGGTCAAAGAGTGCTAGGGAATGAAGACAGTAGAAAAATGAGCTACTTTCAGATGCACATCATCTTGAACTCTTGTGATCCAAAGCATCCAAGAGCCAAGGTAGCATAGTGGTTACAGTGCAGTACTGTAGACTACTTATGCTGACTGCCAGCTGAATGCAATTTGGCAGTTTGAATCTCATCAGGCTCATGGTTGACTCAGCCTTCCATCCTTCTGAGGTAGGTAAAATGAGGACCCAATGGTGAAATTGTATATATTGTCAGTCTAAGTGCTATTTCTATTGCTATCCTCTTCCTGTATCCATGCAACAGACATGGCAGATCCTATCTGGATCAAAGTCATATAGGGCTCTGTGGGTTAAAAACAGTCCTTGAATTAGATTTAGACAGCTATTGACAAGTAACATGGTCATACTTTCTTAGCAACCCTTGCTTGCTAAGAGCCTGGCTGCCACATTTTATATAGAAGCTTCTGAATTGTTTTCAGAGTTAGTCCCATATATAATACATTACAACTATCTAATTACATGATGATAAGAGAATGAATTCTGCCACTAAAGTATCCAGATCCTGATCCAGATTCTACAACAAGAACCACAGCCTCAATTGTGGAGGGGGATATAGTTTCTACTTCTTGTTCCACCTGCAGCCATAAATCCAAGAGTGGCTCATGGTTTATATGCCATCAAGTTGGTATCAGCTCTTTATGATCCCATAAATAGATTTCAATATGATCTGTCCTGAATCTGACCTTTCAAGTATCCTGTGATTACACTCTTCATTACTATAATCAGCTCCATCTATCTTGCTGCTGGTTGTCCTCTTTTTCTCTTTCTTTCCATTTCCCCCCAACTTTACAGACCACTTAAGGGAGCAGTGTCTTTGCATGTGACATGTCCAAAGTATGAGTAAGTATTTGAGCCCATTTATTGTGTCTCAAGAGAGGACATTGTATTAATTTGTTTTATAATCCAGTTGTTTTCCTTGGCTATTCATAGCAGTCTCAGGAGTCTTTCCCAACACCAAAGTTCAAAAAGGTCAATACTCTTTCTATCCTGCTTCTTTGAAGTACAACATTTGCCTCCAATAGAGTGTCATAGGTTCAGCCATTGCCCGCACAATCCTGATTCTTATAGGTAGAAACACATCATGGCATCTGAATTTCTTTTCCAAAGCATTTATTGCTCCCCTAGCATAGCAAGCATTTGTTGCTATTTTTTAACTGCTGGTTCTATAACTGTCAATCCTAAAGGGCAGAAGCTGTCCACCATATCTTCACTGTCACTTCTAAGCCTGAATGTTTTAACTGTTGTCATTAACTTGGCCTTCTTCAAATTTAGTCTTAGTTCCATTTTTCATTGTGTTCCTTGACTTTTATTATTATAACTTTAAGCCCATGTCACACAGCACCAACAGATGGAAAGAGGATGTAAAACAGAGAGAAACACTTGCCATCCATTGGTTAACGCGATGCATCCGTTCTGTACTCACTGCGTCTGTTCTTCATACTCTCTATCCGTCCAGCATCCATCGACTGACATTTCATCCGCTCAAAAAGTTTTGAGCTGCACAAAACTTTTTGAGCAGATAAAGCATCCAACGCGTCCGTTATACATCCGCTACGCATACAGAGAACATCCTTTATACGTCCGTTGTCATCCGTTACGTGTCCGCTATATCCGCTGGGCATCCGCTGCGCATCCGTGCAACTCACATCCGCTCCAGCGGAAAATGGACACAGGGAGGAAGCGAAACGGACATGGAACGGACACACAGCATTAGTAGCATGGACATAGAAAGGATGAAAGCGGATGCAGCTCGCATACAAAGCATTAAAATGGAAAAAACATTCGTATAGGGGATGTATCTCGGATATTTAGGATGTCTGCAGGATGCCTAGAGGATGCAAAAGGACACCAAGCGGAAAACCTATATTTCCTATAAAAAGGGGGAAAAATCACCTGGATCTCACTTTCAGTCCAGCAGCCCTGCGGTTCAGACCTCTTCAGCCTTCATCTTGCTCTTGCTCTTCCACAGCATCCAGTCATCTCCACCATAGATCATCACACACTCCTTTTGGTAGCCGCCATCATTCTACAACAGTGCTAAGCCCTCTACAGGCTCTTTCACCTGTCCTGCGGGAAGAAAATGAGGCATCCAAGAAGTGTCTGGGTCCGAAGATGGATCGTGAGAAGAGCTGAGTACGGACTGCAAACAAGCTGATGGTGGAGCTGAGGAACGAAGATTCTCGTGCATTCCAGAACTTCATGAAGATGCCGCCAGCCATGTTTGACGAGGTTGTGGAGTGGCTGAGACCCAGGTTGACTAAGGCAAACACCAACTTCTGGCCCAGCCTGGACCCTCTGCACCACCTGGCCTCAGGGACCACCTACAGGAGCATGCAGTACGGCTGTAGGGTGCCACACAACACCATTAACACTGTGGTCAGAGAAGTGATGCAGGCCATCATCAAAGAATACCTGGAGGAGCTCCTCCAGTGCCCCTCCACTGAAGAAGGATGGAAGAAAGTTGCAGAACAGTGGTATCAGAAGTGGAACTTCCTCCACACCATTGGAGCCATAGATGGGAAGCACATGGCCTGCAAAGCTCTAGCCAACTCAGGGTCCACTTATCACAACTACAAGGGCTTCTTCAGCATCATCCTCTTCGCCATGGTCGATGCTGACTACAAGTTTATGTACATTGATGCTTCAGGCAACGGGTCATCTTCAGATGTCCAGGTATACAACGCCAGTCACCTCAAGGAGGGGCTGGAACGGAACCTCATCATGGGCTTCCCAGATCCAGACCCCCTGCCCAACGACACACAAGATGTGCCCTACTTCATCGTGGGGGATGACGCCTTCTCCCTCAGAACCTACCTCATGAGACCCTACACTTCCAGATCCCTCACCCGTGAAGAGAGGATCTTCAAATACAGGCTGTCCAGGGCAAGACGGGTGGTGGAGAATGCCTTTGGCATCCTGGCCAACAGGTTCCAGGTACTTCTCACCACCATGCAGCATCGCCCAGAGACCGTGAGGAACATCATGGAAGCTTGCTTCATCCTGCACAATCTCATGCGCACCCACTACCCAGTGTTGCAGAACAGGCTTGTGGACCGCCAACAAGGCAATGGGGACATGGAGCCTGGTGAATGGAGGCAAGGAAAAAAACCTGATAGACATTGTGGATGTGCCTGGCCCCAACAGAGTTTCACATGAAGGGAAGAAACAGCGCAACCTCCTGAAACACTGTTGAAACTCCCCAGCTGGAGCAGTGGAGTGGCAAGATAGGATGGTAGATGCTTAATGGATGCTTCCTTCAGCCTGTCTCATAACACTGATGAGATTGTGCCATGTATATTGAGTGGCCCTACAATGAACAGGGTATTTAATAAAGAGTTGTGTTTATGTTGAAATGTGTTGATGAATGATTAAATTGTTATTGATAATAAAGGGCCATTGGTGTGGCAGCTGGGAGGGTGGACCATACAGTCCCACTATGCTTGCACTCGAGGTTTTTCCATCCCACAGCTATTACCCATCCCACAGGTATCCTAACCCATCCCACAGCTATTACCCATCCCACAGGTATCCCTGCCCATTCCACTGCTATCCTTACCCATCCCACAAGCATGCAAAGGCTTAAACCATTTTTAAAAGTTTCCACCAAGACTTTATTGACTAAAAGAACTGAACCAAGTGTGTGAAGCAAAGATAAACTTTATTAATAACAAACTGTAAAAGCAAAATGACCCAAGTAAAGTGTCCCAAGCAAAGATAAAGTCAACAGGTAGCAACCCAGTCTCTGGCACTCTTCTCAGTCACTCTGTGGCATGCCCATAGTCTCAGGGGTGAAGGGTCCAGGTGCTGTGGAGGTGGCTGCTGCTGGAGTGCTGGTCTGAGGCGCCATTGGGGTGCCTGGCCCCGAGAGGACTACAGGGGATGGTGTGTGGAGGAAGCTCTCAGAGAGGTGGCTCATTCCTGTGATGTTGGGAGCCCCTTCCTCCATGACATGGGGTATCAGTCCCAAGACTGATGACACATGTTCTGAAGCCGGGCTTGGCTGTCGGGTGGAGGAAGGAGGAGTGTAGTGGGGCTGTCTGGTCTGCAGCTGAGTGAGGTGAGGCATGGGTGGCATCTGTGGCGTGGGTGGCATCTGTGGCATGGGTGGCATCGGTGGTGTGGGTGGCATCTGTGGTGTGGGTGGCATTGGTGGCATCGGTGGCGTTCAATGTACCTGTGCCTTGACTGGGAAGGGCTGCCTGTGCTGCTGGAACTCCTGGTAGCCGTAGCATTGGTAGGTGAGTGCCTGTGGAAAGCCTTGGAAGGGCTGTGACATCACCTGGGGTGGAGGAGCAGACCTGGACTGGGTCGGAGCAGGTTCATCTTGGCCTGGAGGGTTGTGCAGAAGACCTGTGATCCTCTCCTTTATCACCTGGTACTGTGATTCGGACATGTCCATGAGGGTCTGGTTGACGTAGGTGAGGAAGGGCTTTCGGTTTGAGGATGGTATGTTGGTGTGTACCAGCTGAGAGAGGAGATCTATGCTGCTTTTGATGGTGTCCCTGATCTCCAGCAGGACAGTGTGGCTTTGTCCCTCCAGTCTGCCTCTCTGCCTGCTTTCTGTGGAGGTGGAGCTGGGGGTGGGGGTGGGTTGGTCTCTGGTGGCAGTACCCTCTCCTTGCTCCCACTGCATCAGGGGGTCCTCCACACGCTCCGCCATGGGGAGTGCAGCTGTCGGGGGGGTCTCCATTGTGGGATACTCCACAGATACCTGCCTGGACACAGGAGCTGACTCTTGGCCTGAAGAGGAGTGGCTCTCTGTGGGCTGCCTGAGAGAGAGGGTTGACAGAGGGGCTGCTCCTCGGTGGCGGACCTCACCCTCCAAGAAGCTGCACTTGGCCATCACGTAGGTCTCCCAGTCGGTGAGCTTGACCGCGGCCTGGCCAGACTTCTTCAGGTGCAGCTTCCCGTACCAGGTGTGCATGTGCTTCCACCACCCGAGGAGGACTTCCGAAGTGTTGCCCAGGCTCTCCGCCTTCTCTCTCCAAGCTGCCTGCTTCCGCTTGGTGTCTCAATAGAGCCTGTGTCCCTTCCGCCAGAGGTACTCGTTCTCCCTCAGCCATTTGAGCACCTCATCCTCACGTTCCTCTTCGATGGAGTACTGCCTCCTCTCCCTATCTCGCGTATGCCTCTTCCTCCCTCTGGCAGGGCCTTCTGGGCCCTCATCAGAGGGGCTTTGAGTTTCTAGGGGCTGCTCCACCACACCACCACCAGCAGCAGCAGCAGCAACAACAGCAGCAGCACCAGCAGCACCAGCAGCACCAGCAGCACCAGCAGCACCAGCAGGACCAGGAGCAGCGCCAGCAGAGTAAGCACCAGCAGAAGCACCAGCACCAGGAGCAGCACCAGCAGAGTATGCACCAGCAGAAGCACCAGCACCACGAGCAGTGCCAGCAGAGTAAGCACCAGCAGAAGCACCAGCACCAGGAGCAGCACCAGCAGAGTAAGCACCAGCAGAAGCACCAGCACCAGAGTCAGCCCCAGCAGAAGCCCCAGCAGAAGCAGAGTCAGCGCTAGGGGGTGGGATGGTGGCCCTATCCTTCTTGCCAGGGCTGGCAGAACATGGCACAGGCTTCCTCTTCTTCCCCATGGTTGTTGGCTAGAGATGTGTCTGGCAGCAGGTCTTTCCTCTGAATGGTGACCTGCTTGCAAACTGCATCCTTTTATGTCCGCGGGGCTGACGCAATGCATCCTCCCCGCATGTGCAGTGAATGCTTTGCATCCACTAGGCATTCGCTAGGCTTCCGCTCTGCATCCGCTTCATCCGCTCGGCATCCGCTGTGCATCTGTTCCTTCTGCTGCGCGTCCGCTTCACTGTGCTCCCTCGGAAGCCCCGTGGATGTGCCATCCGCTTCCATCCGCTTCTATCTGCTAGGCTTCCGTGGAGCATCCGCTTTACATCCTGGCTACGTCCTCCCCCCGTCCATTCCTTTCCGTTGTTGTCCTCTCTGTTTATGCAAATTTGGGGCACTTTTGAGAGCGGATAACAACAGATGGAAAAATTTCTCATCCGCTGTGTCCTTTTCACATACTTTTTGCATCCGTCGGCCTATGTGACAGGCCCTTTAAGATCATTCAACTATCAGAGGAGTCCAAAAGAATTCAGAATTTCCAAAAGGTTCAATTTTTTTTAGCATTTCTGAAGATAAAAGTGCTTGTCATGATGTAATAAGAATGCACTCAATATGCATGTGATATTGAAAACATCATTTTTAAAGAAATAACATACATACACTGAAATATATATAGAGAAATAAAGCATGCATACTTTAAGGAGAAATATGAATATATATTAAAATATATTAAAATGTGGATATACTGTACCTGGACTGAACTCACTATTAATATTTGTAAGGAAGAATATTCTTTCTCTAACCTTTTCTAAGTGATTATTGTATTTCAGAACATTATTGAATTTGTGAAATGGACATTTCTTCAGATGCACTGTTGGAATCTCTTTTTTACAGTGATATTTGGATTATGAATAGCTGTTTATCCTGACAGAAAATTATCTTATTATTCACAAGGGACAAGATTATCTGCTTGATGCTGGAAAACTGTTCTCCACAAAGTTGTTTTTACTCTAGTGTTTAATTTATATACTAACTTGGGACTCATATTATTGTACTGTATTCATAAATGCCATTTTTTCAAAGAAACAATCAGAATGAGGAAGAACAACTCAATAACCACAATCTTTCTTCTTTTGTTCTCTAGGTTGCATTTATCATACATTTCTTTCCTCTTCCTTTTCATAGTTAGTGGGGGAAAACTTTTCATAAACTTCAAAAGATAAATAACCTCATAAGATACTGAATATGGGACAGATACAATGGAATGTTTTGATCATGAGGAATCTCAACTCCCAAACATTCCCATGTTCTATGCCAGTGATGAAATACAAAATATATTTAGGAGTTGTACCAGAAAAGCTGTGACATTTCAAACTGGAGCCACAGGTCAGAAGAAACCTGATATGAAGATAGAAGATCATTGAGTTGTACTTATTTGCTTGCTCAATTTATAAAGATTGCTGAATTTGGGAAAAGGCTGGAGAAAGAGGGTGGGAACAAATAGAGGAAAGCCATAGATACTGATGGAAATTGGATAAACCTATAAGCTTAACTATATCCTTTTTTGAATTGCCTCTGGTGTCAACAGCAATAACACTTAGGCTTATATACTGCCCTCTCTAAATGGTTTACAGAATCAGCATATTGTCCCCAACAATCTGAGTCCTCATTTTACCCACTTCAGAAGAATGGAAGGTTGAGTCAACCTTGAACCAGACAGGATTGAACTGTTGGCAATTGTCAGAGTTAACCTGCAATGCTGCATTCTGACCACCACAACTCTTACTCATAAGTCAGTGGCTTATATTCTCATATTTAGGACAGTTGTCAATTAAGGCTGAGCATTTTTTCTCTACTATCTTCACATGCCTCTTATGGAGTTCCACTCCAGCCAGTTGTTGTACTACAAAAAAAATTGCCAGTAAAAAATAAGGTTCCCCCCCCTAGAAGTATAGCTGTGTGTGTGTGTGTGTGTGTGTGTGTGTGTGTGTGTGTGTGTGTGTAAATAAGGAGAAAACCAGCTGTCTTGCTAGGTAAAACACAGCAAATTATATTAATTCCCTCTAATAAAGGTCCCTCCAAATGACACATGAAAGGTCTGACTTCTTTCTTCTAGTGCAGGGGCTGGATATGTTAGTGGGCTGGATGTATCATGGTTGGTCATGCTCACGCCCAGTTTAGTGAAGGGGGGAAAAGTCCCAATATGTCATGTGCCACTGCCATGAGGAAGGGAATTTGACACCCCTGTCCTAGTGATATCACCATAATGCTGTCAAGCCTCCAGAGATAAAAATGAAAATCAGAATAAAAATAGGGACTCTGGCAACATAATGTTGCTCACCTGGCTTTCTCTACTTCGGTGGATAGATTAAACCTGAAAGGGAAAAAATTACCAGGAAAATCATTCTGTAGACTGGACTTTAGAGAGCAAAAACCCAGCTGATCACTACATAGCACCAAAGAGATACAGCAAATTCTTAACTCTTTGCTGTCATGTCATGACTGGGGAACCAGCCAGCTTTTCTCCAGTAAGCAGGGCAGTTAGGGAGGCTGCAGAATGGCAGAAATAGCATCTGTGTGATCCCCTTGCAACTGGAAAAGCAAGAAGAAGAAAAAACTCTTCAGACACATTCTGAAGAATTCTAAAGGGAAACACAGATGTCTCTGACAGGAGAAGAAAACTCTTGGGAAATTAGATGATGGGTTTTTGTCACGCTATTATTCTGTGTTTAGAGGGGATGTTTTTTTCCAACCCACAGGCCTCTATTTTGTAGTCAGGCACTACTCGGTAAGCAAGATACAAAGCTACATCAAGAAGAAAATCATGTTTTCCCACTGGGTTTTTTTCTTTGTTATAGACTGTAGGAGTGTGGTTGACTGTATTTCTGTATGATGTGAGCAGGAAAGAAATCAGAAATCTGATGTTTCTAAGCTTGCCCAGGACTGCAGATTTTCTTCTAGGTGGTTTACTTCTTTTAATATTAGTTCTCTTTTAAAGATACATAAAATATTCTGTGGGAGATTGACAAACACGATAAAGGAAAAGTAGAGACAAGTTCTCAACCTTTCCATCGATAACAAATTCTTTCTGTTGAAAGGCAGAATAAAAATGTACCCATCAGCAAAAGTGGATCATAAACACATTTGAATGTAAATGTTCAAACTACTGTAACTCCCTTCTGGCACTATGTTCTCCAAGAACAGGTTCATACATTCTTTTAACCATATGGGAGCAACTTCAATGATGATGGGTCATTGCTAAGTGATAATTGCGGTGAATGGAGCAATTTTTCTTAACATCAGAACTCTAGGTAGATTTTGACTTATAGCTTCAACATATCCGTTGCTAAGCAAGGAAGGCGTTAAGTGAGTTGCACTCAATTTTATGACTTATAGTTCTTAAGCAAATCACTGTTAATTCACAGTTGTTAAGTGAATCACACTTTCCCTGTTGACTTTATTTATTTGTTTGTTTGTTTGTTTGTTTGTTTGCTGTATGCTATAGGGTTTCCTGCCTAAGCAGGGAGTTGGACTAGAAGACCTCCAAGGTCCCTTCCAACTCTGTTATTCTATTCCAGGGGTGTCAAACTCAAGGCCTGTGGGCTGCATCCAGCCCAAGGGGTACTTAAATCCAGCCGAAGGAGCTGGCCTGGAAATATTAAAGGACTGGCCCACAGTGCCTCTGGCGGCTAAAATGAGCTGTGTGTGCTCCCCACGCATTTCATTTTCACCCTCCATGGCCTCCTGCAGCACTCTGCCAGCCAAAAGCACCCCAAAAATGGCCCAAAAGCAGCCCAAAAATGGGCCAGAAAACAGCCCCAAAATGGGCTGTGTTTTATATTAAGAATTAGAATACTCCAAATACCTTAATCTGATTGGCCGAGCAGGCCACAATAGGATTGGTTAATAAAGTACTATTGCAATTGGCCCGCCTGATGGCGGGAAAACTTAAAGAACTGTCATTGGCTGCAAGCCGCAAGCAGCCGCTATAAAAAGGGCTGCCGCGGCTTCGACAAATGTTCTGTTACGAAGTCACTGAGTTAGTATTAATAAAAAAAGCTGTTTGATGAAAACCGGTCTTGAGTACTTTTATTCTCAGAACAGAATACTGGCGACGAGGATGGGATTGCCTTGGAAGAGCGAGACCGAAGCACGTGACAACAAGAACCGAGCAACCAAAATGGCCGGTAACTCTGCACCGCCCACACCGTTCAACCCAGCCGAAGAAGATTAGGAGTCATACACTGACCTTTTCCTAATGTTCCTAGAGAGCAACAAGCTGCAAGAAATAACCGACCAGAGGAAGAGAGCCATATTCCTCACGCATTGTGGCCTTACTGTTTTCAAGATGGCCAAGGCGTTAGCCAAACCATGGGACGTAAAACAAATGGCATGGCCAGAATTAAACTGAATCTTACAAGCCCATTACACGCTTGTGGTCTCCAATCTTATTAAAAGACATTAATTCTATAAGCGAGATCAATGAGAAGATGAGAGCATTGGAGATTTCATAGCAGCCCTAAGAGATATTGGAGGAGCCTGCGAGTTTCTTAACATGGATAAAGCCATGAGAGACCTCGTGGTCCTCAGATTGAAGGATGCTACACTCCAAAGTAAGCTACTAAACAGACCAAATATCACAGTGGCTGAGGCCATTGCAGAAGCCACCGCCGTTGAAGCAGCCAAGAAATCCATAGCCACCATGTGCCAAATAAACTCAACAAATCCAGAATCACAAAACAAAGCTTGAGAAAAGAAGGCAGAAGGAACACAAAAACAAACCACCATGACTGGCCACCAAGAAGACCTCGACTCCCCGAGCGACACCGATGATGACAATGAAGACATACATAGGCTTCAGTTGGAAAGAAAATGGCGGGAAAAAAGAGGAAGGAGGTGAAAATTCCAGTGTGTTGGATGCTGAGGGGACCACCCGCATTCCGAATGCAGATTTCTGGATGCCATTTGCAGATTTTGTGAGAAATGGGGGCACATTGCAAGGGTCTGCTGGAACAAAAAGAGCTATAGTTCAAAAAGACGCGGCAGCACCCCCACCCCCCCAGAAACAGAGATAGACAAGCCGGAAGCTGGTGGAACCAAGAGAACAGAAGCCAGCGAATGAACAACAAAGAAGGAACACACCAAACAATAATCATAGGAAATGCCAGGGCAGCTAACGCAAAAAAGGTCCGAATAATTGAAGGAAGGCCCTGTGAAATGGAAGTAGACTCCGGATCGTACCTGTCAATGGTATCATGGAACACCATCAGAAATCTAACACTAGACACTAAGCGAAGAGAACTGGAACAGCAAAGCCTAATCCTCAAAGATTACCAGGGAAACCGAATCCCGGTAGTGAGTCTTGGACATTTCCTAATAGAATTCAAAAACCACGCTGAAGTACTTCCTCTGACAATCGTTGACCGTGATTGCCCTAGCCTGTTGGGAATCAAATGGTTCGCGCCCCTGGGAATCGGAGTGACAGGAATCAACAGCGTCACCGAGACTGACTAGGAGGAGAGCCTGCTGAAGGAGTTCTGGGCCATATTCGACGGGACCCTAGGGAAGTACAAGGGGATCCCTATAACATTCAGCCTAGACTCTAAGATAGCTCCCATCAGACTCAAAGCCAGACGCGTTTCCTTTGCCCTAAAACCAAAAATAGATGAGCAGCTTAACAAACTCATCACACAAGGGCTGTTAGAACCAATTGACCATGCCAGGTGGGAAACTCCCATCGTGACTCCTGTCAAACTAGATGGGTCAGTATGCATCTGTGGTGACTATAAGGCTACCCTCAATCATGCACTCCAGCAAAGCGCATACCCTGTTCCAGTAATTCAACATCTGCTGCACTCACTAGGGGGAGGAAAAATTTCAGTGAAACTTGATCTCGTGCAAGCATATCAACAGCTGCCAGTTGACCCCGAAACTGCGGAAGCACAGACTATAGTCATGCACAGAGGGGCATTCAAATGTAACAGACTTCAATTTGGCGTTAGCATTGCCCCAGGCGTCTTCCAAAGCCTGATGGAGTGCCTTCTAAATGGACTAAAAGGGGTTGTTCCCTATTTTGATGATGTATTAGTATCCGCGAAAAACAAACATCAATTAGAAGAGAGACTGAGAGAAGTCTTGCAAAGATTCAGGGAAGCAGAGCTTAAGGTCAAAAAAGAAAAATGTCAGCTAGCCACCAATCAAGTTGAATTCTTTGGATACTTTATAGATGAGAAAGGGATACACCCCACTGAAAAAAAATAAGAGCAATTAAAGACGCACCCAGACCTAAGAACAATACACGTGCTCTTAGGTCTCATTAACTTCTACAATGTCTTCCTGCCCCAAAGGGCAACTGTAGCAGAGCCATTACATTGGCTATTAGATAAAAAAACTGTCTGGAGTTGGGGCCACTGAGAACAAGTAGCATTCCAAAACATTAAGGACTTATAAACATCCAAAACCGTTTTAATACAATACAGCAACACCCTGCCATTGACGGTCACCTGTGATGCATCGCCTTTTGGAATCGGTGCCATTCTGAGCCACAAGCTACCAGACTGCAGAGAAGCACCAATCACTTTCTATTCTAAAACATTGTCAAAATCTGAAAGGAACTACAGCCAACTTGACTGAGAAGCCCTCGCCATCATAGCAGGCGTCAAGAGATTCCATGAATACCTCTATGGTAAGACATTTTCTGTAATCATAGACCACAAACCCCTGTTAGAAATTCTGGCAGGGAACAAACCAACCCCAAAAATCCTATCGCCAAGGATGACGAGATGGTCGGAATTCCTCGCTGCATACAATTACACACTCATACATCACCCAGGAAAAACCATCACCCATGCAGATTCCTTAAGCTGTTTCCCTCTGCCCGAAAAGGAAGATGAACCAGCTCCCACCAGCTCCACCCTTCAGATCGAGACATGGCCGAATCTGCCACTAACCACAGCGGATATCGCTAAAGCTACTGCGAAAGACCCGCTGACAGCTCGGATTCTGCATTGGGTAGGTAAGGGCTGCCCTGATGAGGATTGAGGTGAGACTTTTAAACCTTTTCACACCCGGCAGACTGAATTGTCCCTTGAAAAGGGTTCTATACTGTGGGGGGACAGGGTGGTAATTCCCAACAAATTGCAGGGGGAAGTTTTGTGCATGTTGCACGAGGGACACCTGGGCATAGTAAAGATGAAAGCCCTGGTCAGGAGTTACGTCTGGTGGCCAGGGCTGGACAAAGACATTGAACATTGGGTGGCAATATGCCATGACTGCCAGAAATCAAGGCCTACCCCCCCTCTTGCACCAGTCTGGGAATGGGAAACTCCAAGAGGCCCCTGGTCGAGACTCCATATTGATTTTGCAGGGTCAATGAAAGGGAATACATATTTGATAATTGTTGACGCTTATTCAAACTGGCTAGAGGTTATTCTTATGGCATCCACAACTACTGAGGCAGTTATAAACAATTGAACAATCTCTTTGCTACACATGGACTGCCAGATGTGTTAGTATCTGACAATGGCCCCTAATTTACTGCCTTAATTTTCGAGCAATACCTAGCTGCACAAGGCATCCGACATGCCCTAACAGCACCAGCTCATCCAGCTTCAAATGGATGAGCTGAACACATGGTTCATAATACAAAAGAAGCCTTAGACAAACTGGACACTGGGGACATCCAAGATAGACTAAACAACTGTTAACAATTCAGCATATCACCCCTAGCACGATCACTAACAAAAGCCCAGCAGAACTCCTCATGGGAGTTCTTACCCATAAAAATTACATTCTTACCTAGATAGGTTACACCCCACCTACATCTCTGAAAAAATCCCATGACTCCTCAAGTAAATACTGCTCCTTTACCACTGGAGACCTAGTCTGCACCAAAAATCTCACCGGGGACCCATTATGGCTCACAGCCACAATTACACAAATTACAGGGCCCAGGTCACACTGAATGCAGCTAGACGATGGCAGAACATGGAAACAACACATCAACCAGCTTCGCTCTCGGACATTAGAACGCAACACTGACCTGCCTAGCTCCGAAGCACCGCCGCAAATACCACCCCCAACAAACAATCCAAAAACAACCAAGAAGGGGGGTGGAAACACAAAATAATAAAAAAGGGAGAGAAGAACCACCAATAACATGACAAAAGACACAACACAAACCCGAATTAGAACCCCCGATAAAACAAAAAGAGCACTTTCCCATAGATGACCTCCGGAGAAGAGAACCGGTAGCAGGGAGGCGAGGCGAGATCTTCCAGGAAGGAGGCAGCCAGGCCAGCTCAACCAACCCGGATGAACCAGGAGGGAGCGGCAGAGCCAACTCAACCAGCCCAAGAAACCCAGGCGGGAGCGGCAAGGCTGACTCACACTTCCAGGAGGTTCCATGAAAAAGACACAGAGAACAGGCGATCCTGACTGAACCGATGGAAGACCATGCTGTGACTGAGTTGCCCAGGTCAAGTAGGACCCACAAAAGCCCCACCTACCTGCGTGACTACGTTATGCACAATGGACGAAACCAAGTGGGGAGGGGTGTTATGTATAAGAATTAGAATACTCCAAATACCTTCATCTGATTGGCCGATCAGGCCACAATAGGATTGGTTAATAAAGTACTATTGCAATTGGCCTGCCTGATGGTGGGAAAACTTAAAGAACTGTCATTGGCCACAAGCCGTGAGTAGCCGCTATAAAAAGGGCTGCTGCGGCTTCAGCAAATGTTCTGTTACTAAGTCACTGAGTTAGTATTAATAAAAAGAGCTGTTTAATGAACACCGGTCTCAAGTACTTTTATTCTGAGAACAGAACAGGCTGTGTGTCCTGTTTTCAGCCAGCAAAGTGCTTCAGGAGGGATTCCCCCCCACTCAGTTGGCCCATGGAGGAGAATTACAGTGCTGATCTGGCCCTTGAAGAAAACCAGTTTTACATCTCCTACTCTACTCTACTCTACTCTACTCTACTCTACTCTACTCTACTCTACTCTACTCTACTCTACTCTACTCTACTCCACTCCACTCCACTCCACTCCACTCCACTCCACTCCACTCCACTCCACTCCACTCCACTCTACTCCATTCCACTTCATTCTATTCTATTCTTTCATTTATTTATTTAACCAACCAATCAGTCAAATTTGGAAACCTTCCCTTTCCCTCACAAAACAGTCTGTCAAGAAGCTAACTGGGAAGGTCACAAAGGGCAATCACATGACCCCAGGACACTGCAATCACTGCAAATACTTGCCTGTTGCCCAGAACTTTGATCATGTAACCATGTCTGCAACAGTTATAAGGTGAAAGGTAGGTCAGTTTTCCCCCCCCCCAGCACTGTTATAATTTTGAATGGCTGCTAAATAAAAAATCTTAAATCAAGGACTACCTGAATATATCATGATTTCTATTTCTTGAGCTGTTGGACTGCTATCCCAATGAAAAATAGGAAATGTAGCTTCTGCTCTTGATAAAATATAGCCATAAATATTAAAAAATAAGAGCCATAAAAACTAAACATGCTCTACTCTTTCCTTGGTATAATCTTATTTGCCCTGTATATCCTGGACCTCTTTTTCTCCCAAGAATAGAAGAGGGAAGATAGAGCAGAAGATCCTGCAATTGGCTTCACAGTATTCTGCTAAATCAGCAGAACTCTTGCAACATTTTGCTACATCATTCTTGTAGTTCACGGTGATCTTAAAGAACATTGAAATTTATACACATGTTTTACATTGACATCCTTTTTATTCTTAGATTTTCTAATAACCATAATAACATCGCAGTACCTGGAGACAGCAGAACAGAAGAGAAAGAAGTGCAAAAAAATCACAACATCCAAACATCCGCGATGGCGCAGTGATAAGAATGACAGTATTGCAAGCTAATCTTGCAGAGTTCCTATTGCCAGCAGTTCAGCAGTTCAATCCTGACCAGCTCAAGGTTGACTCAGCCTTCCATCTTTCCGAGGTCGGTAAAATGAAGACCCAGATTGTTGGAGGCAATATGCTGACACTGTAAACCACTTAGAGAGGGTTATAAAGCACTGTGAAATGCTGTATAAAGCCCATGTCACACTGCACCAACGGATGGAAAGAGGATGTAAAACGGAGAGAAACACTTGCCATCCGTTGGTTAACGCGATGCTTCCGTTCTGTACTAACTGTGTCCGTTTTTCATCCTCTCCATCCATCTAGCATCCGTCAACTGAGGTTGAACTTTTTGAGGGGAAAATGTATCCAACGTGTCCATTCTGCATCCGCAACGCATACAGGGAACATCCGTTCTGCATCCGTTGTCATCCGTAACACATCCGCTATATCTGCTAGGCATCCGTTGTGCATCCGCGCAACTCAAATCCGCTCCAGCGGAAAACGGAAACAGGGAGGAAGCAAAACGGATGCGGAATGGACGTGCAGCATTAGTAGCACGGACGGAGAAAGGATGAAAGCAGATGCAGCTTGCAAAGAAAGCATTTAAAACAGAAAAAACGTTCTCAGAAGGGACCTATCTCGGATATTAAGGATGTCTAGAGGATGCCTAGAGGATGCAAAAGGACAAAAAGTGGAAAACCTATACTGCCTATAAAAAGGGGGAGCAACTCACCTGGATCTCACTTTCAGTCCAGCAGCCCTGCACTGCAGACCTCTGCAGCCTTCATCTGGCTCTTGCTCTTCCACAGCATCCAGTCATCTCCACCATGGATCGTAACACACTCCTTTTGGTAGCCACTATCATTCTGCAACAGTGCGAAGCCCTCTACAGGCTCTTTCAACTGTTCTACGGGAAGAAAAGGAGGCGGCCAAGAAGAATATGGGTCCGAAGATGGATCGGGAGAAGAGCAGAGTACGGACTGTACAACAAGCTGATGGTGGAGCTGAGGAACGAAGACCCAAGTGCATTCCAGAACTTCATGAGGATGCCTCCAGCCATGTTTGATGAAGTTGTGGAGCGGCTGACACCCAGGTTGACCAAGGCAAACACCAACTTCCGGCCCAGCCTGGAACCTGGGCTCAAGGTGGCACTCACTCTGCACCACCTGGCCTCTGGGACCACCTACAGGAGCATGCAGTACGGCTGGAGGGTGCCACAAAACACCATCAGAACTGTGGTCAGAGAAGTGGTGCAGGCCAACATCAAAGAATACCTGGAGGAGCTCCTCCAGTGCCCCTCCACTGAAGAAGGCTGGAAGAAAGTTGCAGAGCAGTGGTATCAGAGGTGGAACTTCCCCCACACCGTTGGAGCCATCGATGGCAAGCATGTGGCCTGCAAAGCTCCAGTCAAGTCGGAGTCCACTTATTTCAACTACAAGGGCTCCTTCAGCATCATCCTCTTCGCCATGGTCGATGCTGACTACAAGTTCATGTATATCGATACTTCAGGCAACGGGTCAGCTTCAGATCCACAGGTATACAACGCCAGTGACCTCAAGGAGGGGTTGAACGCAACCTCATCATGGGCTTCCCAGATCCAGACCCCCTGCCCAACGACACACAAGATGTGCCATACTTCATCATGGGGGATGACACCTTCTCCCTCAGAACCTACGTCATAAAGCTCTACACTTCCAGACTCCTCACCCCGAAGAGAGGATCTTCAACTATAGGCTGTCCAGGGCAAGGCGGGTGGTGGAGAACGCCTTTGGCATCCTGGCAAACAGGTTCAAGGTACTTCTCACCACCATGCAGCATCACCCAGAGACCATGAGGAGGATCATGGAAGCTTGTTGCATCCTGCACAATCTCATGCGCACCCGCTACCCAGTGTTGCAGAACAGGCTCGTGGACCTCCAACAAGGCAATTGGGACATGGAGCCTGGTGAATGGAGGCAAGGGCGAAACCTGATAGATACTGTGGATGTGCCAGGCCCCAACAGAGCCTCACGTGAAGGGAAGAAGCAGCGCAACCTCCTGAGACACTGGTGCAACTCCCCAACTGGAGCAGTGGAGTGGCAAGACAGGATGATAGATGCTTAATGGATGCTTCCTTCAGCCTGTCTCATCACACTGATGAGATTGGGCCATGTATGTTGGGTGGGCCTACAATGAACAGGACGTTTAATAAAGAGTTGTGTTTATGTTGACATGTGTGGATGATTATTACATTATTATTGATAATAAAGGGCCATAGGTGTGGCACCTGGGAGGGTGGACCATACAGTCCCACTATGTTTGCACTGGAGGTTTATCTATCCCACAGCTATTACCCATCCCAAAGGTATCCCTGCCCATCCCACAGCTATTTCCCAATCCAAAAGTATCCCTGCCCATCCCACAGCTATTACCCATCCCACAAGCATGCAAAGGCTTAAACCATTTCTAAAAGTTTCCACCAAGACTTTATTTAATAAAATAAATGAAGCAAGTGTGTGAAGCAAAGATAATCTTTATTAATAACAAGCTGTAAAAGAAAAATGACCCAAGTCAAGCGTCCAAAGCAAAAATAAAGTCTACAGGTAGCCACCCAGTCTCTGGCACTCTTCTTGGTCACTTGGAGGTGTTCCCAGTCTCAGGGGTGAAGGGTCCAGGTGCTGTGGAGGTGGCTACTGCTGGAGTGCTGGTCTGAAGCCCCACTGGGGTGCCTGGCCCCGAGAGGGCAACAGGGGACGGTGTGTTGAGGAAGCTCTCAGACAGCTGGCTCAGACCCGTGATGTTGAGACCCCCTTCCTCCATGACATGGAGTGTCAGCCCCAGCACCGATGACAGATGGACTGAGGCCGGGCTTAGCTGTGGGGTGGAGGAAGGAGCAGCGTACTGGGGCTGTCTGGTCTGCAGCTGGGTGAGGACTGGCGTTGGTGGCATCTGTGGCGTGGGTGGCATCGGTGGCATCAGTGGCACCGGTGGCGTCCAATGAACATGTGCCTGGACTGGGAAGGGCTGCTGCCTGTGCTGCTGGACCTCCTGGTAGCCGTAGTCTTGGTAGAAGAGGGCCTGTGGAAAGCCTTGGAAGGGGAGTGACATCACCTGGGGTGGAGGAGCAGTCCTGGACTGGGTGGGAGCAGGTTCATCTTGGTCTGGAGGGTTGTGGAGCAGATCGGTGATCCTGTCCTTCACCATCTGGTACTGGGGTTTCGCCATGTCCATGAGGGTCTGGTTCACATAGGTGAGGAAGGGCTTGCAGTTGGAGGATGAGGAGTCGGTGTGTACTAGCTGAGAGAGGAGATCTACGCTGCTCCTGATGGTGTCTCTTATCTCCAGCAGGACAGTGTGGCTCTGCCCCTCCGGTTTGCCTCTCTGCCTTTCTGTGGAGGTGGAGCTGGGTGTGGAAGCGGGTTGGGCTGTGGTGGAAATGCTGTCTCCTTTCTCCCACAGCATCAGGGGGTCCTTCACGTGCTCCGCCACGGGTAGTACAGCTGTTGGGGGGGTCTTCGGTGTGGCATGCTCCACAGATACCTGCCTGGAGACAGGAGCTGACTGTCTGCCGGAAGAGGACTGGCTCTCAGCAGGCTGTCTGAGAGAGAGGGTTGTGAGAGGGGCTGCTCCTCGGTGGCGGATCTCACCCTGCAGGAAGCTGCACTTGGCCATGACGTAGGTCTCTCTGTCTGTCAGCTTGACCACGGCCTGGCCAGATTTCTTGAGGTGCAGCTTCCCGTACCAGGTGTGCATGTGATTCCACCAGCCGAAGAGCACCTCCGATGTGTAGCCCAGGCTCTCCGCCTTCTCTCTCCAAGCAGCCTGCTTCCTTTTGGTGTCCCTGTAGAGCCTGTGTCCCTTCCGCCATAGATACTCATTCTCTCTCAGCCACTCCAGCACCTCATCCTCATGTTCCTCTTCTATGTTGTATTGCCTCCTCTCCCATTCTCGCGTCTGCCTCTTCCTCCCTTTGGCAGGGCCTTCTGGACCCTCATCAGAAGGGCTTCAAGGTTGTAGGGGCTGCTCCTCCACACCACCACCAGCAGCAGCACCAGCAGGACCAGGAGCACCAGCAGGACCAGGAGCACGAGCAGGACCAGGAGCACCAGCAGGACCAGGAGCACCAGCAGGACCAGGAGCACCAGCAGGACCAGCAGACCAGCAGGACTAGGAGCAGCGCCAGCAGAGAAAGCACCAGCAGAAGTACCACCGCCAGAAGCAGCATCAGCAGAGTAAGCACCAGCAGAAGCACCACCGCCAGAAGCAGCATCAGCAGAGTAAACACCAGCAGAAGCATCACCGCCAGAAGCAGCATCAGCAGAGTATATGCTCTGTCACACTACCCAACGGATGCAAAACGTTAGTAAAAAGGACACAACAGACGAGAAAAATATTCCATCCATTGTTATCCGCTCTCAAAAGGGGCAAAAATTTGCATAACCAGAACAGATAACACCGGAAAGGAACGGACGCAGGGAGGATGCAGAGCAGATGGAAAGCGGATGCGGAATGGAAGCCTAGCAGATGGAAGCGGATGAGAGCGGATGGCACATCCGCAAGGCTTCTGGGGGACCTCAGTAAAGCGGACGTGGAACGAATGAAGCGGATGCACAGCGGATGTACGGCAGATGAAGCGGATGCACAGCGGAAGCCTAACGGATGCCTGGCGTTAATTACACATGCGAGTGGGATGCATTGCATAAGCCCCGTGGATATAAAGGGAAGCAGCTCGGAAGCAGGTCACCATTCGGAGGAAAGACCTGCATCCAGACACATCGAGTGCCTTGCCTGCCCTGCCTGCATGCCTGCCTGCAAGCCTTGCTGGAAGTCTTCCTGCCAGCCTCCCTGCCAGCCTTGCTGCCAGCCTGCCTTCAAGCCTCCCTGCCAGCCAGTCTGCTTGCCAGCCTTGGTGCCTGCCTTCCTGCAAGCCTTGGTGCCTGCCTGCCTTCCAGCCTTCCTACCAGCCAATCTGCTTGCCAGCCTTGGTGCCTGCTTTCCTGCAAGCCTTGGTGCCTGCTTGCCTGCTAGCCTTCCTGCCAGCCTTCCTGGCAGCCTTGGTGCCTGTCTGCCTGCCAGCCTTCCTGCAAGCCTTCCTGCCAGCCTTGGTGCATGTCTGCCTGCCAGCCTTCCTGCCAGCCTTCCTGCCAGCCTTCCTGCAAGCTTTGGTGCCTGCCAGCCTTCCTGCCAGCCTCCCTGCCAGCCAGCAACCCCACAACCATGGGGAAGAAGAGAAAGCAGCAACATGCCGCCATCCCTGGCAAGAGGGACAGGGCCACCCTCCCTCCCCCTGTCCCTAACTTTGCTTCTGCTGGGGCTTCTGCTGGGGCTTCTGCTGCTTCTGCTTCTGGAGGAACTGATGCTGCTGCTTCTGCTTCTGGAGGAACTGATGATGATGCTTCTGGCGGTGGTGCTTCTGCTCGTGCTTACTCTGCTGAAGCTGCTCCTGGCGGTGGTGCTTCTGCTGGTGCGTACCCTGCTGAAGCTGCTCCTCAACCTGCTGGTCCTGCTGGTCCTGCTCATGCTCCTGGTCTTACTCGTGCTCCTGGTCTTGCTGGCCCTGCTGGTGCTTACTCTGCTGTTGCTGATCCTGGTCCTGCTGGTCCTGCTGCTGCTGCTGCTGCTGCTGATGATGATGATGATGATGATCCTGCTGGTGAAGATGATGATGATGATGATCCTGCTGGTGCTGCTGCTGCTGGTGGTGTGAGGGGCAGCCCCTACTACCTGGGAGCCCCTCTGATGAGGGCCCATCTGGTCCTGCCAAAGGGAGGAAGAGGCATATGCGGGGACGGGAGAGGAGGCAATACTCCATTGAGGAGGAACATGAGGATGAGGTGCTGGAGTGGCTGAGAGAGAATGACTATCTGTGGCGGAAGGGAAACCGTCTCTACAGGGACACCAAGTGGAAGCATGCTGCTTGGAGAGAGAAGGCAGAGAGTCAGGGCTGCATTTCGGAGGTGCTCCTCGGCTGGTGGAAGCACATGCACACCTGGTACAGGAAGCTGCACCTGAAGAAATATGGCCAGGCCACGGTTAAGCTGATGGACAGAGAGACCTACGTCATGGCCAGGTGCAGCTTCCTGCAGGGTGAGATCCGCCACCGAGGAACACCAGCAGCTCCTCTCACTACCCTCTCTCTCCAGCAGCCTGCTGAGAGCCAGTCCTCTTCTGGCCGAGAGTCAGCTCCTGTCTCCAGGCAGGTTTCTGTGGGGCGTGCCACGGCGGAGAACCCGCGGACAGCTGTTGTAACCATGGTGGAGTGCATGGAGAACTCCCTGGTGCGGTGGGAGAAAGGAGACGGCATGTCCACCACAGCCCTACATACATCCACCCCCAGCTCCACCTCCACAGAAAGGCAGAGAGCCAGACCGGAGGGGCAGAGCCACACTGTCCTGCTGGAGATCAGGGACATCATCTGGAGCAGCATAGATCTCCTCTCTCAGGTGGTCCACACCGACTCCTCATCCTCCAACTGCAAGCCCTTCCTCACCTATGTCAACCAGACCCTCACAGAGATAGCGGAACCCCAGTACCAGGTGGTGAAGGACTGGATCACGGAGCTGCTTCACAACCCTCCAGACCCAGAGGAATCTGCTCCCACTCAGTCCAGGTTGGCTCCTGCACCCCAGGTGATGTCCCTCCCATTCCAAGGCTTTCTACAGGCCCTCACCTACCAGGGCTATGGCTACCAGGAGGTCCAGCAGCACAGGCAGCAGCCCTTCCCAGTCCAGGCACAGAGTCATCGGATGACACCGTTGCCACCGGTTCCACTGATGCCACCGATGCCACCCACGACACTGATGCCACCGACACCAACGATGCCACCCACTACATTGATGCCACCCATGCCACCGATGCCACCAACGCCAGTCCTCACCCAGCTGCAGACCAGACAGCCCCACTACACTGCTCCTTCCTCCACCCCACAGCCAAGCCCGGCCTCAGTACATCTGTCGTCGGTACTGGGGCTGACACCCCATGGCATGGAGGAAGGAGCTCTCAACATCGCGGGGCTGAGCCAGCTGTCCGAGAGCTTTCTCAACACACCGTCACCTGTTGTCCTCTCAGGGCCAGGCACCCCAGTGGAGCTTCAGATCAGCACTCCAGCAGCAGCCACCTCCACAGCACCTGAACCCTTCACCCCTGAGACTGGGCACACCTCTGAGTGACCAAGAGGAGTGCCAGAGACTGGCTGGCTGCCTGTAGACTTTATTTGGACACTTGACTTGGGTCATTTTTCTTTTACAGCTTGTTGTTAATAAAGTCTATCTTTGATTCACACACTTGCTTCATTTCTTTTCTTTAAATAAAGTCTTGGTGGAAACTTTTAGAAATGGTTTAAGCCTTTGCATGCTTGTGGGATGGGTTAAGATAGCAGTGGGGTGGGCAGGGATACCTTTGGATGGGTAATAGCTGTGGGATGGGCAGGGATACCTGTGGGATGGGTTAGGATATCTGTGGGATGGGTTAAGATAGCAGTGGGATGGGCAGGGATACCTGTGGAATGAGCAGGGATACCTTTGGAATGGGTAATAGCTGTGGGATAGATAAACCTCCAGTGCAAGCATAGTGGGACTGGATGGTCCACCCTCCCAGGTGCCACACCTATGGCCCTTTATTATCAATAATAATGTAATAATCATCCACACATGTCAACATAAACACAACTCTTTATTAAATGCCCTGTTCATTGTAGGCCCACCCAACATACATGGCCCAATCTCATCAGTGTGATGAGACAGGCTGAAGGAAGCATCCATTAAGCATCTATCATCCTGTCTTGCCACTCCACTGCTCCAGCTGGGGAGTTGCACCAGTGTTTTAGGAGGTTGCGCTGCTTCTTCCCTTCATGTGAGGCTCTGTTGGGGCCTTGCACATCCTGAGTGTCTATCAGGTTTTGCCCTTGCCTCCATTCCCCAGTATCCATGTCCCCATTGCCTTGTTGGAGGTCCACGAGCCTGTTCTGCAAGACTGGGTAGCGGGTGCGCATGAGATTGTGCAGGATGCAGCAAGCTTCCACGATCCTCCTTACGGTCTGTGGGCAATGCTGCATGGTGGTGAGAAGTACCTGGAACCTGTTGGCCAGGATGCCAAAGGTGTTCTCCACCACCCCCCTTGCCCTGGACAGCCTGAAGTTGAAGATCCTCTCTTCACGGGTGAGGAGTCTGGAAGTGTAGGGCTTCATGAGGTAGGTTGTGAAGGAGAAGGCGTCATCCCCCATGATGAAGTAGGGCACATCTTGCTTGTCGTTGGGCAGGGGGTCTGGATCTTGGAAGCCCACGATGAGGTTGCATTCCAGCCCCTCCTTCAGGTGACTGGCGTTGTGTACCTGTGGATCTGAACATGAGCCATTGCCTGAAGCATCGATGTACATGAATTTGTGGTCAGCATCGACCATGGCGAAGAGGACGTTGCTGAAGAAGCCCTTGTAGTTGAAATAAGTGGACCCCGACTTGGCTGGTGCTTTGCAGGCCATGTGCTTGCCATCAATGGCTCTAACGGTGTGGGGGAAGTTCCACCTCTGATACCACTGCTCTGCAACTTTCTTCCATCCTTCTTCAGTGGTGGGGCACTGGAGGAGCTCCTCCATGTATACTTCGATGATGGCCTGCACCACTTCTCTGATCACAATGCTGATGGTGTTGTGTGGCACCCTCCAGCCGTACTGCATACTCCTGTAGGTGGTCCCTGAGGCCAGGTGGCGCAGAGTCAGTGCCACCTTGAGCCCAGGTTCCAGGCTGGGCCGGAAGTTGGTGTTTGCCTTGGTCAACCTGGGTGTCAGCTGCTGCACAACTTCGTCAAACATGGCTGGAGGCATCCTCATGAAGTTCTGGAACACTCGAGTGTCTTCATTCCTGAGCTCCACCATCAGCTTGTTGTACAGTCTGTATTCTGCTCTTCTCCCGATCCATCTTCGGACCCAGATACTTCTTGTCCGCCTCCTTTTCTTCCTGTAGTAGAGTTCACAGAGCCTGTAGATGGCTTCACACTGTTGCAGAAGGATGGTGGATGCCAAAAGGACTTTGTTACGATCCATGGTGGACATGACTGGATACTGTGGAAGAGGAAGAGCCAGATGAAGGCTGCAGAGGTCTGCACAGCTGGGCTACTGGTCTGAAAGTGAGATCCAGATGAGTTGCTCCCCCTTTTTATAGGCAGTATAGGTTTTCCACTATGTGTCCCTTTGCATCCTCTAGGCATCCTCTAGACATCCTTAATATCCGAGATAGGTCCCCTCTGTGAACGTTTTTTCCATTTTAAATGCTTTCTTTGCGAGCTGCATCTGCTTTCATCCTTTCTCCATCCGTTCTGCATCCGTTCTGCATCCGTTCCGCATCCGTTCCGCTTCCCACCTGCGTCTGTTTACCGCTGGAGCGGATTGAGTTGCGCAGATGCAGAGCGGATGCCTTGAGGATATAGCAGATGCGTAACAGATGCAGAATGGATGCCTAGCGGATGCCTAGCGGATGCAGAACAGACGCATTGGATACATTTTCCGTGCAAAATTTTGAGCAGCTCAAAACCCTCTGAGCAGACGAAACCTCAATAGACGGATGCTGGACGGATAGAGAGGAAGCAAAACGTATGCAGTGAGTACAAAATGGGAGCATTGCGTTAACCAATGGATGGCAAGTGTTTTTCTTCATTTTACATCCTCTTTCCATCCGTTGGTGCAGTGTGACAGGGGCTTAAGCACCAGCAGAAGCACCACCGCCAGAAGCAGCATCAGCAGAGTAAGCACCAGCAGAAGCAGCACCTCCAAAAGCAGTATCAGCAGAAGCCCCAGCCCCAGAAGAGCGAGCCCGGGCTGCAGAAGCCCCAGCAGAAGCAGAGTGAGGGCCAGGGGGTGGGAGGGTGGCCCTGTCCCTCTTGCCAGGGCTGGCAGCAGATGGCTGAGGCTTTCTCTTCTTCCCCATGGTTGTGGGTTTGCTGGCTGGCAGGTAGGCTGGCAGGCAGGCAGGCAGGCTGGCAGGCAGGCTGGCAGGCAGGCAGGCAGGCAGGCAGGCAGGCTGGCTGGCAGGCAGGCTGGCAGGCTGGCAGGCAGGCTGGAGAGCTGTGTCTGGAAGCACGTCTTTCCTCAGAATGGTGACCTGCTTGGGAGCTGCTTCTCTTTATATCCGCGGGGCTGATGCAATGCATCCTCCCCGCATGCGCAGTGAACGCTAGGCATCCGCTAGGCATCGGCTCAGCTTCTGCTAGGCATCTGCTAGGCTTCCGCTCTGCATCCACTTCATCCGCTCGGCGTCCGCTCTGCATCCGCTGTATCCCTTCCGCGTCCGCTTTGCTGCGCTCCCCCGGAAGCCTTGCGGATGTGCCATCTGCTCTCATCCGCTTCCATCCGCTAGGCTTCCATGGAGCATCCGCTTTCCATCCGCCCTACATCCTTCCCCCGTCCGTTCCTTTCCATGTTGTCCGCTCTGGTTATGCAAATATTTGCCCCTTTTGAGAGCGGATAACAATGGATGGAACATTTTTCTCACCCGCTGTGTTCTTTTTACAAATGTTTCGCATCCGTCGGCCAGTGTGACAGGGCCCTAAGTCTTAAGTGCTGTTGCTCAGTGCTGTCTGCAAATAACAGTAGAATAACTGTGGCAAAGAAAGAAAGTGCCAATAGTAATAGGCACCCTAGGTGGAATCTCAAAACAACTGAAGCACCACATCCTAAAAGGGCAGCCAATTTTGAATTGCTGAATATTTACCCTGTTTTCCCCCTCTGGGATGAAAGCCCTTTGTGGGGTTTTCTCTCTCATAGTTTTGTTTAAGTATTTATTTGATTTCTATAGCCACTTATTTCCCCTTGCACATACATGTTAGTTGTTTCTGGCTCTAGGGAGCAGTGCTCATCTCTGTTTCGAAGCTCAAGAGCCCACACTGTCCAAAGACATCTCTGTGGTCATGTGGCTACTGTTACCTTCCCACTAAAGTGGTTCCTATTTTTCTACTTGCATTTTACATGCTTTTGAACTGTTAGGTTGGCAGAAGCTGGGACAAATAACAGGAGCTCATTCTGTGGTGCTGGGGATTCGAACTGCCAAACTACTTACCTTTCTGATCGATAAGCTCAGCGTTTTAGCCACTGAGCCACCATGTTCCTTACTCTGAGTAAGTGTTACTTACTCTGGGTACTTACTTCCTTACTGGGTAAGTGTTACTTACTCTGAGTAGTGTTACCCAATTTAACCTTAACCTGGATAGATGGAGTTGCCATTTGTTCCGTGAGTCAGGCAGCAAAATCTTAAACTGATTCCAAAAGCTGAATGTCTGCTTTCAGACTGACTGTCAAGAGAAAACTGAGAAAGGACAGGGAAGGAGTTTGTGTCTCCCCAGACTTTAATTATGACTCAGAATTTTTGCTTTTGATCTTCGTTTCTGATTCATATTCCACTCTTTCCACATTTTACCCATCCTCCAACTTGGCTTACTTGTAGAATGGGCTACATGATTATCATTTTCCCCTCTCCACCTCATTCTTCTGGTGATGATTCAGTGTCTGTTCCCCATCCATGCTGGGGAAAACAACTGTTGCTTCATTCACTTTTCAATCTCATGTGGCTCAATAAATGATATTTTTTAAATATATTCTTCATAGTTCATTTACTGCTCATCTCGAGCAGTGCAATACAAGATGCTTGGAAATTAGTTCCAAAGTTTTGGGTGGTGTTTTGATCAGAGACGCAGCTGTTCTGTGCTTTGTAAAAATAAAATGAAAAAACCTGATGTGGGAAATGCATTTTTTCTTTTACTAAATATTGCAAAAAATAACAAAGCCATGAGAATTTTCTGCCCAATAATTTTTCTAGGCAATACAGGTAGTCCTTGACTAACCACCACAATTGAACCCAAAATTTCTGTTGCTGAGACATTTGTTCGTTAAGTTTTGCCCCATTTTACAGCTTTTCTTGCCACAGTTGTTCAGTGAATCAATACACTTGTCAAGTTAGTAACATGGTTCTTATGTGAAGCTGGCTTCCCCATTGACTTTGCTTGTCAGAAGCTTACAAAAAGTGATCACATGACCCCAGGACATTGCAACTATCATAAATATGAGTCAGTTGCCAAGCATTTGAATTTTGATCACATGACCATGGGGATGATGTAATGGTTGCAAGTGTGAAAAATGGCCATAAGACATATTTTTCAGTGATGTTGTAACTTTGAATGGTCACTGAACAAATTGTTGTAAGTTGAGGACTATCTGTAATATGTAGGAAGTGTCAAATGAGGAGCAAAAAATCCCGCTTCAAATTCTTTGCTAAGACAGTGCAATTTCCCAGCTCCTAATAAATCATAGGTTAAAAAAGAAAAGGCAATTTAAATTGCATGGTCTATGTCCATGATGGCAAACCACAGGTGGCACGCAGAGCCATTTGTGCTGGCACACGTGCTGCAGGTAAACTTACCTCACTAGGTATGCGTGCACATGATTTTTGTCCAGTTTGAGGACATTTTCAGCCTCCCAAAGGCTTGAGGAAGGCTTCTGCAAGCTTGGCAGGCCGAAAACTAGCCCCGTTTCATCACCTCCTGTTTTTTCTGAAAATACCAGAAGTGATGAAACAGGGCTAGTTTTTGGCCTGCCAAGCCTGCAGAAGCCTTCCTCAAGCCTTTGAGAGGACAAAAAAGGGTTTAAACTGGCCAAAAATCAGCTTTGAGGTGCAATGAAGATAAGAGGGTAGTGAGGGTGGGTGGGGATTGCAAGAACTTGCATAGGGGGTTTGGGGCACATGCATTGCCTTCTGGGTGCTGGCAAGTGAGCGCAAGCATGCAAGTGCATGCACAACTTTTGGCACAGGAACCCAAAAAGGTTAGTCACCACTGGTCTATGTTATAGCATATGTTAGAGTTCCACTGAATGTTCTGGAGTCAAAAGTTACTGATTGAGCAAAGCCGAACATGCTTGATTAGGATATTAGAACTACCCACCACAAGAGCTTCATGAAACAAAAACTTTCCAACTCATTGTGAGTAAAATATTTGAGGAGAACCCCTGTGAAATATGGCAACAGCGGCAGTCTATCCAGGAAAAACTCCCACAAGATGGTCATACTGCAACATGAGTTTCCTGTGTAGCAAAAGTGCAGGATGTGAGGGAGAAAATTATGTGCAAGGATTACAAAGAACCAGAAATGTTAAATGTTTGAAATACATCTGCAGTGTGACTGTTAACATCATGGAATTGTGGGAGGGCCATGAACTAGCCCTCTATAATCGGGTTCAGGATCAGGTTAGCTGAGTGTGGGAGGTAAAGTAGAATCAAGCAAAGTATCTAAAATGCAATTTTAGCCTCATTGACCTCACCCTGATATGCATAATTTGTGTTTCAGCATCCTAAATCATTCAGTGTCATCTGTAGGCTTATCTCTCTGATTTAGGGCCTCCAGCTTCATCTCATTTATGCATTAGGTTAAGCAGTGTCAGCTTCAGTGGAGATCCTTAGGAGAATATGGTATTTACTCTGTCAGGCAAGGGTGGGATTCAATTTTTTAAACAACTGGTTCTGTGGGCATGGCTTAGTTGGTGGGTGTGGCTTGATAATGTGACTGGCTGGGCCTGGCCAACTCAACATCACTCACATTGAGGCACACATCTCCTTGCCTGGCCTCTCATGACTGTGGGGATGCTGCAACAGTCGTAAGTGTGAAAAACGGTCATCAGTCATTTTTTTCAGTGCCATTGTAACTTTGTACAACATTGTACAATTCCACATTGTAATTGTGGAACTGTCACTCCACAAAAGCAAAGTATCGGCAAAGGAGGAAAAAAAACTCCTGAGTGATTAGACAGGAAGTCTAGTCCTCCTAAGAATATAGTAAGAGTTAATGGAGAGGCAGTTTCTGTAAGCAACACCAGAATTTTTCCTTCCTGCCTTCCTTACAAGATTAGGGGGAAAAGTTGTCATACATCACATGATGACAATGTGTTATTGCGAGATTGACACCCCTGCTCCACAGGGCTACTAGTATATGAGAAGGAGTACAGGTATATGATTCAGCCTCTCATTCCCCACCTGACAAGATTTTAAAAAGAGAATATGATGGGGGAGGAGGAAACAGTTTCAGATGGGTATTATATCAAGCAGATTAGCCTGCATATACAATGTTGATTTCAAATGTTTGGCATGACAAAGCGTTTTGTAAGAATCTCCCTGCTAGATCAAGCTAAGGACCATCTTAATTCAGCCTTTTCTTTTACCACCTCGTAATGGCCAACCAGATGTTTTTGGAATACTTGCAAGCAGGAGAGGGGTTATCTCCCTTTGCTGAAACCAAGCTGAATATTAATTTTTCTCATCTTTTTAATTCAGGGATGTCAAACCCGTGGCCACTGGGCCAGATGTGTCACACACTGGCAACGCCCATGCCTGGTTTAGCGAAGGGCAGGGGCAAGTTCATGATACGGCACCATGATGACACAGGTTTGACACATGTATTCTAATTCATTATCCCCCGCTTAGTTGAGACAAATTTGAGAAAATAAAGTCCAAACATAGAGGAGGAGGAGGGGTGTGGCAGCCTGAGAATATGTATTGTAGATTATAAATTGAATATGTAGTGATTGTCCCCATTTTGCAAAAAGCTTGACTGGGGATTTTACATACTGCTCTTTTAATGAACATCCAGAATTTAATGAACAGAGAAGTCAGAGTTGAATTGTGGAGTCCTTGGCGGTCTATTAGCTTGGTTGTTTGCAACATTTCATTACTCAACCAGCCCAACTGTCAGGGAATTGCACAGCCGGTGTCCAAAGGGAGTCAGAGATGCTGGCACGAACCGGTTTTATATGCATAAATATATTTACAGTAAATAAGATAGGCAAACAGGAGCATCATCAGGTAAATCAACACAGCAGGAACATCAGGAGGTAAATCACAGAGAGCACACAAGAGATACAGAGGTGGGAAACAAGGAAACTCCCTCTTTTCACTCACAGCAACCAATCACAGCTTAGACTGCCTCATGTAATGACCACTCTCTTCAATAAAATTAGCTATAAGTGTGTGTTCTTACTCATTGTATATAACCCTTCACTGCTCCAGCTATTACATTTTTAAATAACTTAACACCACCTTATGGAATCTCCTCATGCCCCAAAGTGAGGTTAGCTCCATTCCTCTTAAGGTTCTGCAAATTGTGGATTTTTCTCATGATTGTTATCACTGAGCACACATTTGTAATGTTTCCACATCAATGCTTATTAATATTTACTAGCACAAATGTGGAAAACAAATACAAAATATCGACTTTTTCTTTAAAGAGCCCACTTGTTAAGGAGTCAGCTTTTAAACACACAACCATAAGTCATCTAATAATAAAACGGTACCATTGGCATCTTCAAATGATAAAACCACAGAAGAGGAATTAGGTTTTGGTATGAGGTCTACAATAACCTTTCAAACCTCCTTTCAGTATAAGTATGATTCTTTTAATGGGTTTTCTTATTTATATGTAATTTTGCTTGACTCATTTAATTCAATATAACAAGATCTGAAGGTCTCTGTGTGTGTGTTTGTGTGTGCAAATGTGTATATAACATCACTATAAGAATTTTCTGTAGAAATGTGTTTTATATATTAAACAGACCAAAGTTAGGCCAACCTCTTAAATACAAAGACTGTTTCCAAAGTTTTAGCCAGCAACAACTAGGTTTAAATATTATAAATGAATTTGGAACAGCTGTGCACAGCTTTCAAAAATCAGGCCAGGAGAAAGTTAAAATCAGCAAATCCATAAAATATAACAAGATTATTTGTATAGGCAAAAATATTGCTCCCAGTTTCCCCCTCATTTGAAACTTTCCATGAATCCAAAGTTGCCATCTGATTTTTTGTGTGTGATTTTGGCCACCATATTTGTAATATTTATATATCTATAAATACACTTGGTTGTGTGTAATCTCTTTGTTGGATTGCATGTGTAAAGACATATTGAGAGAAGAGTATGAATATATAGAAGGAACTAGAAGAGAAGATTAATTTTACTCTTTCCAAGAGTGACATAAAGAATTAATTTGTAGAAAATTAATAAAAACTTTAATAAAAAAAAAAAAAAGAATTAATTTGAAAAGTCTTGGTAGAATTAGATCCAAACATCTTGAAAGGTGCATTTAAAAGTAAAAGGCTTTAAAAGTAAAAGGCTTTAAAAGTAATCACCAGCACATTGAATTGCACCTGGAAATATACAAATAATCAGTACAGATTACACAGAAGAGGTGTTACATGGGCCATGTATCTAGCAGCATTTACTACCTGAGCAGCTGCATTCTGCACTAGTTGAAATTTCTGAATGGTCTTGAGGGGCAGCCCTAAGTAGACCATGTTAAAGTAGCCCTATGTAGACCATCTCACAGTAACTCATGGCCTTGTACAGAAGTTACAAGGCCATGAGTCACTGTGAGCAGGGTCTCCAGGTGAGGTTGAAACTGGCACACCATCTGAAGAGGTACAAAGGCCCTCCTAGCCATGGCTGCCACCTGCTCTTTGAGCAGGAGTCACAAGTCCAGGTGGACACCCAGATTGTATACCAGATACAGGGTTGGGATTCAAAAATCCCAGCAACCGGTTCGCTGCCTGGTTACTGGGTGGGTGTGGCCATACTGGAACTTCCAGGAGGGCCATTTTTCGCCTTCCCCAGGGTCCGGAGGCTTCTCTCAAGTCTCTGGGAGGGTGAACCGGTCCCCCCAAACCGGTCCAAACCAGCTAAATCCCATCCCTGACCAGATATATTTTGGGCAGTGCAACCCCATCCAGAATTAGAGATGCTAAAATCATGTCTCTGGGAGATCCAAATACCCACAGCCACTCCATCTTGCTAAAGTTGAGTCAGACTCTATTTCACCTCATCCAGTCTCCAATAGCTTGCAGACACTGGGACAGGACATTCACAGCAGCTTGTTGGGAAGAGCAAACTATGAGAACATCTAAATGCACTGCTGCTACAGAGATAGGTAGTATGAATTGTCTTTACTTTTTCTCACGCACACTCACACGTAAGTTGTAGTCATCGCAGACTGGAGAATGGGGAAGAGAATTATTGTACAGGAAATCCTTTCTATTTTTAGTCTTGAGCAATATTTTTCCAACTATTGAACCCTTGCTGTTGTGAATGATACCAATTTTGTTGCATCACCAATGCTCCACAGAATAATTCAACGTGTCATATTTTCTTAGTTGCTGCATTTCCTTTCAGTTATTCTTCATAAAAAGCAGGAAATAAGATAGTAACAAATGGGCTCAATCTAGTTCCACAAATTGTTAGGTCTTCATAGCAAATATCCCACAAACAAGAGATGTACCATGATCTCTCTGATGTACCCTTCCAGAAAACCAACTTTTATTGAATTTGTAATAATAATCCTCATGAGGTTTTTGTTTTTTTGCCAAATCAATGTTATTGTAAATGGATTTTGTTTGTTGTCTTGAATCTCTCCCATTGCTATGAGAATTTTCTGTAACATAAAAGCAAAAGAAATGCCTTTGTGACAATCACAGTTTTACACAGATCTGTTTTAATTTAGCATCCTTTATCAAGTCTTTAGCTAATGCAAACAAGATTATTGTAAAAGGATAAACAGCTGAATGTTTCACAATTGATAAAGATGCTATGAGTAGTGTAGGGTTGATTATTCAAATCTAGGTCACTGGGAAGAAGAGTCTAAATGAATCCAGAATAAACCTTGTTTTTGCTTTACTAAAAGTTATGTTTGTTTAGGATCTGCATAATTGGCCTCTCTTGCATTCTGTGTCACTTTAGGGGAATGTTTTTCCCTTTACTTTGGACCAGGCATAAATATATAACTAAGATTATTAACTGTAATCATCTACCAGGAAATCTCAGGGTTGTGCCCTGCTGGGTCATCACTTCAGAGATATTGCTGTTGTATGTGAGTTGGGAGACTATGTAAATCTGTTTAATAAATACACATTTCCTTATCTAACCAGAGAAACAGAATGATCAGGGAGGGTGAAAAATCAGTGGGAGCAAGAGAAACTGCCAACTTTCTGTCAGCTTTCAGTAAGTATCAGAAATTTTCTTTCCTTCCTCTCTGTTCCTCCCTCCCTCCCTTCCTTAGTCTTTCCCTTCTTTTCTCCCTACTTCACTTCCTCCTTCCCTTCCTTCCTTGCTTCCTTCTCACCCTACTCCTCCCTCTTTGCCTCTTCCTGCTTTCTTTCCTTCCCTGTTCCCTCCCTCCCTCCTCCCCTATTTCTCCCCCTCCTTCCTCTTCTCTTCTCTCCCCTTCTCTCCCCTCCCCCTGCAGGCAAATGACTGCTGCCAGGTGGGATAGGGAGCAACAGCCCCAAAAAAGTGAAACAGTAACAACTTCCCAAAATTTCATTCCCTTGAGAGCCATGACTCCCAGCATCCTATAAATGAGTCCATTTGAAGAAGGCAAAGGAGCACCACCTCTGTACTATTGTCACAAAAACTCCAAGAGTTGAACTTAGCTTGAGGGAGAATTAGTCGCATCACAACTGGAGAGAGCCAGGTTGGAAAGGCTGATGTAAGTCACAAAAGATCCCTTTGGCTATTTATGCCACAGTCCACTTTCTTAAAATGTTCAAAGTCTCTTCATTACCCATGCAATGAAATCTCTTTTGCCCTTAGCTGAAATAGCCAGGGTCCAGCACAGAAAATGCATTAAGAGTATTTTGCTGTTGATGTTTCAGCTGCCTGTTTATTCTGCCCAAAGAGTTCCTCTTGGGTCAGTACATTATGTGAAACAGGATGCTATTATTTCTGTACCAATAGAAAATGCCAAGGACAATATGCACTTCCTTCCCCCCCCCCCTCCATTACAACAAAGGATCCTGTTGACAACTTTTCAGGAGAAAAGTGTGAGGGGATGAATGGAACTTGGAAGCCATTTTCTAACTCAGCATTTCCTATGCTTTGATTTTTCCGAATAATGAAATCAGTACATTTAAGCAGAGCTAACAAAATCCACCAACAGCAATTTTCTCCAGAATTTAAAGCCCATGTCACACTGACCAACGGATGCAAAAAGGACACAGCGGACGAGCAAAATGTTCCATCCGTTGTTATCCGCTCTCAAAAGGGGCGAAAATTTGCATAACCAGAGCGGATAACATGGACGCGGGGAGGACACAGAGCGGATGCAAAGCGGATGCGGAACGGAAGCCCAGCGGATGGAAACGGATGGGAGTGGATGGGAGTGGGTGGCACATCCGTAGGGCTTCCGGGGGGCCTCAGCGATGCGGACGCAGAACGGATACAGCGGATGCAGAGCGGACGCCGAACGAATGAGGCGGATGCACAGCGGAAGCCTAGCGGATGCACAGCGGAAGCCTAACGGATGCCTGTCATTCACTGCGCATGCGGGGAGGATGCATTGCGTCAGCCCCGCGGATATAACGGAAGCAGCTCGGAAGCAGGTCGCCATTCAGAGGAAAGACCTGCTGCCGGACGGATTGGCTGCCTTGCCTGCCCTGCCTGCATGTCTGCCTGCCAGCCTTGCTACCAGCCTTGCTACCAGCCTTGCTGCCAGCCTCCCTGCCAGCCTCCCTGCCAGCCTTGGTTCATGTCTGCCTGCCAGCCTTCCTGCCAGCCTTGGTTCATGTCTGCCTGCCAGCCTGCCTGCCAGCCTCCCTGCCAGCCTTTCTGCCAGCCTTGGTTCCTGCCAGCCTCCCTGCCAGCCAGCAACCCCACAACCATGCGGAAGCACAGCAAGTCTCAGCCATCTGCTGCCAGCCCTGGCAAGAGGGACAGGGCTACCATCCCGCCCCCTGGCGCTCACTCTGGTTCTGCTGGGGCTTCTGCAGCACGGGCTCACTCTTCTGGGGCTGGGGCTTCTGCTGCTTCTGCTTCTGGAGGAGCTGATGACAAGCACTCCAGCACCAGCCACCTCCACAGCACCTGGACCCTTCACCCCTGGGACTGAGCGACCAAGAGGAGTGCCAGAGACTCATTTTTGTCTTATAGCTTGTTGTTAATAAAGTCTATTTATGATTCACACACTTGCTTCATTTCATTTTTTTAATAAAGTCTTGCTGGAAACTGTTAGAAATGGTTTAAGCCTTTGCATGCTTGTGGGATGGGTAAGGATAGCTTTAGAATGGGTTATGATACCTGTGGGATGGGTAATAGCTGTGGGATGGTTTAGGATAGCTGTGGGATAGATAAACCTCCAGTGCAAGCATAGTGGGACTGTATGGTCTACCCTCCCAGGTGCCACACCTACGGCCCTTTATTATCAATAATAATGTAATAATTAACCACACATGTCAACATAAACACAACTCTTTATTAAACGCCCTGTTCATTGTAGGCCAACCAAACATACATGGCCCAATCTCATCTGTGTGATGAGACAGGCTGAAGGAAGCATCCATTAAGCATCTACCATCCTGTCTTGCCACTCCACTGCTCCAGCTGGGGAGTTGCACCAGTGTTTCAGGAGGTTGCGCTGCTTCTTCGCTTCATTTGAGGCTCTGTTGGGGCCTTGCACATCCTCAGTGTCGATCAGGTTTCGCCCTTGCCTCCATTCCCCAGGCTCCATGAACCCATTGGCTTGTTGGAGGTCCACGAGCCTGTTCTGCAAGACTGGGTAGCGGGTGCGCATGAGATTGTGCAGGATGCAGCAAGCTTCTATGATCCTCCTCACGGTCTCTGGGCAATGCTGCATGGTGGTGAGAAGTACCTGGAACCTGTTGGCCAGGATGCCAAAGGCGTTCTCCACCACCTGCCTTGCCCTGGACAGCCTGTAGTTGAAGATCCTCTCTTCACGGGTGAGGAGTCTGGAGGTGTAGGGCTTCATGAGGTAGGTTGTGAGGGAGAAGTCGTCATCCCCCACGATGAAGTAGGGCACATCTTGTGTGTCGTTTGGCAGGGGTTCTGGATCTGGGAAGCCCACGATGAGGTTGCGTTCCAGCCCCTCCTTGAGGTGACTGGCGTTGTATACCTGGGCATCCGAAGATGAGCCATAGCCTGAAGCATCGATGTACATGAACTTGTAGTCAGCATCGACCATGGCAAAGAGGATGATGCTGAAGAAGCCCTTGGAGTTGAAATAAGTGGACCCCAACTTGGCTGGAGATTTGCTTGCCATCTATGGCTCCAACGGTGTGGGGGAAGTTCCACTTCTGATACCACTGCTCTGCAACTTTCTTCCATCCTTCTTCAGTGGTGGGGTACTGGAGTAGCTCTTCCTTGTATTCTTCGATGATGGCCTGCACCACTTCTCTGACCACAATGCTGATGGTGTTGGATGGCACCCTCCAGCCATTCTGCATGCTCATGTAGGAGGTCCCTGAGGCCAGGTGGCGCAGAGTGAGTGCCATCTTGAGCCCAGGTTCCAGGCTGGGCCTGAAGCTGGTGTTGCCTTGGTCAACCTGGGTGTCAGGCGCTGCACAACTTCGTCAAACATGGCTGGCGGCATCCTCATGAAGTTCTGGAATGCCCTCATGTCTTCGCTCCTGAGCTCCACCATCAGCTTGTTGTACAGTCTATCCTCTGCTCTACTGGTGAACGATCTTCGGACCCAGACTCTTTTTGGGTGGCTCCTTTTCTTCTCGCAGTAGTCTTCACAGAGCCTGCAGATGGCTTCGCACTGTTGCAGAATGATGGTGGCTGCCGAAAGGACTTTGTTACAATCCACGGTGGACATGACTGGATGCTGTGGAAGAGGAAGAGGCAGATGAAGGCTGCAGAGGTCTGCACCGCTGGGCTGCTGTTCTGAAAGTGCCATGCAGGTGAGTTGCTCCCCCTTTTCATAGGCAATATATGTTTTCCGCTAGGCATCCTCTAGGCATCCTCTAGGCATCCTGTAGACATCCTTAATATCCGAGATAGGTCCCCTCTGCGAACGTTTTTTCCATTTTAAACGCTTTGTTTCCATGCTGCATCCGCTAGGCATCCGTTCTGCATCCGTTCTGCGTCCGTTCCGCTTCCTCCCTGCGTCCGTTTACCGCTGGAGCGGATGGAGTTGCACGGATGCGTAGCGGACACCTAGCGGATATAGTGGATGCATAATGGATGCGTAGCGGATGCAGAACGGACGAACTGGATACATTTTCCACGCAAAAGTTTTAGGCAGCCCAAAAATTTTGGAGCAGACAAAACGTCAATAAACGGATGCTGGACGGATAGAGAGGAAGCAAAACGGAGGCAGTGAGTACAGAACGGATACATCGCATTAACTAACGGATGGCAAGCTTTTTTGTCCGTTTTACATCCTCTATGCATCCGTTGGTTCAGTGTGACATGGGCTTAAAAAGCTTCATATGTACTGATGGCTAAAGAGACCTATACATGCGCAGTCTACCTTTGAATGCCTGTGATTTGACTAAGTCAACAGCATTTAAGATAGTGGTGGGTTTCAAATGGTTTACCACCGGTTCAGTGGGCATGGCTTGGTGGGCATGCTTTGCATGTTCACACACACCTTGCACTCAGGCATATGCCAAATGCATGCTTTGCACACATGCAGAGGCTTTCCTACTCACCTCCTGTACTCTTGCATTCTACCTGTGGCTTCAACAGCTGATGCGCCACACAAAGCAGCTGCACTTCAAAAATAAAGTTCAGTTTTTAGAGCCCAGGCAGATGAGTGGGCCCAACCGCAGTTCCTCAGAGAGAACCAGTTTGGTCTCAGCTGATCTTCGGAGTTGCTGGCTTGGCAGAACTGGGCCAAACCACCTCTGATTTAAATATCCCACCTCTGATTTAAGAGCCCAGCTGACCTACTTCTGGCTATTTTGAGATATGTGCACCTGAAAATAAAACTTAAAAAGGCTTTTTCTGAGGAAGTTGTGGATGGACTGGTTTTCCATCAGTAAGAACACTCCAATATCCCATGATTTTAAACTTCTTTAAGAGGCAAAGAAGAAATAATTTGGCAGTATTATGCTTTCCCAACACACATCCTCCCGTTGTAGTAATGATTTTTTGGGGAGTTGAAGTCCGCCAGGCTTAAAGTTGCCAAGGTTGGAGACTCCTGGTTTAGATAATCTGTCCTCCTGCTTGTGTGAGGAAAACTTGATGACTCCTCCTTAAGCAGGTCTCAACTCCAGGCCATGCTGGGGAATAATGGGTAATTCCCACTCCACTTTGTGGAGGTATGGTCACATGACTAGCCCAATCTTGATTTTTATGCAAGTTTCTGTGCCAGGCAATATTAACATAAGTGAATGGGTTTTTTTTAACCTTGGCAGCTTGAAGAGGTGTGGACTTCCCAGAATTCCCAGCTGGCTGGGGAATACCAAAAAGTCAAGCTGCCGACATTGAAAAATCCTAATTAAGAGCGAGTAAAGGTGGGTAATCTAAATCACTGACTAGTGACTTAGTTTATCCACCTTCATGAAGTGTAAAGGTATATGGATGAAGCAGAGAGGTTGGGAAGTCCAGGCCCTGACAGAAGGAAGTTTTTTACATTCTTCACTTGGGCAGGTGGAATGAGCAGCGACTCACTCATTTTCAACGTCTGAAGAATTGCAGCACCCCAGAAATCCATTGGTCAGTTTCAAACAGCTTGTAAAAGATTGGGGAGTGAAAAATGGCAGCAGGGTGAGAAAACTTTAAGTTGGAAATAGTTTAGAGAATGTTTGATGCTTGAAACAATAAGATCCCCATTATTACCTTCAAGTTCTGTGTTCTAATTCCATTTTCTCCTCCCATTCTTCACACTCATGTATTATGGGTTAATGTTTTGTCTTTAGACTTGGAACTTTGATACTTTAAAATTATCTTGAAAGCTGCATAGCTGCGGATGAAACAAAGTCACAAAGCACAGAATATGTTGGTTATGAGACCCACAATGTTTTCTCAGAAGCCAACTATAGTGTAACTTTTGTATCCTGCTGGCATCATGAGACTTGTCTTAATTCTCCTTGATATCCCAAGTATTTAAGCAGCTTATTAAACATTAGTGGTCTCCACAGGTATATAGTGAAGGTGTTGATTGGCATCTGAATAGTCAGTGACTTAGATTACCCAACTTTCCTCGCTCTTAAATAGGATTGTTCAACTTTGGCAGTTTGACTGTTTAGTATTCCCCAGCCAGCTGGGAATTCTGGGAGTTGAAGTCCACACCTCCTTAAGCTGCCATGGTTAAAAAAAACATTCACTTATGTTAATGTTGCCTGGCATGTAAAATGGCACATGACCATACCTCTACAAACTGGAGTGGGAATTACCACAATTAATTATTCCCCCGCATGGCCCTGAGTTGAGACCTGCTTAAGGAGGAGTCATCAAGTTTTCCTCACACAAGCAGGAGGACAGATTATCTAAACCAGGGGTCCAACCTTGGCAACTTTAAGCTTGGTGGACTTTAACTCCCAGATTTCCGCAGCCAGCAAAGCTGACTCGGGATTTCTGGAAGTTGAAGTCCTCCAGGCTTAAAGTTACCAAGGTTGGAAACCCCTGATATAAACGTTTCAGGATAAAATAGGTTAAGAACCTATAAGCAACACAAAAATTATATTGCCTGGATTGTTGAAAGTGATTGAATGGGGAAAATATCAGGAGGGTGTCTTTAAAATAATTGCAAAAGCTTTCCCCATGCAACCTTAACATTCTTGCTACTGTCTCTTTTCTGTGATATGGGACTTCTTATTGTTCTTCAGAGTCAAAAATGTGGCATTTCACAAAGAAACTATAGGGATTCCACCCACCCACCCACTATCCTCCACAATTCTAAAACCTTGGGTACAAAATTAAGAAGCAGAGGGAGGCATTAAGCATTTTAAAGAGTTCCCATTAAATCTCCAATGTACTGCAAAATAAAAAGGGACTAGAAAATGCATTGTGTGAGCTTGTGTGTTTAGCACTGATGGCAAAATGTAATGGTATTACACCACAAGAGACTCAGACATAATTATATATAACAGGTATCCAATCTACTTCCCACTGTTCTACTTTTATTCCTTTGGTCCTATGGGGATTTCCTTTCTTTCTCCCTCTTTTTCTTTTACTAATTTCACACTTTTGCTTAGCAACCTGAAGCACAAACTCTCTGCTGCATTCTCTAGACTTGGCACAGCTTCATTCTGACTCAGATATTGGTGTTTAAATTTTCAATTTCTCCTCCACCCCCATGTCCAGTAGCTCCCCCTGACATGAATATTCAGCTTTTGAAGACGGAGGTTAGAAAAAAGACATCTGGTTAAGGTGTTTTGTTACTTTTTCCCTTCTGTTGTATCTGATGGAATATTGGAGACATATTATTTCCTGGCCAACTAGCTCTGGACAGGACACCCAGATGGGAAAAGTTGGCTTAGCTAAGGGGTGTCCAACTTTGGCAACTTTAAGAGCTGTGATCTTCAACTCCCAGAATTTCCTAGCCAACCATTTAAGTCCATAGGTCTTAAAGTTGCCAAGATTGGGCACCCAGGCTAAGGGTAAAATTCATGAACCTCATGATACATGGATATTTTCATACAGAATGCAAGATTCTGTGTGCGGATTAACTGAGAAGTTGATTTTAAAAAATCAAAGTTGACACAGGCAGATGGTTTGTTGGTTAAATTATATGTTTAATCTCTGGCAAGTCAGTTCACACTTTCATCACTCTGAAGTATTCATGCATTGTCTTAGTGAATATATATGAAAAAAAATGGTCTCAATTTCCTTTAGAACAAAATGGTATGTTCTACCAACATCTCCCAATATCTATCATGGCATTGACCACAACAATGCATAAATTATATTTATTATGGAATATCTTGTATGAAAAATCTGCTAATTTTCTTTTATTAAATAATTCACAGAGAATTTGAATCAAAGAATAAAGAACTCTGTGAGATACTGACACAGATTAAATTTAGACTGATATGTAGAGTATACCCTACTTTGGGATGCTTGTAGGATCAGTACAGAATAAAGGCTCATTTCCCAGAGTATATGGATTATCAGACACCTCAATCAAGAGAGTTAGGCTTTCAATATTTACTGCATAAAATGACTTTAGGCCATTATAAGGACTATATTGGAATTTGTTATATTAAGAACTTTTATCCTTTAGGCTATTCCTCATGAGGTATAATAATAAATACATAGCTTAAGTTTGTGAATGCCAAATTGTAGGCACTGAAGTTCAAAGAACTAGAGATTGGGGATGACTGATTCAAAGGTGGGAACTGAACACAAGTTGCAGTGGTCTTCCAATCAGTAGAGTTCTAGTAGAGCATAGCATAGCATAGCTATTACTGCTTCTCAGCCTTTGTTGCTCAACACAATGATATAAGATTGGGACCAGCATGTAGATTTGTTCACATTTATAAACACAGTATGATGAAAATGGCCTTAATTAATATTTATGTTAGTTTAATAAGTAAGTCTTGCTAGTAGAGCATTCCTTCTGCCAATTATCTTGAGTAGCATCTACCCCGAAGTTGTGTCTTGATTGTACCATTGTTCATAATGGAAGAGAAAGGAGAGAGTGGTTTTGCTCTTATTTTATTTTGCATCCAACTCATATGCCACTCTAGGCGATGGCATAAAGTTAAATTTTAAAAATCCATAAAATACTTATAAAAACACTCTTGCCCCTCCAAAAAAGCAAAGCTATTAAAATTGTTATTAAAATTGTTGTTATCATTGGGAATATCTTTCTATACAGATGCCCTCCTGAAAAAGATTGCTTTCATCACTTTATGTAAACAGAGCAAAAGTCGGGGCAAATCTAATCTGAGGGTACAAGTTATTCCAGAGAGAGAAAGTTGTTGCACAAAATAGTCTCTTGGTTTGAACCCCCATCCCTACCTGACTTGATTTCTTTCAAAGAAGGGACCTAGAAGAATCTCTCCCTCTCCCTATTAAATGTCTAGGATGGGCAGATTTTGCATGAAGAAAATGGTGACAAGGGCTAAAATTGTATAAGATATGATTAGTGGCCATTAGCAATTGTCTGGGCCCAGAAGCTTTGTAAAATGGGCTGTAGCTGGTGCAACTCAGCTAAGTGCAGTAACAAAAGGTGAAGAACAAAATGGAAAAAGAACAAAAAGAATCCTAATGTTTGTTTCCCATATTCAAGGGGGAGAAAGCAGCACAAAAGTGTCAGATATGACAAGTTGATCTAATTTAAACCTGCCGATCAGGACAGCAGGCAGAGACTAGCAGAGCCTGAGCAACTCATGCTTTGACCAACTCAAGGGCAGATCCCATACCACCCCACCCCTCCCAAGTGAACTTTTAAAAGAGATGAGAAAAATCTCAATTTTGCTTTTGTTCTTTTCTCTTCTCATACTGGCTTTCACCAGATTTTTTAAAAAAGTATTCCAATCAACTGGAGAATCAGAAGACAAGGGCCATCTTGGGAAATAAACAGGTAGGATTAGGATCATTTTTTTTTCATTTATATTACAGATTGATCTAAGCTGTTCCTTTGTGTCCTCAGTCTGGTGTTGTACTACTTGTTTTGTGTGTATGTGTGTCTTCCCTTCTTGGAGAATTAGCTCTAAGCTAAAGTCTTCAGGATTCATGGTATTTTCCTTTTCTCCCATTACTTTCCACTCTCAATTAGCTCTTTGCCCTTAATCTATGTAAAAACTAAAAATCACCTTCTCCTAAAACCAATACTCTTATCCTGACAAATAATTTAAGGCATGAGCTTTAGTATATAAGTTACTCTTCCTTTGGAAATAAGTATAAAATTGCATTGTTTAAACAGATTGACAACTCGCCTCTTCTTCTGCTTTTCTGCTTTTAACAGCTGTATTAAAAGCATGACTTCAATAATTGGAGTTTCTCCACCTGAGATTGCATTACAATGAAGAGAATACCTTCCCCTCCCAGTGTCTTCTTTCCTGTCACAAAAAGAAGCCATGACTCTAGAGCAAAACATTCAATCATTGAGTATACTCAGTGCTAACATAAATGGCATCTTTGACCTCTCTTTCAATTAACATTGAGCAACCCTCTCTCAACAGAGGAGAAGGGATAAGACACTACCTATCTCCAGTCTACAACATAGCCCTTGCCAGGGGTGAGCTGCTAGGGGTTTGCAGGGGTTCGGGAGAGCCCCTAGCAAAGCTTCTGTGCAGTTTGGAGAACCCCCAAATCCCACTCCTGGCTGGCCCTGCCAATTCCACCCTGCCTATCCCAGGAGTTTCTACACGGCCTGTTTTGAATGCAAGTAAGTGCAAGGTGCATGAAAAGGCTCAGAGAGGGCAAAAAACGGGCCTTCCAGAAGTTCGAGAAGGCCAGAAACAGGCCCATTTCTGGCTTCCAGACAGCCTTTGGAGCCCGGGGAGGCCATTTTCACCCTACCAGAAAGTTTCTGGAGCCCAGGAAGGGCACCCCCACATGGTGCAGAAGGCTGAGTAGGCCATGGCCACACCTAGCCAGCAACTGGGCAGAGAATCCTTTGCTAAAATTTTTGAAGCTCACCCTTGGCCCTTGCAAATGTTCCAAGTAGTTTCCACAACAATGGAACTCTGATTCGGGTGAGTCTGAGGGCAAAGATAAATCCTCAAGTGGACTCAAGAACTCTTAGGGAGAGTGCTAAGAACCAGATGACTGCAAATAAATGCAATCCTTCTGTTCCATATTAACATACTTCAAATAGGCTATTCCTACTGGACAATAAATACCTGAAGCTGATTGGCTACTTTTCTCGACGCTGATTGGCCAATACAAGCGGCGGGAAAAACAAGTAGCCCTCATGGGACACTAGCCGCGAGCAGCTCTAAATAAAAAAGAGCTGCCGCGGCTCCTGGTTAGATCGGACTTTAAGAACTAAAAGAGCTGAAGTTACACTAATCTGTGAGTCTCATTCCCGCGAACCAAACACCTTCCATTCCCCCCACCATCCAGTTTCAACTGTCAGTACCTATCCTTCCATTTCTCTCCCCCCTCCCTGCCATCAAAACTTATGAAGCTTTTGGGGTGAGAAGCAAACTGTTTTGTTCTTCTTCCTCGAGGGAAAATACAGTCCAGTTGCCTTTTCAAGAAAAAAAAAAGTACATTTAGACAACTATGAACTGGATGGACTGAGAATCTCCACAGATAAATTCTACTTGTTGCTAATGGTCCAAATATTGACTGCATAACTGCAGCTCCGGCAGGAGGTTGACAATTGACAGTGGCATTTTAATGTGTGCTGTTTTACACACGTATAATGTCTTTCCTCCCTGTGTTACTACAGTTTTTGCAATAGTGGCAAAGAGTTGATTTAAAATTTACAGCTGCAATGGCAAGAAATCCAGAAGGGAGAAGCCAACTGAGGAGGAACTTAATCAAGACACAAACTCTTCTTCCATCTTTTTTTTTCTCTGACAAATGCTTTGTGAGAAACAGGTGGATGCGGATTATTTTTAAGCTTAATGGAATCATTTCCGCTCCAGAGCCTCCTCAAATGTGAAGTTAACAGGAACTTCTCTGGCTGTTACCGATGATGGTATTCATCTGTCATCTAAGTCAGAGTTCCTTATGCAAGACAGAACATGCAGTATTTCTGCATGGATTTGAACATTCCCTGAAGACCTTTGCATCCATAAACCAAAGACTGGATTAAAAAATATGCCATAAAAGTAAGGTATGTGTGTATGTGTGTGTGTGTATCACTGATATATTGATACTGATATATATATATATATATATATATATATATATATATATATATATA
>BLBF01000018.1:8676174-8725814 GCA_015471245.1 Laticauda colubrina | reverse complement strand
ATATATATATATATATATATATATATATCAGTGGCAAATGTAATTTTTGCAGCAGCGTTATCTGTGTTCCTTAAAGGGGAAAGCTAGCTGTTCCTGATATCTTAGCTGAAAGTTGGTGTTTTTTGCACATGAACATGATCTCACCGTCTTATTTTAAAGCAGAGCTAGCCATTGTTAATGAATTGTCAATCAGTGACCATGCTAACCTCTTTTTCTGAATCACCAAAGGGAACAAAATAAAAATAACCTGAAAAGCAGTTAGGCTTCCAACTTTTTCTTCTCTGCTGTGAGTGTTAAGCCAATAGGTGTATCCTGATTCACTATGTCACTGAGAAGAGGAAAGATACCTAGTATCTGTGCAGATGCACAATTTAGATGTGTGTATAAACAACATCTGCACAAGGCACACGGTAAAGCAGGGGTTTCCAACCTTGGCAACTTTAAGACTTGTGGACTTCAACTTCCAGAATTCCTTAGCAAGCAGGGAGTTGGTCCACAAGTCTTAACGTTGCCAAGATTGGAGACCCTTGCAGTAGAGCATTCAAAAAAAGTTTGAGTTCCTCCTCAAATCCAAAGCCTATATTCAAAGATGGGCCTCCTATTTTTCCATCTCAGTCATGCCATGAATAGTTTTCTTCATGTATAAGTCTACTTTTATCGCTATATGTTCACACACACACATTTCCTCTTTGCTTCTCTCTTATGCAAAGACTGGATCAGTCTAGTTATGATCAGACCTGGGCTAGCCAGTTAAAAGTTCAATCAGCTAAAGATAATTCAGATTAAAAGATCTGTGTGATCAGATCTTCCACAGCATTCTGATATCTTCCTGTACTGAGACATAGCAGTGTGTGATTTTGTTTACAGGGAAACAATTTTCTGAGGTTAAAGGGAACTGTTGGTCGGAGGGTAAAAGGCTAAGGAAGCAAATTCTATCTCATCAAAGATAGAATGAAGCAAACAACCACTTAATTACAGGAAGACCATACAGGAATATCTGCTATTGGCTCTCATAGTTTTTTAAGATCTTCCACAGAACTGAAAAATAATACGCATAGCTAAAGAAACCAGTCATGGACAGTGAGCTAAATCTTTAAGAACAGGCTAAACATAGTAATAAAAAAGCTACATCACTTTTTCATTAAGCTGTTAAGGAGGCTTTAGGCTCATTAAAGTGGAAACAGCCAATTAACATATGAGAAAGATAAGATAGAAGATTTAGGCTAAATATCAGGCAAAATTTTATCTGACAGCAGGATCCGTCAAAATTTATACTAATGTTCTGAGAAAAAAGGCAAGGAACTTCATTTCCATAGGATACTCATTTCTATCCATATAGGATAGAAAATCAGAAATTACTTTGAAGAGGAGGGTAATTGCTTTAATGCTGTTGCTTCTTCTTTGAATATGCTCCATCAGCCTTCACACATTGATGGAGCACTCATCTGATTCTCTAGTATTTGGTAATGTATCAGTGCATGCAAAGTTCATTTTCTCTTGATTTTGTCTTCTTGATATAGTAATTAATTGAGCAAGTTTCCATGAAAACCATGGAATTCAGATGCCCCAACCCTGCCAGCAGCTATTGAGACTTGAAATTGGATGTTTTATGTTTGCATGCAGCTGCCCCATCTGGTGAGCTGCTCAGTTGTAGGTTGCAATCTCTGCATAACTAGGGATCAATGATCTCAGGCCTGGGATTGAGCCAGCCCAACCTGACTAAACCTTCCTGCTGTGATGACAATGGTTTTGATTACCCAGTCATAGAGGGAAGGCACTTCATGGTGACTTTCTGCCTTCCCACCTTCTGCTTGGTGACTCTTCGGCTTGCACTCAGTGGGTAGCAGATTAAAAACAAGAAGAGGATGTAGGTCTCCCATTGAGAATTCTGCTGAAATGCCAGGCGTACACTTGACTCAGTCTGTGGGCTGTCAAAGCATACTAAGTTTTCATTTTGCAACAAGTAATTAATGCAAGCTACGGACAAGGAGTCTAAGTTGTATTGCAATCATAGGATATGGAGTTCAGCCTATGTTAATTGGGGGCTTTCGTGTTTACATCTTGCTGCAAAACATTATGGACTGGTTGTGGCATCTGTTCATGTAATCAACACTATCTTCACTTCAGACAGCATGCCAGAATGGTTCAAATGATACTTTCCCCGAATATGCCTTCAAATCATTGATGCTACAACCAGATGTGAAGTGAATTTGATGAAACAGAGAGAATATCATGCACTATCAGCATATTCTCATTCCAGACAAGATAAAGTGCTGCTAATGGATGGTTTGCTTATCTGGATGAGCTGTTCCATCTGTTCTAAATAAAATTGTATTCTCCCCAAGGAACCAATTTTGCAGCTTCAAGTACTTGTAGATCTATTTTTATCATTAGAGGTTTGGGATTGCTATCTGTCTCTGAACACCATTTATACCATTATAGTTGATCTGGATAAAGATAGCTTGCCTTTTTTTTTTGGGGGGGGGGGGGGGGGGCATGATAATCTCCTGATGAATCAACATGGCTATGATTGCTTTTTATGTGCCTTATGTGAAATGCTTTCCTTTTTATTTTTTGCATCCAGCTTAAAACATACCATTTGGAATCATAAGCATCTCTTTTCTCTACTCCAGCTCCTGGTCCATTGAAGACCTTACATGGATGACCAACATGCACCTAATTTACAAGAGCTGGGCATGTCTTTTCCATCTCTGATAGCATCCTTCATCATCTGCTGTTTGACATGAAGATCCTGGCACGAACTCTTTGGTCTTTGGGGAAAAGAATACCACAGCAGGAGACGTGAACAAAACAGAGCTGGATCAATCAGATCAAAAGAACAGTATGAGAAAAGCCCGGCTTAGTTTTAATCTATCTGTAACTCTGTGCATCAGTGAACTTTGAACACCAAGGAAGTGAATGGAAATTTTTCTCTCCTTCCCTATAAGAATCCAACAAAAAATTTTCTTTGTTTCTTGAAGAAGTAAACTTTCTGAACCAACACACCAGCTATTCCCAACACTGCCAAAGGTTTACTGCCAGGAGTTCAGTGCAGCATGGATTCGGTTTTCTATGGATGAAATTACTTAAGGACAAGAGGAATCAAATAATTTATTGATTTTTTTTTCTAAGTCTGGATTCTTTCCTCCCATCCATTCTAAGTGTTTACAGCCCAGGCAATACTGGAATTTCATTTTCAGGGAAAATAACCTCAGCTCCATTCTTTCCTTTTAGATTTCAAATATTTTACCAGCAAGAGCTATTCTAGATAGACCCTCTGACTTTGAACAGCTGGACGCAACTGTCACAAATTGCTTTTCAGACTATCCTGGAGAGAGCTAGATATGCCGCAGAAAACCTCATATTCAGTTAGCTTTTCATATATATATTTATTTACCAACTTTAAAATGATTTTTTCTCCTCCTCCTGATTTTACCTTGTAGAGAAAATCAGATAAATTGCTATGAAGGAGGAAAAACATAAAGCAGGAAAGAGGTTTTCCAGCATATTGTTAATTAGCCTTTAAATTCTCAGTTAATAAGATCAAGTGAGAGTCTTGTAGAGTCTTAAAAACATACAGATTGTAAGCTATTGAGGACTAGAGCCTACTTCATTATCCCTAAAGCAAGTTGTCCATAATTGGCATGACCTTTGTAAAGTCTGGATTGCCTATTAGCAGTTGAAATGCCACTGAAGAAAATCACCAGTTGAAATGAAACTTGGCCAATGGAACTTTATTTACTTTGTATTTTGCCATTTCTTCCTTTTAGAGTAAGGATATACAATCTCTAACAATGTGGTCCAATAATTGTTCTTCAAACATGTCATTTTTATTTCTGAAATACAGTACACTAATGGCAGACCTAGTTGTTTTCATATGCCATTGGACAAAACCTCCACTGACATTTCTGATGTTTTTCTATTTCTACCAGCCAAAATTATGCTGAGTGGCCAGTCCGAAGCAGATCATTCTGAGAGATGCTTAAGAGTGAGTTTGACCTCCTAGTAGACTGTTTGAGGCTCATTGGATATGACCTCTTGTCCTCGTGCATGAGAGAGTCTGTAGGGATGTGGTGCATGAGCCAATTGTTTCGCCCCTTTCTCTTCCCAAATTCTTCTAACTTTCAAGCCAAGAGAAACAGGAAGAAAGAAGGACAGAATCCATACTCCACTTTTCTTGCCTTGGATGGAAGGAACAGCAGGGAAGAGATATGGTAGGAAAGAGAGAAGTGGCAGAGAATGGTTCCATTGGTGCCAGTACTTTGATCGCATACACACACGGCATCAAAGAAGACATTCTATACACTCCCTCTCCCAGGGTTGCCCAAGTGGACACAACTAGTCTGCTTCATTGCCAAACTAGAATAAAGACCTGAAAAGCAGTTAACACTTCTATCAAGCCCTTTAACTTCACTGTATGAACAAGGAAACAAGATCCATCCAAAGTTTTTTCAATGGCTTTAGGGGTTCAACTGTTAAGACATGAGCCAATAGGAGCCCTCCAGCCCTTCCTTGATTAGTTGAATTTATTAAGAAGAACTCCCTTTATATCACTTGTTTTCTGGAATGTCTGCTCTAACACATTATCCACTTGACAACACTCAGAATGCAAGGCTGAACAAAGGTATCTCAAATAGAGTGTCATGGTATATAGCAGGGGTGTCAAACTCATGGTCCATGGGTCAGATACCTCACGTGCTGGCCACATGTATCACACATTGGCCATGTCCAGTCTGAGTTTAGCGAAGGGAAAAGTCACAATATATCATGTGACAACAGCATGACAATGCAAGTTTGACAACTCTGGCATGAAGGAATGATCTTGGGAACCAGGAGGAAGAATCACAGCCTAGATAGGGTCTAGGACAACTCACCGCAACCATCTTTCTGTGGCCAGCTCACTGTGGTCATTTTGTCATGGTCAACCTGCTGTAGCCACTTCACAACAGTCAACTAGCAGCAGGACAACTCACTGTGGGACAAGTCGCCATGGACAATTCCATATATGGCCCAAAGAAATGCAGCAAAATATCAGGCAATACCATTGGATCCTACCCAGTAAGTGTTTCTGAAGCACCTCTGCTAAATTTCTGCTAATGGCAGGTCTCAATGGACAGATTAGGGACAGTATGATGATATCTTCAGACTCAAGTGAAATTACTTTGGAGGAATTGCTATAATGCCTGAAAACTATTTGGATTCCCTAAATATTATAACCACTGAGATCACAAAAGGGAACCAAATGAATTGGTCCTAAATATGCTTATGTGCTTACCACTAAAAATGAAATTGGATCTTATAATCATGTGGTTTAAAGACTGGAGAGAACATTGGCTGAATAGCTGCTGAAGAGTTGGAAGGGACCTTGAAGGTCTTCTAGTCCAACCCCCTGCTCAAGCAGGAAACTCCATACCATTTCAGACAAATGATTATTTGATCTCTTCTTAAAAACCTCCATGGATGCATCTTGGTCTCCAGCTCAAAGAAAATAGAAAACTTCTAAAATGCTTCAGAGAGTAGCATCCCAGATTCACTATAATAATGGCATTTTGAATCCAGAATGCAGAACCAATTTTTAAACTTCAAAATCAGAATAGAGCTAGAAGGGACCTTGGAGGTCTTCTAGTCCAGCCCACTGCTCAAGCAGGAGACCCTATACCATTTCAGACAAGTGACTGTCCAGTCTCTTCTTAAAAACTTCCAATGGTAAAGCACCCACAACTTCTGAAGGCAAGCCGTTTCACTGATTAATTGCATTGTGTTTCAATATTAGTAGCTCAGGTTGGTAGTTGGGCTGTTGGTTTGAGCTCCAAGCTTGTTGTTTGTCACCATTTCAGGAGACATTGCCAACTCAAAACTTATTGATGATTTCTCCTTGAATGGTGACAAAACATTTGCAACCAAAATGCCAAGCTCAGAGCTCAAACCAGAGAGAGAGAGAGAGAGAGGGAGGGAGGGAGGGAGGGAGGGAGAGAGAGAGAAAGAGATGGAGGGATGGAGAGAGGGAGGAGAGGGAGAGAGAGAGAGAGATAGATTTGCTCCAAATTTTTGTCATTGTTAGGAAGTTTCTTCTTAATTCCAAGTTGCTTCTCTCCTTGATTAGCCAATACACCAATTTCCAAAGGGACTAGGAAATTTGTAATGCACTATCTGAAATGAGATCTTTTGAAACTGGTGTTACTCATTTTTTGCCATTAAATGAAGTCTTAGTGCCTGTCTCCCATTCTTTCCCATTTATAATTCACCTTGTCAGCCCTCCTAGGGAACTGCACACTAGCTTCCTCATTAATCAGCACTAAATGATCATAAAACTGCTTAGCATCTGCATATTTTCCTGTTAATGTAAACTTTTAGAAAGAGCATTCCCTTTCACCTATTGCCTATTTATTTATGCCGATGTTTAACCAGGGAAATCTCTAGAGAAAGAAATAGCTTATTTACTTTATTTTATCATCCTTTCAAAATAAAATCATTTATGCTAAAATCTCTTGTAATCCTGTAAGAGCAGTTTTGATCAGACACAAAGAATACTTTGCTAAGTACAGTGGTGCTCTTGAATCATTGTAATGAGTACAAGTTGCTTTATACAGTCAGTTGCTCAAAAATGTTCACCTAAAAAACACCCTGTGCATGATTGCATCATCACCACTATTGCAGAGAAAATGGCTAATTACTTTAATTTCCACAATCATCATGATTATACGTAGGTTTAATTTTATTTTGCGATTGGATGAATACGTTAGCTGTTTATCTAAACGCATTGTCTTAAATCAGTCCTTAATTATGTATCATGTATTTTATGATATTTTTATGTATTTGATTATATTTTTGTAAGAAACTGTTGCAATGATTAGGTAAAGGAAATATACTGGTATTAAAATGCAAATGCATACCGAATGAAAACTGAGAAGTTCAACCTGATCCATAGCAATCCATCTCCTAATCTGAGTTTCTTCCCTGTTTACAGGTCCACTTACAACTACAATTCATCCCAACATTTCTGTTGCTAAGCAGGATGGTTGTTAAGTGAGTTTTGCTCAAGTTAAGATTTTATTTGTTATTTATTATTGTATTCTAGAATTTTTAACTAGATATTCCTTGAGGTCTTTTTTTAACCTGCTCTGGTCTTTGACTGTTATAAACATTGACTTGAACTGCTCCATTTTATGTCATTTTTTGCTGTTGCTGAGTGAATCACTGTAGTTGTTAAATCAGTAACATGGTTGTTAAGTGAGTCTGGCTTTCCCATTGGCTTTACTTGTCAGAAGGTTGCAAAAGGTGACATGGGAAACTGCAACTGTCATAAGTACATGCCAGTTGCCAAGAGTCTGAATTTTAATTAGGTGACCATGGGGATGCTACAGGGGTCATAAGTGTGAAAAATGGTCATAAATCACTTTTCTAAGTGCCATTGTAACATTCAATGGTCATTAAACAAATGATTGTAAGTCAAGAACTGCCTGTAATGTAACTGAGGGCAAATATGAGTTCCTATTGCTGTCTACCTTCCATTTGAAAGAGACAAAGAGAAAAACAATATTTTTTTGTGACATCTGTCTTTCCTAATACTTGATTTCAGGCATGTGCACGAGAAGAAACTTGAATTTGTTTTTTTTAAGTTTTCGCAGGTACTTACATGTATGCTGCTCAGCTTCCTTTGGGTGTGATAGCCCGACTCACAGACGAACTCAGTACAGAAGCCTGATGATGGCAGATGAGATTCTGCCAAAACGCTGCTACAACTTTAAAAGTACAACTATAATGACATGGGATAATACCCGAAGGAAGCTGAACATGTGTGTGTGTGTGTGTGTGTGTGTGTGTGTGTGTGTGTGTGTGTGTAAAGTTATTCTGATTCAGAAGATTGGTTGAATCATTTTGATCTTTGGTTTTTCTTTCAAAAATGGGGTTTGGAAACTTGCTTTATTGCTTTGCTTCCCATTCTCATGCCAGAACTTTGAAGTATCTTGATGAAAGATGTCCATCAAAACTCAATGGGACCTTTCATTATCTTGATACAAGGGCTGAATCAGAGATGCACTTTCAGCTGTTGTTGACTGCGATATTAAGTGAAACCTCAAACAATAGTATAATATTTTTGCACAACTTTGTAGGACTTTTCAGCCAAACTCAGGCATCAAAATATCTATGTGCAGCTCATAAGCTCATGTAATTGTAATGTGGGTGCTCCCTATGTATATGAATGCCCAGTTTTGAGAGTTAGTTTCTCTAAGAAAAAGAGGATGCAATAGAATTGCCCAATGAAAATACATGAGAAAAAATTGATGACTTTCCTGGAAAAAAGCCAGAGCTTCGACAGCAGATTGCACACTTGTAATTCATCAATTTATACAGAACACTCCTCTGTTGGAAAGCATTTTCTATCTGAACAGTTATCTGGGTTGGTCTGAATTTGAAGATCAAAAGTAGGGGAGAGCTGGGGAGGAGGCAGGAAGAAGAAGGAGGAGGAGGAGGAGGAGGAGGAGGAGCAGGAAGAGGAAGAAGAGGAAGAAGAAGAAGAAGAAGAAGAAGAAGAAGAAGAAGAAGAAGAAGAAGAAGAAGAAGAAGAAGAAGAAGAAGAAGAAGAAGAAGAAGAAGAAGAAGAAGAAGAAGAAGAAGAAATAAAAAAAGAAAATGTTTGATATATTCAGAATGAATTCAGGCTTGAACGTTCACATTTTTGGTTTTGGTGACTCTTACTCAACTAAGCAGGGACATGCTGGGTTAATATTTGATGAGAAGCCTCCAGGAAATATTAGAGCTGTAGGCTAGCCTGAAAAAACTGACAAAAAGTTCTAGAAGTAGGTAACTGCAAACCATTTCCCTGTGGCTGCCATGATTAAGATAAACCAGGAGGTCAGTTCATTTGAAGGAGACTACCTTTTCTTCTTCTGAAATCGCAGTGATGCTGCTATCCAGAATGAAATATTTCAACATCTGAGATTGTTGCCTGGACTAACTTGGGAAACAGTGGGTTTTGCTCAGGCCTCCAAAGTTATTGTTTGTTTGTTTGTTTGTTGAAGACGCTGGGAAGATTGCTCTGCTATTGGTATCTAGATTTAATCTTCTACAATTAGACAGATCTGGGACACTGTATGACACTTATTTTTCTGAGCATTTTTGCTCTTGCACCTGTGAACGATGAGCTATTATATCAAGAAAGACTGCCAAGGCAGCCTCCTGAGGATTAGCCGGCTTGTTTTTAGAACTGAGCAGGAAATAAAAAGAGTCTGAGCATATGTCTTTCCTCCCAGAATTCAGTTCAGGAGTGTGCCAGAAGCAGCTCAGCAGACTTCTGAGATTTTGTTTGTTTCTGTTGGTTTATTTTTTATTCACAGACTATAGCCCAAGCAGGCTTTTAGTTAGAGCCTCAAGGGTGGCTTTTATTCCCTTTTCTACTGTTATTTTTGCTGAGCTTTTTTCTGTGTCAGGTCATCCCTGTTCTATTCAACATTCTATTGTTTTGTGTGTGGTGTGTGTGTTTGTGTGTGTGTGTGTTTGTGAGGGAGGGAGGGAGAGAGAGAGAGAGAGAGAGAGAGAGAAAGAAGGTTCTGACCAGTTCTGGAAAACCAGTAGCAGAAATTATGAGTAGTTCAGAGAACCAGCAAATACCAACTCTGACTGGTCCCTCCCCCATCTATTTTCTGCCTCCTAAGTCCCACCTGATTGGTTGGGTCTTCTTTTGTTGCCCTGCACAGGAGAACAGAGCTGGAAAGCAGGTTAGTGGGGTGTGGAAGGAATGTGATTTGGCAGGATCCTTCTCCTGCCACGTCCACCCAAGCCACGCCCACAGAACCAATCGTAAAAAAAATTGAATCCCACCATTGTTCCAATCAATGTATTAATTAATTTTGAGTGTGCAAAACAAGTGTGCACTTCTTATAACCCACCCAGCCACAGAGAAAACATTCTCTGGGTCATATTTTGGATGCAGCCTTCCAGCATGAAGCACATATTGTCAGGATTAAAAAGCTATGCTTTTTGTTTTTCCAAGTATGACAGACTATCTGTATATGCGGGTGTGATCACATAATAGAAGGCTCTCCCCTCTTGTAGGTTGCCAACACTCAGTGTGAAGATTGGTTTTTTCTGCTAAGGAAAGGTTTTTGAAAGGTGCCAAAGATGTCACTCCTTTCCCTTTGGTGTTGCCACCCAATTTCTGTCTCTTGCGCTCTCCACCACCCCAACTCTCTCTGATCTTGATTCTGAAGAGGCTAAGGACTTGCTCTAAGCAGGCATTTGGAGGGTGAGATGAACTACTTTCTCAGACCACGGGCGCTTATGCTTGCTTGGATTACAGTCTGGGCCGAAAAGCTTCTCACACTGCAACATTATGCTAGAGCTGCACCACACAATATTTTCTGGCTGAAGGTTTCTTGGTGGGAACCCTTCCAGTGGATCAAAGCAGTTCACATCTGCAGCAAAAGGAAGCATTTTGGCTCCTCCTTATAAAAAGCTCCTCCTTTAAATGGATCTCTTGCATGACACTGCCATTTCCAGAGAGCCTAGAGTAGATCCTAGGCAGAGGTGGTATTCAGCAGGTTCTGACCAGTTCTGGAGAACCGGTAGCGGAAATTTTGGAGTAGTTCAGAGAACCGGCAAAGACCACCTCTGACTGGAGATTTTACAGTATCCTTCCCCTGCCACACCCACCAAGCCATGCCCACATTTAATCCCATCACTGATCCTAGTCACTGCAATATGTACCTGAAAGAGATTCTGAGTTGCACAAGTTGTTCTGTATAAAAAATAGTAGACTCCAAATAACTCATTCTGATTGGTTACTAAAAACAAATGGGGATAGGTTCAAAAGGAACCAATCCCCGAAGCCGCAAAAAAAGGCGGCAATATCAAATGAGTGTCATTGGCTACAAGCCGGCAGACAGAAAAGTATAAACATTGGCTTGAGCCAATGTTCCATTTAGCAACTATACTTGAAATAAAGACTTTGTTGTTGGAACCCGGTCTACCTCGTGTTTTTCCGGACAGAACACTGGCAACGAAGGTGGGATCGTCCTAAACGCGAGACTGAGCATGCAGTGACAGACAAGCCAGACAAAGAGCAATGGCCGGAAACAATGTGCCGCCCGCACCCTTCAACCCCAATGAAGAAGATTGGGAATCTTATGTAGACCGTTTCCAGATGTACCTAGAGAGCAATGAGATGGAGGAAATCTCAGACCAGCGAAAAAGAGCTGTCTTCTTGACACACTGTGGGCCTGCAATTTTTAAAATGGCCAAGGCTTTGGCAAAGCCCCGAGATGTCAAACAATTGATGTGGACCGAGCTCCAAAGAACATTAAAGGCCCACTATGCACCAGTGGTGTCAAACCTAATAAAGCGGCACGAGTTTTATTGGAGAGACAAGAAAGAAGGCGAAACCATCGCTGATTTTGTAGCCGCACTATGCCAAATAGGGGGAGTGTGCGAGTTTCTTAACTTAGATGAAGTGATGCGGGATCAAGTGATATTGGGGTTAAGAGACTCAACCATACAGAGCAAGCTACTGAACAAACCCAACATATCAGTAGCCGAAACTATTGCAGAAGCCTCGGCTGCTGAAGCCGCCAAAAAATCAGCAGATAAGATGAAACAAATGAATGCAAGCAACGATGAAAAAAGTCCGGCCAGAGGAAAAAAACAACCTCCCACAACCACTCATTACGATGACATCGAGGAAACGTCAGAATCCGGGGAGGAAGACGACGAAATCCACCGCCTATACGCTAACAAGAAAGGGCGCGAAAATAGAAATCAGCAGGAATGTGCTGGCTGCGGAGGAAACCATCCCCGAGCCGATTGCAGATTCCTCGATGCCATTTGCAGAGCATGCAAGAAGAGGGGGCATATTGAGAAAGTCTGCAGAAACAAAAAGAATTACAGCCCAAAGAGACGAAACGACTCCCCAGCAAAGCCTGAGCCAAGACTCTCCGAGAGAAAGTGGCAGCAAAACAGGCAAGCCACTAACCGGGAGAAAGCATACCAAACTTTCACTATCGGAAGCGCTCAGACGGAAAGCGGGAAGAAAGTAAAAATAGTTGTAAAAATAGAAGACAGCCCCTGCGAGATGGAAGTTGATTCTGGATCATTCCTATCCATGGTGTCATGGGACACCCTCAAAAAACTAATTCCAGACATCAAAATTAAGGAACTCCAGAAGCAAAAACTAACCCTCAAAGATTATCAGGGAAACCGAATTCCTGTAATCGGCCTGGGAAATTTTCGAATCGCTTACAGGCAACATGTCGCAGTACTACCATTAACGATAGTCGACCGAGATCGACCAAGCCTCCTGGGTATCGAATGGTTCGCACCATTGGGCATCAGGATGACCGGAGTAGACTGGGTGGCCGCAACTGACTGGGAAGAAGACCTGATCCGAGAATTCCAGGACGTCTTCGACGGCTCCCTAGGCAGGTATCAGGGAACCCCCATTTCGTTTAATCTAGACCCACAGATAACCCCTAGAAGGCTAAAGGCCAGACAGGTTCCTTTTGCTTTAAAAGCAAAAATAGAGGAACAACTAAATAAATTAATAGATCAAGGGGTTTTAGAACTGGTCGACCACGCTAGATGGGAAACACCAATTGCGACACCAAGTAAGCCAGACGGGTCGGTTCGAATCTGTGGTGACTACAAGGCTACCCTGAACCACGCGCTGCAACAGAGCGCGTACCCGGTGCCAGTTGTGCAACACCTACTGCACTCTCTTGGGGGAGGAAAAGTTTTCGCTAAACTAGACCTGGCACAGGTGTACCAACAGCTCCCAGTAGACCCCTTAACGGCGGAAGCACAAACAATAGTGACTCACAAAGGGGCATTCAAATGTAACAGACTCCAATTTGGAGTAAGCGTAGCCCCAGGCGTTTTCCAGAGCCTCATGGAACACCTGTTAAATGGCATAAAAGGGGTTGTGCCATACTTCGATAACGTCCTAATCTCAGCCAAAGATGCAACACAGCTTAAAAAAAGACTCAAAGAGGTCCTAAATAAATTCAGAGAATCTGGCCTTAAAGTAAAGAAAGAGAAGTGCTGCCTAATGACTGATTGTGTTGAGTTTTTAGGATATTTAATTGATGGAGAGGGCATACACCCCACCGAAAAAAAAGTAAGAGCTATAAAAGACGCACCAGAACCAAAGAATAAAACTGAGCTGCAGGCATTTTTGGGACTGATAAACTTTTATAATGTGTTCCCACCCCAAAAAGCCACAATAGCGGAACCATTACACCGATTACTGGACAAGAAAACAATTTGGACATGGGGGTTTAGAGAAAAAAAAGCTTTCCAAGGAATAAAAGACTTATTAACATCAAACACCATTCTTATCCAGTTTAGCAACACACTGCCATTGACGGTGACCTGCGACACCTCGCCATTCAGAGTCAATGCCATCCTGAGCCACCAATTGCCTGATGGAAGAGAGGTACCCGTCGCATACTATTCAAAGACCCTGTCCAAAACCGAGCGTAATTAAAGTCAGTTGGACACAGAAGCTCTAGCAATTGTCGCAGGAGTAAAATGCTTCCACGAGTACCTATATGGAAGAACTTTTCAAATCGTAACAGACCACAAACCGCTACTAGGAATTTTGGTGGGAAACAAGCCCACACTGAATATTCTGTCCCCACGAATGACTAGATAGTCAGAGTTCCTAGCCGCCTATTCCTATACTCTGACACATCGCCCAGGGAAACAAATTTCCCATGCAGATGCTTTGAGCAGAGCACCATTGCCATCAACAGAGGAAGACCCGGCACCAACGATGACAGCATTGCAGATAGAGACTTGCCCCGATCTACCCATATCTGTGAATGATGTTGCCAGAGCCACCGCAAAAGACCCATTGACTGCCCACGTACTTAACTGGGTAGGTAGAGGCTGGCCGGAAAACCAAAAAAACTGAGAACTTTAAACCTTTCCAGACCAGACAAACTGAACTCTCAATCCAAAAAGGTTGTTTATTGTGGGGTGATCGGGTAATTATTCCTAACAAATTACAAACCAAGGTACTGGGTATGCTTCACGAAGGCCACCCGGGAATAGTCAAAATGAAAAGCCTTGCTAGAAGTTATGTCTGGTGGCCGGATATAGATAGGGACATCAAATACTGGATAAACTCGTGCAATAAATGCCAAAAAATCAGGCCGTCCCCACCAAAAGCACCCATAAGAGACTGGGAAACCCCAAGAGGCCCCTGGTCACAAATCCACATCGATTTTGCAGGTCCTACCAAGGGGCATAAGTTTCTGATTGTCGTGGATGCATACTCTAATTGGCTGGAAGTAAAAATTATGCCATCTACGACAACAGAAACCGTCATAAAAAAACTTGACAAACTCTTTGCAACCCATGGCCTACCGGACGTCCTAGTGTCCGACAATGGGCCACAATTAACCAGTCTCCAATTCGAGCAATACCTAGCCTCCCTTGGTATAAGACATGCCTAACCGCGCGGGTCCATCCGGCTGCAAACGGTAGGGCAGAGAGAATGGTCAGGTTTACCAAGGAGGGTTTAGAAAAAATGGACACTGGGGATATCCAAACTAAAATAAATTGATTACTCACTCTCCAACATATCACACCCAGTACTACAACCAACAAAACCCCAGCAGAATTACTGATGGGAAGGAAACTAAGGTCGCATCTAGACAGATTGCACCCAAATTTCACACCAGAAACCCCCCCCTGACTCCTCCACTCGATTCAGGACTTTTGCGATAGGTGACTTAGTTTATGCAAAAAATTTTACCGGGGACCCATTATGGCTACCCGGACAAATTACACAGATAACAGGCCCCAAATCCTACCGACTAACGGTAGACGACGGCAGGGAATGGAAGCGGCACATAGACCAGCTTCGCTCCCGAAACATAGAACAAAATGCAAACACACAACCACACATAGAAAAACACGACTAAATTCAAACCAAAGAGGGGGGGGAAATGCGAGAAATCAATAAAGAACCGTTTAAATTAAACTCCGAAAACAATAACAAGCAGAAAGAGCAAATAAAAGACTCACTGTTTGAAGAAAGTTGTGAGAAGAGTCCATCCAAGGGGGCCAGCCAGGCCAACTCGACCTGCCCGGAGGAAACGGGAGGAAGCGGCAAAACCGCCGTCCTAAGAAACTCAGGCGGCAGTAAAATGGCTGACTCACCCTTCCAGATGGTTCCATGGAGAAGGACTGAAGACACAGCAACCCCATCCGAACCGGTCGAAGTCTCCAATGATAATGAACCGCGCAAGTCCAGTCGAGTCAAGAGAAGCCCCACCTACCTACGCGACTACGTCACCACGTAGGACTGAACTAAGAGGGGAGGGGTGTTCTGTATAAAAAATAGTAGACTCCAAATAACTCATTCTGATTGGTTACTAAAAACAAATGGGGATAGGTTCAAAAGGAACCAATCCCCGAAGCCGCAAAAAAAGGCGGCAATATCAAATGAGTGTCATTGGCTACAAGCCGGCAGACAGAAAAGTATAAAAGGGCTGTCGCGGCTTGAGCCAATGTTCCGTTTAGCAACTATACTTGAAATAAAGACTTTGTTGTTGGAACCCGGTCTACCTCACGTTTTTCCGGATGGAACACGAGTCATTTGGGTCTTTTCTCAGATTACCTGCAAATATATAAAGAGAGAAGTATTCGTGTTTATTATCTAACACTGATCACCTATTCCAAGGCCATTTAAAGCAGCATTTTTTTCAACTTCGGCAACTTGAAGATATGTGGACTTCAATTCCCAGAATTCTCCAGCTAGCATGCTGGGAATTGAAGTTCACATATCTTCAAGTTGTCAGGATTGAGAAAGACTGATCTAAGAATGGCTTGGAAACAGCAATGCAAGTGGCACTTCTTTTATATATTCTTTTTGTATATTCTGATAATTTGTATATTATCAAATATTATGTCCTGCTTCTGAATGCTGGTCATTCTTTCATTTGTTTATTCCAAACTGAGCATTCTGTTCTCTTTCTACCACCTCTCTTTCATAGTCTTTTTTTCAACTCTACTTGCCTCCAGAGCCATTTGTATTGGACCGTGAGATTGAGCCAAACCGTGAGATTGCATTTAATGGATAAGCAATTGAGATCTGCAGACAGCAGGCAGGGTATAAATCTTCAGAATAAGCAAGTGAATGCTTTCACAAATCTTGTGACCACACCCACTTGTTCCTCATGTTAGCCACAGTCTTGGCTGGCAGCGCTCATCAAGATGAGTTTTGTGATTAGAAATGGAAGCCTCTATTAAAAAAAAAAAAGTAGTTTAGAGAGAGAAGTGCCTGGTGGAAGGGATCCGTTCCCTTTTTTCCTCTTGCCATCAGGAATTCTTTAATTAGGCCAAAGGAGGGCAGTCTCTCCATCAGAGATCCAAAAATAGAAGGTTGGTAATTGGAGGGCTTAGGTGGGTTGGGAGAGAGTTATGAATCTGACATGCCTTTCATTCCAGACACTAATTTGTCTGTGATAATAACATGTCAGAAACTGAGAAAACAGCACCCTTGGAGTTATTATGTCTTGACTAAATACACTGAGATCAAGAGCAGAGAAGATTTTTATTTCATAATCACACTTTTGACATCTTTAAATTGCCAGGATGAAACTAAAGGGTATGACTCCTTTGATTTCTTCAGGTTCATGCTGTTTGGCCTTGGGACAGAGGCACCTCTATTGAAGGATGAATCCCAGCAACTGGGACAGAGAGCCATTGCTCATCTCTTCAGCATTTATGCTCATGGCTTCCATAGGATTCTGTTTTGTCCTCTATGCTTTCTTCTCAATGACACAAAAACATTGAGTAACATCGTTCACTTTGGAGGATTGAAGGGCCATCGGTATAAAGATGTCATTCGGCTGTATTTTTCCTTTTATCTAATTCAACGGAGACAGAGAAAATATTAAATTGGCATCTATGCAGAGCAACGCACTAGAGGAGGACTAATAAACTGAGAGTCAGTCAAGGATGAACTTATTAATAATGTGTGATTTGTTAACTTGGATGAGCGCATCCCTCTTTACATGGCATATACTCTTCTGTAACTGCAAAGAGACTTTAGACATATTAAGCTGCCATATCAGTTGGATCATTATCAGGGCTTATGGATCCATGCTCCAATAATCTCTGGGATGGATGGGCATGAGGTTGCTTCTCAAGAGGTTCTGAAACAATAATTTTATCAGTCATAATAGTTTCAAAACTGCTAGCTAAGTAATTATACTTAAAAGACCATATAAATCCACCAGAGGTACAAAAGAATGCCATTACATATTCTGTTAAGATGGGTTTGAGATTTGCTGATCTGCACCTCTCTAATTACTTGATCACTCACTCATTTTATACTTCTGGTATAATAAGGTTACCAGTCAATCTTTGTTTTAAAAAAAATTCTCTGAAGTGTCCAGTAAGGTGAAAACTAATAAAAATGATATTGTTTTGAATTGATCTTAATGTGAAATCAGTTCAATGCCATATTATTGTTATTACTTTTCAGAAGTAATACATAGATGCAGAATCCCAGATTGCTCACTGTAACATTTGATGCAATGTTCAGGGCACTTTCTGATCAGATCTGTTTGGCTGTTTTCCCATTTTAAGGTTTAATGAGATGAATATAGAATTTAGTGGAATCCAGCCTAATTCCATTTGTTGGCCTTTCCTGCTTTTACCAAGTTGTTTGGTCCAGGACTGATACATTAAATTCATTTCTATGAGAATCCACATTAAAAAGATATCATAATGTCAGGCACAAAAGGTCAGGTACACATGTGAAGGCCCAATTAAATTGATTTATAGCTAATCATGCCCATACTAAGCAATCTTCTCAACTGTTTGGTAAGCATCTGCATGGAGTTAAATAATGGTCAATGGAACTCAAGAGTGGTTGGACTTCGTTCATTTGTGGCTACATAGAGATTCTAGGTTGATTCCCTTTTTTAATGCTGCCACTCCTTCTCCTACACACAATGACACTATTCTTCTCATAAAGATGAGAGGGTGGAAATCATTGGATGCTGAATAACTGAATATGATAGCACATAACAAACTTTCCATTCCTGGGCATGGTGTTCAAGCGTGCAGTGCAAAATCAGATGCAACTATTCTGGAAAATAATGTTTTTTTCTAGATTCATTTTCAGTCAGGATTTAGGCTGGCTTGGGCACTAAAGCAATTGCACATCTCAGTCTAAAGCCCATGTCACACTGAACCAACGGATGCAAAGAGGATGTAAAACGGACAAAAAAACTTGCCATCCGTTGGTTAACGTGATGTATCCGTTCTGTACTCACTGCCTCCGTTTGGCTTCCTCTCTATCCGTCCAGCATCCGTTTATGGATGTTTCATCTGCACCAAAAGTTTTGGGCTGCCTAAAACTTTTGCACGGAAAATGTATCCAGTTCGTCTGTTCTGCATCTGCTACGCATCTGTTACGCATCCGTTACGCATCTGTTATGCATCCACTATATCCGCTAGGCATCCGTTCCGCATCCGTGCAACGCGCATCCACCCGGACATACGGAAAGTGCATGGCACTTTCAGAACAGCAGCCCAGCGGTGCAGACCTCTGCAGCCTTCATCTGCCTCTTCCTCTTCCACAGCATCCAGTCATGTCCACCATGGATTGTAACAAAGTCCTTTCGGCAGCCACCATCGTTCTGCAACAGTGCGAAGCCATCTGCAGGCTCTGTGGACACTACTGCGAGAAGAAAAGGAACCACCCAAAAAGAGTCTGGGTCCAAAGATGGTTCACCAGTAGAGCGGAGGACAGACTGTACAACAAGCTGATGGTGGAGCTCAGGAGCAAAGACACTCGGGCGTTCCAGAACTTCATGAGGATGCCTCCAGCCATGTTTGACGAAGTTGTGCAGCACCTGACACCCAGGTTGACCAAGGCAAACACCAGCTTCCAGCCCAGCCTGGAACCTGGGCTCAAGGTGGCACTCACTCTGTGCCACCTGGCCTCAGGGACCTCCTACAGGAGCATGCAGAACAGCTGGAGGGTGCCATCCAACACCATCAGCATTGTGGTCAGAGAAGTGGTGCAGGCCATCATCGAAGAATACAAGGAGGAGCTCCTCCAGTACCCCTCCACTGAAGAAGGATGGAAGAAAGTTGCAGAGCAGTGGTATTAGAAGTGGAACTTCCCCCACACTGTTGGAGCCATAGATGGCAAGCACGTGGCCTGCAAATCTCCAGCCAAGTCGGGGTCCACTTATTTCAACTACAAGGGCTTCTTGAGCATCATCCTCTTTGCCATGGTCGATGCTGACTACAAGTTCATGTACATCGATGCTTCAGGCAGCGGCTCATGTTCAGATGCCAAGGTATACAACGCCAGTGACCTCAAGGAGGGGCAGGAAGGCAACCTCATCATGGGCTTTCCAGATCCAGACCCCCTGCCCAACGACATGGAAGATGTGCCCTACTTCATCGTGGGGGATGACAACTTCTCCCTCACAACCTACCTCATGAAGCCCTACACCTCCAGACTCCTCACCCGTGAAGAGAGGATCTTCAACTACAGGCTGTCCAGGGCAAGGCGGGTGGTGGAGAACACTTTTGGCATCCTGGCCAACAGGTTCCAGGTACTTCTCACCACCATGCAGCATTGCCCAGAGACCGTGAGGAGGATCATGGAAGCTTGCTGCATCCTGCACAATCTCATGCGCACCCGCTACCCAGTCTTGCAGAACAGGCTCGTGGACCTCCAACAAGCCAATGGGTTCATGGAGCCTGGGGAATGGAGGCAAGGGCGAAACACTGAGGATGTGCTAGGCCCCAACAGAGCCTCAAATGAAGCGAAGAAGCAGCGCAACCTCCTGAGACAATGGTGCAACTCCCCATCTGGAGCAATGGAGTGGCAAGACAGGATGGTAGATGCTTAATGGATGCTTCCTTCATCCTGTCTCATCACACGGATGAGATTGTGCCAGGTATGTTTGGTTGGCCTACAATGAACAGGGCGTTTAATAAAGAGTTGTGTTTATGTTGACATGTGTGGATAATTGATTACATTATTATTGATAATAAAGGGCCATAGGTGTGGCACCTGGGAGGGTGGACCATACAGTCCCACTATGCTTACACTGGAGGTTTATCTATCCCCACAGCTATTACCCATACCAAAGGTATCCCTGCCCATCCCACAGCTATCTTAACCCATCCCACAAGCATGCAAAGGCTTAAACCATTTCTAAAAGTTTCCAGCAAGACTTTATACAAAAAAGAAATGAAGCAAGTGTGTGAATCATAAATAGACTTTACTAACAACAAGCTATAAGACAAAAAAGAATCTCTGGCACTCCTCTTGGTCGCTCAGTCTCAGGGGTGAAGGGTCCAGGTGCTGTGGAGGTGGCTGGTGCTGGAGTGCTTGTCATCAGCTCCTCCAGAAGCAGAAGCAGCAGAAGCGCCAGCCCCAGAAGAGTGAGCCCGTGCTGCAGAAGCCCCAGCATAACCAGAGTGAGGGCCAGGGGGCGGGATGGTAGCCCTGTCCCTCTTGCCAGGGCTGGCAGCAGATGGCTGAGGCTTGCTGTGCTTCCGCATGGTTGTGGGGTTGCTGGCTGGCAGGGAGGCTGGCAGGAACCAAGGCTGGCAGAAAGGCTGGCAGGGAGGCTGGCAGGCAGGCTGGCAGGCAGGCAGGCACCAAGGCTGGCAGGCAGACATGAACCAAGGCTGGCAGGAAGGCAGGCAGCAAGGCTGGCAGGGAGGCTGGCAGCAAGGCTGGCAGCAAGGCTGGTAGCAAGGCTGGCAGCAAGGCTGGCAGGCAGACATGCAGGCAGGGCAGGCAAGGCAGCCAATCCGTCTGGCAGCAGGTCTTTCCTCTGAATGGCGACCTGCTTCCGAGCTTCTTCCGTTATATCCGCGGGGCTGATGCAATGCATCCTCCCCGCATGCGCAGTGAACGCCAGGCATCCATTAGGCTTCCGCTGTGCATCCGCTGTGCATCCGCTTTATCCGTTCGGCGTCCGCTGTGCATCCGCTGTATCCGTTCTGCGTCCGCTTTGCTGAGGCCCCCTGGAAGCCCTGCGGATGTGCCACCCACTCCCATCCGCTTCCATCCGCTTCCATCCACTAGGCTTCCGTTCCGCATCCGCTTTGCATCCGCCCTGCGTCCTCCCCGCATCCATGTTATCTGTCCTGGTTATGCAAATTTTCGCCCCTTTTGAGAGCGGATAACAACGGATGGGACATTTTTCTCGTCCGTTGTGTCTGTTTTGCATCCGTTGGCCAGTGTGACATGGGCTTAAGCTAGGTAAATATTTCCTATCCTGCTTCTGGTGATTCTTAAACCAGTTGCAGTCTTAACTGTAGTGGGTTGGCAACAGATCTGGGCCAGTGCTCATTCTGGACTAGGACCCCTTTATGGCCTTACATATGGTTAGTCATATACTTCTTGTCCTTTCATCTACATATGGAAGGCAAGCCTTGCTGACTGGCTCATGTGTGAACTAGTCTACCAGTGTTTGTTCTTACTCGTCTCTGGGTCTTTCCTTTTCTTTCCCAGATGTTTGCACACATGGATGCCTTCATACATTTTTCCCACAATTATTCATTCGACCTAAAGCAGTTTCTTTTCTTCACCCACCATATGATATTATTCTTGCTCTGATGTTACCATAACCAGAACAACAAGGGAATTATTGTTCTTTCATCCTAGTTCTCATTTATACCTCCACAGAAAATGTATAGCAAGGAAAAAGTGATAATTTATTTCTCTCATGAAATGAAAAGATTTAAAAATGTACAAATAAAGGGAAAGAAGTTTTGTACTGCTGCAGACAGTAAAGAAAAGTAAAGCTACATTGATGGAATTGTACAAGTCTGAAAATATAATTCTCCCACCCACTCTGTCTCTGTACACTCCGAAAACTTGGGGAATCTCTTCTCAGCCTCTTCTCCACCCATTATCCAGTTGCAGGCTATGCTATCTCTTATTTTATCATTCCCTTAGCAATATCTCTTTGCCCAGACTCCCAAAGTCTTTACCTAATGCCACCACATCTCACTGCTATCCACTACAACTATCAACTGGGTACATTCTTTCAAATATATAAAGATTTGGAAGCATTACTGCTTCAGACAAGAAGGCGGTGGAGAGAGTGGTGAGGATGGCAGAGAAGAGTGTTGGTAGTTCACTTCTATCTATCCAGGACACAAGATATACACGATGCTTGACCAGGATCCACAGGATTGTCTGGGACTCTACACATTCTCTTCATCACCTGTTTTCCTGGTTACCATCTGGGAATAGGTTTCATGATATCCGAAGCAGACATCCAGATTCAGTCACAGTTTTGTTCCACACAGTATCAGTCTTGTGAACTCTCAAGTTTTAATGTATGTATGTATGTATGTATGTATGTATGTATGTATGTATGTATGTATACACTTTTGAGAGCAGTGAACATAATTTCATTTTTAATGTGTGCCAGTGTGCCCTCAGTAAATAATGACACTAAAGATTATCTATCTGTCTTAAAATGTTATTGGTACAATGTCTTTTCATCAGATCTAAGTGAGTTGATGGAAACAATCAATGCCTGGCTGTAGTAATGGCCTGTTTGAGGTCTAATTAACTGAAGATCCATACATCCAGGCAAGAAAAACATACAATTAGTGAGCGCCCTTCAATTTCTTATACAAGGGACAGCAACCCTTCTAAAAGATTAGACTAGTCCCTTTAGTGATCCTTCAGTGCAAAGATTGTAGCAGGTTCTGACCAGTTCTGGAGAACCGGTAGAAGAAATTTTGAGTTGAGAGAACTGGAAAATACTGCCTCTGATTGGAGATTTTATAGTATCCTTCCCCTGCCACACCCACCAAGTCACATCCACAGAACCGGTAGTAAAAAAAAATTGAATCCCACCACTGCTTCAGTGTTCATGTACACTAATATTTCAGATTGATTTGGAGATTTATAATTTGGTAAAAGGAACCAAAAGATCAAATGCAACAGAAAATACACTCCAAGGGGGAAAAATGTTTCTCTAGGGCAGTTCTCCCCAAGTGACAGTCTCCCTATCTGCTGAACTACAATCTCACAATAGCTGTCAGCAAAGACAAAAGGCAGCTGTGACAACTGAGAGTTGCAGACTAATGAATATGGAGGATGCAGATGGAGGAAGCCTAGGCTGAGAGAGATATATAATGCATATGTTTCATCTCAATAGATTAATATCTGCCCTGTGTTTGTGTACATAATGAGTCCTTGTGCACTGCAGCATCTGAGAGTTTCCATCAGATATTTGAAGCTATAAATAATACTCCAGCACTTTTTTTCCAGTAATAATAAATATCACCAAGAGTTTCTTTAGCATGAACTGTTAAAATTGCTTAACAGTGATTCTATGTAAGATAGTGACAGTGAGGGAGTGCATTTAATGTTCCCCTTTCTTTTTGAAATATAGCCTCAACTATTTTGAAGGAATGAAAGCTACCTGGTTATTCCCAGCTTTTTCCTTTAAAAAAAAAAAAAAACTATAGTTACATTCTATGTTTACAGCTGTATGCAACATCTGAAAGACCTAAAGACATTTTAGCTTCTTATAATATATATTTTCAAAGGTGGTATTCAGTAGGTTCTGACCAATTCTAGAGAACCGGTAGTGAAAATTTTGAGTAGTTCGGAGAAATGGCAAATACCACCTCTGATTGGCCCCGCCCCCATCTGTTCTCTGCCTCCCGAGTCCCAGCTGATTAGCTGGGTCTTCTTTTATTGCCCTGCACAGGAGAATGGAGCTGGAAAGCAGGTTAGTGGTGTTCTATATGTAAAGTGGGTGACTCCAAATCTGCAAACCTGATTGGTCAAATAAAATAAGCATTGGATTGGTTCACTAGGAACCAATCCAAAGAGCTGCTAAAAGGCGGCAAATTTAAACAACTGCCATTGGCTGCAAGCAGGCAAGCCAGCCTGTATAAAAGGCTGGCCTCGGCTTCAGCCAAGTGTTCCTATTTACTAACTAGTTGAAGAATAAAGTATTTGTTGTTGGAACCCGGTCTACCTCGTGTGTTTTCCGAACAAAACACTGGCGACGAAGGTGGGATCATCCTGAACGAAAAAATCTGCAAGCGGTGATAAGAAGTCCAGATTACAACCAAGATGTCTGGAAACAACGCACCGCCCGCACCCTTCAATCCCAACGAAGAGGATTGGGATTCCTATGCTGATCGCTTCCAAAGGTATTTGGAGAGCAATGAAATGGAAGACATTTCAGAGCAACGCAAGAGAGCGGTATTCCTGACGCACTGCGGGCCAACAGTTTTCAAGATGGCAAAGGCCCTTGCGAAGCCCCGGGACGTTAAACAGCTAACGTGGACAGAATTGCAAAGAGTCCTCAAAGCACACTACGCTCCAATGGTGTCAAACTTAATAAAGCGACATGAATTTTACCGCAGAGACCAGAGAGAGGGAGAGACCGTCGCCGATTTCATCGCTGCCCTAAGACAATTAGGGGGTGAGTGTGAATTTTTGAACATTGACGAAGCAATGAGGGATCGCGTGGTGTTGGGCCTGAGAGACTCGACCACACAGAGTAAATTACTCAACAAGCCCAACATCACCGTTACCGAAGCCATCGTAGAAGCCACAGCCGCTGAAGTCGCGAAAAAATCTGCCGTAGCCATGAAAAAGATGAACACATACAGCGAAGAAACACCAAACAAAGACAGAAAGCAGCCTGCCACCACAACCCACTACGAAGAGTTGGGAAAAACAGTTGAATCGAGTGAAGAAGACGACGAGGTCCACCATTTGCTCATGAACAGAAAAGAGCGCGAAAGAAGAAATTGGCGGGAATGTGCTGGCTGCGGAGGAAACCATCCCCGAGCCGAATGCAGATTTCTCGATGCCATCTGCCGGCATTGCAAGAAACGAGGGCACATCGAGAAGGTCTGCAGGAACAAAAAATACTACAGCCCGACGAGACGCAGAAATTCCCCAACACGAGCTGAGCCTAAACGAGCTGAGAGAAAGTGGCAACAAGAGAAGCGAGCCAATACACACCAAACTGTCATTATACAGAGCGCTCAGACGGAAAGTGGGAAGAAAATTAAAGTCATCGTGAAAATCGAAGGAAAACACTGCAAGATGGAAGTGGACTCGGGGTCCTTCCTCTCCATGGTATCGTGGGACACAATAAAACAGCTAGTCCCAGGTATCAAACCCAAAGAATTGAAGAAGCAGCACCTAACCCTCAAGGACTATCAGGGAAACCAAATCCCTGTGGTAGGCATGGGACAATTCCGAGTTGCCTACAAACATCACGTCAAGGTGCTTCCGCTGACCATAGTCGACCAAGACAGACCAAGCCTCCTGGGCATCGAATGGTTCGCGCCATTGGGCATCGGGATGACCGGGGTCGATCGAGTGACTACAACCAGCTGGGAAGACAACCTCATCCGAGAATTCCAGGACGTTTTTGACGGCTCACTTGGCAAGTATCGGGGAAATCCCATTTCTTTCAATCTAAACCCCCAAATAGCCCCATGAAGAATAAAAGCCAGGCGAGTTCCTTTTGCACTAAAGGCAAAAATAGAGGAACAGCTGGACAAATTAATAGCCCAAGGGGTGTTAGAACCTGTGGACCATGCCAAGTGGGAAACGCCTATTGTCACACCAATAATACCTGACGGGTTCATTAGAATCTGTGGTGACTATAAGGCTACCCTGAACCACGCATTACAACCAAGCGCATACCCGGTGCCAGTAGTCCAGCATTTGCTTCATTCCCTGGGAAAAGGCAAAGTTTTCGCCAAACTTGACTTGGCACAAGCCTATCAACAACTCCCAGTGGACCCAGAAACAGCAGAAGCACAGACTATAGTCACCCATAAGGGCGCATTCAAATGTCACCGGCTCCAATTTGGAGTAAGCGTGGCCCCTGGCGTTTTCCAAAGTCTGATGGAATGCCTCCTAAATGGCATACAAGGAGTCGTTCCCTATTTTGACGACGTCCTAATCTCGGCCAGAGATGAAACTCAATTAAGGAAAAGACTCAAAGAAGTATTAACTAAGTTTAGGGAATCTGGCCTCAAGGTAAAAAGAGAAAAGTGCTGTTTAATTAAGAATAGCGTCGAATTCCTGGGCTACTCAATAGACGGAGAGGGTATCCACCCTACAGACAAAAAAGTTAAAGCAATCAAAGAGGCACCTGAACCAAGAAATAAAACTGAACTACTTATGGGGCGAAAGTTAAGATCTCACCTTGATTGGTTACACCCAAATTTTACCCCAGAAACCCCCCCTGACTCCTCTACATGGTTTAGACAATTCGAAATAGGCGATTTGGTATACGCTAAAAACTTCACCGGGGACCCGGTATGGCTACCAGGACAGATTACCCAAATCACAGGCCCCAAATTCTACCGATTAAAAATAGAGGATGGCAGGGAATGGAAGCAGCACATAGACCAGCTTCGATCCCGAATTATAGAGAGAACCACAGACTTACAAACATTCACCGAAAAAACCAGTGAATTGAAAACCAAGGTGGGGGGGGAAAGGCGAGAAATAAATAAAGAACTGTTTAAAACCAAACCCAATGAAACATACGAACAAAAAGAGCAAATAAAAGACTCACTGTTTGGAGAGACTTGCGTGAAGAGCCCATCGGAAGGGGCCAGCCAGGCCAGCTCGACCTGCCCGGAGGAAACGGGAGGGAGCGGCAAAACCGTCAGCCTAAGAAACTCAGGCGGCGGTAAAATGGCTGACTCACCCTTCCAGACGGTTCCAGGGAGAAGAACGGACTACACAGCAGCCCCATCCGAACCGGTCGAAGTCTGCACTAAGAATGAACCGCGCAAGTCAAGTTGAGTCCAGAAAAGCCCCGCCTACCTGCGAGACTACGTCACCACGTAGGACTGAACTAAGGGGGGAGGGGTGTTCTATATGTAAAGTGGGTGACTCCAAATCTGCAAACCTGATTGGTCAAATAAAATAAGCATTGGATTGGTTCACTAGGAACCAATCCAAAGAGCTGCTAAAAGGCGGCAAATTTAAACAACTGCCATTGGCTGCAAGCAGGCAAGCCAGCCTGTATAAAAGGCTGGCCTCGGCTTCAGCCAAGTGTTCCTATTTACTAACTAGTTGAAGAATAAAGTATTTGTTGTTGGAACCCAGTCTACCTCGTGTGTTTTCTGAACAAAACAAGTGGGATGGGGAGGGATTGGGTTTTTACAGTATCCTTCCCCTGCCATCCCCACCAAGCCATACCACACCCACCAAGCCATGCCCACAGAACTGGTAATAAATTTTTTTGAATCCCATGGCTGTGTATTTTGGCATCTTACTTTGACAACAAGGTATGCATTTGATCTTAAAATACTGCTTTGAACCTAAATGAGAGTTTTATATGCATTTTTCACATATCATTTGAGCAGAAGTGCACTGGATCTGAAAATGCAAAGCTCTAAAAATAGAAAGATAACTGCTTTATAAACCTCACCCATAACATTATGCAGCTATATATATACTGTAACATTAAAACCTGGGATTTTGAGGGCTTCTAATCATTCATTTAAAATTGAGTGGTAACTTAATGTTGACAATTAGATAGCTCATATTTTCAACAAACATCCAAATAAAGGCAATGTTGGGGGAAGAGTAGCAGGCCTTGTCATTATTAAGGCTCCCTGAGCTCTGTTATGGCAGAGAGTGGTTTCAAAAACAGAATGAGAATGGATGGTAGGAAACAGCTTCTTTCCTGGGGTCCCAACTTGTCATTATATTAGTATAAGCAAGGTAGATAAGTCAAAGAAAATATGCTAACTAAGCATTATATATAATCACAATACATCTATGACTCTGGTGCTGTAGTCTCAGGAGGAAGTCTCATTGCCTAAGTTGCAATAGAAGACATGGCTCATGAATTTTGATTGCAATAAAAACTGGTAGATAGTCAGCCTACTGATATAGTTTTTTTCCCCCCTGATTACAACCTTCTCATTCCTACAAGTTTCTCAGAGCAGCACATTAGATGAAGTATGGCATGATGTCCTCCTCCCTTCCCCCTAAAATATAAAATGGCTGAGTTCAATAAATGTTTCCTGTTGAAGGTGTTGCATAGTAGGCAGAAGGTTACAAAGTTTGCAGGCAGCTTTTTAAAAATGCATTTCTTTCGTTGGTATTGGAGCTGCAGGCTTTAGTTGCTGTAATTGGGAGATGAATCAACTGTAGTGCACTGATCTCTGGGGGCTAAGAACTGAATCTCAAAGCAGTACCAGAGCAAATCTTTATTATTTTTTTGAGGCTAAGTTGCTTCTTGTATATTACTAAAAATGAATTTATTAAGAACAAATTTTCCTTTAATGGCAAGTAAACTAAACATTTTAAGTAAACTAAACATTCAAAAAAAAAACCTCTATCCTGAGACAGGGTAATGAATAAATGATTTAATTTAAAATTATGTGTTTAAAAAATAATCACATACACACAAACGTATATATCCTCTGTGTACTTAATTAATTAAACACTCAGTTGGTTCCAAAGGAAGATGAACCTTGCAATCCTATTTGTGTCTACTTGGAAAAGGAAAAAAAAACACCTTGAGATCAATGATGTTTACTAATAATAGGGGAATTGTATATTGCAGACTAAATCTGTGAAACTGTATTATGAAACTTGGCTGTTTTTACAACTATAAATGAATGGAAATGTGTACAGAGAATACACCATATCTAGGCTAAGCCGGATAAGGATGCCATGGTGACCATTTATTTGGTTATTGAAGGTGTGCCTGGATAAAAATAAAGCCATTTGTTCCTTCCTAAAACAGGAATAATTAATTCCTCTAGCAGCCTCTTCAGGTAGAATGAAGGAAACAAAATTAGAAATGTTGCAGAGTTGAAGTCTGCATTATTGATGTGCAGCCCAAATCCCCCGCTGATTTTGAAAAAGCATCAGCAGAGCCTGTATGAATCTGAAATCAAACACAGCTTTGTGGACTATTCTTTTTTTCTTTCTCTTTTTTCAAAACCCCTTTCCCTCCTTATTGTTCTCTAAGATTTCCCATCAAACACTCTGAAACTGAATTAAGACTTTGAAAGCAGCCCTTAGCTTATTCTTGCTGAGCACTTGAAAGTGTGAGGTCACATGTGGAAAAAAAAGCTACCGTGTGGTAGCTTGGATTCTCATAGTTTATTATTCCCATTCACCTTGGCAATGTGTAAGGTGACAGTCAGAGTATAAGGTTTGACATCACAGAAAAGAAACAGCTGGGAAGAATGCAGTGAAACTCTTGATTCCATATTTTCTCTGCCAAAAGAATCTCAATTAATACAGCAAACTCTACTCTTGCTGTTTTAGTTGCCTAATATCTTCAAGCAAAGTACCCCCCCCCCCGGGAGAATTAAATCTGCCAGGCTTAAGCCTAATAATTTTACAGTGACAACACTACAAAAAGGGACACATGTTTTTGGTACTGATGTTTATTCCATTTGCTGCAAGGGCAAAATACCAAGAATGAATTCCAAGACTTTAAGTCCATGACTTTAACTGAAATGTGTCTGTGCTATTAAATGTTTAATAACACTATTTTTCCTTGAATATTACTTAGAAAAGATAATCGCTGTCAAATTTCCTTGCCAACGGTTCTAATTTAGAAAGATTCCCCTTATAAAGATTCGACAACCATTTGTCTGAAATGGTATAGGACTGACTATGGGGTTCAACTAGAAGATCTCCAAGATCCCTTCTAACTCTGATATTCTATTATAAGCAATTGATTATTTGTATGATGTATTGGGAGATGGAAGAGGCAGGACACTGATCAGTAACAAACAGCCCTTTATTCAGTAGATCAGTACAACCCAGCAACTTGCCTGTCTGACAGCTCACCCTTTCATAGAGAACTGTCAGACAGCTCAACCAACGAGATTCAACTATTTTCCCGCCGGAATGGTGAACCTGAGTGAAGCCTACGTTCCTTGATTTCACTCCCTTATAAGAGTATTCAACAATTGTTTAAAGTTTTGGGGGGGAAATTGCTGTAGATTTGACACTGCTATCTGAACCACCTTACCTTCAGCTGATTCTGTCCTTCCAGGCTGTATAATTACAAGCATTGGTATTCTTAACATGCATTGGTCTTATTTTTAATTGAGCATTTTAAAATTCTAGGGAGTTGCATTGTCTATGGAGATTCTCAATCATCCAGGTTATGGCTGTCCCAAAGGTACTTTTTCAAGAGGCAACTGAACTTTCTTGCTTTTCTTTGAAGATGTTTCACTTCTCATCCAAGAAGGTTCCTCAGCTCTGACTGGGTGGTGAGGAATGGAAGAATTTATATTCCTTGCAGATAGTTGGTCCTTTGCATTCTTTTAGAGAGCTGTTGAGGCCACTTGGAGGTTTATCTGTGTCTACAGGGTCACCGAAGTAGTGCAAATGGGTATGGACTGTGGAGCCTTCTTAGAACTGCTGAAAGGACTGTGTTATAGACTGGAGATAAATGATGTCATATCCCTACCCCTCTGTTGAGAGACAGTTATTCAGTTTTGACATAGATGGCTTCTTTGATCCCTCTTTCAAAGCAGTGGTCCTCTCTGTCCAAAATGTCTACTTTGCTGTCTTCAAAAGGGTAGCCTTTGTCTTCTAAATGCAGATGGACTGCTGAATCTTGTCCTGATGGCTTTGTTTTCCTATGTTGTGCCATGCATTTATGTTATCAGCAGCATCAATTCTGTCACCTACAACATTTCAAAACATCTAACCACCTTATTAGCTCAGTGATTCTCTAAAATGATGCAAATGACCAGCTTGTCTGCAAGCATATTCCATATTCCATTCCCCACCATCCAGTCAGAGCTGAAGAAACTTCTTGGATGAGAAGTGAAACTTCTTTTTTTAAAAAAAACACTTTTGGGATGACCAGGGTTAGGGTTAAGGCATTTGCAATATTTTTCATAAGTATGGCACTGTTCAGGGATCCTTCAAGTTAAAAAGTTACATATAAATATGATTAATAATGAGAAAGTAGTAACAGAAAACCAGAGGACATCCAACTAAGCTGAACTAAAGTATAACAAACAAATTTAACATTATACTAGTAGAAACAGACGATCTTGGTACTGTGAAGCTTTCTTTAGTAAAGAATTCCATATTACAGCCTCAGAAAAAGGGGACATCCCAAAGGAGAAGTAGTAATGAATTTATTTATTCATTCAAATAAATGAATTTATTCATCTTTTCTCCTCCGCCACAGTGAAACTCAATTGGCTCATTGAATTAATTTTAAGCCATTGGCTCACAGCCATCAAAGCTAAGGGTGAGAGTGAGTTCTGACAACATCTGAAGCAAACAGCCTGAAAACAGATTCGTGTATTTCGCCTGCAAAGCAAAGATGGAATCTCATTTCTCTTGCCCCAAAGAGAAAAGATTTAAGGATTGAAACATCCACTGCTGCAAACAAAACAAACAAAAAAGAGACAAATTTGCATTTGATTTTATTAGAAATTGAATATGTCCTTTATATTGGCTGGATTCTTTTATAATGCCTTCATAAGGATTTTTTAAAAAATGCTTATTGGAAATTTGCATCTTTGAACTTAGGTTGGCAGCTGCCTTCAGTATTGCCAAGAGAAGCCTGATGCTATTGTGCTTGAAACACAATTTCAAAATCACAACCTTGTCTTCTTTTATCAACATTCATTATATGAAACCTACCACCTGAGAATTCATTGGATTGCAACTTCTGGCCTCTTATGGCTGACAGCACCTCTATGCTGGAAAGTCGCTTGTGGGTCAGTCAGTCCCCAATCTCTTTTTTGCTTTGCAAAAGGAGGCAGTGGCATAATGATGACCTTTCCCAGGAAGTACAACTAGGAAACCCATTCCTGCTTTGCCGTGGATGCGGGGTCCACCAGCTGAATTTGCCTGCCACAATTTCATAGTGCTGTCACTCACTGTTGGCCGTCCTGAAAGGGTCTGTGATTGAAATGAGAGATTTGAGTACATTTTTTTTCTTCCTGGCTGCACAAAGCAAAAATAGGATGGGTTTAGTGAAGCCTATCACTTATGCTGTTTGAATATGGACATAAAACCTGAAAGCAACATTCACAGCCACAAAGATGTTCACAGAGACAGAATATTTGCAGGCAGGTGTTGTGTACTGCACAACAGTGCTATGGCACAAGGGGTGTGCCATAGGAATAGGAATGGTAGTAGCCCAGTGTTGTGTTGCAGGGCAACAGGTTGGGGAAAGGAGACTGCTCAGTTACTACTGCATGTGCCTGCATATGTACTATAGAAGAAAAGAGATATGAAGCATCAAGAAGATGCCATGTGATGGGACTTGATACTCCAGTGGCAAAAAAGCATTTTGCACACAAAGATCTTTAAAGGTCAGCAGCAGTTTTGCCCAGAGAGTCCATCAAACTGATGTTTGGGCATATGTATTGTCAGTAGGCACTCTGGAAATGTACTGTAATTAATAAAAGCTAGGTTTCTATCGTCAACAAGAACTTTCCTTTGTTTTCATAACAAAGGAAAAAAAAAAGACATGATGGGATAATTTCAAACAGTGAAATATCCTATTTCAACATATCCCACTTTGTACAATATGAAAATGCAACAAAATGGTATGCTTTGTCAGAAATAATACATTTCAAAAGAGATCTTCTCGTAACTAGTTTCATTCATTCAAAATGGCTGCTCTGGATCTCAGTGTTTTTCCTAGTGTTTTCTGGAGATCCTAGGAGTTGACCCTCAGACTTTCTGCTGATCAGGCATGTGGGAATGTTGCTGAATACAGACAGTCCTCAACTTACAACCACAACTGACCCACAAATTTATGTTGTTTAGTGAAAAATTTACTAAGTGGGTTTCGCCCCATTTTACGACTTTTCTTGCCACATTTGTTAAGTAAATCACTGGAGTTGTTAAATCAGTAACATGGTTGTAAAATGAATCTGGCTTCCCCCATTCATTTTACTTGTCATAAGGTCAAAAAAGGGATCACATGACTCCAGGTCACTGTAACCATCATAAATATGAGCCAGTTGTCAAGCATCCTAAAGTAAATATGTGACCATGGAGATGATGCAACAGTCATAAGTGTGAAAAATGGTCATAAGTCACTTTTTCAGTGATGTAACTTTTGATGGTCACTAAATGAACTGTTGTAAGTCAAGGACTGCCTGTACTGTGGTTCTTAGGAGGAACTAAGATTTGATGCTTAAAAGATGCCATAGAAACTCCAAATTCCGGAACGAATTCACATGCGTGCTGAAGCCAATTCACATTCTGCTCAGTTCACATACTACAGCCTTTCTCTAATTCTCCTTCGCAATGCATAACAATGAGTAGCTGTTTGATTGGGCTGGTTTTGATGGATCATGACTTTGTGGCCTTACTTTATAATTGGTATACTGATTCATCCATTCTGTTCTTTGCGAAGCTATTTGTCTTCCTTGAAACTTACTGTCAAAGGGCTCATAATTAGACATAGTGCTCAACTTGGACAATGATTGTAATAATGGTTCTAATAATGTTTATCATCTGCACACAGCACATTTGTGTAACTTGATGACTTCTGCAATCATGCTGACTTGTGTAAACGCCAAAGATTTTTCTTTTGTGAAGTCTTCAATGGAGGCAAATGGGTTGGTTCTTTGAAGAAGTATAACCCATTTCAGGCGCTAATAGATGTCTGGATGTATTGCTTTTCTAACGAGCTGTAAAACTGAGATCATCACATTTATTGCTTGGTGATATGAACAGTCCCACATCATTCATTACAAGCACATGGGGATGGTACCAACTATTTGGTTAGTCTCCAACTGGGTCATTATAGCCTGCATATTTAACATTTCCTCATAGATTAATTAAAGCAGATTACCTCCATTAAACAGCTGGAAAGAGTTGATGATCTCATGCCAAAAGTTGGTTGGTTAAGGGATGAAGTCTCAGCTGGTACTCTCAATAGCTCAAGATAAGAATTTCTTTTAGAAATATGCCCTCCCTTAGCAAGGAATTTTAATAATCCTTTGTATTTCTTTCTTTCCATCCAATTGGCATGTTGATCTAGAGCACACAGTGACCAATAAGAATATAATGACACTTGTTCAATCTCCTATTTCCAGTATCATACTAGAGGGAAGCCAGAAATGGGAGGAAAGGGCTGTATACTCTTAGTTTAGGCCCTGGGCGGGGGGGGGGGGGGGGGTAAGCATTATCATATTGAAGTTACTATAGATTTACAAGGAAATTGCAAAAAGGATTTGAAGTCAGTTAACAGCTGACTAGCAGTTGAAATGAGTTACTATCTAATCCAGGCACAAGGAAACTTATGGTCTGTCTCCAGATGTTGCTGAACTTTCCATAGCCTTAGCCAGAATGACCAAAGGTGAGGGACACAACATTTAGAGGGCCACAGATTCTGTATATCTGATCTAAACCACTGCAGTTGTCTCTGTCTGGGACAAAAAGCAGCAAAATGGAAATCCAATCTTTTTATTTTTTAATAAAATAAGAATATTCCTTGGAGGGGAAAAAGAGAACTATTCCCACCACTCAATGTATCTCTCATTCTTAAAGTATATCTGGAATTAAGCTAAAGGGATATTGCTAAAAGGAAAAAGTTGCAGCTGGCAATTCTATTGTTGAGTCTTTTCAAAATAATGATAGAATTACATTTCTCATAGGACCACTGTTATTCCCATCATGAGAAAAACCATCTACTTGTAAAATTTGTTGGTTTAGCTACTATTGCTGCAAGAACAGCAGTAGGTGCATTTCACTGGAAAAACACTAATATATTTTTGCATGTTGTCCATCTGGGAACAATATTTCAGGATACTTTGACATCACACAATCTTTTTATGACTCTAGTATGGGAAAACAGAGAGTGCATTAGTTTATCTAAAGCAACTTTTGCCCCAGCAAGAATGTGTGGCTTGCTTTAAAAAGGTTAACTTGAAATGTCTGTCTATACTGAATTTACTGTGGATTTTTCTTACATATCCCATTATTTCTTTCCAAAGCATCCAGGTCTCCGCCAACAGAATTCTATCTGCAGAGGACTCTGGTGAAAAAAAAAAAAGTGGGGGGGGGATAGAAAATTACAGGGCTACTCTTTTCCAGCCTGGTACTATCAAATGGATGGGAGATTATCATCTGCCATTGTCTGAACGATCTCGAAATGATAATCTCAGCACACCTGGAGAGAAAAGTTGAAGAAAACTGACTTATTGGAGGTACAGCTATCTGTTATATATGCCATTTATGGAATTCTGAGAATGATTTCCCAGCCAGTTCTAGAAAGGAGAGTTTATAGATTTTCAATTTTATTCTTCAGGGTGAATTTGACTTGACAAGTAAATGATAGAACATAGTCTTGTGTACTTGCTGCAATGAGTGCTATCTGTTCAAGCTAGTTCCTGGCAGGGATGGGATTCAAATTTTTTAACAACCAGTTCTGTGGGCGTGTCTTACTTGGTGGTGTGGCTTGGTGGTCATGTGACTGGGTGAACCTACTATCCTGTGGGAACCAAGGTCATCTCAACAGGTGCTGGCCAAAAACTGGAAAAGATTACCAAGGAGATGCCAGAACATCTAATTGGACAATGTGACCTGTGACAATGAGGCAGTTATCTATTCTTTAATTATACTGAAAACATGGGAAATAGCCAGAGCTGGTTTCATTTTCATTTGTGCCAAAATAATATACTCAATAAAACAGTCCTTTGAAAGAGCTAAAGGTCTCGGAGTGCTGAGTTGGTTGGGTTCATTATTCGGAATCTTGACAATAGAATACAATAGAATATTTAATGGTCCAATCAATAAGGCCACAGTTTACATATCAGCCTCCTTAATCTGTTGCCATCAGGTCACTGCTACAACTCCCAAATTCTGGAATTGTAATTTTGCAGCATATGATGACTTTTACAGCTGATCTAGTAAAATGCCCCACTATACCAGGTCAGTATCATCAAATTCCTTACGGATGCAATATCGTTGTGTGTCAATTGGATCAAAGACTACTGAATTATTGTTTCAGGGAAAATATGTCCTTGGCCTTTTCTCTTCAGAACTTATAATGACTCACCAGCCTTTCCGTACAAGAGTCCCATTTTTTCTGGGTCATAAATTTTCAAATATGAATCTATGTAACTGAACAGAACAATGCTCCTAACCCTTAGTGACAGATAGGGAAGAGAAAACCAGTTTTGGGGGGAGATAGAGACTGATACTGCATTAACAGGAGAATGTATTTACTTATTCAGGTAGAACATGGCAGCTACAAAATTGATATCTTGCTAATAGTTGTGTTATGTTGCACTTGGGCAACGAACTAAAGCCTCTGAGACAAGTCAGTTAAGCAAGTGTGATGCTACTGAGTGCTAAAAAATGTTTCACCTGCTCAAGTAATTGCAGTCCAGCTTCGGAGAGGGATTGGAAGGATGTTGGTCTGCAAGGGATTAATACCACAGAATTCCAAGAGGTACAATACGGAAAGGAAGACAACTCTGAAAACTATCTGATAATATCTGATACAGGAACAAGAAACAGAAACACAAATCAAAATCTAATGGCCTGTTTTCTCTTTGTTGGCTCCCCCACATAAAATTGTCTCTATATTTGTATGTATATGTGTATGTACATATATACACATTTATCCCCACTCTGCCAGGAGTTGAGGGGAGGAGAAGAGAGGAGAGGAGACACAAAAAGTTTAGTCATTTATTTACTTGACTTCTTGGTCACACCAGTTAATGAAACTCCGAGGGGCTAACAGTTTCTGATTATAGGAACAAGATTAAAATGCAGTACATGATATTAAAATCGTAAAATAGCAAGAACCAAGTTCTTATCCAAATAAGAACCAAGAACCAGCGTTCTGCATTCACCACAAGAACAAATATTCACATGCACTTCTCCAAAGGTCTTATGCAATAGTGAGATGTTAATAGCCCTCCACAATACTTACAAGGATGGAACCAGAGGTGGTATTCAGCAGGTTCTGACCAGTTCTGGAGAACTGGAAACAGAAATTTTGAGTAGTTTGAAGAATTGGCAAATATCACCTATGACTGGCCCCACTCCCATTTATTCTCTGCCTCTCAAGTCCCAGCTGATCGGCTGGGCCTTCTTTTATTGCCTACACAGGAGAAAGGAGCTGGAAAGCAGGTTAGTCTGGTGGGGAGGGAATGCAGATTTTGAAGTATCCTTCCACGCCCTGCCACACCCACCAAGCCATGCCCACAAAATAGGTAATAAATTTTTTTGAATCCTACCACTGGATGGAACCATCCTTAGCTCTGGTAATAAACTGTTCCAGAGAAGAGGAGCCTCCATAAGAAGGCTCATAATAATGTTGAATCAGTATTAATTGAATTAATAGCTACTGTTTAAACTGCCTGTAAAAGGAGAGGTACATATTATTGAAACAAAAAAAATCCTAAAATACTATGAAAATGAGATTCTCTTGCACACATACACACATGCATGCATACATATCTTGTTCTAGCAGAAATGGGAGAAAAGGCATTGTATTGGAAAGGGAAGAAAGTGAAAGGATTGAATAGAACCAGAAGGAAATGAGATGGAGAGAAAACATGTCAGGGTAGGAAAAAAATAGGAAAGTAACAGCTTAAGAACAAAGGACAATAGCTAGTTTGCTTTTCCCACACAGAAAGTGTTGTAAGGCAAGAGAAGGGAAATATTGCTGGTGTTGCAATCAATATTGCAATCATAATGCTAAAATCCATCAGTAATCAGCAAAGTAAATAAAATATAGAAGCAGACATTCCACACAGAAATATTACTTTTTATGTAAAACGTTATGCTTCTGTCAAATGCCAGGCTGAAACAGAAGATCAACTTGGATCAAAAAAAGGAAGAGGATTGGCACCAGGTGATATACCCTAAAGATAGATCTCTATTGAAGAAATGTCACAACTGGTGATTTCCAAGTAGTCTTGGGCCAAGTTCTCTTCCAGCTTAACCCATAGCAGAACGATGACATCTGCCTGCCACAAGGGATGACCTGTGGGAAAAAGTCTTCCAGAAAGATTTCAGAATCTAGACATGTTTGTTTAGAAAGGAAGTTTCCTTCTTTCAAGCCAAGGCCAAGTGTGGTCTTGTAGAGACATTCCAGCAGCTGCTGTGCAAATTATAGTGGGAGAGGTAAGGCAGAAGCTTAAATGTGATAGCTGTCAAGGTTCCAACCAGTGCCCTAATGCAATTAAGAGTCTCAAGCCATCTGGCAAAAAAAAATCCAGTCTTTTATTAAGAGCACCATGTCAGCATTACCTTCAAACTTGACAGCTTTAAGACTTGTGGACTTCAACTCTCAGAATTCCTCCTCCAGTCATGTTAGCTCAGGAATTCTGGGAGTTGAAGTCCACAAGTCTTAAACTTACCACGTTTGAAGACCCTCGACTAGGTGAAGCCACCTCTGACTTCAACCCTTTCGCATGTTGCTTCTGACCCTGTTTCCCCCTCCCTCCAAAGTGTGTCACCCATCACATTCCCCAATGAGGTAATTTCATGGGTTGTGGAAGTCACTCCCTCCAGGCATTGCTGATATCCATTGGAGATAGCCTTGACTTGCTTGGCCAGACTGCATTGTGTTATGAGTGAGGAGTAAATTCCTTGCGAGGTGCAATTTCCCATCCTCCTGCCTATGGTAACTCGGGAGCAGGTCAGGAAAGCTTCACGAGTTGACAATAACACTTCATTGACATTTACAATAGCATTTCATTGAATTAAAGCTGAACATGATAACTATAAAGTTATATCTTAAGTTTTTTCTCCCTTGTGTCACATTAAAAATTACATTTTTTATCAATTTCAAGAGGTCTCTGGAGGGACTGTCTCCAGAAAGAGGAGCTTTTAGGAAGCACACATGGGTGATTTAGGTGCTCTGGTCCAGCAGTGTTAGGAGTAGAATGAACTGTAATGAATCAAAATGAGAATTCATCTGAGAAGAAAAGGAGAAGACCACAAAGAAATCTTATGTGTGTTATACTGAATTCTGAAACACAGATACATGTAAAAAATATTGTAAATGAAACCTGAGATGGAAAGCAGGAAGTAACTCTCTCTTTCCCAATAAGCTGATAGCTTCTATCTTGATAAAGAGAAAAAATTAGCCGGCTGGGTAATTTCGGGAGATGTCTGGAAGTTAAGAAACAGATGTGTTGTTTTAAGTTTAAGGCTGATGTGTTCGGTCATTCTCATCTTCCATTTCATGCTCCATCTCTTTCTCCTGAGAAGTCTAATAATAACCAGTTTCCACTCCAGAAAGCCTACCCATTTATCATTTTCTCTGTCACAATCTCTGTATAATTATTGTCAACCAGGGACTTGAAAATCACTTGAAAAGTAAATCTAATATAATACCAACGTGCCAAAGCTTAAAGCACAATGAGTAAGTGGACCTGATCACGATGGATTTTCTAACACAGAGCGCACTCTGGATATTGCTGAACGAGATTGGTTCTCAAAGAAACAATTAATGTAATCAATTCCAGTTTGCATTTTCCCTTGTCTCTAAAATTGAGTCATTAATCTTTAGGTCTGCTCTGTTGTCATACAAAGAATTCAATTAAAAGAGTTCATAGAAATAAATAGATGGTTTGTTGCTTTCAAAGTGCAGGATAACAACAGAAAAGAAACTTGACTCTTCCTGGAAAACTAGTAGGAGCCTGGAAATCATAAGGAGACAAGATGGTTTCCAGATGGACTTATTACCTGCATTTTCTGCCCCTGCTTGAAGCAAAAGCAGTTGCCATTCTCTAGTGAGAGTGTGTGAACTTCAGCTCCCAGAATCCTTAACCATAGCCATGTTGGCTGGGGAATTCTGGATCAGAAAGATTGAGGAAAGTTGCTGAACATATACCAAGAGTTGCATGTTCACTGAGTGGGGCCATGTCCCTATCTTCTTTAAAAGCAAACATTTCCCTAGCATCCAGGAGTGCATGTTTGTCCTGCTAGCTTTTCACTGGCCTGGTGGAATGGCGCTAGCAAGGGATCAGAGAGATCCAAGCAGTGTCATGGCATTGTAGTGCAACGCCCATCCCTTTTCTGCACACATTTTCTCCATGGACATGCCCCAAATGGGAAAGCTTGAAATGCAATGTTGCAGGTAGAGTTCAACTTACAACATTTAGTTAATTTAGTGACCATTCAAAGTTACCACGGCACTGAAAATAATGACTGTTGACCATTTTTCACGCTTATGAACACTGCAGCATCTCTGTAGAAATGTGATTTACATTTGGATGCTTGAGAACTGACTCATATCGATTATGGTTTCAGTGTCCTGGGACCTTTTGAGACCTTCTGACAAGCAAAATCAATGGGCAAGCCAGATTTATTTAACAAGCGTGTACTAAACTTAACCTTTTAAAATTCACTTAATAAATGTGTCCAAAAAAAAGTAATAAAATGGGACAAAACTCACTTAACAAATTTCTCACATAACTTTGGGCTCATTTGTAGTCGTAAGTTGAATAGAATAGAATAGAATAGAATAGAATAGAATAGAATAGAACAGAACAGAACAGAACAGAATAGAATAGAATAGAATAGAATAGAATAGAATAGAATAACAGAGTTGAAAGGGACCTTGGAGGTCTTCTAGTCCAACCTCTTGCCTAGGCAGGAAACCCTACACCACCTCAGACAAATGGTTGTCCAATATCTTTTTAAAAAACTTCCAGTGTTGGAGCATTCACAACTTCTGGAGGCAAGTTGTTCTAATGATTAATTGCTCTAACTGTCTTAGTTAGTTCTCCTTAGTTCTAAGTTGCTTCTCTCCTTGACCAGTTTCCACCCATTGCTTCTTGTCCTACCCTCAGGTGATTTGGAAAATAGCTTGATTCCCTCATCTCTGTGGCAGCCCCTCAGATATTGGAAGACTGCTATCATGTCTCCCCTCATCCTTCTTTTCACTCGACTAGCCATGTCCAGTTCCTGTAACTGTTCTTTATATGTTTTAGCCTCCAGACCCCTAATCATCTTTGTTGCTCTTCTCTGCACTCTTTCTAGAGTCTCAACATTGAGGACTACCTGTACTGATTTTGTCACCTGGGTACACTTGTCAACTGAGTAGTACAGTATCGAGTTCTTTCTTGAGAGGTAAATGAGATGGGATGCATGGGATTTAAACTCAGTTGACTGTGCATTAAGATCCCCTCCTCCCCTCCTACTACTAATACTACAACTGGCTCTCCTTCCAGTAGTATGAGAGAATGCAAACCTGGACTCCTTTAGCCTTTAGGGATTTTTGCTCTTCTCTATTTAATACTGTAAAGAGAGAACAATTAGTTGTCCCCTTTAAAGTATATATTTGATCTGTTGGCATAATTCCAAAAGCTGGAGAATCCATTAAAGGTTTTTTTTCCATGGTTATTATACTTATGTAGTGATCATGTAACCAAAACCAAACCATTGCCTACGGCTCAGTGAATTAAACTTTTAGGGACTGTTTTGTTTCTGGGTTGTTGTGGTTTTTGTTTTGTTTTGTTATTACAATTATGTAACCAATCCCTCCATTTTTGTTTTAGGCTTAGGTTTTGCATTGTCAATTTTCAGCAAATGTTCTCCAGAAAGGGAGCTTGATTTCTAAATCATGTATTTAAAGAAAGGGGAAACATTTCTTAAGGTTTCTTTTCCATTTTTAAAAGGAAAATAGGAAAAGAAGAGCATAAGAATTGAACTCAGGTAAAGAACAAATAAACATTTTAGCATGCAGTTACAAAGAGATTTTAATAACTGTATATTTAGATGATCCAAATGACATATCTCTTTCAAGACCCATTTGCTGAATTTTAAACCAATGTGAGAAAAAGAAGGTTGGGAAGCATCTTCTAATCCCAACAAATCATCACCCTAGTTGCTTTTGCCTCATGTGCACAGTCTGCTGCTGCTGCTTCCGCTGCAAAAAAATTCTGCTGTGTGAGCAAACATTAAGCAACGCCACTAATGAGTTTAGTGGTTGCAGAGCTCAGCTGCCTGCTCGTATTTTGGTACCATTGAATTTTTAGTAAGTGGGTGGGTAGAAAATAGCTCATAACACATTGTTCTGAAATGAGAGGATGGATGCCAGTTGTCTACAAAAGGGTTGAGTCATTAAACTTAGTCTAGGGACATATTTGTCTTGTTATCTATTGTAACTTTCTTTGGACATGTCTGCATTGCACCATTAAGCCGCTCCTGCCCTATGCTTGTTCTGGCTGGACTTTGCACCTGTGTAAGAAACACAAGTCTGCCAACAGCTTACAAGATATTCAGGGGAGATGACAGGCTAACACTTCTATTGGACAATTTCCTGTGACTGTTGCCGTACCATTCCATCTTTCTGTTTTCATGGTCAATCATATTCCTTCCCATGACCAGGTTTTAATGGACATATATGTTTGTGGCAAACACACTTAATATTCCTTCCTCGTCCTATTGTCCCACTACAACAACCTTATGAGGTGAGTTGGGCTGAGAGAGAGAGTGACTGGCCCAGCTCTCAGGCCCAAGGCAAAACCAGAACTTGTTTTTTGCTTCAAATTCACTTTTGAAGAAAGTATAGATGGAGGATCCATGCCTTATTTTGTGGATCCATGCCTTATTTTCTGAAACATTTGGAAAAGTAGGGCCATTCACCTTTTCTTTTCCTATTCCTGGAATCAAACTGGGATTAGTGGGAGGGCAAGAAATACAAGACCCTTTTCTTTTTCTAATATATTTTTCAATGTACATTTACACACTTGTGCAGTTAGGAATAGATAGCCACTTGGCTATGTTCTGGAAAACCACATGGATACACTTGCAATAATTGGTCTTGTTTTTTTATTTGTTTGTTAGAAGAAAAGCAACCTGAAATAATAGCCAAATGGGGGCACTTGGTGGTGAAATGCAACAAATTTGTTGTAATCACTAATGGTTGCATTAGTTTTTAAAGAAAAAAAAGTCAGCAAAAGCACGTATTCATGCAGAACATTGTTCTAAACAGACTGGGAGCAGCTGTATTGTGCAGTCATTGTGTAACTAAAACATTCCAATGGGGACGTGTAACCTACTATCAGCCTAATTAAGCCAGCATTCCAAACAATCATTTGGGGCATCTCTGGCATTGTTGGATTAATGATGCAACATGGCCAGATGTGCTGGGCTAGGCTGGGCTAGCTATTGAATCATGCAGCTTGACCCCATTCAGAACTTCTGATTAAAAAAAACCTTTCGTAGAAACTGAACTGAGGCTGTCAGATAGAGGACAAAAGGCTATATAAAATAGTTTGCCCCTGTTTCCTTGGCAACTGCTTGGTAAACAAGGTCAAGAAAAAGTTGAGTCTACTGCTGTAGATGAGAGCTCTCAAAACTTGCCTGAATATTTCAGTTACATCCTGGAATTTTATTTATTTAGAAGTATGTTCATGTGACAGCTTGACATAAAGAAAGCAATCGTTCTGGATATGCTGAAATGGAGAAGAATAGTCTCTTGTGCCCTGTAGAATGGTGGAAATTACCATACCGATTCATCATAAAGACCCTTTTTCAAACACAGACACTCAAAACATCCAGCAACACTCATGAATAGATTGATTTATTAGCATCTAATTAGAACACAATGCTATGCTGGCTTTTATTGTCAGGTTAGCCCTTGTTCAAAGGCCTTGAGGGTGGGGAAGACTGTTCCAGCATCATTCCATTTTATGTTTGAATTGTTTAGAAGTCTGGCTTGCTGGATAATAGAACAAGGAATCTACTGTCTCAGACATTTTTTTTTTAAATAAAATAAAATAAAGGATTCAAACACCTCCAGCCTGATGGAAAAATACATCTCATGGCAAAGAAACAACATGGTTCTAATAATTCTAATGCTTAGTTTGGATCTGTGATTGAGAATAGCAGGTCTTAAAGAAAAAAGAGATGAGGGTTGTATATGTTCAGCATGAAAACCTTGTTGTAATTGCAGCTCGACTGTTACAGGAAATGTGTGGCTAATAAGCACTGCGTAGCAATGCGCATTGAGAATTTTCCTCCTCTACAAAATAACAAATCATGTAAAAAGCCAATAGAATGGAATAGATATAGCTCAGTGTTGAACTGTGGAGTTTCTGAGCTTGGTTCATTGCTTGCAGACATTTGATTATCCATGTAAGTAACATCAACAATGCTAGTCAGTATGATGTTTGCTTTCTGTTTATATATAATAGCTTGCCCAGCCAGTGTTGATAGGGTTGCAGTTTTCTCCTTGATTATTGTTTTCTATTTGATTGTTTGTCTGGTGCTAATACTTGCTTACTCTATATGGATATAGGCTGCTGGAAAATGATATATTTTAACTTTTCTGTATCCTTTTTAGCATTTTTATTGTCTCTTTTGAATGCTGTGTACATGTGGTTTATCACATTTGTGTCTATTGGTGGCTGATTTGTCTGAATGTCAGAGTCCCAAGACTTGCCTAGTTTTTCTGAATTTAGTTTCGTCTAGGATGCTCACAGATTTCCAGTTGAAACTAAGGTTAAGTTCTGATTTCAACGATACACTTGCCCACATATTTGCTATAGAAATTAGTGGAGTACTCAAGGTTTCAGACAGAAAGTGATCATATTGAACAGCTTATTTTTATAGTTATGAAGGATAAAGCAAGAACTGTGCTTGGTTCCAATGCAATCAGTGATGAAATAATATCAGTTAGTCTTTGCAGACAACCCTTTAATATAATTATCCACATTTCTGCTTCAATCAATGATGCAGAAGAAGTTGATGGGCTTTACAATCTTTACAATCTGAAATTGACAGAAAATACAAGGAAGGTGTATGGCATGTGGTTGGAGACAATAAAGTTGAAAATATTAAGAAGGAAAGTATAGCTGAAAATAACCTAAGAAACCAAAATTAAGCTGAAGAATGATATGACAATTTCTGCTCATTTAACTATGCTTTTATTGCTTTAATAACCAAATTATACCTATATACATAGACAACACCTGATGGAGTACACTGAAATTAAATTGAATATATTGTTAATAGCAGGTGACAGAAAGGTTCAATAATAACAGCAAAGATGGGGCCAATGTCTGACCCTGGAACAGATCATCACCCATTCATTTTGCAAACTCCACAATACATAAACAGAAGAAAACCAACCTATTTTTACAGTCTGATATTGATCATATATTCACAATTTTTAAATGACTCAATTTGAAGTCCTGAGCCTTATTGATCAGGAATCAAAGGAACTGTGGAGTGGATCCAAAGAAATTAAGATAAATATAAAAAGCTTCAGAGACCGACAAAGATCCTGAAAGAGAACAAAGCAAAATGGATGTCAGAACAAATGGGGGAAATTGCCAAAAAAGCAAGAGAAGGAGCAGCATCTGTAAAGACTTTGAAGACTTTGAAACAGAAATGGAATATCTCATCCTAGAATTTGAAATTAGATCAGCACTCCACTTCATTACCAAAGTGGAAAGCTACATGAATTGAAGAGACAGTTAAATAAATCAGGCAAGTAACAGAAAAATCATTCTAACCAATATGCCAGCAAACCTGGAAAATGACACAGTGGCCTACAGATTGGGAGAAGTTAATTTCTCTGCCCATTATGAAAGAAAGAAAATGGAACAGATTGTGCAAACTATCATGCAGATAGTCCTTGACATGTGACTAAAATTTCAGTTGCTAAGCGATAAAGTTATTAAATTAGATCACATGACTGGGCTGATTTTATAATCATTTTTATTGCAGCTGTTAAGTGAAACATGTGGTTATTACGTGAATCTAGTTTTCCCATTTGAATTTGCTTGTCAGAAGTTGTTTAGGAAGGTCCCAAATTTTAGTTGTAGGACCTTAAGTCACTGCAATTATCATAATTCTGAACTGATTGCAAGTGCCCAAATTGAGATCACATGATTGTGGGATGGTGCAACTGTGTAACTTAGAGGACAGATGATAAGGTATTTTTTCAAGGCCGTTATAACTACAAACTGCTATTAAATGAATGTCAATTAAGGACTACCTACCTGCTGGCAGTCAGCAGAATTAGTCTGCAGTACTGCATTCTAACCACTGCGGCACCAGGGCTCTTATCTTTGACTTCTGTTCACAATTGAGTCCAACATTTATATTGCTAACTGAAATATTTGTTACGTGAGTTTTGTCTTATTATATGACTTTTTTGCCACAGTTGTTAGGTGAATCATTGCAGTTGTTAAGTTAGTAACCCCTTTGTTAAGTTAATCTGGCTTTCCCATTGTCTTTGCTTGTCAAAAGTTCACAAAAGTTCCTCACATGACCCCAGGACATTGCAACTGTCATAGTATGAAGCATCCAAATTTTGATCATGTGATCTTGGAGATACTGCAATGGTCATAAGTGTGAAAAACTGTCATAAGTCATTTTTTCCAGTGCTGTTGTAACTTTGAACTGTTGTAAGTCAAGAACTACCTGTATCTCATTGTCCTCATGCAAAATTTATACACAGGTCAGGAAACCACAGTACTGTTAGAGAATGAGAAAAACTAGGTCCAGTCAGTAAAAGGAGTGAGACACTGTGGCATATTTTCCCTTTGTTTATTCAACTTATATGTGCAATATATCGTATATATATATATTTGATGGAAGCTGTTGGAAGAAAATGAGCATGATTTTGAAACTGGAGCAAGAAACATCATGCTCATGGCATTATCCTGACAGCTGAAAATGCAGATGATATGCAAGCTCTAGTAATGAAAGTCAAGGAGTATAGTGGGAAAAATAGGGCTAATATTAAATATAAAGAATCCAAACCAGTCTTAGAACTGACACTGAGGATATTAATGCAGTAGGTAGCCTCTACTTTTTAGAATCAGCTGTCAAATCTAAAGGAATCAGCATAAAAGAAATAATGCTACTCTACAAATCATCCCTTGGTAGAATAACAGTAAAAACTTTCCAAAAGATATCCAGATGCTGGGATCTGTCTAAAACTACAAAGATCAGAATTGCACGGGCAATTGTTTTCTCTGTTTAGAAGTGAAATTTGGGCTTTGAAGAGGTAAGCTAGAAAGAATATCAACATTTTTGCTGTAGGGTATTGGACAACACATGTGAGAATACCACAGATAACTAAGCAAGATAACTAAGAAAACAAGCAAATGGATTTTTGAACAAGTCAACCTAGAATTCTCACTCAAGGAATAAATAACCAGATTCAATTTATGACACTTTGGGCACATTATGCAAAGACCCAGCTCCCTTTAGAACATCATAGCACCAGGAAAAGAGAAAGGAAAGAGAAGAGGAAGAGCAATACCATGGTTGATGGCTCCAATTATAGTGGTTATGGGGTACATTATTGGAAGACTTTGAGGGTAGGTCAACATGGACAAAATCTAAGTGATTCCTGACATGCACAACTTAAAGGCACATAGGCAACCAACAAACAAACCAACATAAGAGGTATTTTTTCCCCATGATTTACAAATCATGAACCCTCGGTTCACACAATGCATTAAGCTAGAATGAAACAAACAATGGTATGGCTTCAAGCAGTGGTTCTCAACCTGTGATCTATGGACCTTTGGGAGGGATCCATGATGTCATCACAGGGGGTCTGCTAAGGCTTGAAGAAATGTTATGATTTAAATCTTGAATTATGTGTTGTTGGTTCATGGCCACAAGAAGTTTTAAAGGGTGGTGAAGAAAAGGGTGGTGAGAACTACAGGCTTAGAGCAATGTCATGAACTTAATCTCAAACTGTTAGCTGTATACTAGGAGGTATGTGGATGATTTGTTTGGAGTATAGAACCTAAGGAATTTCTACAAGCAAGATCTGTTCATTGACATACACATATCAAGTGAACCTGTTGGAAGCTGTCATTTAAGAAGCTTAAAGCGCTAACCAAAAAATGAAGTCTTGCCATTTTATCATGGTAGAACATGATTACATGCGGAGTAAAATGCAGGAATGGGATAACTTGGCACAGCCAACTCTCCATGGGACAACTCACTGTGGGACAATTTAACAATTCTATTGAATTATTTAAAATAAATAAAAATTATTCTAATGTTTGCCATTCATTCATTCTGTCCCTCCTTTTGCATCCTTTCTTGAATGATTCTATTCCACCATTTCTTTGATATTAATGTAACTCTTGTCCCACACAGAGTTGTCCTGTGGCGAGATGGCTGTGGCGAGTTGTCTTGCAATGAGTTCGTCATGGCAAGTTGATTGTGACCAGTTGGCTGTGGTGAATTGTCATAGACCTCTAATATAACACTTGCAGCCATTAACTTGCTCCAAGTATTTGACTTTTTAACCCTTCATCTATAAAAATCAGCCCTGCAGCAGGAACACCTTTCTCTAATAAATTAGGTATGTTTGCAAATGCCATAACCTTTTATGAACAATCTGCAGGTTATGCATTTCTCTATTTCTCAAGAGAAAAATAGCTTCTTGCATGTTCCATTATCTCATTACTTTAAATAACCAATTTCTTTATGGATTTAATGTTTATGGACTTTACATGTACAAAAATTTTCTCTTTTTTCTGTTACAAAGGTATCTTCAGTATCACCACCATTCTGAGCTCCCGAGGTGAATGAATTAAAGAAAAAAGACAGGATAGGAAAATTGCACATATCTTCTCTAAAAACTCTGTGATGAACTGTGCAGAGATATGAATGTGGGTGTGTATATGAAAATAGTACAAAAGAATCAGAAGTCATTGTATCTTAAATGCAATGCAAAATATTCATATGTTGAAATATAGAATTGTATCAATTGAAGGGTCCATTTAAGCAGATGAAATATAGAGAAAAAGAGTCCTAGTTCAGGGGAAAGGGAGAGAAACTTGGGGAATATAAGACATGTTTTCCCAACTATTATTTTCATTCCTTTAATAATGTGTTCTCTTTTCTTTTTTCTTCTCCCCTTCTCTTCTCTCTCTCTGATATATATACAAACATACACATCAATAGTTGATATAAATCAGTGGTGGGATTCAAAAATTTTTTACTACCGGTTCTGTGGTTGTCACTTGGTGGGCATGGTGTGGCTTCCCTGCCCACTCCTGGGGGAAGGTTACTGCAAATCGCCATTCCCTCCCCACCCCACTAGCCTGCTTTTCAGCTCCGTTCTGTGCAGGGCAACAAGAGAGGACCCAGCTGATCAGCTGGGACTCAGGAGGCAGAAAATAGATGGGGGAGAGGCCAGTCAGAGGTGGTATTTGCAGGTTCTCCGAATTATTCAAAATTTCCACTACCAGTTCTCCAAAACTGGTCAGAACCTGCTGAATACCACCTCTGATATAAATGCTTTTAGCAGAGACTTTTGAAAGCCTTGATGGACATTCAAATAGAAAAAATTACAGTTGCATGTGAATTTGCAGAATCTAGCATCTCTAGATAGGATCTGGAAAGTGCCTGCCTCAAACCTTGCAGGAACCCCTACCTGCCAGTATTAACAGGACTGGAGTAGATGGACTTACTCACTAGAAGGTAGCTTTACTGCAATATAAGCCAAGGAAGGGCAACCTGAAGCCCATAGGGTATCAGCTGTTCCCAGCTCATATTTGCAGTTCTTAGAACCTCCAAAGTGAGCATGCTGAACATTTTGGAAACTTTTTTTAACCAACATTTTCCACACCCTTCCAAAACTTCCACAAAAAATATCTAAACTTTCTTTCTTTCTTTCTTTCTTTCTTTCTTTCTTTCTTTCTTTCTT
>BLBF01000018.1:8628703-8676164 GCA_015471245.1 Laticauda colubrina | reverse complement strand
CTTTCTTTCTTTCTTTCTTTCTTTCTTTCTTTCTTTCTTTCTTTCTTTCTTTCTTTCTTTCTTTCTTTCTTTCTTTCTATCTATCTTCCCTCCCTCCCTCCCTCCCTCCCTTCCTTATCTGGCTGCCCACCTCTACAGAAACCTCTCTTCTGTCATATGTATGCCCAATGTCTGGTTGTGTTGATACACTCCGATGTGCAGTGGTGGGATTCAAATTTTTTTACTGCTGTTTCTGTGGATATGGCTTGGTGGCCCTGGCTTGGTGGGCGTGGCAGGGGAAGAGTAATGTAAAATCTCCATTCCCTCCCCACTCTTGGGAAAAGGTTATTGCAAAATCCCACTCGCTCCCCACCCCACTAATCTGCTTTCCAGCTCCATTCTCCTGTACAGGGCAACAAAAGAAGACCCAGCCAATCTGCTGGGACTCTGGAGGCAGAGAATAGATGGGGGTGGATCCAGTCAGAGATGGGATTTGCCTGTTCTTTGAACTACTCAAAATTTTCACTACCAGTTCTCCAGAACTGGTCAGAACCTGCTGAATACCACCTCTGCCTGTGTGCCTATATATGCAGTAATCTTGATTTATATTTTACCTCTCTTTAGCTCCCACTCCCTGCTTTCTATAAAGAGTCTCAGGAGTCCACAGATGGGAAAGCTCAGCAGTCTACAAAAATGTTGAAAAAGTTATGAGGGATGCTTGAAACAGAACCTATCTTAAGCCTCTAGTGTAGATTTAGTTGCAGGAGGATTCACCCACTGTCTATATGCCATAATTTTACTGGAAACTAGAAAACTTTAATGAAGCCCAGCAGGCATTCCTAGTACCAAATCCAGGGAAAAGTCTGCATTAAGGGTGATGCCAGCTGTGACCTCTGCCAGCTGTTCATAATGTGTTTCTAGAGAGTTTCTGAGAAAAACAGGTAGTAAAACCATTCCCTGCAGATTCAGGTTGCTGCCACCCTGTGCTTAAATCAAAAGGTAAAGATGCCCTCAAATCATGTCCAGCTCCCAATGACTGAGTTTAGGAATGGTGTAGTTTGTCACTGCTTTCTTTGAGTGTGTTTTCCAGATCCCTAGTTTAGCCTACAGTTGAAATAGCTTTGCCTTCTTCCTTGTTTTTAGGAACCTGTCCCACTATTAAGCCTCATAAACCTCTGAAGATGGTCTCCAATGAAGAAAATTTCTTCACAGTTCAAATAAAATAAAGGATTTCATGATTTTGTATTAGAACAGGGGTCTCCAAACTTGGCAACTTTAAGACTTGTGAACTTCAACTTTGAGAATTGCTGGCTGGAGAATTCTGGGAGTTGATATCCACAAGTCTTAAAGTTGCCAAGTTTGGAGACTTCTGTATTAGAAGTACAACTTACAACAGTTCATAAAGTGACTGTTCAAAGTTATAACTGCACTGAATAAAGTGACTTATGACTATTTTCACAGTTACATCCTTTGCAGCATCCCCATGGTCATGGGATTAAAATTCAGATACTTGGCAACTGGTTCATATTTATGATGGTTGCTATATCCCAAGCAGTGGTGGCTTTCAAATTTATTTTACTACCGGTTCTGTGGGAGTGGCTTGATGGGCGTGGCAGGGAAAGGATACTGTAAATCTCCAGTCAGAGATGCTATGTGCTGGTTCTCCAAACTACTCAAAATTTCCATTACCGGTTCTCCAGGACTGGTCAAAACCTGCTAAGTACCACCTCTGGTCCCAGGGACCTGTGAGTGATCACCTCTTGCAATCTTCTGACAAGCAAAGTCGATAGGCAAGCCAGAGTCACTTAACAATCCTAACTTAACAATTTCTGTGATTCACTTAACAACTGTGGCAAGAAATGTTGTAAAATGGAGCTAAATACAATTAACAAGTGTTTCAGTTAGCAACAGAAATTTTGGGCTCAATTGTGGTTGAGGATTACCTGTACTAATTCTGATCTTGCGTTATTCTTCTGTAGCTTTTATATGTTAACCTTTATATCATACTATACGATGCAGTATACTCTACTTCCGTGATGCCAGAAGTGATATGCAGAGCCACTTCTGCTGGCATGAAAGAGGTCACCCAGAAGAGGCCCACTGCGCATGCATTTATGCCCCCCACCAGTCAGCTGATTGTTGGGTATCTGTAGTGCATGTGCAGAGGCATGCAGCATGTGGGGGTGTTGTGTGCATGCGCAGAAGCATGCAGTGCGGGGGGATCATGCACGCATATGAAGGGGGGCAGAGGTAGTTGTGCATGCATTGCATCATGGGTAAACAGGCAAGCACATGCACATGCATGCGCTTTTGGCACACAACATGGAAAAGGTTAGCCATCACTGCTCTACTGTATGAAACCCTAATTATAGTTTTTAACATGCTGTTCTTAGTGGTGTCATAATGTTAAAGCTTTGTGCTATTTGTTCATTAATTACAGGCCAGATAGTTCATACTGGAATGACTGCAAATGTAATAATTATAATATGATTTTGTGCTTGTAACAACCAAAATAGATACTGGAACTAAAGTGAATTAATAAACATCAATAGTTCACTGCCCAAATATATTTAAAATGCCCTTAGCTACTTGGTCAAAGCCAAGATGGTCTTGTGATTAAGGTATTATCAGAGACTGAGGTTCTCCTCCTCTTTCAATCATAGAAGTTCACTGGGTGACTCTGGACCTGTTAATCTTTCCCAGCCCAATCTCCCTTCCAAGCTTTTTGCACTTAAACTCCTCAAGGAAAAGCAGGATATAAATCTAACAAAAATGTACCCATCACCTGTAAGACTGAAATAAGTCCTCTACAAAACATTACCACACCAAGCTGGGTCTTCCTCCGAGTGCTATTCTTGTATTCCATTGCTGGTTATTTTCCAACATGTTGTGATCACAAAGTGTCATGCCTCTGGTGGAGTCTGACCATAGAAAAGACCATAGAAAAAGCTTGATCACCATTATTTGGGACCTTTTCCGCTTGAGGCGGTGATCAATCCTGTGACTTATTGTCTATCCCTGCCACGGATCATGCATATCCACCTTGTTTTTCATCATTCCCTGTTAGTCCCTGCCTCGCCCGACAATCCGCATAGATCAGCTCCATCACAGCTGGCCCCAGTAGATCCTCTGGGAGAGGAGGAATACAAAGTGGATAGCATCCAAGATTCATACCAGTTGCAGGGCCGATTTCAGTATTTGGTGGCATGAAAAGGTTATGGACCAGAGGACTTCACCTGGATCGATGCCACTGATGTTCATGCTCCTCATTTGGTCCAGGACTTTCACGCTTGGTTTCCTCAATGACCTCGTCTGCCTGGTCCCGGGGGAGGGAGCCCTTCAGGAGGGGATAGTCTTATGCCCCTGGTGGAGTCTGACTCTGAGGAAGAGGAGGAACAGCCAACAGTGAGTGGAAGTGTGGCTCCAGAAGTGGTGGAGGAGGCTGGGGAAGGGCAGAGGCCGGCTGAACAATCAGAGGAGGATCCAGGCCCATCCCCTATCCATCCTAGGTCACGCAGGGAGGAGAAGATCAGGGAAAAGCGAGGTCTACTCAAGAGGAGATTGCCATGATTCTCCTCAGGGCTTGTAGGTGGGAGCTATGTATATAAGTTTGCAACTGTGCAGTTAGAATTGCTGAAGTCAATTAGTGTTCACCTTGAAAGAGGTTTATCTTTACTGGTGTTCTTCCCATGGACTTTTCTCACTTATTTTCCTGGAGCTTATAATTAGTTATCTTGGCTTGCTTTGGAACTCTCATCAATGCAGTTTGTTTTGGTTTTCTGTTTGCCTCATTATTTACTTTTGTGACTTTAAACTGTGCCTAATAAAACAGTGCAGTTAAGTTGAAAGATTTACCAGACTTTAATATATGTTTTGGGTTATTTTAAGAGACTCCGGGTCATCACATTTTGTCTTCAGCCACCCCTTCAACTTATTTCTGCTTTTTGTGGGGTGACCATGCATCAGCTCAGAGCAGAGATTGCCCAGTTAACCCAGCAAGTGGCTCTTTTGACTGCACAGGTGGCACAAATGCAAGCTGCCCGGCCACGCCAAAAATGCCCAGTGGCAGTGCCAGATAAATTTGATGGTTTGGTGGCCCATTTTCCAGCATTTTTGGGCAGTGCCAGCTTTACATGAGCCTTTGGCCTGAGGACTTTCTCACTGACCAGGATAAGGTGGTTTTTTTGATTAGTTTGTTGTCAGGCTCTGAAGCACATTGGGTGACGCCTCTGCTGACCCAGCCCAACCAGGTGTTGGACAATTACGTCGAGTTTTGCTGTCAGTTTCAGGCCATGTTTGAGGACCCTGTTTGAAGCCAAACAGCAAACAGATGTTTGAGAGAGTTGAAGCAGGGGCGTGGCTTACTCATGGATTATATTGCTAGTTTTTGGGTGGTTGCTCAGGATGTACAATGGAATGAGGCAGCACTACTACACCAGTTCCAGGAGGGTTTTTCGTCAGAGCTTCTGGATGAGTTGGCACACACTGAATGCCCTCGCACCCTTCAGGAGCTCATGCATTTATGTCTTCGTATCGATGCTAGACTTCAGCAGTGACAGGTGCGTTGACGGGCAGAGACCGTATCTGTTTCCAGCAAGATGGCGCTCTTGGTGGAATTGCCTTTGGAGGAACCCATGCAGTTGGGGGCTGGCCACCCTCGCCTGACTCAAGTAGAAAAGAATAGACCTCGTTGTGATGGTTTATGCCTCTATTGTGGCAATCGAGACCATTTTGCGGCCAAGTGTCCTAATAAGACATCCACAGCAGCAACAACTGCGGTGGTGGGAAACAAGTATTGCTCGGCCTATGGGGGTCTGCAGGTTGGGGTATAAAGTCCATAGGCCCGCCATCTTCACCAACCTAACCACCCTCGCCACCTTTGACATCTTCGACATCTCCACCACAGTTGCTATTGGTGAAGCATCTTGTGCTGCCAGCAAGTGTGTTCATGCCTGGTGTGAGAGCGGTGGAGATCCCAACTTTGGTCGACTCAGGGGCCACAGCCAATTTCATAGATGCTCATTTTGTCAAGCAGTGGTTCATTCCTCAGCAATAGGTATCCCCACCAATAATGGTGTAGATGATTGATAGTTGGTCCCTTCCTTTGGGACCTGTGATTGCTACAACCAAACCCCTTTGCGTGCGTATTGGGCAGCACGTGGAGGAAACCGTATTTTACATTGCCGCAGTGCCTCATTTTCCAGTGGTGCTGGGTTTGGAGTTGCTGCAGGCCCATGATCCACAGATTGTCTAGTCATCTGGAGTGGTGCAGTTCCTTGATAGGAAGTGTGCCAATCATTGCTTGTGCTCCTGTGCAAGGAGTGGGGCTAAGGCCGTGGACTTGGATCTACCTGCAGCGTTGGTGGACTTTGCTGATGTGTTTGGGGAAAAGGAGGTGGATCAGTTGCCTCCGCATCGGGCATATGACTGTCCAATTGACTTGTTGCTCGATGCAAAATTGCCAGTGGGTCGGATATATTCCCTGTTGGAACCGGAGTTGGCCGCATTGTGGGATTTTATTGACAAGAACCTCCAGAAAGGGTTTATCTGGCCTTCTACCTCCCCATTGGCTGCACTGGTGCTTTTGTGAAAAAGAAATTGTGGGAGCTACATTTCTGTTGTGATTACCACAAGTTGAATGCAATCACAGTGAGGAATCGGTACCTGCTTCCTCTCATCCCTGAACTGATTAAGTGGCTTCATCAAGCTAAGATCTTTACAAAGTTGGATTTGCATGGGGCCTACAATCTGGTTCGCATTCATTCAGAGGATGAGTGGAAAACAGCTTTTTGGATGAGGTACAGGCATTTTGAGTATGTGATGCCTTTTGGATTAACCAATGCCCCAGCTGTGTTCATGCATTTTATGCATGATGTTTTCCATGATTTGTTGGATCAATTTGTGGTCATTTATTTAGATGACATTTTGATTTACTCAGACTTCCTGTAGGAACATTGACAGCATGTGAGGCTAATGTTGCAACATTTGCATGATAACCACCTGTTTGCTAAATGTGAGAAGTGTCAGTTTGCACAAACCATGATTGACTTCTTGGGACATTGTATTTCACCTGCTGGGGTGGAAATGAACCTGGAAAAAATTCAATCATTGGAGGAGTGGGAACCGCCACAGTGGGTTAAGGATGTGCAATGACTATTGGGGTTTGCAAACTACTGCCCACATTTATTCCCTGCTTTGTTGCCTTGACTTCCCTTTCTAATCTGCTCACGAAGGGGGAGAAGTTCCATTGGGGTGCTGAGGAGCAGGCAGCTTTCGAGGCGTTGAAAGCCGCCTTTGCTTCTGAGCCTATCCTCAAACACCCTGATCCAGGCCAACAATTTGTGGTGGAAACAGATGCTTCCGATGTGGCTGTTGGTCCAGTGCTCCTCCAGGCCTATGCTCCCGCAGGCATCTTGTTCCTGTGCACTTATTATTCCCAGAAGTTGTCGGCTCCAGAGCGCAACTATACGATTTGGGACAAGGAGCTATTGGTGGTTAAGGTCACTTTTGAAACATGGCAGCACTACCTGGAGGGGGCTCATCACCAAATCGAGGTTCAGATGGATCATTGCAATTTGGAACACCTATGTACAGCTTGGACATTAAACCAGCGTCAGGTGAGATGGTCCTTATTCTTTGCTTGATTTGATTTCCAGGTGACCTATGTTCCAAGTGGAGGGAATCAATGCATCTGTTGAGGTAATTCCCCATTAGGAGAATGAGCGCATACAGGGAAACATATTTTGAGAGAAGTGTTTGAATAATACACACACAGTACACAGATACACTGTACAGTAAATGTAGGTTTTTACTTCCAGAAAGTTTAAGCAAAGTCCAAATACAGTCCAAAGTCATTCACAAGTAAATCAGTCAGTTTTGCAATCCAGGGATAATCCAAATATCAAAGTCCAGTGTCAAAAAACAGTTCAGTATCAGACTTACATCAAATCCAGTAATATCAGTCAATTAGAAGAAATGGAGTAATGGCAATACTTTCCAACAGAAGGAAACAGAGATACACTCTCTTCTAAGACTCAGACTAAGATTAAACAATCCAGGTTTCTGGCTCCATTTTATGGCTGTTTGAGAAACCACACCCAATTTCATACTCTTCCTTAAAGAGAGAGTATTAAAATGTCTTTCCTGGTTTATATATTTCTAACCCAAATGCCTGTTAGGTGACTTATATTCCTAACAGCGCCAATGCCCTAACTCGGAAGCCCGAGTATACCCAAAGGGAGGACAAAATCCTGCCCCAGACAGTGATTCCATTGGAGTGGTCTGCGGCCACCAAGGAACCTATGGACCTTCGAGTGAGGATTCAGGAGGCGTAGCGGCAGGATCCATTTGAGACAGTTCTACATCGAGAATTGGATGAGAATGGGAGTCAAGAGACTCTTTAGGCATATATTGGGGACCTGTTGCAGTTCCGTGATCGCATTTATGTGCCTGGAGGTCCTCTTCGTGGCCTTATCCTATGTCAATGTCATGATAGTCCGGCGGCAGGACACTTTGGGATGTTCAAAACACTGCACCTCATCTCTAGGACATTTTGGTAGCCGAGACTTAAACATGATGTGTTGGGATATGTGGCATCCTGTGGGATATGTCAGCAAGCCAAGTATGCTCCTGGTGCACCTCCTGGTCTATTGCAGCCCTTGCCCATGCCAGACCGATCATGGGGGGCAGTTTCATTGGCTTCATCATTGAGTTACCACCATCGAATGGTGTCACAACCATTTTGGTGGTGGTGGATATGTTGATTAAGATGGGCCACTTTATTCCATGTGCGGGTCTTCCATCGGCCAAGATAACAGCTCAGTTGTTTATCTCCCATGTTTTCCAGTTGCATGGGTTACCAGACCGCATGGTATCAGATTGGGGGGAACAATTTATGGCATGCTTCTGGCAGGCGCTCCTCATGAAATTGCAGGTTCAGGTGTGTCTGTCGTCTGCTCATCATGTGGAAACTGATGGGGGGACAGAGAGAATGAATGCTATTTTGGAGCAGTACCTCCACTGTTTCAGCAGTACTCAACAAGACAATTGGGTAGAGGTGCTGCCGATAGTGGAGTGGATACTTCTAGATGCGCAGAAGGCATTTGATAATGTGAACTGGCGATTTATGTTGTTACTGCTGGAACAGATGGGCTTCACTAAAACATTTACTCAAGCAATTGAAACTATATATCATAGACAAACAGCAAAAGTAATGATAGAGGGAGAATTGACAGACTCTACTGATATAAAAAAGGAACAAGACAAGGATGCCTACTGTCACCTTTGTTGTTTGTGTTAATCTTGGAAGTGTTAAACAGGTTAAGAGCTTATCTTACACTCAAAAGCATTTTAAACTCATTTGGCTTTCTGCATTGGTGCTGTGTTTGAGCATATCTATAAGTCCCTGTACAACATATTGTGAAGTCCCTGACTCATGTTTCATAAGTGGCCTATAGTACATGTTTCCTTTTATCAGAAGGAGCTTTGTAACCTCTTCTCCTTTGCAAAATCTGAAAAACTGAAGACAGCTCTGTAATTTTTTTTGCTTGGATTTCAGTAGACGTGATGCAACAAAAGCAGGCTGACAATCAAAATGCTATCATGCATCACACAAACTGTGTCTGGAGCAAGAAACAATGGGCCACAGCAGTCCTCTATATTCAACTACCACCCAAACTCCAGATTTCACCATGTCTTCTGGCTTTCTTTCTATGATTCCTAAGATTCTAGGACATTTTGTTAGCTGCTCCTACGCCTTACTCTCTTTTTTAGCTTACACTTATTTCTCTGTTGTGGTGCAGTCATTAAAAATGAATGGGGATATCTCCAAACAGGACACCCAGGGGGAGAACATTAATGTGGTGTGTTTCCTTAATGAAGTAGCAATTCATTTTTCTGGGGAGCACACACTTATATCAACATCCACACTGCCCAATAATTCATGCTATTGCAGTGCTGTCATTTCAGTTTATACAAAAGACAGCCATGAACAAAACCTCAGCCCAAAATGTTGCTATTTTTTTTTAAAAAAAATTGATTTATTTGCTAAAATCTGGAGTAATGTCTTGTGATTGCCACACGATGCGTTCTTCTCTCCCACCGGACATTTTTCTGTAATGGATAATGCAATTCTGAATGGAACTAATGAGCCATTTGGCTCTGATCTGTGATGGATGGTCACTGTCTTCGATAGTCCAAAATAATACGCAGCCCATGGCTCTGAGCTGAGCATTATTGTCAGTTTGGAAAATGGAATCAAATTGGTGGTGGATATGAAGCTAGTTTCAACACTGTCAAAAGCCTTTCGGGATGTGGTAGGATTGGCAATAGCCTTTCTAAGCTCTAACAAAGTTAATTTACTTTCATTTAGTTTAGTTTAGTTTACTTTACTTTATTGTCATTGCACCTCATACAACAAAATCAAACACCATCTTCAGTGCACATTATGATCATGAAAATAAACACAAACACACATACTTCACACTCTACAGATTGTACCAAAATCCCGCAACACTGCACCAACACTGCACTAGAATTCAAAAGAGTTACTGCCTTGGGATAGAAGCTGTTTTTCAGCTGATTTATGCTTTTTTTTAACATTCTGTATTGTCTGCCAGGTAGTAATAGTTCAAAAAAAAGGGTTCCCAGGATGAGATGTATCTTTGAGAATGTTTTGAACTTTCTTAAGGCAGCGGGAGCTACAAAGCTCTTCCAAAGAGGGGAGAGGCCAACAAATGATCTTCTGGGCAATGACGTTAACCCTCTGGAGTGCTTTCCTATCTGCCACTGTGCAATTTGAAACCATACAGAGGTGCAGTATGTGAAAATGCTCTCTATGGTGCAGCGGTAGAAGGTCACCAGCAGTTTTTCATTCAGTTGTTGTTTTCTGAGAAGTCTCAGGTAGTATAATCTCTGCTGGGCTCTTTTGACTAGTTCTACAATGTGAGCATCCCAGGTCAGGTCCTCTTTTATGGTAACACCCAGAAACTTAAAACTGGCCACTTGCTCCACTCAGTCTCCATAGAAAAGCAAGGGCTGGATGTCTGATCTATTCCTTCTATAGTCCACTATAAGCTCCTTGGTCTTGTTGGTGTTAAGGACCAAGTTATTGTCTCCACACCACAAAAGCAACTGGTCCACCTCATAAGCAGACTCATACCCCCAGGATGAGTTCCACCACTCATAGGCTAACCGTGCCAGGGCATCTTCATATAAGTGTTTTAGCTAGTCCTGAAACATGGCTAATTAGCCTAGGACAACTTTATATTAGTCACTAAATGTAAAGAGAGGATTCATTGGAAAAGACTCTGATGTTGGGAAAGATTGAAGGCAAAAGGAGAAGGGGACAGCAGTGGATAAGATGGTTAGAGTGTCAACAACTCAATGAACGTGAATTTCACAAACTCTGGAAGACAATGGAGAACAGGGGGCCTGGCATGCTGTAGTTCCACAGCCCTGCCAACTCTCACGGTTCTGCCGTGAGTCTCACGATTTTTTGTCATTTCTCATGGTCTCATGACAAGACTCCTCAATCTCACGCCATATTTAAAACGCTTTTTTTTTTTCAAATTTGGGGGTTGGCTTATATGCGAGTATATACGGTAATCGTTTTTCTTCCTGTCTGTCCATCATTTTGAAAGGGGAGTAGGCCCTGGGAACCAGGCTAGTTTCCCAGTAGTCTTTGTAAGTTCAGCGCGGGAAATCGATTGCAATCGTATAAACATGGCAAAAAGAGGTCGTGATTTTTCAATAGAAGAAAGAAAGCTGCATCTTCTTACAACAGGGAACACAAGTAAAACATTTAAATAAACTGTTAATGACTTTCCTCGATGGAAAAGGGGTTTGTTTAATCTTGATCGGGAAAAAAATAGAATCTCACTATTTTTTATAGAATCTCCAGATTTTTTTTCATGGGTCTCCAGATTTTCCTTTATCAGGGGTTGGCAGGTCTGGTTCCATGAGGTCATGAAGAGTGAATAAACACAAACACACCTTCACACTCCACACATTGAATCGAAAACCTGCAACACTGCACCAACACTGCACTATATAGCAGAATTCAAAAGAGTCCTGGGATAGAAGCTGTTTTTCAGACTATTTGTCCTTGTTTTTAATATTTTTTACATGATTTAGTGACTGAACATCAACATCAACAACAAAAACTTTATATTTAGAGGTGGGCAGAAATATTTTCTGACTATTTCTTTTTTGACCTTTTCTTTTTAAATCTGCTGAAAAAGCATTGGTTTTAGCAGTTTTTACAAGGAGAGGAGAATTGTAGAATTTCAGGAGAAATATTCTTGTACTTATTTAGTTACAAAGTACTCAGGAGGTTTATGTGAGTGCCCTTCTTTCATTGTAAAAGTTCATCGGGAGCATCCCTAACTCTTCTCCCATCAGTTCTATCTCAAGGGAAGATTTATTCCCTGGAGAAATTCAGGTGGGGGGGGGAAACCACTCAGCCTTTTTTTAAAATTTACAAATTGAATAGAGAATTCATAACACTCTGAGTATGACCTGATGATAGTTATAAATGCAAGGATTGATCATCACTTTTTTCATGGATATTGCAACTTCAAACAGTTGTAACAACAAAGGGTTATAAGTCGAGCCATATCTGTAATTAACACGCCCGTGATCACTGTGAAAAGTTTTGGATTTACTGAATGGGTGTCCTACTTTTAAGTTTCTGCAACTTTCATTCATTTCAAGCGAGCCTTCCTTGTTCCTTCTCATCTCATTTCAGCTGGTATGAAATTAGTAATGTGCCCAATTCCTTTTACATCTGAAATGGGAGATCGTCAAAATTAAAAAGATACTTGTCACTGAATCCTGAAGCTGGTTTTAATAAATTCTGTTTCTGAGATGAACTATGTTCTTCTGCCTTTGTAATTCATTCAGATCGCAATGTGCTTTCAGTCAAGATCAAAACCGTTTTACAGCATTAAGGTCTTTTAGAAAGCAGCTCTGGCCTCTCATTTGAACTCTGGAGGAGCCTGTTCCTTGTTGCTACTTACCATGATTTAAGTATTGTCTTTGTAGCTGCTGCTTTTAATGGTTCTGTTTTGAAGTTGACTGCACTGTCTGGGTGTTGGAGGTTAGTCATCTCCCTTATGGGAAATGAACTGCCTTTGTCTTGATGTGCTAAATCTGAAGTCACGGAATAAACAGATGAAAATACGCTATGCTCTAAGCTGAAACATTGCAACCATTTGCATAAACTGCATCCGGTGTAATTGTATAACACTGTGGCTGATATGTGCCTGCTTTATTCAAACATCAGCAAATTTACCCTTGCTAGCGTAGGGAAATCATAACCCTACCATTGTTGATATTTTTGCTCATTAATTACTGAATGTTTTATCATTGATATTTTAAATCATCTTTTTGTCTAATCGGCCACCAGGGTGCTACGTAAGAGTTTTCTGTAAAAGAACAAACAATAAAAATATGAAAATAAAAAGAACATCAGTAAAGCCCACATTTAGAAATTAAAACAATAAGTAATTGAAAATCATTAACAGGACAAACTAAAAAGCATCAGATTCTTTCAATAGAGAGGCAGGATGAGTGCATTTGGTAGGATTTGCCATTCATGTGAAATATAAAAGGACTTATCTCCACGACAGAAATCTTTTGCTGCAAATCCAACTATCCAGCTGTCTCTTGACCTGCATAGGAAATCTTTTAAAGGCTTAATGATTGGGATTTGTACATATCTTGCTAGGACAATATGCATCCTTCACTCATTCAATTGTGTAGCATAAAACAGCCAATGAGAGATTAAATTCTTTTTTTTTTTTTTTAGAAATGTCATGCTTCCTTCAACACAATGTTTTTTTAAAAAATACATTTAGTCACGAGTCCCTAAGTGATTAGATACCATGCTAAACCCATTTCTTAGATTCTATGGGTATAATCAATTTTTTTTAAAAAAAAATCCAAAATAAGTAAATAGTGCTTTTTAATCAACCCCACTGTACAAGAATAAAACTCCCAAGGCTTGTCTTTTATACCTCTTCAATCATCACCATGCCTGAAAAAAAACAGTATAGCTGCACTTGAACAAATAGTTCCCTGTGATTAACTGAACCATAGTTGATATAAACTGAACTATGCCCAACATATTAAGCTAAAATGTAGGTGATTTATGGTGTAGGGCTTAGGGCTTTGGTTTCTAGTCCTGACCTCCAGCTACCAGTACTTGGAATGAATTATTTGTGTGACCTGAAAAATGCCAAATTGGGAGTATTCTATGAATCTTAGACTGATCTGGAGTAAAACTCCCCAAGCTCTGAGCACTAGATTGCCTACTCAAAAGTAATGCTCTGTTTTTGTAATTACAAATGTTGGCATGAATTTCACCTATAAATTTCTATTTGGAGTTGCTGCCACCTAGAGGGACTGCAAGGCAGTGATGATAGGCTGGATCCTTTTGGTCCGGTTCATTCTTGGTTCAGCAAAATTGAAAAGTAACTTAAGGGAGTTCCATGATTTATTTTCCCATATCAGCAGATGTGCACAGTTCTGGCCTCAGAACATCACTCCTCTGAGTTAGGAATTAGGTCATTGCAACAGAATTGTACAGTACTAAGCCTTTGACATTTTTTAAAACTTTAGAAAAAACTTTAAAATTTTTTAAATTTTTTAAAAAATTTAGAAGTGGTTTACCATTGCTTTGTTCCTAAAGCCCATGTCACACTGAACCAATGGATGCAAAGAGGATGTAAAACGGATAAAAAACCTTGCCATCCGTTCGAAAACATGATGTACTCACTGCCTCCGTTTGGCTTCCCCTCTATCCGTCCAGCATCCGTTTATGGACATTTCATCCACTCCGAAAGGTTTGGGCTGCCTAAAACTTTTGCGCGGAAAATGTATCCAGTTCGTCCGTTCTGCATCCGCTACGCATCCGCCACGCATCCGCTACGCATCCGCTACGTATCCGTTATGCATCCGCTATATCCGCTTGGCATCCGCTGCGCATCCGTGCAATTCCATCCCCGGGGACGTGGGGAGGAAGCGGAACGGACACAGAACGGATGCAGAACGGATACAGAACAGAAACAAAGCATTTAAAACGGAAAAAACATTCGCGGAGGGGACCTATCTTGGATATTAAGGATGTCTAGAGGATGCCTAGAGGATCCCTAGAGGATGCCTAGCGGAAAACCTATACTGCCTATAAAAAGGGGGAGCAACTCGCCTGCATCTCACTTTCAGAACAGAAGCCCAGCAGTGCAGACCTCTGCAGCCTTCATCTGACTCTTCCTCTTCCACAACATCCAGTCATGTCCACCGTGGATTGCAACAAAGTCCTTTCGGCAGCCACCATCGTTCTGCAACAGTGCGAAGCCATCTGCAGGCTCTGTGAACACTACTGCGAGAAGAAAAGGAGCCACTCAAAAAGAGTCTGGGTCAGAAGATGGTTCGCCAGTAGAGCGGAGGACGGACTGTACAACAAGCTGATGGTGGAGCTCAGGAGCGAAGACACTCGGACGTTCCAGAACTTCATGAGGATGCCTCCAGCCATGTTTGACGAAGTTGTGCAGCACCTGACATCCAGGTTGACCAAGGCAAACACCACCTTCCGGCCCAGCCTGGAACCTGGGCTCAAGGTGGCACTCACTCTGCGCCACCTGGCCTCAGGGACCTCCTACAGGAGCATGCAGTACGGCTGGAGGGTGCCATCCAACACCATCAGCATTGTGGTCAGAGAAGTGGTGCAGGCCATCATTGAAGAATACAAGGAGGAGCTCCTCCAGTACCCCTCCACTGAAGAAGGATGGAAGAAAGTTGCAGAGCAGTGGTATCAGAAGTGGAACTTACCACACACCGTTGGAGCCATAGATGGCAAGCACGTGGCCTGCAAATCTCCAGCCAAGTCGGGGTCCACTTATTTCAACTCCAAGGGCTTCTTCAGCATCATCCTCTTCGCCATGGTCGATGCTGACTACAAGTTTATGTACATCAATGCTTCAGGCAACGGCTCCTCTTCAGATGCCCAGGTATACAACGCCAGTCACCTCAAGGAGGGGCTGGAACGCAACCTCATCGTGGGCTTCCCAGATCCAGAACCCCTGCCCATCGACACACAAGATGTGCCCTACTTCATCGTGGGGGATGGCTTCTCCCTCACAACCTACCTCATGAAGCCCTACACCTCCAGACTCCTCACCCGTGAAGAGAGGATCTTCAACTACAGGCTGTCCAGGGCAAGGCAGGTGGTGGAGAATGCCTTTGGCATCCTCGCCAACAGGTTCCAGGTACTTCTCACCACCATGCAGCGTTGTCCAGAGACCGTGAGGAGGATCATGGAAGCTTGCTACATCCTGCAGAATCTCATGCGCAGCCGCTACCCAGTCTTGCAGAACAGGCTCGTGGACCTCCAACAAGGCAATGGGGACATGGAGCCTAGGGAATGGAGGCAAGGGCGAAACCTGATCGACACTGAGGATGTGCAAGGCCCCAACAGAGCCTCACATGAAGCGAAGAAGCAGCGCAACCTCCTGAGAAAATGGTGCAACTCCCCAGCTGGAGCAGTGGAGTGGCAAGACAGGATGGTAGATGCTTAATGGATGCTTCCTTCAGCCTGTCTCATCACACGGATGAGATTGGGCCATGTATGTTTGGTTGGCCTACAATGAACAGGGCGTTTAATAAAGAGTTGTGTTTATGTTGACATGTGTGGATAATTATTACATTATTATTGATAATAAAGGGCCGTAGGTGTGGCACCTGGGAGGGTGGACCATACAGTCCCACTATGCTTGCACTGGAGGCTTATATATCCCACTGCTATATTAACCCATCCCACAAGCATGCAAAGGCTTAAACCATTTCTAACAGTTTCCAGCAAGACTTTATGAAAAAAAGAAATGAAGCAAGTGTGTGAATCATAAATAGACTTTATTAACAACAAGCTATAAGACAAAAATGAGTCTCTGGCTCTCCTCTTGGTTGCTCAGTCTCAGGGTTGAAGGGTGCAGGTGCTGTGGAGGTGGCTGGTGCTGGAGTGCTTGTCATCAGCTCCTCCAGAAGCAGAAGCAGCAGAAGCGCCAGCCCCAGAAGAGCGAGCCCGTGCTGCAGAAGCCCCAGCAGGACCAGAGTGAGGGCCAGGGGGCGGGATGGTAGCCCTGTCCCTCTTACCAGGGCTGGCAGCAGATAGCTGAGGCTTGCTGTGCTTCCGCATGGTTGTGGGGTTGCTGGCTGGCAGGGAGGCTGGCAGGAACCAAGGCTGGCAGGGAGGCTGGCACCAAGGCAGGCAGGGAGGCTGGCAGGGAGGCAGGCACCAAGGCTTGCAGGAAGGCTGGCAGGGAGGCAGGCACCAAGGCTGGCAGGAAGGCTGGCAGGCAGACATGAACCAAGGCTGGCAGGAAGGCAGGCAGCAAGGCTGGCAGGCAGACCGGCTGGCAGCAAGGCTGGCAGGAAGGCTGGCAGCAAGGCTGGCAGGGAGTCTGGCAGCAAGGCTGGCAGCAAGGCTGGTAGCAAGGCTGGCAGCAAGGCTGGCAGGCAGACATGCAGGCAGGGCAGGCAAGGCAGTCGATGTGTCCGGTAGCAGGTCTTTCCTCTGAATGGCGAACTGCTTCCGAGCTGCTTCCATTATATCCGCGGGGCTGACACAATGCATCCTCCCCGCATGCGCAGTGAACGCCAGGCATCCATTAGGCTTCCGCTGTGCATCTGCTAGGCTTCCGCTCTGCATCCGCTCCATCCGTTTGGCATCCGTTCTGCATCCACTCTTTCCGTTCCACATCCGCTTCGCTGAGGCCCCCCGGAAGCCCTGCGGATGTGCCACCCACTCCCATCTGCTCCCATCCGCTTCCATCCGCTGGGCTTCCGTTCTGCATCTGCTTTGCATCCGCCCTGCGTCCTCCCCGCGTCCATGTTATCCGCTCCGGTTATGCAAATTCTTGCCCCTTTTGAGAGCGGATAACAACGGATGGAACATTTTGCTCGTCCACTGTGTCCTTTTTGCATCCATTGGCCAGTGTGACATGGGCTTAAGGCTGAGAGAGACAGTGGCTGGTCCAAAGTAACTCAGCTGGCTTTGTGCCTAAGGCAGGAATTAGAATTCACAAACGCCTAGCTTCTAGCCCGAAACCTTGACCAGTACACCACATTGCTATCTTTGATTATCTAAGCTGCAAAAATACAGATAAATACTGGATGTCAGAAAAGAGAGAGAGAGAAAACCCCAACTCTGCTGCCATCTTCTATTTTAATGCCACCCAATATCTGTTCTCAACAGTACAATAATTATGGTTTTAGATGTAGCAAAACCTAGCGAACTCTTTCTCCTTTTCTCACTTTTTCTTTTATCTTTTTTTCCTATTTCTTTTCATCTACATTGGATAGTTTTAAATCCTATATAAAATTATTTTCCAATTTATATTTAAAAAAAACAAAAATAAATGTATGTGGCCAGAACAGCTCAAAGTGACCGAATCAATGCTTCTTCTACAAGATTCTGCCACTTGTGTGTCTGCATGGCCAATGGTGCTGTTAGAGAGTTAGACAGTTTGTTGCCTTCATGTGACAGATTCCAGAATAAGAGTCAGAAGGGACCTTAGGGGTCATTTAGTTCTGTTCAAGCAGGGGGACTCCATACTATTACAGACAAATGGCTGTCCAAACTCTGAGAATGGGGGAGTATAAATCAAATCAATATAATATACGACACCCTTGGTTTATATTAATGTAGATGTTCTTTCTGCACCAACTCAGAAAGCTCAAAATGCCCAAGGAGTTCTACAGAGGAATTATTGAGTCTGTCATCTGCACCTCTATAAATGTCTGGTTTGGTTCTGCAACCCAACAAGACAGACACAGACTTCAGAGAGTAATTAGGACTGCAGAAAAAACAATTATTACCAACCTGCCTTCCATCAAGGACCTGTATACTGCACGAGTCAAAAAGAAGGCTGTGAAAATGTTTACAGACCTCTCACATCCTGGACATAAATGGTTTCAGCTCCTACGCTCAAAACAACACTGTAAAGCACTGCACACCAGAACAACTAGACACAAGGACAGTTTTTTTCCCCGAATGCCATCACTCTGCTAAACAAATAATTCCCTAAACACTGTCCAACTATTTACAAAGTCTGCACTACTATTACTGTTAATCTTCTCATCACTCCTTATCATCCATCCCTTCTCACTTGTGACTGTATGACTGTAACTTTGTATCCTTACGTTTTACATTGACTGTTTCCTGGTATGATTTGATTACTTATTGTACCCTATGACTATTATTAAGTGTTGTACTTGATGATTCTTGAGTCTTGACGAATGTACCTTTTCTTTGATGTACACTGAGAGCATTTGCACCAAGACAAATTCCTTGTGTGTTCAATCACACTCGGCCAATAAAAATGAATTCTAATTCTAATTGCCATTCTTAAGGTACTATAGTTGAGAGCACCATTTGGATAAGCAAAGAGTCTTTAGGAAGCAGCCTATGGTTTTCGTCATTCGCTCTCCACTTTGACCCACCAGCAAGCTGGAGTTGTGGCTAGCAGCCTGCAAGAAATATGGATTTTTTTAAATGAGTCAGGCTTGTTATTTCTTCATTTGCCTGGTCATGCCTGCCTGCTTGACTTCGCTCAGGGATCCTCAGGAAATCTGTAGAGGGGTTTATAGTGAGGAAGCTTTAATCATGTCACAGTGAATGAAGAGCAGACACAATTAAAGTGTATTAAGAGAAGATGAGGAAGATATCAGCTCAGCTGATTTCACATTGTTTTCAATGGAAATAAATGCCCCTCTTTTAAATGATTAGTGAATAGCCAACTAATTAAATGACAGGTTGAATCTTACAGCATCTCAAATAAAGTTCTGCTTTTCAAAAATGGGTTTGGATGCATATTGCCATAAAAGAAAAGCCAGTATTTTGCTACAGAAATGTTACTAAGAGCATTTCCATGTTGAAATTGTTTCTTCCTGAGTGCTATTCTCCCAACCCTCCAAGTCTGTTCAAACGTCAATGGTACAATAGTTAAAATGCTGGCTTAGGAGTGGGGAAGCTCAGGTTCAAATCCACTCTTTGATTCTGGCCCAGTCATTATTTTCATTCTTCCTCCAGGGTAATTATTGTGGGATCAAATGAAGAAATAGGCCCATATAAGCCACCATGAGCTCTTGGAGTAAAGGTGAAGAAAAATACATAACTTACCTGGCCTTTATTTTTGCTAGCCTTGGACCATAAATCAGTGAACAGTCCCTCCAGCTAACCAATGGGACACTATAAAAAAAATAAAATCACAATAAATCACAATATTTGAGGGCTTGCCACAAAGAAGAGTGAGTCAAGCTATTTTCTGAAATGCCTGAGGGCAGGACAAGATGGAAACTAACCAAGGAGAGAAGCAACCTCAAATTAAGGAGAAATTTCCTGATAGAACAATTATCCAGAGGAAAAGTTTACCTCCAGAAATTGAGGATGCTCCAACACTGGATATTTTAAGGAGATTGGACAGCCAAATTGTTATAGAGCAGTGGGTTGGATTAGAAGACCACCAAACTCCCTCCAACTCAGTTATTCTGTTACAGCTTCCACCCCAGTCATCAGTCCTAAAGTAAAAAAAAAAATCCCCTCACTCCACATGCAAAAGAAAGAGAAGGTAGTGTTAATGTTGGAACCCAGGAGGAAAACCTGCTCATTCTAAATATGCCATCTGAATTATGTACCTTTTCATTAGAGGCAACTTGGTCTGTGATCTTCTGAATATGCCAATATTAAATTGCAATTAATTAGTTAATTGAACAATCAGGTAGATTCATATCTCCTTGGGGAATGCCCCATTATTGCAGATAAATAAAAGGAGCTTTGGCTGCCATTCAAATAATGGAGCTGGAAATGAACATGAAAGATACTGTTTCAAATTATGACTCAACTGGGTATGCCTTTAGAATGGGATATTTGAGGACATTCATGAACAATTTATTTGCCTTTGTTACAGACTCTTTCCTTATTTTATTCAAGCACACACAAACCATATTTGCCCTTCCTCCTTGTGGCAAGGAGAGAAAAAAATGGATGATAGGTTATGTTAGATGTTTTATTTTAATTCAGCTTATTGCAAATATTTTTAAAGTATATCTAAATTTTTCAGTGTGTGTAAATTTTGCATGACATGTCCAAGGCAAAGTAATCTGGTGAGCAGATGCTTTCCCCTCTCAGCCACACATTCCTGCTACTTTATCTCATAATTTTCTGTGTGATTTCACTTGTAACTCCATTGCAGCCATGAGTGGAAAATTTTCATGACTGCATGACCAACTCATAAGCATAAAGTGATGGCTTTAGAGAAGATTTAGATAGAGAAGAAATAAATAAAGCAGTACAAAAGAAGACAAAGCTTGTTTTCCATCTCTTATGAACCAGGACTCATTACTTCAATACTGAATATCTTTTTGGGTGGGCAGTAGCTGCATAAAAAAGGATATGAAAGGTTTGACACCTTTAAGATCAAGGGTGATGATAAAATAGTCATCATGCGCTGTCTGTGAGAATTTTAAAAAAGTTACTCACATTATGGCTGGAAAATCAGATCATGTCACTTGTCTTAGCGGTGATATGTATTCAGGCTGGAAATTATTTCAAAGATGTCAAGAAAAATCATGGCGATCATAACGCAGACTTTGTGGCTAGTAATGGTTTAGAAGACTTAGGTAGTGTTTTGATTATAATAATGAGGAACTGAGTGGTGAATTGCTACTACTGAAATCACAACAGACCACAACCTGTGGTGTTACACAACCTTAACACCACAACCTGTGCTGTTAAGAAAAACCATACTGATGACACTGGCACAGCAAATCTTCCACATCAACAAGATAGGAAAACAAATTGTTCTGAAAGAAAATGCAAAACAGAATGTGCGTTCCCAGAAAAGGCTATACTAAGTTTTAAGACCAGGAAGAAACTTTTGCTGATGGCTCATACACTAAGAGATGACAGATTGCAAACTCCTGCTTCCTAATGCTGCCCTCCCTATGCCTAATTGTTCATGCTGAAAGGTCTGGATCACAGTAGCGCTTTTGGAATAGCACTGCAGACAGATATAGAAAGTTTGCTCAAGATTTGGCTTGCCATTGATAATGCCCCTAGCCATCTTGCACATTTAGTGTGCAAGATTATCATCCAAATGTCAAAGTAATATTTCTCTGCCCCTGGTTTAATTAAGATGGAATTAATGTCAAATATCAGGGTGTGGGAAAAATGAATGATGATGTGGTTTTCATACATTGCCCACAAGTGGTGAAATCAAGAAGTAAGGAATCTTCCTTACATTTCTTTTTGGTGCTGTCTCCATCTTTGTATCCTGTGGAATTCTTAGATTACAGTTTCCATAATCCCTAGGATTCCAAGATAATTCCCAGCCAGCATGTCTAATTAGGGCTTTGATACAAGGAGTGGAAGAATCATTAATGTATTTCGAATAAATAGGACTTACATACTTAGACTTATATACCATTTCACAGTGCTTTACAGCACTCTCTAAATAGTTTACAGAGTCAATATATTGCCCCCAACAATCTTGGTCTTCATTTTTTTTATTTTTTATTAAAATTAAGGAGAACTGGCAAAAGAGATCAGACTACCATTTCTCAGTCTTGACAATAGTAATAAGGTTGAACTTAACTTTCAGAATTTCTCAGAATTTTGGGAGTTGAAGTCCAGGCATCTTAAAGTTGCCAAGGATTAGGGTTGAGAAATGCCAGATTAGACAGTTCTGAGAAAGAGGAAAGAATGAGAAAATCAAAATGAAACACCCTGATTTCACTTAGTATAAAAATAAGATGAAACAAAAAGAATTGAACATATTTTCCAGATTCTATTGTTCTACCTTACAACAATAAAGAGCATTCTTAGGAACTTTACGATACCACATTCTTGACCTGACCTGACAGGTACAGTTACTAAGAAGTACTGGGATTCTGATTTTGGAAATGTCATGCTGGAGCTATTGAAATTTTTTCAGGAAACAAGCAGAAGGTGCAGTAGTCTTGGTTTTGATGCAGATATTACCACACAGTTGCTTGAAGAATGGATTAGGATATTTGATTCCAGCCACTAAAGGGGGAATATCTAGTAAGAATATTCTTGGTGTACCCTTGTGGACTTCTAATTAGAATGGGCATGTAGTTGTTTTACCTTAATTGTTTTTAATATAGATGCAAGAAAACTGCAAGTATTATTAGCATACACTAACAGGGCTTGTTGAAGATAAACAAATACCATTATGGAATAAAACCTCTTTAATGAATTAAAAGTTGGAACTAAACCACAGGATTTTGAGAAAGCATATGGAAATGGATGCATTTTATCTCTCTTATTATGATTTTATTAATCAAGAAATAATCATTGCTCAGAGGTAAATCATTTCCTTGTTCTTTATACTGATTTGTAGGAAAGTGATATTGGAGCAGAGCAGCTAAATGCAAAAGAGGACAGAGATCTTGCAGTTTTGGTTGTAGGGAAGACGGTTTCCGTCTGCTCCATTTGTCATGCAAATTGTAGCTGTTGAAATGCCAGCTTACAGGTGCCTGAAACTTGTCCACCCCATCTCTTGCTGTGGTTAAAGGGCCGCTGCTCCATTTCTCCCTCTCTGGGAGGTGAAAAAACAGGAAGAAGTCTTTGCAGACAGACACAGATTTGAGGGGTTTCCATTTGAAATTGAGGCAAGAACAGCTGCCACCAAGTCAAAAGAGAACGCATTCCAGCTGCATTTTCTTCCAGTTTTCATCAACTTCAGGCGGCTTCTACCCCATCTAGTTCTTTTGTCCCCTTCAAGTTTGGGCAAGCTGATGCCATCTGGGACTTCCCATGGAGCTAGTTTAGAAATTGTTTCCTTCTATTCCCAATTGCAAGCTGGCCTTTGCTCTGTAGGAAATTATGCATGGGCATGCATAAGTGCACCAACATGCCTACCATCCTGTCCTATTGTTTCTTTTTATATTTCTTATATGTATCCATTTCATGTATTCATAACTATGTTTATACTTATACCTGTTATCTTATAATCACTTGACAAATAAAATAAATAAATAAAAAATAAAAGGGAAAAAATCCTTTGAGGTATTGCTTTATTATAGGAGAACTTATAAATGCCATCATTTAACTTGGGGAAGTGCTGGCAGTCTTGTTGACAAGAATTCAGTCCCGTCCCTGATCAAAAGCAAAATACTTCCTTCCAGTTTATGGGCATCTTTGAATTAAGCAAAATACTTCCTTCTAATCTTTGGGTATCTTTGAGGAATAAGGAAGAAATTGCAGCTATTTAATGGTCAAGAGTAGTGATGGCCACCTTTATAACCTGTGGACTTCAAATCCCAGCATCTGGAATTTTGGGAGTTGAAGTCCACAGATGGTAAAAGGGGGGGGGGCATAGTTGTCCACCCTTGGTCAAGAAGTTGGGCCATGATCAGCATATGATATATGGCTTCTGGGAGTTCGCTGAGAACCACAGCCCTTTCAAAACAAGCAGTTATATTCTAGTTTCAGCCTTATCTGCTTATGAAACTGAAAAAAAAGAAATAATACACTACCTTGATACTTTTTCTTTATTTTTTACTGCTTTTTAAACAAAGACAAGAAAAAAAAAGCAAAACATAAAAGTGATCATGATAATGATCCATACATTATCCGAAAGAAGAAGAAAAGAAAACATTAAAAGTGCCATAAGAAAAAAATGACAAAAAGAATGCAACAAAAATGGATCATTGTTATAATGACAAATTTTATGAGAGGTTGTCAGAGTTTAATGCTCCAGTTTATTTGATTTTTTAAAAAATTCTTGAATTCTGTTAACTTGAGAAAGGCTCCCAATTTCTTTCCCTTAAGTTACAAGTGTGACAAATGAATCTTGGATAGCAAGGGCATGAGAAATAATGTGTTAAGAAGTTTAATTAAAAATAAACTCTATCTTCTTTTCATTCCCATCAGTGGTGGGATTCAAAAATTTTACTACCAGTTCTGTGAGTGTGGCTTGATGGGCGTGGCTTTGTGGATGTGACAGAAAAGAATACTGTAAAATCCCCATTCCTTCCCCACCTCACTAACCTGCTTTCCAGCTCCGTTCTCCTGTGCAGGGCAACAAAAGAAGACCCAGCCGATCATCTGGGACTCAAGAGGCAGAGAATATATGGGGGTGGGGCCAGTCAGAGGTGGCATTCCAAACTACTCAAAATTTCCACTACTGATTCTCCAGAACTGGTCAGAACCTGCTGAATATCACCTCTGATTCCCATCATATGATCTCATGATACAGGTTTGGTGCAGAGGCAAAGGTTCCTGACTAGAAACCAAGAGGATATGAATTTTAGTCCTGCCTGAGTCACAAAGCCAACTGACAGGAAGGTGTGCACATTCACACACTTATGATTGAAACATCCCTTTTTGCTTTGACTTCCATGTCTATATCTGGGAATAGATATTTTTCAAATTTTAACCAGAAACTTTGTGAAGTATTCTTTCTCAATAACTCTGTTTTTCTCAAAACCACCATAGAACTTAACATCATGCAGTGAATTTCTGGGGGAGCCTGAGGTACGGATTTGATGAGACCTAGGACAGCCTGGCATTAGGTAGGAGAAGCCTTTGGTATCTCATTAGCAATAGCACCTAGACTTATATAGTGCTTCACAGTGCTTTAGAGCCCTCTCTACATGGTTTACAGAATTGGCATATTGCCCCCAACAATATGGGTCTTCATTTTACCAACCTCAGAAGGATGGAAGGCTGAGTCAACTTTCGAGCCCTGGAGTGAGCAGTGGGCTTGCTGCACCACCATGGCTCTTGTGACATTAGATGGTGACGTGGGTGAAAAGAACTGGTCTTGCTCAGATGAAAATGTAAGTCAATGTATCTGAGAAAAGGGAATGAGACAAACTGATTTTCCTAAAGGAATGTCTATGAAGTAGAATGAAACTTTTCTGCCACTCAGGCTGCTATACACACAGAAAGGGGCATTAAGTGAATTCATTATACAAATATCCACCTAGAATTTTCAAAAGGAAGGCGGAATTTTTGATGAAGTGAAAAATCAACATTGTTTGATGAGACAAAGTATCTGTCATTTCCCCAAAGATAAATACTGCTGGTGTTTGTTCTTTTCCACAGAAAAGCAGCCTTTTAACTTGATGTTAAAGATGACTATATATTTTGTTTTAAGAGATCATTAATGTTTCAGTATGCAACCCTTATTTGATTACTTCATATATTTTAAACACAGTGGTTTTTCAGGACCCCCTCCTACATTTCCAAATTTGTATTTATCCTCCTGAAAGTCTACAAGAGCATTCAAATGTCTTTTTTCTGAAATTAAATTTAAATCTCTTGATCATGGAGAAAAAAGATCTTTATTTTCAGCACATTGATGATCAATTATGTCATTCTGTGTTTTCAGTTGGTATTCCATTACTCATTTTGTCAAGTCCAAACAAAGAAAAAAAATGCTGTACAGTGCTTTTAAAGGTGGAAATGTAAAGACCTGGAATTCTCCTTGCCTTCCCCACACCTCATACCAGTTTGGAACTGATTTGTGTTTGTCATTTAGTTTTCTTAGTGTGAGATTGAATTGGACCATTTACTTGTGTTTGAAAAGGCCTTCAAATGCTGACATCTGCTCTGAACTTTGGACTTAGAGGTATTTTTTACAGAGCTTAAAGCCCATGTCACACTGGCCAACGGATGCAAAACGGACACAACGGATGAGAAAAATGTTCCATCCATTGTTATCCGCTCTCAAAAGGGGCAAAAATTTGCATAACCGGAGCGGATAACACGGACGCAGGGAGGACACAGGGCGGAAACAAAGCGGATGCGGAATGGAAGCCCAGCAGATTGAAGCGGATGGGAGTGGATGGCGCATCCGCAGGGCTTCCGGGGCCTCAGCAAAGCGGACGCGGAACGGATATAGCGGATGCAGAGCGGATGCACAGCGGAAGCCTAATGGATGCCTGGCATTAATTGCGCATGCGGGGAAGATGCATTGCGTCAGCCCCGCGGATATAAGGGAAGCAGCTCGGAAGCAGGTCGCCATTCAGAGGACAGACCTGCTGCCGGATGGATTGGCTGCCTTGCCTGCCCTGCCTGCATGTCTGCCTGCCAGTCTTGGTGCCAGCCTTGCTGCCAGCCTGCCTGCCAGCCTTGCTGCCAGACTCCCTGCCAGCCTTGCTGCCAGCCACCCTGCCAGCCTTGCTGCCAGCCGGTCGGCCTGCCAGCCTTGCTGCATGCTTTCCTGCCAGCCTTGGTTCTGTCTGCCTGCCAGCCTTCCTGCCAGCCTTGGTTCATGTCTTCCTGCCAGCCTTGGTACCTGCCTGCCTGCCAGCCTGCCTGCCAGCCTTCCTGCCAGCCTTTCTGCCAGCCTTGGTTCCTGCCAGCCTCCCTGCCAGCCAGCAATCCCACAACCATGCGGAAGCACAGCAAGCCTCAGTCATCTGCTGCCAGCCCTGGCAAGAGGGATAGGGCTACCATCCTGCCCCCTGGCCCTCACTCTGGTTCTGCTGAGGCTTCTGCAGCACGGGCTCACTCTTCTGGGGCTGGCGCTTCTGCTGCTTCTGCTTCTGGAGGAGGAGCTGATGACAAGCACTCCAGCACCAGCCACCTCCACAGCACCTGGACCCTTCACCCCTGAGACTGAGCGACCAAGAGGAGTGCCAGAGACTCTTTTTTGTCTTATAGCTTGTTGTTAGTAAAGTCTATTTATGATTCACACACTTGCTTCATTTCTTTTTTTTAATAAAGTCTTGCTGGAAACTTTTAGAAATGGTTTAAGCCTTTGCATGCTTGTGGGATGGGTTAAGATAGCTGTGGGATGGGCAGGGATACCTTTGGGATGGGTAATAGCTGTGGGATAGATAAACCTCCAGTGCAAGCATAGTGGGACTGTATGGTCCACCCTCTCAGGTGCCATACCTACGGCCCTTTATTATCAATAATAATGTAATAATTATCCACATATGTCAACATAAACACAACTTTTTATTAAACACCCTGTTCATTGTAGGCCAACCAAACATACATGGCCCAATCTCATCCATGTGATGAGACAGGCTGAAGGAAGCACCCATTAATCATCTATCATCCTGTCTTGCCACTCCACTGCTCCAGCTGGGGAGTTGCACCATTGTCTCAGGCGGTTGCGATGCTTCTTCGCTTCATTTGAGGCTCTGTTGGGGCCTAGCACATCCTCAGTGTTGATCAGGTTTCGCCCTTGCCTCCATTCCCCAGGCTCCATGACCCCATTGGCTTGTTGGAGGTCCACGAGCCTGTTCTGCAAGACTGGGTTAGCGGGTGCGCATGAGATTGTGCAGGATGCAGCAAGCTTCCATGATCCTCCTCACGGTCTCTGGGCAATGCTGCATGGTGGTGAGAAGTACCTGGAACCTGTTGGCCAGGATGCCAAAGGCGTTCTCCACCACCCGCCTTGCCCTGGACAGCCTGTAGTTGAAGATCCTCTCTTCATGGGTGAGGAGTCTGGAGGTGTAGGGCTTCATGAGGTAGATTGTGAGGGAGAAGTCGTCATCCCCCACGATGAAGTAGGGCACGTCTTGTGTGTCGTTGGGCAGGGGTTCTGGATCTGGGAAGCCCACGTTGAGGTTGCGTTCCAGCCCCTCCTTGAGGTGACTGGGCATCCGAAGATGAGCCGTTGCCTGAAGCATCGATGTACATGAACTTGTAGTCAGCATCGACCATGGCAAAGAGGATGATGCTGAAGAAGCCCTTGGAGTTGAAATATGTGGACCCTGAGTTGGGTGGAGCTTTGCAGGCCACGTGCTTGCCATCTATGGCTCCAACGGTGTGGGGTAAGTTCCACTTCTGATACCACTGCTCTGCAACTTTCTTCCATCCTTCTTCAGTGGAGGGGTACTGGAGGAGCTCCTCCTTGTATTCTTCAATGATGGCCTGCACCACTTCTCTGACCACAATGCTGATGGTGTTGGATGGCACCCTCCAGCCATTCTGCATGCTCATGTAGGAGATCCCTGAGGCCAGGTGACGCAGAGTGAGTGCCACCCTGAGCCCAGGTTCCAGGCTTGGCCGGAAGATGGTGTTTGCCTTGGTCAACCTGGGTGTCAGCTGCTGCACAACTTCGTCAAACATGGCTGGTGGCATCCTCATGAAGTTCTGGAACGCCCGAGTGTCTTCGCTCCTGAGCTCCACCATCAGCTTGTTGTACAATCCGTTCACCGCTCTACTGGCGAACCATCTTCTGACCCAGACTCTTTTTGGGTGGCTCCTTTTCTTCTCGCAGTAGTGTTCACAGAGCCTGCAGATGGCTTCACACTGTTGCAGAACGATGGTGGCTGCCAAAAGGACTTTGTTACAATCCACGGTGGACATGACTGGATGCTGTGGAAGAGGAAGAGGCAGATGAAGGCTGCAGAGGTCTGCACCGCTGGGCTGCTGTTCTGAAAGTGAGATGCAGGCGAGTTGCTCCCCCTTTTTATAGGCAGTATAGGTTTTCCGCTAGGCATCCTCTAGGCATCCTATAGGCATCCTCTAGACATCCTTAATATCCAAGATAGGTCCCCTCTGCAAACGTTTTTTCCGTTTTAAACGCTTTGTTTCCATTCTGCATCCGTTCTGCATCCGTTCTGCATCCGTTCTGCATCTGTTCTGCATCCGTTCCACTTCCTCCCCACGTCCGGGCGGATGGAGTTGCGCGGATGCGCAGCGGACATCAAGCAGATATAGCGGATGCGTAGCGGATGCGTAGCGGATGCGTAGCGGATGCAGAACGGACAAACTGGATACATTTTCCGCACAAAAGTTTTAGGCTGCCCAAAACTTTTGGAGTGGATGAAACGTCCATAAACAGATGCTGGACGGATAGAGAGGAAGCAAAATGGAGGCAGTGAGTACAGAACGGATACATCGCGTTAACCAATGGATGGCAAGGTTTTTTGTCCGTTTTACATCCTCTTTGCATCCGTTGGTTCAGTGTGACATGGGCTTAACATCATGATGTGCTCCACTGGATTATCTGCATCCAACACAGGGTTAGCATTTCTAGCAATGAATCAGTCTCAAAAGATTTCTAAGGGATCCACCTGAAAGTAGGTTTTTGTGGTTTTCTCTTAAGCAGTACAAAAGTAGAGCTCTGTAAAAATTTAAAGCCTTTGTAACTCAGTTATACATGCTGTATTTATAAAACAAAGCACACATGGCATTGGATGCATGTAGCATGTTAAAAGAAAAACCTGGGGCAATTAAATAAATAAGTGCCCTAGAATGTAACATGATGTAAATTATGTGGCATGTTCTTTATGTTTAGTTTTATGCACTTCATGTTCCACTCATTGTAAGATGAGTGGCATTTGAAAGTTTTAATGTCAATACTTTTGGGGACTACTCTCCTAAAAGACAGTGGCCCAGTTCATACAACATGCTAAGGTAAGTTGGGAGGAGGGTGTAAAGTGAATACCCTGCCCCAATAAACTAACCCGCCATGAATGAAATTGACTGGTGTTCAGCTAAACTGTTCCTGAGTTTGTTTCAGGTTTACCCAATTCCTTTGGTTAATTTTATCTTGCAAATGACCTAGCAAAAAGTTAAATGTTCCTTCCTGATTCTGAGGCTATTCTGAGGTGGGGGGAGGCCAGATGATATAAAAGAGTGAATTGGGTAAGTCACCTGCAACTATGTCTTGTATCAAAAGACAGATGGGATTTATGTGGGGAAAGGATGACTGGGTCAGTCATGTTGTATGTACATCGTCTGAGGAAGACAGGATTGTCAGAAATTGAGGATGGAAGATAGGGATGGCACACCCCAACACCATCTTTCCTCCTTCTGTTGAAGGACAGAGCCTAGTTGCCATCCTTCTTGACCTGCATACCATAATGTTTATCCTTACATTCTGTTCAGTGTAGCATGAAGACACTATATTAACTTTAAAAAAAAAGAATATATCCTCATCATGTACCCTTCATTTCACCCCCTTATCCATTTTTGTGATAGTTTATGTTCATCTTTTGCTGTCTGGATTTTGTACATAATAATGTTTTCTTCTTTTCTCAACACAGGTCTTGTCACAAAAACATTCTACAATGCTTCAGTGACAATGTTGCTCGTGATACCTTGTGGATACAAATATCCTGGTTCCCATTAGCCACTTTTGGCCATCACAGGCACGTGAGGATTGCTGGAATTCATTAAATGTTGAGAATCTGCAGAAACAAATCTGGGTGTGCTGTGTCTTGATATCTATCTCCAGGTGCTTCGAGTCCTAATTTAAGTGGGCATTTTCTCCACCACTTCCACTGATCAGTGGCCACTTCCTTCTATGGCTGTTCTGGCTTGGGCTGCAGGAGAGATTGGTTGCCTAGCTTCCCAAAAGTCATCTGCACATGTAATGCCTGAGGGGCACTTCACCAAGTGCTGTTCAGACATTAAGTGGACTTCTTACAGTACATCTAGTGGCCGTCAAGAAACACACATCTAACATGTTTGTTAGTCTTTTAAAAGAGTAGTAAACACCTTTTAAAAACAGAATTTGCATCCTCTTCCTGGAAGGTCAATTTAACTTGGACACAGCCATCTGTGCACAGCTGTGTTGTCCCAATTAACAAGGGAAGTTACACAATGTCATCTTTTAACTTTTTTCATGGGAGACAGGAGCCCATTGTGCTTCACCTATGGGAACCTTCTAATGGCCCATAGCTACTCTCTGCCATCACTATCACTCCATTGCAACATTTACCAATTTGGGATTTTTGAGAGTTGTGCTACCTGACAAGAGATTTTTTTTTCCTTTTAGCTTGAAGAACAAATTACAAGTGTAGCTAAGTGAAGTAAAGTGGAAGGAAGTGTGCCCTTGCAACCACTCTTCTGCCTGTGACTTGTCATTTGGGCCATTTTTGATCATGGATCTCTCGGTCTTCTGGGTCAATAAAAAAGCTGCATCCAAAAATAGGCTAATAAATTGATGGGGGCAGAGGAAAGCTACCAGGTGAAGCTGAAGGGAGCTGAGATGATGCATCAAGAAGGGAGCTTTCTTGTTGTGCCTTGCAAGTTCCCTCCCACTTTGTTCTACACCTGTGATGGTGAACCTATGGCACAGGTGCCATAGATGGCACGCAGAGCCATTTGTGTGGGCCCATGAGTCACAGCCAAACTTACCTGCCCTGCACATACGTGTGCTTCCCAGCAGTTTTTTAGCTGGTTTGAGGCCGTTTTTTTGGCTCCCAGAGGCTCTTCGGAAGGCTCCGCAGGCTTTGGAGGCCAAGAAACAGGTCTGTTTCATCACTTCCGGTACTTCTGGTTTCATCACTTCTGGTACTTCTGGTTTTGTCACTTCCAGTATTTGGAGGCCAAAAAATGGGCCCATTTTTCAGCCTCCAAAGGTTGCAGAGGCTTCCCTCGAGCCTCTATGAGGCCAAAAAGACCTCAAACAGGCCAAAAATCAGCTGGGAGGCATGCACATGTGCAGTGCAGGTAAAGGGGGATGTTGTGTGTACATGTACATGGGCGAGGCACATTGCATTGTGAGTTCTGGCATGCACGCAAGCTTTCAGCACATCACAACAAAAAAGTTTGCCATCACTGTCCTACACCCTTCCTCTGCCCCACTTACCTATCAGCTAGACTAGTTTCCCAGTCTTCAAGACAACTGATGCAACTGGTTAGTCAGGCAAATTGAAAGATAGCTAAAATTCTATCTCGGGCATCTGCTCAAGCTCTCCCACCAAGTGTAAAGAAGATGGGTTAATGATGCTTTTTCTGGCTGGTTGGTGAAACTAGATGGGAAATAAAGTAATGTCAGAGGTATTCACTGATCACTGCCTTTCAAGTGTTCCACAGAGAGGCTGGGGAGACAGGATTCAATCATGAGCCTTGTCACTGAGGCAGATCAGAGTTTAGCTGTTAGGGCACTGCTAATTATGGTAGTTTACGTTTCTGCTAGCTTGAGAATCAGATGAAATGCATGCTAATTTGGCCCATAAATTAACATACATACTGCTTGTAGTAAAGGATGATTATTACTACTTTTTTCTTCAAATATGATACGTTCCTTGCTATTTTCTTTAGGGTAGTAACGCATTATGAGTTTTCTGTCTCTTTGCTAGCAGTTTGTGGGTTTCTGAATATTTACAGCCCAAATCTGTTAGCTCTTATGATACAATATGTTTCTGGCAATGATTTTACCCTACTATGTTTTCTTTTTCCAAAACTCTTCAGTAAAAATGTAGTGCTTTGATGGACAACCAGCAGTTTGGCTGCACTGTTCAGTACTTCCTCATCCTTTTGACAAAGACAAAAAACAAAACAACCCTATTCCTTTCTCTCAGACCGAAGGAACAAATAGATCAAGAAAGATGTTTATTGCCTGTCTGAAAGTCATAAAAATGTAGCTATTCTAAATATTTAGGAAATATTCTAAATCTGGATATACAAATAAAAGAAAGGAGCTTATTTGAGAAAAGAAAGGAAACAAGATGAAATTTTCACACCTGGATAACATCAAGACAAATTAATCTTGGTGTATGCTAGCTACTCATTACCTGTTTGGTTGGGAACCTTAGAACATAAGCATATTTCAATAATGGAGAATGCCCTAAGAATGCACCTTAGCTTAGTTGTTAAGTAGACCTTTTCTTCTGATTCTTATGGTTCTGCAGAAAGTGGAAATAAGTGAATGTTACAAAATTAAAATGTTAGTAACTTTCTTGTGCCACTCAAGCAAAATATTCTAAGCATGATATCAGATGTTTTGCCAGAAAATCAGCAAACTTTCTGGTGGCAAGCCTCTCTTTTTTGTTCAATGATTCTTCAACTAAATGGTAAAGGTGCTGACCAGTTTTCACAGATAAAATATATGAATAGAGATTTTTGTCTGAGATACCTGCTGGAAAAGAAAATGTGATTTATTTAAGCTTAGAGCTATAAAATTAAGTAGGGTTTTGTTATGGGAAGCAAAATATCTTGGGTTGCCTTACCCAAGTGTTTACATTTCCAAATATTGCACACAAATCTATATCTAATTTGTCTACGTGTGGGCAAATTCTTGTGTAATTATTCTCTCTATGGGTATGCAGTTGCACAGTGAACAATATCTATAAGGAAAAAAAAGCTCAAACACTACACCAGAATTATGTTCTGATTATCAAAGTTCATGTCATCCTATATTTGTCTATTCCTAAGATGCCTCAGGTCTCTCTGAAGTAAGAATAGAAAAGCCATGTGAAGCCACAAATTAATGGAAGTCCTCACTGGTCCTGAAATCCATGTAGCAAAATAGCCTGAGGAATCTCAGGGATACTGGAATGTCAAGTAGGATTCAAAAGCATTTTTTTTAACCTGCCCTAAAATAAAAAAGGGTATTAACATTCAGGAGATGAACAACCCATAATCTATAGTTCTATTTTGCAGTAATATTCCATATAATTCTGTGTGTAATACAGAGTAAATTACAGAATTATATGGAATATTACTCCTCTGTATCTTCAGAACATGCAAAATGCTAGTTTTGTATTCGTAGGAATGTCAAGTAAAAAAAGGTTATGGTACAATTTCAGAAGGACAATATGAACTGTATCCTTGGAACATCCTTGATTTCTGAGGTAGCTTGTCTTCTAATAATTTATCTTTAAAATAGGAAGGTAATTTTAAATTCATGGAAGATTTGAAAGACTCCCCTCCCCCTCAATTTGTGCTGGGAAAGACCACTTTAAATTCTTCCTTTTGCCTAAATATAGTATTCCCCATATTGTTTTTAATAAAATTTCAGGGTAAACAGGATTCGACGGACAGGATTTTGGGGTGGCTCATTTTACGACTTGCTATCTAATCTGCTGCACATCAGACTCAATTAGTTTAGCCATCCTTTTTCAAAAACCTTTCAAAGAGTTTCCAGCAAGGAAAAGAATATAAACAGATGACAACAGTTTGCACTTCCCTCGACAGATCTATCTTGAAATTTCGGGGTCTTCCTGGATTCATAGCTCCTTCTTGAAAGCAGGTGGGAGCTGTAGGCAGGAGGGTTTTTATTCAGTTGAATCTTGCAGGCCAATTGTTGTGGACTTTTGTGAGGAGAAAGCTTTCTGCACAGCCATGCATGCCACTGTCACTTTGTGTCTGAATTATTGCAAATCGCTATGAAGGACCTCTTGCATAGTATAGCTGGTTCAGTATGCAGTGATAATTATTGGTGCCCCAGTTTTCTTGTTTTCTTTTCTCTTTTGGAATACTTACTTGGGTTTTCCGTTTATACATAATATCATTACTAACTGAACAATGCTGTCACAATATATATACATTTATACATCCTATCTAATCTTTCAATACACACTACTTCTGTGCCCTCATAAGTATTATATACATTATTTTCATTTTTTATTCTTATATCTATTGTGAATCCAGATATACCATGTTTCCCATATTGCATTGTATTCCATGTCAGCTTTCCCTTTTAGTTCCATAGTTAATTTATCCATTTCCATGCTCTTGAAGATTTTTTAAATTATTAAAACTTCAGGAGGTTTCCTTTCAGTACCGGGCATAGGAAATTCTAGCTGCTGTTATTACATGCAATATAAAATATTTTATCTTTCTGTTATCGTTTCTTTTAATTATTCCTAAGAGGAATAGTTCTGGGAAGAATCAATTTTATTTTATTTTTTTTAATAAAAAGTTTTATCATTTTTTTAGACAAACATAGGCAAACACAACATAAAAACATCAAGCCATCTTCCATTTATGTACATACAGTGTGTCGGTTGGTTTACAAATTGTTTTGTGCATCCACTTCATAGTCATCACTTACAATTACTTATATATGTTCTCATATTATCTAACAAATATTCCTAAATGCATTAATATCATTGTTAATCAATCATTTGACTATACTATTATTCGTTCATGTTATGCTAGATAATCCATATTTTAATTGATTTATTTTATGACAATTCAGATTATCATCCCAAATCTACCCCATAATTATATGATTATGATAAGGATAATACATCTTGAAATATTCTAAAGTTCTAGATATTTCATTACCATATTTTATTTTCTTACCATTGATAAAATATATCCCAAATCTTATAAAATTGTTTATCTTCTTGTTCTCTAATTTCAAATGTCAATCTTCTCATTTCAGCAGATTCCATTGTTTTCTTAATGACTTCCCCCTGTATTGGTATTTTCTCATTTTTCCAGTTTTTATCAAATATAATCCTAGCCGCTGTTAATACATTTACAATCAAATATTTCAATTTCTTACTATATATTTCAGGTAAAATTCCCAATAAAAATATCTCTGGTTTCAAGTCTATGTGTTTTTTTGTCATTTTTTCCAACCATGTGTGGATTTTAGTCCAATATCTTTTGGCATCCACACACATCCACCACATATGGTAATATGAGCCAGGTATCTGATGAAAATTTTTCCCCCCAAGCAATCATTGTTTCTTTAACTTGTTCTTCTTCTAACTTAATTTCTAATAAATATCCATACAATTTTTTAATCACCTTTTCATCAGTACCTGTCAAGATCTTATCTAAATCAGTCAATTTATCATAGAAACCTTCTGTTTTGGAATCTTCATCATATCTAGAACATATTTATGCATATGAAAACTAATTAATCTTTATACCATGTTCCTCTTGTTTTTGCATAGATTTAAGCTCACCTTTTTCATTCAATATTTCACCATATCTAATTGTTTATTCCTTTTTATATGTTATAGGATAAGAAAATGCTTCATTGTCAATAGCCAGACTGGAATTTTCAAATAACATTGCCTTTTAGTCTTCTCCCAATTTAACCACAAAGCCTCCCATATATAATGTCTTCTAAAGTACCCCTGTGTTTTAGTTCCCTTGTACCATAAGAAGGCATGCCAACCCAACAACAGATCATGTCCCTCTAATTCCAACAATCTAGTATTTCTTAATGTTATCCATTCCTTAGCCCACATCAGATTTGTAGCTTGATAATATAACTCCCAATTAGGCAGGCCAAATTCTAGCTTCTTGCAAGAGTTTTAGTTTTATTCTCACTTTCTTACCCTGCCATATATATTTCAACACAAATTTATTTTAATCTTCAAGGTAATATTTCCATAGCCTAATTGGAATTGTTTGAAACAAGTATAAAATTCTGGCTAATATATTCATCTTGATTGTTGATATTCTCCCTATTAATGATAATTGTAAGTTTACCCATTTCGCCAAATCTGTCGTTATCTGTTGCTTGAGTTTAATATAATTATTCTCTTTAAGTGTGCTACATCTTGCTGTCAAATGTATCCCTAAATACTTGATCTTATTTGTGACCTGAATTTTCCAAACATCCACCAATTCTTCCTTTTGTCTTAATAACATATTCTTTGTCAAAATCTTTGTTTCATCTTTATTTATTTTCAAACCAGCTACCTTCCCATATACCTCTATCTTTTCTATCAGTTTTGGTGCTGTTTCTAATGGATCTTCAAAAATGAAAATCAGATTATCTGCGAATGCTTGCAATTTAAATTCTTCCTTTTTAATTTTCATCCCTTTTATATCCTTTTCTTCTCTAATGTTTCTATTTAGCACTTCCAAAGTTAACACAAACAACAGAGGTGACAGCAGGCAGCCTTGTCTTGTTCCTTTTCTTATGTCAATAGGATCCATCAATTCTCCCTCTGTCATTACCTTTGCTGTTTGCTTATGATATATAGCTTCTATAGCATGGATATTTTTTTTTACCAAAGCCCGTCTGCTCCAACTTTAATAACATAAATTGCCAATTTACATTGTCAAAGGCCTTTTGTGCATCTAAGAATATCAAAGCCATTTGTTTTTCAGGATGTGCCTCATAACATTCCAAAGTATCCAAAATTATTCTCATATTATCTTTAATTTGTCTCTTTGGCAGAAATCCATTTTGATCAGGATGAATAAAGTTATTTAAGTCTTTTTTGAGTCTTTCTGCCAATATTGAAGCAAAAATTTTGTAATCTGAGTTTATTTTCAATTAACTCCTCGAACCACATATGAATCACTTTCCAATATTTCTTCGCTTTGGGGCATGATCACCAAGAGTGAAAGAAGGTACCTTGTTGGTGTCCACACTTCCAGCAATTTGGTTTTAGATTTGGGTAGATCTTAGCCAATTGTGCAGGTGCCATGTACCAACTACTAGTGTCCCAGATTTCATTCAAGTGACACTATTGCCATGGGAGCTGCACTGGCTGCCAATTAATTTCTGGATACAATGCAAGATGCTGGCTGTCACCTTTAAAAGATTCAAGACCCAGATATCTTCAAGAACATGTTTGAATCTGCCCATCCAACAATATAAGGTATAAAGAGCTTTCTAAGGGTCCTTTCATCAGAGGAATGTCAACTACAGCAGGAATGCCCAAACCCTGGTCTATGGACCGGCACCGGGCCACAGCCTGCCAGAAACCGGGCCACACAAACAAGTGAAGCCCCATCTGCAGGATGCAGACAGCATGTGAAACCATACCCCCACTGGCCATGGAAAAACCTCCCCTCTGTGGAACTGGTCCTTGGTGCCCAAAAGGTTGGGGGCCATGTTAAACCTTCACAGTGCTGCTCCCCTCTTGTACCCCCCTCTGCCCAGGACTTTCAGACCATCTCCTTAGCTTGCTTTTAAATAGTTGTAAAAGCATAGCTGTTTAATAAAGCATAGGAGGACAAGTAAATACTGTTCTAACCAAGATGGTGCCCCTGGTTGTGACTGTCTATGTGACATGGTTTGGTTTTATTTTTAATCCTATAGTGTTGGCTCTGAAAGCTACTTAATGCTTGTTGGAATCAAACAGCATAAACCTCCAAAGCCATTGGTGAGATTCAGATTTTTTTTTACTACCAGTTCTATGGGCATAGCTTGGTGGGCATGGCTTGGTGGGCAGAGCAGGGGAAGGATACTGCAAAATATCCATTCCCTCCCCACTCCTGGGGGAAGGTTAGTGCAAAATCCCATTCCCTCCCCACCCCACTAACCTGCTTTCCTGCTCACAATCCTGTGCAGGGCAACAAAAGAAGACCCAGCCAATCAACTGAGACCCAGGAGGGAGAGAATAGATGGGGCAGGGCTAGTCAGAGGTGATATTTGCCAGTTCTCCAAACTACTCAAAATTTCTGCTACCAGTTCTCCACAACTAGTCAAAACCTACTGAATACCACCTCTGTCCAAAGCGATTAAAGAAATAAATTATAGTACAAATGCTTCTTGAGATTCTGTTTTATAACAGATTTAAATTTCTGCTAAATATACCTCTCATCATACAGTATTACTTCTAAAAACAAAGACTGCTTAATGTGTTTAACTATAGTATAGTTTAAAAGTTTTGTTTATAAATTAAAATATATTTCTATATTTTGCACATTTGTGCTTGGAATTAATCCGAGAGGCCGATTACTTGGATTTTTTCAAGAAAGCTGAAATGTACTGGTAGATGGAAAGAAAGGAAAACTTCCTTTTCATTTTTGGGATAAAATACGAGACTGGGTGGTGTTTCATTTTTTTCATTTGGTCATGCTGCTATTCTGGCAAATAATGGGAAAGACCATCTGCTGAAAGGAAACATGGAACATTTTAACTGCTGAATTGATTTAAAACACTGTTCAGCAGTGTTAAATTAACAACAGTTAAAAAATGGTTTTGTCTTCTTCGGACACTCTCAGAATCTTATGATGAGTTGGGAACATAAATTGATGGGAAACATTGAAGTCCAATCTAGAAACAAGATAAATAATATCACTTTAAAGTCCAATCCAGAAATATAATAAATGAAAATCTTAATTGCCTCCTAAGCAAGAATTTGATGCCCTTAAGGTACCTTTTATGTTCCCTACTTCAGAATGTTCTCTGCTTGCTGAAAACCAAAGGCATAATTTTCTAATATTTGGAGGCAGGGAATAGTTATAGTTATACAAATGGAAACCTTGGATCCTACAAAATATTAAATATCCATCCCATTGTAGAAATCTTCAGATCTTGAATGCTTCATCCTATATGTGAGCAACTCTTTTTCTTGCTTACTAGTGTTGAAGGAATCTGTTGGGCGTCTGCTATTCATCTAATTAAGTGTTACAGCTGAAATGTTGGTGAATCATTGTATAATTTTCATCTGACACAAGAGGGACTTGGGTTTTATTTGGGGCCAGTACAAATCAAAACTTAAAGTCAGTGAGGTATGGCTAAGTTATTAGACAGGTTTAGGGTTATAACAGAATCAGGTTCTTGCTTGATCACTGTTTTGATCTCAAGGCTGTATGAAAAGGGGAAAGAAGGAAGGAAGGAGATTATCATCATCTAAAGGAATCATGGCATACTGTTTCTTGATGAAAATTATTTTAGATTATTCTTTTGAACACTGTTAAAATATAATGCCTTTTTTTAGCTTCAGGAGAACAGCTATTTGATGCTTGCAGTTGCAATTTCAATGAAAGTCCTATCTCTTTCTGTGTTTCCCTATAAAAATAAACATGTCCTAGTAAAGAAATTGTTACACTGGCCCTGAAGCATATGTCTCTGAGAGGAGACTAGAGTCTGTGTATCTCTGATGTGTCATATCTGGAAGAAGCAGACTCTCTTAAGCAACAAATCAAGGTGACAAGATGGGAAGCAGCTAAGCAATCTCTAAACTAGCCATTTTATGCTCAGAACATGAGTGAAGTTATACATCTACCCTTGGCCCTAAAGTGTGACTTCTCCTGGCACTTAAATACTGAGATTACCCAGGCTACCAACTTATAGCATCAGTCAACCTTAGATTTGCTGTTAAAACATTTCATATCATAACCATAATAGCAGGTTGCTAACCTTGATCTAACCCTACAAAATCTCTAAATCACTAAAAAGGGAAGAGTGAACCCATTTATTTTGAATGAGCTCTCTCACAGGCTTGCTGCCATTTGTTCTGAATATGAATGTTTTCCATTAATCCTTCCCATGGGACTTTCTATAAAAGAAGGAAAAACAATACAACAACCTTCAAATTTCTGCCATCCAAAAGCTAGATTCATTTGAGCCTAAATCCTCCCAGTTTTTTTTTATTGTTCTCAGTGAAACCTCCAGTGGCATTCTTCATAAAGATCAGAATAATAGGATTAGAGGTATGATCAGACTCCTGTGTGGAGGTAATATGTGGTGATTTCAGAAGTCTAACAAGGAGGATAATTACATTTATATGGATTAGTACAGTCCGTGAACTTCTGCCCACTCCACTCCCAAACCAGATGTACAATTTCCTGAAAATTGTAATAACTGTGCAGGCTTTTCCTGAATAATTATTTTCTTTCTTTCCAATAAATCAATTAATTTCTTCTGTTTCTGTAGTTAATGCTATCAGTTTTAGTCAACCATTTCCTGTTTGCTTATCACTTGGATCCTTATCAGAGAGAAAAACTGGCCACAACATGTGATGGAGAAACTTCCCCCCAAACCTTGAACCATCTATGATTATCCCTTAGAGCTGAGGTCCAGCTCCCTGGCACAATCTTCAGTTTTGATTCACGCATGTACTAAATTATGCTTGAATGTGCTTTTCTAGTTGGGGGGCTTCAGAGTTTGTGAATTATTGTCTTTTTGTATGCTCTATATGCTTTTATATACTTGACAAATCGTGTTTTGTTCAACCATGGTTGTTTCAATCAAGTCTTAATGTGAATCCATGATGAAGCCAAAACTAGGTTTGGGTTTATAGATTTTTTTTTTTAATGTGCTCATTTTAAGAAACACTAGCCTGAAAGAAGGGAAAGCAAGGTGTCTGTGGCAGGTTGGGGCAATGATTTTCAGCATTTCCCCTGCTGTTATTCCTATTTGGAGCTGTGCTGCTTTGACTCTGCTGTATGCAATGGAAGGAAAATTCCCATTTCCTTCCATTATACCATCTATCTCAACTCTCAGCTGTACAACTTCTTTGCTTAAATGACAGTCATACAAGGCCAAATCATCAAACCTCCTTTGTGTGAAGTAATATCCTATTTTTTTAAAAATGCCATGTTTGTGGAATGTTTGCCAAAAGCAGAGCTCCCTTTGTTTTATGAACAATGGTGTTTGCTTATCCCGTGTTGTCAATATTGATATAGTTACCGTGAAGTCTAAAAGCTAACCCTAAAGAGAGGATCTTCAAATGTGCCGAGCTTTTTTTAAGTCTTGAGGATGTTCATTGGAGCCTTGCTGTGACTCTCACTCCTGCTGTGCAAATCTCTTTGCCTATTTGAGTTCTCGCAAGCAGTGCTATTGACTGTTATGATGAGAAAGACCCCAAGCCATTCATCTCCTCTTAGCTTGGAACTAATGTTGCTAAAGGGAAACTAAATTGCATTTTTCCACTACTCCCTCATTTAAAGCTCCATGAGCCTTCCCTTAGTTCTGTATTCTGATCTTGAGCTTAAAACTGACAAAAAGCAGAACAACAAAAATCATACTGGAGATGTGCCTGCTATTGTTTTCAAATTTAATTTATGATTTAAAATATATGCCTGGATGTTTATAAAATAGAAATACTGAAAGAAAGAGAAAATCCTGAAATGTTTGAAATGGCACAAAGCTTGATTAAAAAACAAAGGTCAAAGCAAAAATGTTGGAACTGGAAAAGGCACTGGAAAAGTATTAATTGCACAGGACTAATTCAAGTTGATTGAAGGGAACTGCCAAAAAGAAAGAGTAAGATAAAAGCATGGTGAAATGTGCCACACCAATAAAAGATTTGCACATCACTCAGAACAATGAAACACAGAGATATTTGTAGTGCTTGGGCAGTTAAATTTTTTTGCACTGTTGGGCTTATGAAAGAGAGTTTGCTTTAGAAATCCTTGCAAAAGAGGAGATATCTCTCTCTCTCTCTCTCTCTCTCTCTCTCTCTCTCTCTCTCTCTCTGTGTGTGTGTGTGTGTGTGTCTTGGACATCAGGTGAGGTGGTAGGCAAGAGGAGTTTGTGAATGTTCTGACATTTATGATATAATTGGTATATCTCTCCAGTGAACTGATGCCTCTCTGATTCTTCTTCCTGCTTTAATCCAGTCCTCAGAAAATACATCATGATGAAACAACTTCATGGTGCCTTTTCAGGAGTGATGCTTTCTCACCACTGAAGTCCTCCTTTGAGAAAGAGTTGGAGACTATTCTCCTGGAGAAAAATACCTCAATTTTTCTTCCCATTAATTTGATAGAGTTTGAAGGCTATCTATATCCAGCTCAAATTATTTGATAATCAACAAATTGGCTGATGTGACAAAATTCAACATCATCACTGCATTGTGCTTACATATTTCCAAAAACAAATTGCAGAGGAACAACAACAGAAGAAGGCTCAGCTTCATCCTGAGCATCCCAAAGGCATTTGTAAGGTTGGACCAAATGTTCAACCAACAGGGCATTCCAGCAGAACCATGGTTACTGCAAAGTCTGTTTTGCATTCAAATCAGAAGTATAGTATAGTACAGTACAGTACAATATAGTTAAAATTAATACAAACTAGTACAGAATAATGAAAACAAAGGAAGAAAAAAGTGCAACAATAAAGATAAAAAAATAAAGAAATAGTTTCCAATTTTCTTTACTGCAAAATTTATCTCTTACTCTGTGATTACAAAATAACCTTTCTTCTATTCATTTTTTTTTCTAATCATCAAAACTACAAGTTATTAGTGCAGGTTTTTTTCTGCTTCTTGGAAAACATCTATAAGGAATTCCCAATCAGCATAAATATCTTTTCCCTAATCAAAGATGTCAATTTAGCCATCTCTGCAAGTTCCATCATCTTCACCAAACATTCCTCTATTGTGAATGGTGTTGAACCTTTCCACTTCTGAGCATATAATAATCTCACTGCAATTGTCATATATAAAAACTAAGTTCCATGGCATTTTTCTAGCAATCCGTCAATTTATCAGAAAAGTTCCTTTTTTCATTTACTGAACATGTTAGTGTTTAAAATCTTCTACAGTTGTGTATTTATTTGTATCTTTGTGTGTGTTTGTGTGTGTGTGTGCTTTTTTACATGTCCATCGTACAAGATAAAATGTTATTTCATGTTGTTCACATTCCCAGTTTAAACAATATTTCCCATTTTGGTTTGAACAAGATGAATTGGGCAAGCTATATTTGAGCAGTGGATATCATAGCAAGGATAGCCAAAGAAGAAACTGGGTTCATGACAGAAGCTAGCGAAAGGTAGTAATGGGATCCCAAATGTATTCTATCATAAATCTTAGTGCAATGTTATTTTTCACATTTTTTTCATATGTCCAAATTCCCCTGCTTCAATTCTTGTTAATGGGACAGTTATATTAGTTGCATGAGATTGACCAGGAAAGATATTGCTAGGAAAGTTTTATCTCCCCCTTCAGTTGTTGCTGACATTTGGGGAATGAGTGTCATTCCCCAGTGACAGAAAAGAAAAAGAGTTAATATTCATTTTTCTACAATATGTTAATGGCTGTAATTTTAATTTTTATATTTTTATTATTGTTAGTAGCATTATTTTGTTTTTATCTGCCTTAAAAAGTCTAGTGAGAGGTAGTGTGTTGACATTTTAACTAAATAAAGATGGTCCACATATTTCTTAGAGATGAAAAAATTCTGGAAACTAAATGATAGCAACGTTTAGAAATCTTGTGCTGTTAGAATTCTACTTGACTGCATATTTCTCATGGTCTTATTCATATGATCTAAAATCTGTAATTGAGTATATTTCTCCAGTGTTTTTACAAAAGGAACATAGCTGCTTTAAATAAAAAGCATGGATCACAAACATTTTGGAGTTCAAAAGCTGTTATCAGCTATTTAGAAACCTGCAAATTACCTAAAGCTCATGATTTCTTACTTCTCTAAATAATTATAAATAAACATTTCGCTTCTATACCAACACTGTATCCTGTTACATTTTGTAATGCAGCAAATATTGCACATGAAAATATGATTGCAACTTGGAAGACACTCTGACTGCAGACTCCCTGCAGGAGCTAGTCAGTTACAACTAAATGACCTAAGAAATGCTCTGTTCTTCCATGCGAAGCAATAGACTGGTAACCAAAAATGAAGATAGAAAGTAGTTGGCAGATGGAAAATACAGCAGGAAGTCAACTGCTGGCAGCCAGCAAGTAGGGGACACAATGGGAGGACAGCCACCTGCCAAACTAATTGATGCAAGTGACACTTGCTAGTGAGTTGCACAATTATTTACACTTGGTCTGGGATTGACATCAAAGAGGGTTGTGCCTTTTCAGTTATCAAAAGTGATGACATAATACACCCAAGAGACTAAATCTATTCCTAATTCGCTTTGCCACGATCTTATTTAGCAGAGGCACAAAGTCTCATTAGAAACTGTTACTTTCTTGGGGATGAGGATTTCAAGTCATTTCTGTATGCTGAAGTGCTGGATGTCCTGTGGTAAAAGAAAGGTGGACCACACAGAAAATAAATAATACTTCAGGAATATTGAGAGCTACTGGTTATAGGTCACATTGTATGTGTCCAGGGCTTCAAAGTAGGATCTTCTCCTTCCAGGAGTTGTCAAAACTGTCTGAATTTGATGCTCTCTGAAGTTTTATTCATCCTTTTTGTCTGGTTTCCAGTCTGCAGTCTCTGGTGTTCATCCTTTTCACACATTTCATGCTCTGTGAATCTTTTATAATGTAAAGAAATACTGGTTTAGTTTCCCAGCACAAATGCACGTTGTTTTGAAGCTTTGTGTAATTGCCTTGGGTTTATTTTTAAATAAGATGGAATAGATGTCTTTCAAACAAATTATGTGTAAAACAGGATATACTAGATGAATAAAATCTGGAATACATAAAGTCCCACCCATGCAGAGGTTAGTAACTTTATAAAAATATACTTTTTAAGACCTTCCATCCAACCCTGCTTTATTTATTCAGCAGCTGGTCCAATAAATTCAGCACAACATGCTGTGAGTCTTTTGGAAAGACAGTATTGGGGTCCTGTCAGATTTCTGAGACTTCCTGTTTATTTCTTGCCCCCTGAATTTTGTATCTGCTGAGTTGTCTTTAGGGAAGCGATAAATCTAAGGCATTTAAAGTTCTGTGGTTATTTCCCAAACAGGACTGCTTTGGGTAGCATCCAATGCAGTGTGATACCTCTCAGTCCCTCTGAGTCACCTACTGTGAATAAATAATGACCAAAGGAAGAAAGCAGAATATCATATGGTCAAACTATCATGACAGTGGATGAGAATTCTGTGCAGGCTGCTCCAGAGCTATAAAATATGGTGCAATTGACTGTCCAGCTGTTGAATTTTTGGCCAAAGGAAACTGGTTTACTATTATTTTTAGCATTATAGTGTTTTGTGTGAATTAAAATATAAGTCAACACATATTGATTTTGTCCATACAGGACAACTTTGAAGAATGAGAAATTGTTGCTTCCTACCTCAGGGTTCTTTGCAAATTACTTCATTTAGTCTGCCCAATTGTCTATATGAAACTCTAGGATTGCCATTTTGGCTTGCCATAGTTGACAATCTTATCCAATACTGACTCTTAGCCCATCAAGTCAGACTTAGCAAACTGATTCTCAGAATGTCTCTGAGCATAAACCCTTGGAAGAACTATGAATTCAAGTGAATCTCTGATAGGGAATCAAGTTCTTTCTTGATATTTATGTATTATTTACACATCAGTATTACTTATGGGAAGCTCTATGTTAACATTTTTGTGACATAGACTAGTCTTACATCTATACAAGAGAAAAGAAGGTGTTGGTGTTAGCTTTATGCTTGAAATTTTTCTTCACTGGGAAATTTAGCAAAAAATTCCTTTATAGTGTATATGTCACATGGTGCCACCCATCAATTTATTTATCAATAGAATTCATATCTAGCCAGGAGGTATCTTGATTCTTACTGAATAGCTCCTTCATGGTAAAATTGTCCTTGATAGATATTTTATTTTTATCTTAATTAAGAGGCCATCTTACTTTTTTTTCTATTTCAGTAGTAGAAAAGGTAGGGGAAAAATGAAACTTTGATTTTGGGCTTTATGGATTAGATAGATATGGTCTTATGGAAATGACTAGTTTAAACTAGTTAATGCAAAGCTAGTTTAATGTAAAACTAAAAAGTTGTGGTTTGATGTTATTACCCTATTCTACTGCACCAAATCAAGTAAATGCTTTTTCTTTCTTTTTCCCCTTTCTTTTCCACACCTTTCCCTTCCTTATTTCTTCTTCTTTTTGCTTTTTTAATTTTTTGTATGTTATATCATAAATTAATAAAATTGTTATCACCAAAAAAAATTAAGAGGCCATCTCACTAGACAGATGCAGTTCAGAATAAGTAACCATTAATCACTGAATAACAGAACCGGAACTCAGCTTGCCTTTTGTCTGTATACCCAAGTTTTGGTGAATCCTTTTTAAGAACTATGTTTTTCTTTGAACAGGATTTCCAGCTACTCACATTCATACATCCATAATGCATCTGGGAAGAATATTTTGCACTTTTTGCACCGAAAATGTATTTCTAGGCCTGGTACAAATAATAATAATAATAAAAACAATCAGTGAGCCTTTTCTTCCCTGTCAAATATGATTGGCTACAAAAGGCTGAAACTGAGCAAATAACCATGAAGCCAAATATTTCCAAAAATTCTGTCAATGTGCTCAACCGGAATTTCTCCCAATAATATAGGGATGAGAAGGAACATTGGATACCAGGACTATATTATAACATGTGCAGAATCTAAGATGTCATGGAAAATAGCATTTTTCCCCACCCCAAATGTCTCAAGCATTCCAAAAGTGAGGTTTGAAAAGACCTCCCAACTGCTAAAGAGAGCTCAGCTGGATGATATTCAGGAAATATAGAGATGATGGGGAGGGAAATGCTGTTTTTCCCAATCATACTCTTCTTCCCAAGACCTTTATAGTATTCAATTTACTCACACTTTTCTTCAATTCCAGGTTAATCTTTTAAAAATATAAAAGGGCTTCAAAGCAGTATTTAGGAGCTATCACATGAAATACTTGGACCATCTCTGCAGGCCATATGCTGAAGAGAACATCAACATAAGCTCAGTTACTTTGCTGGGAGCCCATTGAAATTCATTGCCTTCCAGAATACAATATCTTCACTTCTGCCCCATCATCAATCTAAATCAAAAGAGGAAGCAATCTGGGTAGGACTAAAGAAAGATTATGAATTCCCTCTTGTCCTTTTAGCACATCCTCCTCCTAAATCTTTGTACTATTTTCCAAGAGCCTCTGAGACCCATTATGATGATAAAGAGAATCTGTAAACAAACCATATGGAACCTTATGGAGAAGGAATTAGGAATTTTTTGAGATTTATACTACCAGCCACGGTAGCCATCAATACTGTTTTGATGCATATTCTAGACTGCTTGTTCTCCATGTTCTGCACAGCCCCTCAGAAAAGAAAGGAAGGAAGGAAGGAAGGAAGGAAGGAAGGAAGGAAGGAAGAAAGAAAGAAAGAAAGAAAGAAAGAAAGAAAGAAAGAAAGAAAGAAAGAAAGAAAGAAAGAAA
>BLBF01000018.1:8591150-8628693 GCA_015471245.1 Laticauda colubrina | reverse complement strand
AAAGAAAGAAAGAAAGAAAGAAAGAAAGAAAGAAAGAAAGAAAGAAAAAACAGTCAGGGGCCAATGTTGTTTTTTTACACTGAATAAAGTGAAAGAATTTCCACTTTAAAATGGAATTTCAATTAGATAAATAGAAAATGTTCTATTATCCTAATTATGATTTACTAGCTAAACGGAAAAGAAGATGGGTTTTGTTTGTTACAAGAAAATGTCTATTAATGCCATAAATATCCTGCCAGGAACACCTGTGCAAAAATAATAATTAATGACCCTGCTGAATATTAGCAATTCACCCCAATAGATCTTCTGTAGACAGATCACCCCTGGTTGCTTTGTGTATTAAAACTTCATAGAAGCAAAGACTAATTTAAAATTGTGATTAATCCATCACCCAGAGGCAATATCTTTTTTTCTTTTTTTCGCTACATAAATTCAATGTTATATTTAATGGGGTTATTAAACACTGATACACTAGCAGTACTGATCAATACTGGGCTTCCAGCTAGGTGCTACTGAAAAGTTTGCATGAACAAACTCCAAGAAGATGGAGGCCACACAATTGCCTACTTGAACGTTGTAACTATTTCTATCTTTGTTCTATGATTGGGACATTGACTTGAGAACATTTGAGATGAAATCCCAGGCCCTATAGTAAATTCTTAACACACTTGCAAAGAGAAAAAGAGAGAGAGAGAGAGAGAGAGAGAGAGAGAGGGAGGGAGGGAGGGAGGGAGGCAGGCAGACAGACAGACAGACAGACAGACAGACATAGAGATGGGGGGGAGAGAGAGAAGAAGTGAATAAAATAGGGGCTCCATTCCTAAACAGAGATGGGAATATTTTTCATGTTGACAGGTTTAATGTTGCATGACCACTTAGAGTTGAAATAGTTCAGTGGGAAATGAGATATGACATATTATGTACAATGAAGATCTGATACTCTGGTGACCTCAGGGCCTAAGGGCCAGGACAGCACTCAACTAAATTGAACCTGGAAGGATGGGCCACAGTGTGAGGCAGTTAGCCAGTTTTCCAAAGACTGAAGCTGTTTAGGACAAGAGTTTGAAAAGGAAGACCAGGCAATAGCCCAGCAGTGCATATCAGGTAGCAAAGACAAGAACGGAGCAGCAGAGCTCCAATCGTGTTAAGGCAAATGTGGACATTCTTGGTTTTTGCTTTGCTTTGCTTTGCTTTTTTTGAGGGTGTATGTACCATTGGTCTAATGCAAGGGTCTTCAAACTTGGCACGTGGACTTGTCAAGGAATTGTGGACTTCAATTCCCACAATTCCTGAGCTAACATGACTGGAGGAGGAATTCTGGGAGTTGAAGTCCACAAGTCTTAAAGCTGTCAAGTTTGAAGACCCCTGGTCTAATGGTTCGATGCTTGCCTAGGAACCAGGAGATCATGAGTTCCAGTTCTGCCTTTGAATTGAAAAACCAGCTTTGGGCTCTCTCAGCCCAACCCACCTCATAGAGTAGTTATTGTGGAGAAAATAGGAAGAGGATATGTTCATTCCTTGATTATTTACAAAAAAATAATAAAGGTAGGGTAAAACAAATAAACAAAATATATAATAATAGACGGAACTTCATTCCTCAGCAGTCAGGAAAAAATGTCACAACTGGTGTGGACAAGAGAGAGTTTAGCATCCCCCCCACCCGTCTTTTCAATGATCCTGATCAAGGAATCAATTTCCACATAGGAAGTTAAAACTTTCTCCTCCAGCAATATCAATAAATGTTGATGTTTTCTACTTCCAACAGTGAGGAACAGTTATCTATTGGATCCCTGAAGTCCAGCTGATGGCTGGTTTTTTTAAGGAGGGAATATTAGGCAAAAGTGGCTTTGGGGCTTCTATGTATATTATGTATTGTCAAATAGTGCCAAAATTACTACGCTGCATTGTGTCATCATGCCTTTGGCATCACATTTGATGGGGTTCCCAATTAACACTCAGATCTTATTTCCACCTTAGGGCAGCTAGAATGTCCCTGCAAAGAAAGGAAGAAGGAACAGGTTTTGTTTGATCATCAGAATCATTGTATGTTCTTTGGATATTTAATTATATAAAATCATACATTGCAATGTCCTACCTGTCAATGAATACTTCTGCTTCAACCATAACAATATAATAGATACAGACTCAAGGTTAATCTCACTAAACTTGATTGCAGGAAATACGACTTCAGCAACAGAGTGGCCAATGTCTGGAATACTCTAACTGACACTGTGGTTTTTCCCCAAACCCCAAAAACTTTAACCTTAGACTGTCTACTATTGACCTCACCTCTTTCCTAAGAGGTCTGTAGGGCGCGTGCATAAGCGCACCAACGTGCCTACCATCCTTGTCCTATTGTTTATTTTATTTTATTTATTTTATTTTTCTTATATGTATCCATGTATTCATAACTATGTTTTTTACTTATATCTATTATCTTGTAAGCAATTGATAAATAAAAATAAAAAATAAAACAAAATTCAGAAAGGGAACTTTAGAGGGGGGGGAATCACTTTCTTACCCATGGAAAATTAGGTAGCTGTTAATTGAAAGTTGGTTCTTCTCCTAAATGGAATAAACAAGCATGCTCAAGTTAGTATTCTCAAAGGAGAAATGCAGTGGCATTAACTTTGCTGTTTTCCTTTAAAACTAAATAGTGTGAATGCTTGCCTGTCCTCCCATTTCTTAATGACTAAATTGTAACTGTGAACAGTCAGTTGTTCTTATTGTTCGAGTTGTTTATTTATTATATTTATTTATATTTACTTTTATCAACTGCCCAATTCCAATGGACTGTGGGTGAGCTACAATAAGCCAAAAGACACAAAAAAACCAAAACACAAAATGAGCAGTTCCACTTATATTCAGCTTAATAGATAATTAGGCATTCATCACCACTACCCTCCTCCAGATGAAAATCCAATCATTTTGGCCCGGGAAACCAAGAAAAGAGGCCAATATCTAAATGCCAACAGGACTGGTGCCAACTATATATTGGAGGGGATTGCTCTAGAGAGCAGAAACCACAATGGAAAAGGCATACTTCCTGGGTCCTATCAGGTGGTATTATTTCAGGGAAGGGACCGGAAGCATGTCTATACTATTAGAGTATGTTGAATGAACTGATACTAATCCTGTGTTGTGTGGGGCTTTATAGGTGTTGTGATGACCCGGGGCATGGCACAAAGGCAACACAGTCAGATAATCAGTAGGAGTCCCTTTATTAGTTCCAACTTTGCCCCCAATGTCCTGGTTACCTTCTGGCTGGAGAAAACCTTTCCCAGGAACAACCTTTGACTGCAGAGAATCAAGTCCAAAACGTGGCCAACAAAAACTATAACTATAAGTCCAATCAAGGCAAAATGAGGTAATTAGTATGGCAGGGCAGGAGCAAGAATTCCAGACGTGAAGGCACAGCAATAATGCAACATGGTTGGGAAGACGCCAGGAACACAGATAAAGTCAACGCAAGATAAACTCATGTTTGCTCCCAGCACCTGCCGTATCCAGCATGCATCTCTTTTAAACTCTCTTCCCAGCTGTGGCTAATGAAGGGAATCAGGGCCCTTTCCTTCCCTGTAAGCCACGCAACCCACATTGCTCTCTTCTCCATTCCTCCCTGTGCACCTTAAGATGAAGAGGAGGTTGGCCTGGGTCTTCCTTTGAACTCCCTTTCCCTTGTTCTACCTCTTCCCTGCTCTGCCCAGCCAGACTTTGCCCTTCCCCAGTTTCCTCCACAGCCAACAGAGCCACACTCCCAGTCCCTGTCAGCTGTTTGTCTTCCTCCTCAGTTTCAGACTCCAACAGGAGCAAGTGAGGTGTTAAGCAACACCTTGAATTACATCCAGAATTCTGTAGGGAGCCATGTATTTCTCAAAGTGTGGCATTACAGAGGCATACCAAAGTACATCTGTAACTTCCCATGCTGTGCATTCAGGACCAATTGTAGATTTAGACTGTCTTCAAGGACCTGCCAATGTAGAGCATATTAAAAAAAGTCCAACCAGGAGGTGACCAAAGCACAAATGACTGATATTAGGTTCATTTTGTCCAATAATAGACACAATTGGCACACAAGACAAATGTGCAAATAGCCTTAGCTATTGTCAGATCTATCACAAGACTCGCTGATGACTCACATCTGACCCTTCACAAGACAGACCTGAAACAGAAGAACACTGACACTCAGGTGGCATCTACCCTTGACGAGAATTGCAAGAATGTTTAAGAACAAATTGGATAAATGTTGGAAATGTCATCAGATACCTGGTTCATACTACCATATGTGGTGGACATGTTCGGATGCAAAAAAATATTGGACTAAAATCCACACATGCTTGGAAAAAATGATAAAACAACACATAGACTTTAAACCAGATATATTTTTATTGGGAATTATAGCTGAAATATATAATAAAGAATAGAAATATTTGATTGTAAATGTTTTAACAGTGGCTAGAATTGTATTTGTCAAGAATTGGAAAAATGAAAAAATGCCTATGCAGGAGGAAGTTGTTAAGAAAATTATGGACTGTGCTGAAATGAGTAAATTGACATTTGAAATTAGAGAACAAGAAGATAAACAATTTTATATGATATGGGATTTATTTTATCAATGGTAGATAAAAAGACATGGTAATGAAATATACTAGGAAATTAAGCAATGTATAATATAAATTTATAATAAAATCTAGAATATCTCACAAGAAATGATGGAATAATAGTTTAGTCAAATGAATGATTAATATCTGATAGATATATAAGCATATGTTAGATTGACAGTTTGAGAACCTTTACAACTTGTGAGTAAGGACTATGAAAGGATGGCACAAAAGATTTGTAACCAACTGACACACTGTATGTATAAAATTGAAAGATGGTTTTATGTTTTTATGTTTTTGTCTGTATATGTTTGTGTTAAAAAAATAAAATAAAAATTATATATATATATATATATATATATATATATATATATATATATATATATGTGTGTGTGTGTGTGTGTGTGTGTGTGTGTGTGTGTGTGTGTGTATGTATGTATGTATGTATGTATGTATGTATGTATGTATATAATTTTTTTTTAAAAAAGAATACTGACTCTGGCATCCCCTAAACTCCACTGAAGATGTTACCTAGCCTGGTAATGAAACATTCAGAAACCAACCTACAATCTCAGAGAATGAATCTTCACCCTCATCCTACATACATACATATAGATACATATATTTGTCACTATTGCAAACTTGAACTTGAACTTCCAAATTGCATACTATTTCTCATTCAGAACCAAAGATGAAAAATCTCAGGATCCATAGAGCTCCAAACCTACAACCGCCACTTGGTAGAGTTGGTTGCATCCAGAAGCCCCTCCTCCAACTTCCAGGCATCTGCATAGGAACATGGCAGCTGACTTGTTAAAGATATGCAGTTGAGTATCATTGGTATACTGGTGATATTGAAGCCCAAGCTGATGGATCACTTGCCCCCCAAAAACTCTATGCAGATATTTTTTTTTAAGCAGGTAGAGTATAGAGTCCTGAAGCAGCCTCAAAGCTAGACTGCTCCTCCCATGAATACCAACTGGTATGGCCTCAGAAAAAGAAGTTGAAATAAACCTTATTTTATTATAAACTTACTTGACATTAAACAGCAACTGTAAGAACCTCAAGCCACCTAAGACTCAATGATTGGGTATTGGGAGCCAGAACATAATCCTACAGTTTCCTATGAGCAGCCTATCCTCTGACTATCACCACCAATGTACCATCACCAACACAAAGTTCCTGCCTGTTCCCAATATCCCAAATAAATTAATTCTTCCCCATTTCTGCACTCTGCAATCTCTTCCACACACCTAATCCTAACTTTCTCACATCAGACTAGTTGTGACTAACTAACTGCTGGTCCCCTCCTTCTTTATCTACAGATCCTCCTGACCTTCTGGTAGCAAAGGTTACTCCCACCTGCTTCTGCCAAGTAGCAGAGTGGTGGAACAGTATGCACACCAAGCCTCATCTTTTCAATGAATTGATAAATTGTGATACTTAAGACTTCATACAGTATCAGATTTTTCAAAGTTGCAATTTGAAATTGACCATCTTTGGATGGAGAAAGGTTTTTTAAAATAAATCTTCAACTGTTATTACTATATTTAAAATCTATCATTCTTGAAAGTGCAGGAAGATCTCACATTTATATTAGATGCTAATCTCTAAGGATCTTCAGGTTTCACTCTCATAAACTGTGTACTAAGAATGTGCATAAAGATTTTTCTAATCTTATGCAGCAGTTCCAAGTTAGCCTTCTTCATCCTTTCCAGAAAAGATGTTCTTATCCTTGCTTTTTCGCAAAGAATTTTAGAAATCTAGAATTTCACAAGGAATTCTAGGAAAATAAAACACTGAATTTCCAAGCTCTTGAAAAAGAACAAAAATAACAGGATGGATCACAACCATTCCAGGTTGGTTTATCCTCTTTCCTCCTCCTTTGTATCTCAAAGCAAACCATTTTACAGTGTTCATCATCTATTTGATAGGAACCTTTGCCTTTAGTATGCTTTTGTTTATTTGATAACTGGATGTTAAAATGAAGGGAACAATTAAGAATTGATGTGCAACTGCAGTTGAGGCACTCCTGGATCTTCCTCCCTCCCTTCTTTTTCAGAAATTGAGATGACTTGTTTGCAGGAAAGTAAACATTTAATGAATGCTTAGGGAAAAAAACATTCTGAAAAAGAGCAACACTATTTTGTTTCTTTTCTCATTGTTTATAGTACATTTCCTGAAGGCTGAGTTAAATTGCTATACACAATCCTTGAGCTGGCAGAAAACTATCATATGTAATTGGGTGCTTCTGCTGGTAATCCCTCTTCTGCCATAGGTTTGATGTCAGGAAATTGTTTCTCTATGACCAAGATACATTCAGAAAATGGGTTGGTTTCCTCCTATCTAACATCATCGCCAGTTGTTGATAAACCTTTCACCTTTAACTCTCCTGAATAGGGACTGGGGTTGGGAGGTGAAGGGAGGGGAGGGGAATGCTCCCTGTGCTCAGAAGCAGAAGTGGTATTCATCAGGTTCTGACCAGTTCTAGAGAACCAGTAGCAGAATTTTTGAGTAGTTTGGAAAACTGGCAAATACTACCTCTGGTTGGCCCCATCCACATCTATTCTCTGTTTCCAAATTCCCACCTGATAGACTGGGTCTTCTTTTGTTGCCCTGCACAGGAGAACAGAGCTGGGGAAAAAAGGTAGAACAGAGCTGGAAAGCAGGTTAGTGGAGTGGGGAGGGAATGGGATTTTGCAGTAATCTTCCCCCTGGAGTAGGGTGGGAATGGAGAATTTGCAGTATCCTTCCCCTGCTAGGCCCACCAAGCTGGGCCCACCAAGCCATGCCACACCCACAGAACTGGTAGCAAAAAAATGAATCCCACCACTGCTCAGAAGCAACCTGAACCTTAGGCCCATGTCACACTGCACCTACGGATGGAAAGAGGATGTAAAATGGAGAGAAACACTTGCCATTCGTTGGTTAACGTGATTCATCTGTTCTGTGCTCACTGCGTCCGTTTTTCATCCTCTCTATCCGTCCAGCATCCATCGACTGAGGTTCCATCCGCTCAAAAAGTTTTGAGCTGCTCAAAACTTTTTGAGCGGAAAATGTATCCAACGCGTCCGTTCTGCATCCGCTACGCATATGGGGAACTTCCGTTCTGCATCTGTCGTCATCCGTTACGTGTCCGCAATATCCACTAGGTATCCGCTGCACATCCGCGCAACTCAAATCCGCTCCAGCAGAAAGCGGACACAGGGAGGAAGTGAAACGGACGCGGAACGGAAACGCAGTGTTAGTAGCACGGACGGAGAAAGGATGAAAGCGGATGCAGCACGCAAAAAAAGCATTTAAAACGGAAAAAATGTTCGCAGAGGGGACCTATCTCGGATATTAAGGAAGTCCAGAGGATGCCTAGAGGATGCAAAAGAACACATAGGGGAAAACCTATATTGCCTATAAAAAGGGGGAGCAACTCACCTGGATCTCACTTTCAGTCCAGCAGCCCTGCTGTGCAGACCTCTGCAGCCTTCATCTGGATCTTGCTCTTCCACAGCATCCATTGATGACCACCATGGATCGTAACACACTCCTTTTGGTAGCCACCATCCTTCTACAATAGTGCGAAGCCATCTACAGGCTCTTTCAACTGTTCTGCATGAAGAAAAGGAGGCGGCCAAGAAGTGTCTGGGTCCAAAGTTGGATCGGGAGAAGAGCAGAGTACGGACTGTATAACAAGCTGATGGTGGAGCTGGGAAACAAAGACTCTCGTGCATTCCAGAATTTCATGAGGATGCCTCCAGCCATGTTTGACGAAGTTGTGGAGCAGCTGACACCCAGCTTGACCAAGCAGAGCACCAACTTCCAGCCCAGCCTGAACCCTGGGCTCAAGGTGGCACTGACTCTGTGCCACCTGGCCTCAGGGACCACCTACAGGAGCATGCAGTATGCCTGGAGGGTGCCACACAACACCATCAGCATTGTGGTCAGAGAAATGGTGCAGGCCATCATCGAAGAATACCTGGAGGAGATCCTCCAGTGCCCCACCACTGAAGAAGGCTGGAGGAAAGTTGCAGAGCAGTGGTATCAGAGGTGGAACTTCCCCCACACCGTTGGAGCCATAGATGGGAAGCATGTGGCCTGCAAAGCTCCAGCCAAGTCGGGGTCCACTTATTTCAACTACAAGGGCTTCTTCAGCATCGTCTTCTTCGTGATGGTCGATGCTGACAACAAGTTCATGTACATCGATGCTTCAGGCAATGGGTCATCTTCAGATGCCCAGGTATACAATGCCAGTGACCTCAAGGAGGGGCTGGAATGCAACCTCATCATGGGCTTCCCAGATCCAGACCCCCTACGCAACAACACGCAAGATGTGCCCTACTTCATTGTGGGGGATGATGCCTTCTCCCACAGAACCGACCTCATGAAGCACCTCCAGATACCTCACCGGTGAAGAGAGGATCTTCAACTACAGGCTGTCCAGGGCAAGGCGGGTGGTGGAGAACGCCTTTGGCATCCTGGCCAACAGGTTCCAGGTACTTCTCACCACCATGCAGCATCGCCCACAGACCATGAGGAGGATCGTGGAAGCTTGCTGCATCCTGCACAATCTCATGCGCACCCTCTACCCAGTCTTGCAGAACAGGCTCGTTGTCCTCCAACAAGCCAATGGAGTCATGGAGCCTGGGGAATGGAAGCAAGGGCGAAACCTGATAGACACTGAGGATGCGCAAGGTCCCAAGAGAGCCTCACGTGAAGGGAAGAAGCAGCGCAACCTCCTGAAACACTGGTGCAACTTCCCAGATGGAGCAGTGGAGTGGCAAGACAGGATGATAGATGATTAATGGGTGCTTCCTTCAGCCTGTCTCATCACACTGATGAGATTGGGCCATGTATGATGGGTGGGCCTACAATGAACAGGGCATTTAATAAAGAGTTGTGTTTATGTTGAAATGTGTGGGTGAATGATTACATTATTATTGATAATAAAGGGCTATCGGTGTGGCACCTGGGAGGGTGGACCATACAGTCCCACTATGCTTGCACTGGAGGTTTATCTATCTCACAGCTATTACCCATTCCAAAGGTATCCCTGCCCATCCCACTGCTATCTTAACCCATCCCAAAGGTATCCCTGCCCATCCCACAGCTATCTTAGCCCATCCCAAAGGTATCCCTGCCCATCCCACTGCTATCCTTACCCATCCCAAAGGTATCCCTGCCCATCCCACTGCTATCTTAACCCATCCCAAAGGTATCCCTGCCCATCCCACTGCTATCTTAACCCATCCCACAAGCTTGCAAAGGCTTAAACCATTTCTAAAAGTTTCCACTAAGACTTTATTGACAAAAATAAATGAAGTAAGTGTGTGAAGCAAAGATAATTTTTATTAATAACAAGCTGTAAAAGAAAAATGACTCAAGTCAAATGTCCAAATAAAGTCAACAGGTAGCCACCCAGTCTCTGGCACTCCTCTTGGTCACTCGGAGGTGTGCCCAGTCTCAGAGGTGAAGGGTCCAGGTGCTGTGGAGGTGGCTGCTGCTGGAGTGCTGATCTGAAGCACCACTGGGGTGCCTAGCCCCGAGAGGACAACAGGGGACGGTGTGTTGAGGAAGCTGTCAGACAACTGACTCAGCCCTGTGATGTTGAGAGCCCCTTCCTCCATGCCATGGGGTGTCAGCCCCAGTACCGATGACAGATGTACTGAGGCCGGGCTTGGCTGTGGGGTGGAGGAAGGAGCAGTGTAGTGGGGCTGTCTGGTCTGCAGCTGGGTGAGGACTGGCATTGGTGGCATCTGTGGCATGGGTGGCATCAGTGGCGTGGGTGGCATCGGTGGAACCGGTGGCAACGGTGGCGTCCGATGAACATGTGCCTGGACTTGGAAGGGCTGCTGCCTGTGCTTCTGGACCTACTGGTAGCCGTAGCCTTGGTAGGTGAGGGCCTATGGAAAGCCTTGGAATGGGAGTGACATGACCTAGGGTGGAGGAGCAGACCTGGACTGGGTGGGAGCAGGTTCATCTGGGTCTGGAGGGTTGTGAAGCAGATCGGTGATCCTGTCCTACACCACCTGGTACTGGGGTTCCACCATGTCCATGAGGGTCTGGTTGACATAGGTGAGGAAGGGCTTGCAGTTGGAGGATGAGGAGTCGGTGTGTACCAGCTGAGAGAGGAGATCTACGCTGCTCCTGATGGTGTCTCTTATCTCCAGCAGGACAGTGTGGCTCTGCCCCTCCTGCTGTCTGGCTCTCTGCCTCTCTGTGGAGGTGGAGCTAGGGGTGGATGTGGGTTGAGCTGTGGGGGAAGTGCCGTCTCCTTTCTCCCACTGCGCCAGGGGGTACTCCACGCGCTCCGGCATGGGTACTACAGCTGTCGGGGGGTTCTCCATCGTGGCACACTCCACAGATACCTGCCTGGAGACAGGAGCTGACTCTCTGCTGGAAGAGGACTAGCTCTCAGCAGGCTGCCTGAGAGAGAGGGTTGTGAGAGGGGCTGCTCCTCGGTGGCGGATCTCACCCTCCAGGAAGCTGCACTTGGCCATGACATAGTTCTCTCTGTCCGTCAGCTTGACCACGGCCTGGCCAGATTTCTTGAGGTGCAGCTTCCCGTACCAGGTGTGCATGTGCTTCCACCAGCTGAGGAGCACCTCCGATGTGTAGCCCAGGCTCTCCACCTTCTCTCTCCAAGCAGCCTGCTTCCTTTTGGTGTCCCGATAGAGCCTGTGTCCCTTCCGCCACAGATACTCATTCTCTCTCAGCCACTCCAGCACCTCCTCTTCATGTTCCTCTTCGATGTTGTATTGCCTCCTCTCCCGTTCTCGTGTCTGTCTCTTCCTCCCTTTGGCAGGACCACATGGGCCCTCATCAGAGGGGCTTCCAGGTTGTAGGGGCTGCTCCTGTACACCACCAGCAGCAGCAGTAGCACCACCACCACCAGCAGCAGCAGCACCAGCAGGACCAGGATCATCAGCAGCAGAGTAAGCACCAGCAGCGCCAGCAGCACCAGCAGGACCAGCAGGACCAGCAGGACCAGGAGCACCAGCAGGACCAGGAGCACAAGCAGGACCAGGAGCACCAGCAGGACCAGCAGGACCAGGAGCACCAGCAGGACCAGCAGGACGAGGAGCAGCGCCAGCAGATTAAGCAGCAGCAGAAGCCCCAGAACCAGGAGCAGTGCCAGCAGAGTAAGCACCAGCAGAAGCACCACCGCCAGAAGCAGCTTCAGCAGAGTAAGCACCACAGAAGCACCACCACCAGAAGCAGCATCAGCAGAGTAAGCACCAGCAGAAGCACCACCGCCATAAGCAGCATCATCAGCTCCTCCAGAAGCAGAAGCAGCAGAAGCCCCAGCCCCAGAAGAGCGAGCCCAGGCTGCAGAAGCCCCAGCAGAAGCAGAGTGAGGGCCAGGGGGTGGGAGGGTGGCCCTGTCCCTCTTGCCAGGGCTGGCAGCAGATGGCTGAGGCTTTCTCTTCTTCCCCATGGTTGTGGGGTTGTTGGCTGGCAGGCAGGCTTGCAGGCAGGCAGGCAGGCTGGCAAGCTGGCAGGCAGGCAGGCAGGCAGGCTTGAGAGCTTTGTCTGGAAGCATGTCTTTCCTCTGAATGTTGACCTGCTTGGGAGCTGCTTCCCTTTATATCTGTGGGGCTGATGCAATGCATCCTCCCTGCATGCGCAATGAATGCTAGGCATCCGCTAGGCATCCTCTAGGCATTCGCTAGGCATCCGCTCTGCATCCGCTTCATCCGTTCCACGTCCGCTCTGCATCCGCTGTATCCATTCTTCATCCACTTTGCTGCGCTCGCCCAGAAGCCTTGTGGATGTGCCATCTGCTCCCATCCGCTTCCATCCACTAGGCTTCCGTGGAGCATCCTCTTTCCATCCACCCTACGTCCTCCCCCCATCTGTTCCTTTCCGTGTTGTCCGCTCTGGTTATGCAAATTTTTGCCCCTTTTGAGAGCGGATAACAACGGATAGAACATTTTTCTCGTCCGCTGTGTCCTTTTTACAAACGTTTTGCATCCATCGGCCAGTGTGACAGGGCCTTTAACAAGCATACAGAAAAAGGTGACATGAAGAGCAGAAGGACAGATTCTTCTTTCTTGTTGTCCTTTTCCTTGAGCAAGTTCCCCCAAATGCTCTTCTGACTGACCTAGGTCTCTCAGCCATGGAGTTACAGGAAAGAGCCCAATGCAAAAGAGCTGGAGTCTCCCATTGCCTAATAGTGTCTGGAAGACAGTGTGCACAACCAGAAAAGACTGTTGCATCAAGCAACAGAAATGAAGTTGATCATACACCCACTCAGACAGTCAATACAGGATAATAAAAACATGGACAAATAGACTGAAAAACAGCTTCTATCTCAGAGCAGTAACTCTACTGAATTCTACTGCATAGTACAATATTAATGCAATATCAGGTTTTCAATTTAATTGTATAGAATGTGAAGAATGTGTATTTGTATTTTATTTTTTATAGTTATAGTGCATACTGAAAATGGCATTTAATTTCATTGTACGAGATGCAATGACAATAAAGTAAACTAACTAACAAACTAACCATTCCTTTGCAGTTGTCTCACCACAACAGCAACACAATGTTGGATGAAGTAAGTCCGATTGTCTCCTTGACAAAGCCTAGGTAAGGAACACTGGAAGAACTTGACTTGGATGCCAGTACAGCTGGGGATGGTGGAAGGCTGCCTCCATTATGGTCTGGCAGCATTATATTGGATGAAGGCAACACGGTGAGGACCTAAAAGGAAAAAAGAGGTCGTTGAATCATGTTTGTGCCTCAGTTTAATGCAGGTCTATAATGTAGATTTTTTTTGTTTCTAAGCCCATGAAAATAATGATACCTATTCATGAGAAGAGACATTTTAAACAATTTACCCTCTGCATTAAATGTTGATATGGGTATGTAGTCAGAGGTACTATCAATAATCATACAGTTGGTGTATGTGGGGATGACTGAAAACTGCACATTGATAGCTTTTCCCACAATAACAACCCATATTAGCCAGTTTGATCTAGTGACCAGGCAAGAAAATGGGAGATTGTGAGTTCATCTCCCAGTTTAGTGATGAAAGCTGGTGGGTGACTTTGGGTCAGTCACTCTGTCTCAACCCAATCCAACTCACAGGATTCATCTTGTGGGGGAAATAGGAAGAAGAATGTATGTTGGCTATGTTAGCTGCCTTGAGTTATTTGTAAAAATAACAAAGGTAAACAATAAATAAATATTAAAACTGGCTATGTTATTCTGTTAATTTAAAAAAAATAAAATTTTAATTTTAAAAATATTTTTAAAATTCTTTAATTCTTTGAATTTAATAAATAATGTTCTTCATCCAATAAAGTTATGCATAATCATATTTTAATTTTATTTATAATTACAGAGGTATTGTATCTTTCCTCTGGATACCAAAGGCAGTGGATATAGAGTTTCTCTTTCTTTCATCCTTACAAAAATGCAGAGTGGGATGCTCAGCATCATCTGGGAGCTCCATGGATGAACTTGAATCCAACATCATATGTCAGGTTTCCAAGTGATGAAATCCATTTTAAAAGAAAAGAGCAAAGTCCATCTTCCAAGACAATTTCTCTTATTTAGGAAAACATCAAATTGGCAAAGTCCGTGGTAATTCCGGATCTGACACAACCCGAAATTATCCCACAATATTAGAAGTTAGAAACAACCACCAAAAGTCACATTCTCCAAATGAAGTAATTCAACGTTGCTTGATGTCATAAATCTCCACCTCAAAGGGCCCAAGCATGGTCAGCTCATTTTCCCATGGGAAGAAGAATCACCTAGCTTAAACAAGTCTATCTCCACTCCTCCCCCCTTACAAATGGGGCAAGCCCAAAACCCCATGACCGACAACGAGAAAATAAGAAAAAGGATATAAACTAAGCCTTACTAAACTGGCTACACATATGTCAATTTCGGGCTTGACATCATAAAGATCTTAAAGAAAAAAAACTTCATTAGGTTGTTGTTGTTATTTGAAGAATTAGAAAGAAATAACCATTGGTTTGCCTGTTAATTCATTGTGATCAACAAGAAACTAAATGGAAAAAAATTAAGAAATGAAATCACCATATGAATTAACACCATGCAATATAATATGACATAGAAATATATGTCAATTGATATTAATTTTGGCTTTTGAAAATTGGTATTTCAGCACTGTGATTTAATATTAATGAAACATTAATCTTGAATTAATTCAATCCAATCAATGCAGTGCAATGTAGTACAATGCAGATCCACACAACCAACAATTACCTCATCTCCTGTTCAACAGCACTTCTGGAGCAAATGCATATATATCAGCAGATGCCTGAGAAAGACACCTTAAGCTATTGCTGCACATAGGACTGTTGACAAACACCCTTACATGCTGTCTTGCAATGTTATCTGTTGACAGCTTCTAATAAAGTAAGGAAACTAATGCCATGTAGACATACTCTCTGTGCTTAGATAGCCAACCATTTATTGCATTATTGGACCTAATTCTAATGATAGAAAAATAAGACGATTTTGGATGAGTGTTGTGAACCTGAAGATAAAGCCCATGTCACACTGAACCAACGGATACAAAGAGGATGTAAAACGGAAAAAAAACCTTGCCATCCGTTTGAAAACGCGATGTACTCACTGCCTCCGTTTGCCTTCGTCTCTATCCGTCCAGCATCCGTTTATTGATGTTTCATCCGCTCCAAAAGTTTTGGGCTGCCCAAAACTTTTGCGTGGAAAATGTATCCAGTTCGTCCGTTCTGCATCCGCTACGCATCCACTACGCATCCGTTATGCATCTGTTACGCATCCGCTAATCTGCCAGGCATCCGCTACGCATCTGCGCAACTCGCATCCGCTCAGACACAGGGAGGAAGCGGAATGGACGCAGAACAGATGCAGAACAGATGCAGAACGGATGCAGAACAGATGCCAAGCGGAAACAAACAGTTTAAAATGGAAAAAACATTCGCAGAGGGGACCTATCTCGGATATTAAGGATGTCTGCAGGATGCCTAGAGGATGCCTAGAGGATGCCTAGAGGATGCCTAGCAGAAAACCTGTACTGCCTATAAAAAGGGGGAGCAACTTGCCTGCATGTCACTTTCAGAACAGCAGCCAAGCTGTGCAGACCTCTGCAGCCTTCATCTGACTCTTCCTCTTCCACAGCATCCAGTCATGTCCACCGTGGATCGTGACAAAGTCCTTTCGGCAGCCACCTCCTTCTGCAACAGTGCGAAACCATCTACAGGCTCTGTGAACTCTACTACGGGAAGAAAAGGAGGCACCCAAAAAAAGTCTGGGTCCAAAGATGGTTCACCAGAAGAGCAGAGTATGGACTGTACAGAACTTCATGAGGATGCCTCCTGCCTGACACCCAGGTTGACCAAGACAAACACCAACTTCCCACCCAGCCTGGAACCTGGGCTCAAGGTGGCACTCACTCTGCGCCACCTGCCCTCAGGGTCCATCTACAGGAGCATGCAGTATGGCTGGAGGCCAGCACCATCAGCTTTGTTGTCAGAGAAGTGGTGCAGGCCATCATCGAAGAATACAAGGAGGAGCTCCTCCAGTGCCCGTCCACTGAAGAAGGATGGAAGAAAGTTGCAGAGCAGTGGTATCAGAAGTGGAACTTCCCCCACACCGTTGGAGCCATCAATGGCAAGCACGTGGCCTGCAAAGCTCCAGCCAAGTCGGGGTCCACTTATTTCAACTACAAGGGCTTCTTCAGCATCATCCTCTTCACCATGGTCGATGCTGACTACAAGTTCATGTACATCGATGCTTCAGGCAACGGCTCATCTTCAGATGCCAAGGTATACAACGCCAGTGACCTCAAGGAGGGGCTGGAAAGCAACCTCATGGTGGGCTTCCCAGATCCAGACCTGCTGCCCAACAACAAGCAAGATGTTCCCTCACAACCTACAGCCTGTCTCATCACATGGATGAGATTGTGCCATGTATGTTGGGTGGGCCTACAATGAACAGGGCGTTTAATAAAGAGTTGTGTTTATGTTGACATGTGTGGATGATTGATTATATCGTTCTTGATAATAAAGGGCCATAGGTGTGCCACCTGGGAGGATGGACCATACAGTCCCACTATGCTTGCACTGGAGGTTTATCTATCCCATGCTATCCTAACCCATCCCACAGCTATTACCCATCCCACAGGTATCCTAACCCATCCCAAAGCTATCCTTACCCATCCCACAAGCATGCAAAGGCTTAAACCATTTCTAAAAGTTTCCAGCAAGACTTTTTTAAAAAAAAGAAATGAAGCAAGTGTGTGAATCAAAAATAGACTTTATTAACAACAAGCTATAAGACAAAAATGAGTCTCTGGCACTCCCCTTGGTCACTCAGTCTCAGGGGTGAAGGGTCCAGGTGCTGTGGAGGTGGCTGGTGCTGGAGTGCTTGTCATCAGCTCCTCCAGAAGCAGAAGCAGCAGAAGCCCCAGCCCCAGAAGAGTGAGCCCGTGCTGCAGAAGCCCCAGCAGAACCAGAGTGAGGGCCAGGGGGCAGGATGGTAGCCCTGTCCCTCTTGCCAGGGCTGGCAGCAGATGGCTGAGGCTTGCTGTGCTTTTGCATGGTTGTGGGGTTGTTGGCTGGCAGGGAGGCTGGCAGGAACCAAGGCTGGCAGCAAGGCTGGCAGGGAGGCTGGCAGGCAGGCTGGCAGCAAGGCTTACAGGCAGACATGCAGGCAGGACAGGCAAGGCAGTCGATGTGTCTGGAAGCAGGTCTTTCCTCTGAATGGTGACCTGCTTCCGAGCTCCTTCTGTTATATCCACGGGGCTGACTCAATGCATCCTCCCCGTATGCGTAATTAACGCCAGGCATCCGCTAGGCTTCCGCTGTGCATCCGCTGTGTATTCGCTTCATCCATTCCGCGTCCGCTGTGCATCCGCTGTATCCGTTCCTTGTCCGCTTTGCTGAGGCCCCCCGGAAGCCCTGCGGATGTGCCATCCCCTCCCATCCGCTTCCATCCACAGGGCTTCCATTCTGCATCCGCTTTGCATCCGCCCTGCGTCCTCCCCGCGTCCATGTTATCCACTCTGGTTATGCAATTTTTTGCCCCTTTTGAGAGCGGATAACAACGGATGGAACATTTTGCTCGTCCGCTGTGTCCTTTTTGTATCCATTGGGCAGTGTGACATGGGCTTAAGTTAGACCTCTCCCACCATCTTGCAGTTCTACAGCTTCACCTGTTTGGAAGTTATTCCACTTTAATCTGCTTTGATTGAATCCCACTTCAACTAGTGTCCATCTTAACTATTACTAGGCACCACACTTTCAGACAAACTGGACCAGGTAGAGACAATGGTAATAAAAATGAGGAGGAGAATAAAACCTAAGTCCTATAAGGGAAGGTTAAAGGGTAGAAATAAGAGCTGATGTTTGTGTATAAAAGGAGAGGTATATATTAATAATAACACAAACACTGTTAATGTGAATAGAGATTTGTATTTTTATTTTAAAAAAATAAAATATTAAAAGGTTGAAGGAACTGGATAGGTTTGGTCATGAGAAAAGATTGCCAAGGGAATGTGGGAATCGGAGCCTCAGATACTTCAAAGAATGTCACACAGAAAAAAGTCAAAGACTGTTTTGTCTTGTTCCAGAGTTCAGGACGTGGGATAATAAATTTAAGTTACATGAAGATTAGAACTGAATCATAGGAGAAAAAAAGCATCTTGATAGGAAGACCAGATCAACAATAGAAACAATGACTTACAATAATGATTGGCTTCTGTTCATTGCTTGCATTCTGATTGAGAGCAGACATTATAGGACGTTGTGAGTATAGCCCAAGAGCCTCTTCCAACTACACAATTCTTCTCCTTGTCCACCATATCTTTTAACCAAAAGAAAAATAACAATGGAAATAAATAAATAAATAATGAATCCACACATCTCCAGCATCAACTTCAATTTACTCTTTAGCCCTTGTTCACTCAGCTTTAAACAGCATATCCCCAAGTTACTTGTATTTAGTATTTTTTAGTATTTATTTGATTTGTCAATTGCTTACAAGATACAGGTATATGAATAAATATAGTTTTGAATACATGAGATAGATACTTATAAGAAAAATAAAAAACAATAGGACAGGGATGGTAGGCACGATTGGTACGCTTATGCACACCCCCTACAGACCTTTTAGGAAAGGGATGAGGTCAATAGCAGACAGTCTAAGGTTAAAGTTTTTGGGGTTTGGGGAAGAAACCAGAGTCAGGTAGAGTATTCCAAACACTGACCATTCTGTTGCTGAAGTCGTATTTTCTGCAGTCAAGTTTGGTGCGGTTAACGTATCAAGTAATTTAATGGATCAGACTTGTTTAAGTGATACCTAGACCTTAATTGTGAAGATTAAGGCTATAATCCTAATGAGAATGAAATGTCTTCAACTTAATAAGCATTTAATCCAACAAATGGGTGATAGCCATCAATTGCTAACTGCAGATCCATTAACAATAGACATGGTTTTCTTTTCTTTTGTTTTGTTTCCTCTCTTAGGCTATACTTTCTGTGTTGCAAGACCCTTTTAGGCTTTACTGATAAAAGGGTCACCAACTATGTTTCTGCAAACAGATGATTTGAGAAGTATATTATATAATACTTGTCTATATAAGTGAGAAAAGTAGTTTACAAGATAAACTATATTTTTGTCAATCTTTCCATACAACACAATCTTTCCACACTTTCCACAAAGTGCTCCAGGTTCAGATAATTGCATCTAAATATAAACCGAATTAATTCTCCATAACTTAATCAAATAACTGTACCATGTTCAGCTGGATGTGGGGAATAACACTGCAACCTCTTATCTAATTTTTTTTGTAGATATGGTCAGACACTCTATTGATATTATCAGGCATGCACTATAACTTCTATTGTTGTCAGAAACCACTGAATCAGCACAAGTCTGGCAAGGAGAGTGACACTCTAGTGCTCAGAAAGTTTAGTGGAGCTTTGGGATAAATTACATCTATCACTAATATATAAAACTGTTCCAGAGCCAGGTTTCAAGAACCAGAGAAACAGCAAAGTTGTTCAGATGAACGGAGCAATATGTGGACATCTGTGGTTAGTACAGAGTGTTTGTTACTAAACAAGCATTGGGAAGTCAGGTTACTGATCAGGTCACTTCTCAGTTCATCAAAAGCATAATGAAAGCATAGGGAGCAGGATAAAGTAATTGAAACATGAAGTGGGAGTAAAATAGGAGGAAACTCAAAATAGCATGCTGAACAGGCATGAGAAGGAAAATCTTTTAGAAAGTTTAATACAAATCACTGTTAAGAATATGGCACTATGCAGAACTCCATGACTCTTAACCATGATATATATTTTAAGGGCCTGTCACATAGGCCGAAGGATGCAAAACGTATGTAAAGAGGACACAGCGGAAGAGAAAATTTTCCATCCGTTGTTATCTGCTCTCAAAAGTGCCCCAAATTGCATAAGCAGTATGGACAACAACGGAAAGGAACGGATGGGGGGAGGATGTAGCCAGGATGTTAAGCGGATGCTCCATGGAAGCCTAGCAGATGGAAGTGGATGGCACATCCGTAGAGCTTCCAGGGGAGCACAGTGAAGCGGATGCGCAACGGAAGGAACGGATGCAGAGCGGATGCCTAGCGGATGAAGCGGATGCATAACGGAAGCCTAGCAAATGCCTAGCGGATGCCTAGCAGATGCAAAGCGTTCACTGCGCATGTGGGGAGGATGCAATGCATCAGCCCCGCGGATATAAAGGGATGCAGATCGCAAGCAGGTCACCATTCAGAGGAAAGACCTTCTGCCAGACACAGCTCCAGCCAGCCAACAACCATGGGGAAGAAGAGGAAGCCTGTGCCATCTGCTGCCAGCCCTGGCAAGAAGGAAAGGGCCACCATCCCACCCCCTGGTCCTGACTCTGCTTCTGCTGGGGCTTCTGCTGCACGGGCTGACTCTTCTGGTGCTGGGGCTTCTGCTGGCGCTGCTCCTGGTGCTGGGGCTTCTGCTGGTGCTTACTCTGCTGGCGCTGCTCCTGCTGCTGGGGCTTCTGCTGGGGCTTACTCTGCTGGCCCTGCTCCTGGTGCTGGGGCTTCTGCTGGTGCTTACTCTGCTGGCGCTGATCCTGGTCCTGCTGATCCTGCTGGTGCTCCTGGTGCTCCTGGTCCTGCTGGTGCTCCTGGTCCTGCTGGTCCTGCTGGTCCTGCTGGTGCTGCTGGTGCTGCTGGTGCTGCTGGTGCTGCTGCTCCTGCTGCTCCTGCTGCTCCTGCTGCTCCTGCTGCTCCTGCTGCTCCTGCTGCTCCTGCTGCTCCTGCTTTTGCTGCTACTGTTGTTGCTACTGCTGCTGCTGCTGGTAGTGTGGTGGAACAGCCCCTACAACCTCGAAGCCCCTCTGATGAGGGCCCAGATGGCCCTGCCAGAGGGAGGAAGAGGCATACGCGAGATAAGGAGAGGAGGTAATACTCCATCGAAGAGGAACATGAGGATGAGGTGCTCGAATGGCTGAGGGAGAACGAGTATCTTTGGCGGAAGGGACACAGGCTCTATCGAGACACCAAAAGGAAGCAGGCGGCTTGGAGAGAGAAGGCGGAGAGCCTGGGCTACACTTCGGAGGTCCTCCTCAGCTGGTGGAAGCACATGCACACCTGGTACGGGAAGCTGCACCTCAAAAAATCTGACCAGGCCACGGTCAAGCTGTCGGACCGGGAGACCTACGTGATGGCCAAGTTCAGCTTCTTACAGGGTGAGATCCGCCACTGAGGAGCAGCCCCTCTGACAACCCTCCCTCTCAGGCAGCTCACAGAGAGCCAGTCCTCTTATGGCCAAGAGTCAGCTCCTGTGTCCAGGCAGGTATCTGTGGAGCGTCCCACGATGGAGACCGCCCCGACAGCTGCAATCCCCGCAGCTACACTCCCCGTGGCGGAGCACGTGGAGGACCCCCTAATGCAGTGGGAGCAAGGAGAGGGCACTGTCACCAGACACCAACCCACATCCACCCCCAGCTCCACCTCCACAGAAAGCAGGCAGAGAGCAAGACCGGAGGAGCAGAGCCACACTGTCCTACTGGAGATCAGGGACACCATCAAAAGCAGCGTAGATCTCTCTCAGCTTGTACACACCAACTCCTCATCCTCCAACTGCAAGCCCTTCCTCACCTATGTGAACCAGACCCTCATGGATATGGCGGAACCCCAGTACCAGGTGGTGAAGGACAGGATCACCGATCTGCTTCACAACCCTCCAGACCCAGATGAACCTGCTCCCACCCAGTCCAGGTCTGCTCCTCCACCCCAGGTGATGTCACTGCCCTTCCAAGGCTTTCCACAGGCCCTCACCTACCAAGGCTACGGCTACCAGGAGCTGCAGCAGCACAGGCAGCCCTTCCCAGGCCAGGCACAGGTTTATCGTACACCACCAGTGCCACCAATGCCACTGATGCCACCCATGCCACTGATGCCACCCATGCCACCCATGCCACAGATGCCACCCACGCCTCACCTCGCTCACCTGCAGACCAGACAGCCCCACTACACTCCTCCTTCCTCCACCCCACAGCCAAGCCCATCCTAAGAACATCTGTCATCGGTCTTGGGACTGACACCCCATGTCATGGAGGAAGGGACTCTCAACATCACAGGACTGAGCCAGCTCTCTGAGAGCTTCTGCCACACACCATCCTCTGCTGTCCTCTCGGGGCCAGGCACCCCAATGGCACCTCAGACCAGCACTCCAGCAGCCGCCACCTCCATAGCACGTGGACCCTTCACCCCTGAGACTATGGGCACGCCTCAGAGAGACTGAGAAGAGTGCCAGAGACTGGGTTGCTACCTGTTGACTTTATCTTTGCTTGGGACAATTTTCTTGGGTCATTTTGCTTTTACAGTTTGTTATTAATAAAGTTTATCTTTGCTTCACACACTTGCTTCAGTTCTTTTAGTCAATAAAGTCTTGGAGGAAACTTTTAGAAATGGTTTAAGCCTTTGCATGCTTGTGGGATGGGTTAAGATAGCAGTGGGATGGGTAATAGCTGTGGGATGGGTAGGGATACCTGTGGAATGGGTAATAGCTGTGGGATGGGCAGGGATACCTGTGGGGTGGGCAGGGATACCTGTGGAATGGGTAATAGCTGTGGGATAGATAAACCTCCAGTGCAAGCATTGTGAGACTGCCACACCTATGGCCCTTTCTTATCAGTAACAATTTAATTATTGATCCACACATTTCAACATAAACACAACTCTTTATTAAATGCCCTGTTCATTGTAGGGCCACTCAACATGAATGGCACAATCTCATCAGTGTGATGAGACAGGGTGAAGGAAGCACCCATTAAGCATCTATCATCCAGGATGATGCTGTAGAAGCCCTTGTAGATGTGATAAGTGGACCCTGATTTGGCTGGAGCTTTGCAGGCCACGTGCTTCCCATCTATGGCTCCAATGGTGTGGGGGAAGTTCCACTTCTGATACCACTGCTCTGCAACTTTCTTCCATCCTTCTTTAGTGGAGGGGCACTGGAGGAGCTCCTCCAGGTATTTTCGATGATGGCCTGCACCACTTCTCTGACCACAATGCTGATGGTGTTGTGTGGCACCCTCCAGGAATACTGCATGCTCCTGTACATGAGGCAGGTGGTGGCCTGAGGTGGCCCTGAGGCCAGGTGGTACGTGGTCCGTGAGGCCAGGTGGCACAGAGTCAGTGTTTGCCTTGGTCAACCTGGTGTCTGAGCCGCTCCACAACTTCGTCAAGCATGGCTGGCGGCATCCTCATGAAGTTCTGGAATGCACGAGTGTCTTCGTTCCTCAGCTCCACCATCAGCTTGTTATACAGTCCATACTCTGTTCTTCTCGCGATCCATCTTCGGACCCAGACACTTCTTGGCCGCCTCCTTTTCTTTGTGTAGAACAGGTGAAAGAGCCTGTAGATGGCTTCACACTGTTGTAGAATGATGGTGGCTACCAAAAGGAGTGTGTGACGATCCATGGTGGAGATGACTGGATGCTGTGGAAGAGCAAGAGCCAGATGAAGGCTGAAGAGGTCTGCACAGCAGGGCTGCTGGACTGAAAGTGAGATCCAGGTGATTTCCTCCCCCTTTTTATAGGCAATATAGGTTTTCTGCTAGGTGTCCTTTTGCATCCTCTTGGCATCCTGCAGACATCCTAAATATCCGAGATACGTCCCCTATATGAACGTTTTTTCCGTTTTAATTCTTTGTATGTGAGCTGCATTTATTTTCATCCTTTCTACATCCATGCTACTAATGCTGAGTGTCCGTTCCATGTCCGTTTCGCTTCCTCCCTGTGTCCGTTTTCCGCTGGAGCAGATGCAAGTTGCGCGGATGCGCAGCGGATACCTAGCGGATATAGCGGATGCATAACTGATGATGACGGATGTATAACGGATGTTCCCTGTATGCGTAGCGGATGTAGAACGGACACATTGGATACATTTTCCGCTCAAAAAGTTTTGTCAGCTCAAAACTTTTTGAGCAGATGAAATGTCAGTAGACGGATGCTGGACGGATAGAGAGTATGAAAAACGGACGCAGTGAGTACAGAACGGAAGCATCGCGTTAACCAACGGATGGCAAGTGTTTCCGTTTTACATCCTCTTTCCATCCGTTGGTGCTGTGTGACAGGGGCTTTAAAGAGATACAAGATGTGCTGCAGAGCATAAATTGGACTCTGGAGAAGAGAGGACTAGGCAAACTACTAGAGTTTTGTCTTATGAATCAACATTACCAGATGGAACAGTAAGTTCCCATTAGTGAGACATTCTGGTACTGATTTCCATATGAGATATTTAATCCAAAATTGACATGATAGATAAAAGAAGCAGCAATGACAATCCTTTCTCATCTCCAAGACTTCAATGCAGCCATTAAATCTAAAGGAATCTAAATCCCATATTTGTAACCCAAGACAGGATTGTTCCACAAATATCACTTATTTCCTCCCCCTGTCAATGAATAAAATAAAACATGAAGAATGCATTATAAATCAATATTATAAAGAATTTGTTTCAACTTATAATTTAAAGAATGCCAGAGCAATTTGGAAGCTGCCTTTCAGTTTTTTGGAAGTTCTCCACACAAATGAATGTCCAGAGATTTAATTGTCATCTTATTAGAAATGATATATAAAGGAAAGGCAAAGACATGGAGTCCTGGTTTTCGTTATAAGTGCATCACTAGCAAACTAACAGCCAATTTTTCAAAGCACACTTGGAAGACTTCACTTGGGAAAAGCCTTTTGAGGCTCATGAAAATGAGCTGCACATCATAATTTTTACATAATCCTCATCCATAATGTCAAGACTTGTGTCGGATTTCTCCATAAACTTTTTTGAAACTGCAGACAGTTGCCACACAGATTTGATTAGCATTACCAGCCTTGTCTTCCCAAGTATTGTTTGCTTTCTTGGAAGGAAGGAAGAATTCTGTTATTTATGTATTAAAAAAAAAAAACTTGAAGGACCATCAGGCAAATCAATGTTAGATGGGTCACTGAATGACCAGCCCTGTTAGTGGGATTGTATTGTGGGGAGGGCTATTTAAAATATATATTCCAATTCTCAAACACAATAAACCCTTTAAAAGCACATAAAGAGATAATTAAATGTTAAATGTTGGTGAAGTTACATTTTTAATGCAAAAATAACTGCTGGAGAATAGGTGTGTTGTGAATGCAGCCTGCAACCTCACCTCATCTTAAATACTTTTATACATTTTTTATGCCTCCCCAGTCATGAATATAATAACACCAAGCAGATCTGATGACAAGAGTGCACAATTTCATTTTCATATGGTCCTCCCTGTGAATGTGGGAGAGGCAACACATTTCACTTCTCACCATATATGCTAAAAGTCTTACTGTCTGCAAGAGTGCTATTCAGCAAGCGTTTTACACTAATCATTCTCCTTAGTTTCCTTATGACACAATGACTTTAGGAATAGGATTCAGATGTGCTTCCAAGTATGCCTTTCTGTCTATGAATGGTTTGATCTATTCTGCGACATAAATCTAAATCAGAACATGTGAACATTCCAAAAGGGAGTATTTCATTTGATTTGTGGGACAAAATAATCTTGTTGCAGTGGATCCCATTTTTATATTTTAGAAGGCATGTTAGAAGAAATAATTGTTGATGCTTGTTAAAGCCCATGTCACACTGAACCAATGGATGCAAAGAGGATGTAAAACGGACAAAAAAGCTTGCCATCCGTCGGTTAATGCGATGTATCCGTTATGTACTCACAGCCTCCGTTTTGCTTCCTCTCTATCCGTCCAGTATCAGTTTATGGATGTTTCATCCGCTCCAAAAGTTTTGGGCTGCCTAAAACTTTTGCACGGAAAATGTATACAGTTCGTCCGTTCTGCATCCGCTACGCATCCACTACGCATCCCTTACGCATCCGCTATATCCGCTAGGCATCCGCTATGCATCCGCGCAACTCCATCCGCTCCAGCGATAAATGGACGCAGGGAGGAAGCGGAACGGACGCGGAACGGATGCAGAACGGATGCCTCGCGGATGAAGCATGGAAACAAAGCGTTTAAAATGGAAAAAACATTCGCAGAGGGGACCTATCTCGGATATTAAGGATGTCGACAGGATGCCAAGAGGATGCCAAGAGGATGCCTAGCGGAAAACCTATACTGCCTATAAAGAGGAGGAGCAACTCGTCTGCATCGCACTTTCATCGCACCTCTGCAGCCTTCATCTGACTCTTGCTCTTCCACAGCATCCAGTCATGTCCACCGTGGATTGTAACAAAGTCCTTTCGGCAGCCACCATCCTTCTGCAACAGTGCAAAGCCATCTTCAGGCTCTGTGAACACTACTGCGAGAAGAAAAGGAGCCACCCAAAAAGAGTCTGGGTCCGAAGATGGTTCGCCAGTAGAGCGGAGGACGGACTGTACAACAAGCTGATGGTGGAGCTCAGGAGCGAAGACACTCGGGCGTTCCAGAACTTCATGAGGATGCCTCCAGCCATGTTTGACGAAGTTGTGCAGTGCCTGACACCCAGGTTGACCAAGGCAAACACCAGCTTCCGGCCCAGCCTGGAACCTGGGCTCAAGGTGGCACTCACTCTGCACCACCTGGCCTCAGGGACCTCCCACAGGATCATGCAGAACGGCTGGAGGGTGCCACACAACACCATCACCATTGTGGTCAGAGAAGTGGTGCAGGCCATCATCGAAGAATACAAGGAGGAGCTCCACCAGTACCCCTCCACTGAAGAAGGATGGAAGAAAGTTGCAGAGCAGTGGTATCAGAAGTGGAACTTACCACACACCGTTGGAGCCATAGATGGCAAGCACGTGGCCTGCAAAGCTCCACCCAACTCAGGGTCCACATATTTCAACTCCAAGGGCTTCTTCAGCATCATCCTCTTTGCCATGGTGGATGCTGACTACAAGTTCATGTACATCGATGCTTCAGGCAACGGCTCATGTTCAGATGCCCAGGTATACAACGCCAGTGACCTCAAGGAGGGGCTGGAACGCAACCTCATGGTGGGCTTCCCAGATCCAGAACCCCTGCCCAACGACACACAAGATGTGCCCTACTTCATCATGGGGGATGACGACTTCTCCCTCACAACCTACCTCATGAAGCCCTACACCTCCAGACTTCTCACCCGTGAAGAGAGGATCTTCAACTACAGGCTGTCCAGGGCAAGGCGGGTGGTGGAGAACGCCTTTGGCATCCTGGCTAACAGGTTCCAGGTACTTCTCGCCACCATGCAGCATTGCCCAGAGACCATGAGGAGGATCATGGAAGCTTGCTGCATCCTGCACAATCTTATGCGCACCCGCTACTCAGTGTTGCAGAACAGGCTCGCGGACCTCCAACAAGCCAATGAGGACATGGAGCCTGGGGAATGGAGGCAAGGACGAAACCTGATTGACACTGAGGATGTGCAAGGCCCCAACAGAGCCTCAAATGAAGCGAAGAAGCAGCACAACCTCCTGAGACACTGGTGCAACTCCCAAGCTGGAGCAGTGGAGTGGCAAGACAGGATGGTAGATGCTTAATGGATGCTTCCTTCAGCCTGTCTCATCACACAGATGAGATTGGGCCATGTATGTTTGGTTGGCCTACAATGAACAGGGCTTTTAATAAAGAGTTGTGTTTATATTGACATGTGTGGATAATTATTACATTATTATTGATAATAAAGGGCCGTAGGTGTGACCATACAGTCCCACTATGCTTGCACTGGAGGTTTATCTATCGCACAGCTATCCTAACCCATCCCACAGCTATCCTTACCCATCCCACAAGCATGCAAAGGCTTAAACCATTTCTAACAGTTTCCAGCAAGACTTTATTAAAAAAAAGAAATGAAGCAAGTGTGTGAATCATAAATAGACTTTATTAACAACAAGCTATAAGACAAAAATGAGTCTCTGGCACTCCTCTTGGTCGCTCAGTCCCAGGGGTGAAGGATGCAGGTGCTGTGGAGGTGGCTGGCGCTGGAGTGCTTGTCATCAGCTCCTCCAGAAGCAGAAGCAGCAGAAGCGCCAGCCCCAGAAGAGCGAGCCCGTGCTGCAGAAGCCCCAGCAGAACCAGAGTGAGGGCCAGGGGGCGGGATGGTAGCCCTGTCCCTCTTGCCAGGGCTGGCAGCAGATGGCTGAGGCTTGCTGTGCTTCCGCATGGTTGTGGGGTTGCTGGCTGGCAGGGAGGCTGGCAGGAACCAAGGCTGGCAGCAAGGCTGGCAGGGAGGCTGGCAGCAAGACTGGCAGCAAGGCTGGCAGGCAGGCTGGCAGGCAGGCTGGCAGGCAGACATGAACCAAGGCTGGCAGGAAGGCTGGCAGGCAGACATGAACCAAGGCTGGCAGGAAGGCTGGCAGCAAGGCTGGCAGGGAGGCTGGCAGCAAGGCTGGCAGGCAGACATGCAGGCAGGGCAGGCAAGGCAGTCGATGTGTCCGGCAGCATGTCTTTCCTCTGAATGGCGACCTGCTTCCGAGCTGCTTCCGTTATATCCGCGGGGCTGATGCAATGCATCCTCCCCACGTGTGCAGTGAACACCAGGCATCCGTTAGGCTTCCGCTGTGCATCCGCTAGGCTTCCGCTCTGCATCCGCTTCATCCGTTCGGCGTCCTCTCTGCATCCGCTCTTTCCATTCCGCGTCCGCTTCGCTGAGGCCCCCCGGAAGCCCTGCGGATGTGCCACCCACTCCCATCTGCTCCCATCCGCTTCCATCCGCTGGGCTTCCGTTCCGCATCCGCTTTGCATCCACCCTGTGTCCTCCCCGCGTCCGTGTTATCCGCTCCGGTTATGCAAATTTTCACCCCTTTTGAGAGCGGATAACAACGGATGGAACATTTTGCTCGTCCACTGTGTCCTTTTTGCCTCCGTTGGCCAGTGTGACATGGGCTTAAAGTGGATAGGCAGAGAAAATTGTGGCATATAAAAGGTAGAGCTATTATTCCTAACTTTGGCCCAGTGTCGTTTGCAACAACACTAAGACCATTTAAGCACTGCCTTAAGACTTAATAGGAATGATTTTTTACTTAGCTTCTATTTGAATCTCAAGTGGGAAAACTGTGGCTGCCCTAAGCCACTATCTCGATCCACCAATTAGTCTATCAGTCATGTGGGAAAAATGCATTAGTGTAATTCAATTTAGAGACTGTCAAAACCAACTAAGATGAAGGATACAGTCAGCATGGTGCTTGTGCATGTTAAAGAACTGGCTGTGGCCCAGCTGTTTTCTCTTACAAAGTTCGACAAAGTTTAACAATCAACTTCTGCAAACCTCTGCAAACTGCCTCTAGCATCCTGTTGTTGGAAGAATTATCCTTCTGGATTCAGTTCCAAGAAGGAAAAAGACACTGGAAACATGGAGGCTGTTTGGGAAGATGGTTTAATGGTGGACAGGATCACATAGCTTAGAGCTCCAAAGTGAAAAGTATGATCACATGCTCCAAGGTGAAAAGAGAAGATCAAGAAGGGCTGATATACTGAGAGTGCCTGGGTTTTATAATCTTTGTTGGGATTTGAATTTGCGCTTGTATTCTGATTCGTTGTCAGACTCCCATGGGGCCATGCAGGGGCAACTCTGTTGGCTGTCCTGAGTTCTAGGCTTGGTTGAGCCTTGCTGGATGATGATGCACTGAAAGGGCTTTTGAGCAATTGCTATAGTTTTATCTGGAGATCTTTGTTATGTAAAGTATTCTGGCCCAGGCCTTAATGGGCAACCCTTTAACAAAGGTGGGGGTGAGCTTCTGCTTCTGAGGTGTTTCTGCTCTTGAGATTCTACTCTTTTTAGGGGAAATATTCTGACTTTTTAATATTTCCTAGGATATTTCAATTTTCTAGTAGAGGTGGGGTGCTAACTTCCATTACACTGTAATGGAAGAAGATCATGCATCGGCGCTGATTAGAAATTTTGAGATTCATTTTCTGGACTTGTTTCTGTAGACCAATGGTTTCTGGGCCATTTCACTCTGGAACAGACTGAGTGGGATGACAGTGGCAGACTAATTAGATGGGAAAGGAAGAAGACCAAGAGCCATAACAACTAGTTGTAGGAAGTCACTCTGAAAGAAATTGTATTTCAGTTATTGACCAATAACAGTACATTCAATAAAACAAACAGTACAAAACAATTGTTGGCAGCTGTTTGTGTGTGAAGCTTACACATAAAGGCTAGGTCACATCGGCAGATGGATGCAAAACGGATGTAAAAAGGACACAGCGGACGAGAAAATTTTTCATATGTTGTTATCCGCTCTCAAAAGTGCCCCAAATTTGCATAAACAGAGCAGACAACAATGGAAAGGAACGGACGTGGGGAGAACGTAGCGAGGATGTTAAGCGGATGCTCAATGGAAGCCTAGCGGATGGAAGCTGATGGAAGTGGATGACACATCCACAGGGCTTCTGGGAGAGAACAGCAAAGTGGACACGGAGCGGAAGGAGCGGATGCTGAGCAGATACATCGGATGCATCACAGACGCCTAGCGGAAGCCTAGCAGATGCCTAGCAGATGCAAAACATTCACTGCGCATGCGGGGAGGATGTATTGCGTCAGCCCCGTGGATATGAAGGGAAGCAGCTCGCAAGCAGGTCACCATTCAGAGGAAAGACCTGCTGCCAGACACATCTTCAGCCAACAACCATGGGGAAGAAGAGGAAGCCTCTGCCTAGTCCTGCCAGCCCTGGCAAGAAGGAGAGGACCACCATCCCACCCCCTGGCACTGACTCTGCTTCTGCTTCTTCTGCTGCTGCTGGTGCTGACTCTGCTGGTGCTGGTGCTTCTGCTGGTGCTGCTCCTGGTGCTGGTGCTTCGGCTGGTGCTGACTCTGCTGGTGATGCTCCTGGTGCTGGTGCTTCTGCTGGTGCTGACTCTGCTGGTGCTGCTGCTGTTCCTGCTGGTGCTGCTGGTCCTGTTGGTGCTGGTGCTTCTGCTGGTGCTGACTCTGCTGCTGCTGGTGCTATTGCTGCTGCTACTGCTGCTGCTGCTGCTGCTGGTGGTGTGGTGGACCAGCCCCTAGAACCTCAAAGCCCGACTGATGAGGGCCCAGAAGGCCCTGCCAGAGGGAGGAAGATGCAATCGCAAGAAAAGGGGGAGAGGATGTCACCGATGCCAATGATGCCACCGATGCCACTGATGCCACTGATGTCACAGATGCCACTGACGTCACAGATGCCACCGATGCCTCATCTCACTCAGCTGCAGACCAGACAGCCCCACGACACTCCTCCTTCCTCCACCCCACAGACAAGCCCGGCCTCAGAACATCTGTCATCGGTGTTGGGACTGACATCCCATGTCCTGGAGGAAGGGCCTCTCAACATCATGGGACTGATCCAGCTCACTGAGAGCTTCTTGCACACACCATCCCCTGTTGTCCTCTCGGGGCCAGGCATCCGAATGGCGCCTCAGACCAGCACTCCAGCCACTGCACAGCCCCTGGACCCTTCACCCCTGAGACCATGGGCATGCCTCAGAGTGACTGAGAAGAGTGCCAGAGACTGGGTTGTTACCTGTTGACTTTATCTTTGCTTGGGACACTTTTCTTAGTTCATTTTGCTTTTTTAATAAAGTCCTACAGTTTGTTATTAATAAAAGTTATCTTTGCTTCACACACTTGGTTTAGTTCTTTTGCTAAATAAAGTCTTGGTGGAAACTTTGAGAAATGGTTTAAGCCTTTGCATGCTTGTGGGATGGGTAAGGATAGCAGTGATAAAGCAGGGATACATGTGGGATGGGTAATAGTTGTGGGATAGATAAACCTCCAGTGCAAGCATAGTGGGACTATATGGTCCGCCATCCCAGCTGCCACACCTATGGCCCTTTATTATCAATAACAATTGAATCATTCATCAACACATTTCAACATAAACACAACTCTTTATTAAATGCCCTGTTCATTGTAGGGCCACTCAACATACATGGCACAATCTCATCAGTGTGATGAGACAGGCTCAAGGAAGGATCCATTAAGCATCTACCATCCTATCTTGCCACTCCACTGCTCCAGCTGGGGAGTTGCACCAGTGTCTCAGGAGGTCGCGCTGCTTCTACCCTTCACATGAAGCTCTGTTGGGGCCTTGCACATCCACAGTGTCTATCAGGTTTAGTCCTTGCCTCCATTCCCCAGGCTCCATGTCCCCATTCCCTTGTTGGCGGTCCGTGAGCCTTTTCTGCAACACTGGGTAGCGGGTGCGCATGAGATTGTGCAGGATGCAGCAAGCTTCCACGAAGTTCCTCACGGTCTGTGGGCGATGCTGCATGGTGGTGAGAAGTACCTGGAACCTGTTGGCCAGGATGCCAAAGGCGTTCTCCACCACCCGTCTTGCCCTGGACAGCCTGTAGTTGAAGATCCTCTCTTCACGGGTAAGGTATCTGGAAGTGTAGGGCTTCATGAGATAGGTTCTGAGGGAGAAGGCGTCATCCCCCACAATGAAGTAGGGCACATCTTGTGTGTTGTTGGGCAGGGGGGCTGGATCTGGGAAGCCCATGATGAGCTCCTCCACGTATTCTTCAATGATGGCCTGCACCACTTCTCTGACCACAATGCTGATGGTGTTGTGTGGCACCCTCTAGGCATACTGCATGCTCCTGTACATGAGGCCAGGTGGTGGCCTGAGGTGGCCCTGAGGCCAGGTGGTGCACTGTCAGTGCCACCTTCAGTCCAGGGTCCAGGCTGGGCCGGAATTTGATGTTTGCCTTGGTCAACCTGGGTCTCAGCCGCTCCACAACTTCGTCAAACATGGCTGGTGGCATCCTCATGAAGTGCTGGAATGCACGAGTGTCTTCGTTCCTCAGCTCCACCTTCAGCTTGTCATACAGTCCGTACTCGGCTCTTCTCATGATCCATCTTCAGACCTACACACTTCTTGGATGCCTCCTTTTTCTTGCGTAGAACAGGTGAAAGAGCCTGAAGAGGGCTTCGCACTGTTGTAGAATGATGGCGGCTACCAAAAGGAGTGTGTGACGATCCATGGTGGAGATGACTGGATGCTGTAGAACAGCAAGAGCAAGGCTGAAGAGGTCTGCACAGCAGGGCTGCTGGACTGAAAGTGAGATCCAGGTGATTTCCTTCCCCTTTTTATAGGAAATATCGGTTTTCCACTAAGTGTCCTTCTGCATCCTCTAGACATCCTCCAGACATCCTAAATATCCGAGATACATCCCCTAAAGAAACATTTTTTCTGTTTTAATGCTTTATATGCGAGCTGCATCCGCTTTCATCCTTTCTATGTCTGTGCTACTAACGCTTTGTGTCCATTCCGTGTCCATTTGGCTTCCTCCCTGTGTCCGTTTTCTGCTGGAGCGGATGCGAGTTGCGTGGACGCGCAGCGGATGCCGAGTGGATACAGCGGACGTGTAACGAATGACGATGGATATAGAATGTTTGTTCCCTGTATGTGTCATGGATGTAGAATGGATGCGGCGGAAGGTTCATCCGCTCAAAAAGTTTTGTGCAGCTCAAAACTTTTTGAGAGGATGAAATCTCAGTAGACGGATGCTGGTTGGATAGAACGTATGAATCACGCACGCAGTGAGTACAGAACGGATGCATCGTGTTAACCAATGGATGGCAAGCGTTTTTCTCCATTTTACATCCTCTTTCCATCCGTTGGTGCAGTGTGACATGGGCTTTATGTAGCAAAATGTTACTACTTTGGGGGAAATAAATTTATCTTGATTTATTTGACAGTGCAAATAAAAACTATCAAGAATGCCCTGGAAATTTAAATAAAAGAGGGATAATCAATTGGTGGTGTAGAACCAAGTAAAACTGGCAATACAGAAGAAGAGCAGAGGGTTGGACTAGAAGACCTCAAAGGTCCCTTATTTGGTTCGGTTCGGTTCAAAATGAGCTGTGGTTTTAGAGGAGGTCTGCATGTTTTGTAGAGTGGGAAAGAGAGCCGGGGCTCTACAGATTTTTAAATTTAGTGGTTTCCAAAGAAATGGATTCAATATTTAACAATATTTATGAAACTTCCTTCTTTCATAGGTATATATGTCTACCCTTTGTTTTCCTTTTTTGGAGAAAAATAAGGCAAACTCAGTGCATTAGAGTGCATTGATTGAAGCAATGTACTATCATTCCGGCTTCTTGTTTTCCTCCAATGGGGCAATTTTAGGTTCAGAATCAAGCAGCAGCATCCACAAGAGAAAATGAAAATGGAACTTTATAAATTTATGCCTAAAAGAAAAAAAAAAAGGGGGGGAGGGGAGATCATAAGATAAAATTGGGGACCCCATGCCTTTATAATACATACATTGCACAAAGATTCCAAAAGAGATGAGATTCCATCATGAAGCCATTTCTGCCATCTTGTGCTTTTCTATTGTGATTTACAAATAATGGAACCTGGCTGTGGAGCTTAGCTACTCTTTGCTTAAAATGACCTTTCTAAGCATCTTTAGAATGACTCCATAGTCCCTTTTCAACTGATTTTTTTTCTTTCTCTGATATACTTGCACCCTCTCATGAAATAAGACAGATTGCACAAATTTCATTACTTTCCTCTTCATCACATTTCACCATATATTTTTCTTTTCAGGAAGCAAACACTGTTTCACAGTTTTACCACCGCACTCTTTAGAATTCACTGAAAACCAAACCAAACCAAAAATCTATTCCGAAATACTCAGTTTTTCCTCCCCTCCAATATGGAGGGGATTCTCCTTTAAGGCAGTTTCCCCATTGGCAATATTTCTGAATTTCAAAAACAACTAAAGTAAGACCCAGCTTCTTTTCATTCTTCTCCACCACAACATAGTTCTTGCAGATGGACTTTTCAAAGAAGAGGAAGATGGTTCTCATCCAGAAATCAAAATAAAAAACAGTGAAGCACAAATTCAGCAGTTAATCTAAGGCAAACAGCATACAGCCCAGTAGAATAGCTCATTTGTTAGCCTTCTGAGTTGCAGATTGGTCAATAGGTCACAATTTATTGATCAGATTGGTCAATCTTCCATTTCCACTCCTCATACTCTTCTTTACCCATTGCCTCTTCATGGAGAGTCATAATCTCTGTCCCCTCTCTTTTCCTTTCAGATATATTTGGGGTGGAGATGGAAACTCTGCATGCCAGTGATTTTTTGAACATATGTGTTGAGTTTCACAAAGATAGGACAAAGGGGAAAAAAGAAGAAAGGGATAGCTAATTACATGTATTCGTTATTAAGTCTGGAGGTAAAGTATGTGTGGAGGAGTGAGCCTATTGAGGAAGTGCCCTATTCTTGTTTCCTGGGAAGGACATGTAAAGAATTATGGGAATAAGTACTAAGAGTGTATAATCCTAACAAAGTCACTCAAGGTGTGAAGACATCCTAGCTGCCCAGCTAAAGCAAGCATGCAATAGCAATATAGGAAGATGCTGGAGGTGGAAGATCACTTTGGCTCGCATTGCATACCGCATTGAAGAAATCAAAGGTAAACCCTTTTGTATTTATAATGCGGATAATAAAAAAAAAATAATGCGAAAAAATCTTTTATAAAGATAAAAATAATGCGAATTGAAAATAAAATGATTGACAGTATTGTGCCACATGTATGGCCTCTCAAGTTAGATGACACTCAATATTCTACAGGGGAACAGCTAGGATCCTTTGGAATACTAATGGTGTTTATGATGTGGCGAGATTAAATCTTTCAAGACATCTAATTGTTGAAGTTGCCATGCAGGAAAAGAAGATCTGAATCTGTGAGTATAAGTATTCTTTGTTTAGCAACCATAACTGGGACCAGCAACTCAATTGTTAAGCAAAGTGGTTGCTAAGTAAAACCATGACTGCGCTTACAATCTTACTTCAGCTTTCCTTTGCTTTGCAATCTGAGAAAGTCATAAATGTGAGTATTGGCTGCAATATTACTTTTCATCACCACCATAATTCTGAACAATTGCTAAACAAGACAGTTACTAAAGGGCCTGTCACATAGGCTGACGGATGCAAAAAGTATGTAAAAAGGACAAAGCAGACGAAAATTTTTTCCGTCCATTGTTATCCACTCTCAAAAGTGCCCCGAATTTGCATAAAGAGAGCAGACAACAACGGAAAGGAATGGACGGGGGGAGGACGTAGCCAGGATGTAAAGCGGATGATCCACAGAAGCCTAGCGGATGGAAGCGGATGGCACATCCGCAGGGCTTCCGGGGGAGCACAGCGAAGTGGACGCGCAGCAGAAGGAGCGGATGCAGAGCGGATGCCGAGCGGATGACACGGATGCATTACGGACGCCTAGTGGATACCTAGCAGATGCCTAGCAGATGCCTAGTGGATGCAAAGCGTTCACTGCGCATGCGGGGAGGATGCATTGCGTCAGCCCCGCAGATATAAAAGGATGCAGCTCGCAAGCAGGTCACCATTCAGAGGAAAGACCTGGTGCCAGACACATCTCCAGCCAACAACCATGGGGAAGAAGAGGAAGCCTGTGCCATCTGCTGCCAGCCCTGGCAAGAAGGACAGGGCCACCATCCCACCCCCTGGCCCCGACTCTGCTTCTGCTGGGGATTCTGCTGCTCAGGCTGACTATTCTGGTGCTGGGGCTTCTGCTGGGGCTGCTCCTGGTGCTGGGGCTTCTGCTGGGGCTGCTCCTGGTGCTGGGGCTTCTGCTGGGGCTTACTCTGCTGGCGATGCTCCTGGTGCTGGTGCTTCTGCTGGTGCTTACTCTGCTGGTGCTGCTCCTGGTGCTGCTGGTGCTGCTGATCCTGCTGGTGCTGCTGGTGCTTACTCTGCTGCTGCTGATCCTGGCCCTGCTGGTCCTGCTGGTGCTGCTGGTGCTTACTCTGCTGCTGCTGATCCTGGCCCTGCTGGTGCTGCTGGTGCTTACTCTGCTGCTGCTGATCCTGGTCCTGCTGGTCCTGCTGGTGCTGCTGGTCCTACTGGTCCTGCTTTTGCTGCTACTGTTGTTGCTTCTGCTGGTGGTGGTGGTGGTGTGGTGGAGCAGCCCCTAGAACCTCAAAGCCCCTCTGATGAGGGCCCAGATGGCCCTTCCAGAGGGAGGAAGAGGCATACATAAGAACGGGAGAGGAGGCAATACTCCATCGAAGAGGAACATGAGGATGAGGAGCTCGAATGGCTGAGGGAGAATGAGTACTGTTAGGGATAACATTGTTTACCCTAACTGGTTTAGGTGAAATAATAACTATGAATCATAGTTAGTGTATGTTAAAGTGTCTGCAGCTTTAACTGTGAAATAGCAATTAAGGGAGTGGTTATAAAAACACTATAAAAGTAGCAAGTCTACAGCTTGCTCACTCTCTGGCTTTGATGATCCCTGATTACTGCTTGGAATCAAGACGGCATTGCTCGAACGGGAGAGACAACAAAGGACTGATTTGTAAGTGAACTGACATAGGATATTCTACATGGACTTTGCTAACTGAATATCCCTGAATGGACTGACTACTTGATACATGACTATTGGACTGTTATTTGACTATGCCATGAACTTATAATGGAATAAACTATATTCTTGATAGCACAAGCGTATCTGTTATTTTTA
>BLBF01000018.1:8515692-8556150 GCA_015471245.1 Laticauda colubrina | reverse complement strand
TCATAGTTGTGTATGTTAAAGTGTCTGCAGCTTTAACTGTGGGATAGTAATTAAGGGAGTGGTTATGAAAACACTTTAAAAGTAGCAAGACTACAGCTTGCTCACTCTGGCTTTGATGATCCCTGATTACTGCTTGGAATCAAGACTGCATTGCTCGAACGGGAGAGAGAACAAAGGACTAATTTGTAAGTGAACTGACATAGGATATTCTACATGGACTTTGCTAACTGAATATCCCTGAATGGACTGACTACATGATACATGACTATTGGACTGTTATTTGACTATGCTATTAACTTATAATGGAATAAACGATATCATTGATAGCACAAGCGTATCTGTTATTTTTACTGTATGTTAATAAACATACAAGCTTAGCTCACTCATTTATCTGTGTGCCTATCTGACTAACGCTGCACATTCTGTTTAGCTTGTCTCCCTAACCCTGGTTGGGGAACCCAGGCTTAACAACCATTATCCTTACCTTATGAGGATTATAATACCTGATCATACACAGAGAGAAGTAGGAAGCATATGTGCCTCATTCTACATGGTATGTTGACTTTATAGCATCCTGCCATTTCTTTCTTTCCTGATGACAATTTATGTAATTTTTAGGCTCTGAGGTTCCGCTCTTGACACATTTATTATTGACTTATGTATCTTGATGATAGGATTGACTCCTGCTGAATTTATGGACAAATATTCACCACCTCAAGTTGTTTCTAAACAGCCTCTGGTTCTTCTACTGAAAGTCATATAACCTGTGGAAAAAGTCAGAGTTGGCTATCTGCCTGTTTCCAGAGGCTGGTGAGATAGTATGTTAAAAGTAGAGTGGACTGATTAGTATAAATAAATATATAAATATGAAATAGATTTGTTTTGCCCTTGCCAAAAATTTATTTCTAAATAGATTTGTTTTGCCTTTGAAAAAATTATATAAGTAGTATGAAAATTAGGGTAGCAGAGGAAAGTGATAACATGACTGATGAGAATCTTTCAGTTGAACTAAACAAAAGGCTTTCCCCACCCTTAAATGGCCAATACTTCAAATAAAAAGCCTGTATGAGATGAGCACAGATAATTATGTGATTTATTGGAATTCTATGCTCAGCATGAATTAATCTGCTTCCCTTTAAAAATGTGTTTTAAATGCATGCTTATGAAACAATGTTTTCTTTTCCAGTCTTCTAGTCAATGCTGTAACTAGGTATTCATTACTTTTACTTTATAGCACTCAAAAGCATATTAACAGATTTGTTAAAAAGTTATTTCTCATCAATCCAATTCAGTAGTTATTTAAACTTATTTGGCTAGTTTATATTTTTAGGAAGCAATGCTACAACAGTTATCTTAAGCAAGATTCACACAAGGCAAGTTTCAATGCAGGAGTTGAATGCAACCTCTTCTGTTGGGAATACTTGATACAACACATCACAAAAGGATATGAACAAGGTCTTCATTGTAACTACAGGTTGCTAGCTGAAGTTGCTCTTCCAGGAATACTAGCTTCTTGCTTATTCTTTCACATTTTTCTCTGAATTCTGTAGAAAGCATATCAAATTCCTGTAAGTACATAAAAAATATGAAAAGGAAATGATTCTCATACACTCAGCTGTTATTAGCATAATTGGTATTTGATAATATTTCACTGCTCAGAAGCAAATGAAACTCTATAGCTGCAGATATAACCTCAAACACATATCAGAAGTGAGATAGCTGGGAACCTTATGTTAAGGAGGACTATTTCAAAGAGATAATCTCTCTCTTTCTCCCTCCCTCTTTCTCTCTCTCTCTCTCTCTGTGTAGACACATGCATACTTTCATCTGATTGTGCTAGTCTCTTTGCTGTGCACTGGTTTCATATATAATTGGACCAATGGATTTGTTCCACACTTATCAAGCTGAAATTTATGCAACAGGAGATTAAGCCTTAGTTCTTATTAAGGTGGTAAAGTTCTTTCTAGACTATGCAGTTTGGTAATTTAGAAAGTGGTGCTTGATATCCAACTAATGCTGCAAGAAGTGTTACTGCAAATTCAATTCCATGGTTGCCACACTAAATTATTGTGATAGCTTTGCTCATTGGAACTGTTGATAGTCAAAGCAATTTTTTCTATATGCCTATGGAAACATAATGTAATTTGTGATTTAGGGAACTTTGACAAAGTATCAATTTTACATCAAATAGTCTGAGATCCTCTTTGTTTTTTCACATTTAATTATTCTCTGTATTATTAACACAAAACAAGTAGGATGTATATAATAGTCTTACAGTCTAATTATTATGGTTCACTGTACAGTCATTCAGATGTTCAGACTAGATTTGGAATGTTTATCCACCTATCAAATATTATTATTATCACTGGCCCCACTTTCTTCCTGCAGGTTTTATATTGCTCCCCAAAATAATACAACTGTTTTTCACTCTGCTTTTAGCTAGTCTTCCACTTTAAACATAATTGGAAGGAAGGAAGGAAGGAAGGAAGGAAGGAAGGAAGGAAGGAAGGAAGGAAGGAAGGAAGGAAGGAAGGAAGGAAGGAATGAATCTGATTTTGCAGGATGTTTGTACCAATGTTTAGAAAAAAAGCTTTTGACATTCAAAATCCCTAAAATGGTCCCTATAGAACAGGGGTCCCCAAACTTGGCAACTTTAAGACTTGTGGACTTCAATTCCCAGAATAGCTATGCTGACTGGAGAATTTTGGGGCTTGAAGTCCACAAGTCTTAAAGTTACCAAGTTTGGAGACCTCTGCTATAGAACTTTATAATAATTGTATTTGATTTAATATTGCCCCATAAAATTCTATTAGAAGATAGGTTTACATTAGGTGTCAATGTAGAACAAGTTTTTAAAAACATGGACAATCAGACTGAAGAAGAGAAGGAGAATCTTCATATATTGGTCATAAATGTTTTGGGGAACTTCTGAGTGAAAGACAACAATGAATAACTCATCTCTCAAACTGTTAAATAGTTCTTCAGTATTTATAAGGATTTTGCATATTGTTTGGGAGTTGGGAGTACTTGAACAATATACAAGATTGGGAAGCTTTAAGAAAATAGGTTTATGGCTAACAAGCACTAAACACAGTTAAGTGTTGCTCATTTACAAATTTACAAGGCAACCACTCATGAAATTATTTATTTTCTTTGTTTTGAAAATACACATTGCCAAATGGATTACTGATTATCAAAAAGCATGTACATCTCAGAATCAGTGCTGAAGAAAGCTTCAATATATTTAGGAATATGATCTATTCACAATTATTACTTGAACTAAATACTGGATGTTGGTAAGAAGAGCTTTCAGCTTAAGCTCATAATATTCCACATTTATCAGTGAAATTAATGAAAATTAGAAAGTCCCATCTAATATCCTCTTTGAGGACTTCACCCAAGTAGAACCATCATAATTCAAAGCAGTCAATGTTTTATTTATTTTAAGTATAGGAACTAAGCTGCAATTCCAGTGTTGATTTATTGAGTGTTTCAGCTGAATCTAACCAAACACCACTATATATGGCTATAGGTCAGACTCCCACTTCAATCACAGTAGAGACAGCTAACACTGATTTAAAAATGTTAGTTGCTATAAACAAAATTAGACATTGTGAAAGTTGTGACCTTTTGAATGTTTGCTATCTTCATATCTTCTCTCCCCCAGCCGAATCACAATACTTGAGCATACTGTTTAAAACTCAGATTATACAATTATATATAGCCTGTATTCAAGTCTCTTCTTTCTATGCAGTTTTCTGGATGTTTTGAGAAACTGGGTGTGTATTTACTATGAATATATCTACTCTGATCTTTCTTGCTTGCACATTTCCTAAATCAGTTAGAGTTTCTCTCACCTGTCATCCAAACCAAAGATTGTAACTCGTTGCTCATTTACAAACTAAGATGTTAAGGCCCTGTCACACTGCCCAACGGATGCAAAACATTTGTAAAAAGGACACAGAGGATGAGCAAAATGTTCCATCCGTTCTTATCCGCTCTCAAAAGGGGCAAAAAATTGCATAACCAGAGCGGATAACACGGAAAGGAATGGACAGGGGGAGGACGCAGAGCAGATGGAAAGCGGATGCGGAACGGAAGCCTAGCGGATGGAAGTGGATGGGAGCGGATGCACATCCGCAAGGCTTCCAGGGGACTTCAGCAAAGTGGACGCGGAACAGAAAGAGCGGATGCAGAGCGGATGCAGAGCGGATGAAGCGAATGCACAGCAGATGCACAGCGGATGAAGCGGATGCAGAGCGGAAGCCTAGTGGATGCACAGAGGAAGCCTAGCGGATGCCTTGCGGATGCCTAGTGTTCACTGCGCATGCGAGGGGGATTTATTGCATCAGCCCCACGGATATAAAGGGAAGCAGCTCCCAAGCAGGTCACCATTCAGAGGAAAGACCTGCATCCAGACACATCGAGTGCCTTGCCAGCCTGTCCTGCCTGCATGCCTGCCTGCCAGCCTTGCTGCCTGCCTTGCTGCCTGCCATCCTGCCAGCCTCCCTGCCAGCCTTCCTGTCTGCCTGCCTACCAGCCTCCCTGCCAGCCTTGCTGTCTGCCAGACTTGGTGCTTGCCTGCCTGACAACCTTGGTGCCTGCCTGCCTGCCTGCCAGCCTCCCTGCCAGCCTCCCTGCCAGCCAGCAACCCCATAACCATGGGGAAGAAGAGAAAGCCTCAGCCATCTGCTGCAAGCCCTGGCAAGAGGGACAGGGCCATCCTCCCGCCCCCTGGCCCTCACTCTGCTTCTGCTGGGGCTTCTGTAGCACGGGCTCGCTCTTCTGGGGCTGGGGCTTCTGCTGCTTCTGCTTCTGGCGGTGGTGCTTCTGCTCGTGCTGACTCTGCTGATGCTGCTTATGGTGGTGGTGCTTCTGCTCGTGCTTACTCTGCTGATGCTGCTCCTGGTGGTGGTGTTTCTGCTCGTGCTTACTCTGCTGAGGCTGCTCCTGGCGGTGCTGCTTCTGCTGGTGCTTACTCTACTGAAGCTGCTCCTCATCCTGCTGGTCCTGCTGGTCCTGCTCGTGCTCCTGGACTTGCTCGTCCTGCTGGTACTGCTCGTGCTCCTGGTCTTGCTCGACCTGCTCGTCCTGCTGGTCCTGCTCATGCTCCTGGTCCTGCTCATGCTCCTGGTCCTGCTGGGGCACCTGGTGCTTACTCTGCTGCTGCTGATCCTGGTCCTGCTGCTGCTGCTGAAGATCCTGTTGGTGTTGCTGCTGCTGCTGCTGATGATGATTATGATCCTACTGGTGATGCTGCTGCTGCTGCTGCTGATGATGATCCTGCTGATGCTGCTGCTGCTGGTGGTGTGGAGGAGCAGCCCCTACAACCTGGAAGCCCCTCTGATGAGGGCCTATCTGGTCCTGCCAAAGGGAGGAAGAGGCATATGCGGGAATGGGAGAGGAGGCAATACTCCATTGAGGAGGAACACGAGGATGAGGTGCTGGAGTGGCTGAGAGAGAATGCCTATCTGTGGCAGAAGGGACACCGGGTCTACAGAGAAACCAAGCGGAAGCATGCTGCTTGGAGAGAGAAGGCAGAGAGTCTGGGCTACACATCGGGTGTCCTCCTCGGTAGGTGGAAGCACATGTACACCTGGTACAGGAAGCTGCACCTCAAGAAATCTGGCCAGGCCACGGTTAAGCTGACGGACAGGGAGACCTACGTCACGGCCAGGTGCAGCTTCCTGGAGGGTGAGATCCACCACCGAGGAGCAACAGCAGCCCCTCTCATGACCCTCTCTCACTGGTAGCCTGCTGAGAGCCAGTCCTCTTCCGGCCGAGAGTCAACTCCTGTCTCCAGGCAGGTTTCTGTGGAGCGTCACACGGCAGAGAACCCGTGGACAGCTGTTTTAACCATGGTGGAGCACGTGGAGGACTCCCTGGTGGGACGTCCACCACAGCCCTACCCGCATCCACCCCCAGCTCCACCTCCACAGAAAGGCAGAGAGCCAGACCGGAGGGTCAGAGCCACACTGTCCTGCTGGAGATCAGGGACACCATCCGGAGCAGCATAGATCTCCTCTCTCAGGTGGTCCACACCGACTCCTCATCCTCCAAGCCCTTCCTCACCTATGTAAACCAGACCCTCACGGACATGGCGGAACCCCAGTACCAGGTGGTGAAGGACCGGATCACCGAGCTGCTTCACAACCCTCCAGACCCAGAGGAACCTGCTCCCATCCAGTCCAGGTCTGCTCCTTCACCCCAGGTGATATCCCTCCCATTCCAAGGCTTTCCACAGGCCCTCACCTACCAGGGCTACGGCTACCAGGAGGTCCAGCAGCACAGGCAGCAGCCCTTCCCAGTCCAGGCACAGAGTCATCGGACAACACCATTGCCACTGGTTTCACTGATGCCACCGATGCCACCGACGCCACCGATGCCACCCATGCCACAGATGCCACCCACACCAGTCCTCACCCAGCTACAGACCAGACAGCCCCAGTACACTGCTCCTTCCTCCACCCCACAGCCAAGCCCGGCCTCAGTACATCTGTCCTCGGTACTGGGGCTGACACCCCATGGCATGGAGGAAGGAGCTCTCAACATCATGGGGCTGAGCCAGCTGTCCGAGAGCTTCCTCAACACACCTTCACCTGTTGTCCTCTCGGGGCCAGGCACCCCAGTGGGGCTTCAGACCAGCACTCCAGCACCAGCCACGTCCACAGCACCTGGACCCTTCACCCCTGAGACTGGGCATACCTCCGAGTGACCGATAAGAGTGCCAGAGACTGGGTGGCTACCTGTAGACTTTATTTGGACACTTGACTTGGGTCATTTTTCTTTTACAGCTTGTTATTAATAAAGTTTATCTTTGCTTCACACACTTGCTTCATTTATTTTTTTTAATAAAGTCTTGGTGGAAACTTTTAGAAATGGTTTAAGCCTTTGCATGCTTGTGGGATGGGTAAGGATAGCAGTGGGATGGGCAGGGATACCTGTGGAATGGGTAATAGCTGTGGGCTGGGCAGGGATACCTTTGGGATGGGTTAAGATAGCTGTGGGATGGGTTGAGATAGCTGTGGGGATAGATAAACCTCCAGTGCAAGCATAGTGGGACTGTATGGTCCACCCTCCCAGCTGCCACACCTATGGCCCTTCATTATCAATAATAATGTAAGCATTGATCCACACATGTCAACATAAACACAACTCTTTGTTAAATGCCCTGTTCATTGTAGGCCCACCCAACATACATGGCCCAATCTCATCCGGTGATGAGACAGGCTGAAGGAAGCATCCATTAATCATCTATCATCCTGTCTTGCCACTCCACTCCTCCAGCTGGGGAGTTGCACCAGTGTTTCAGGAGGTTGCGCTGCTTCTTCCCTTCACGTGAGGCTCTTTTGGGGCCTTGCACATCCTGAGTGTCTACCAGGTTTTGCCCTTGCCTCCATTCCTCAGGCTCCATGTCCCCATTGCCTTGTTGGAGGTCCACGAGCCTGTTCTGCAAGACTGGGTAGCGGGTGCGCATGAGATTGTGCAGGATGCAGCAAGCTTCCACGATCCTCCTCACGGTCTCTGGGTGATGCTGCATGGTGGTGAGAAGTACCTGGAACCTGTTGGCCAGAATGCCAAAGGCGTTCTCCACCACCCGCCTTGCCCTGGACAGCCTGTAGTTGAAGATCCTCTCTTCATGGGTGAGGAGTCTGGAAGTGTAGGGCTTCATGAGGTAGGTTCTGAGGGAGAAGGCGTCATCCCTCACAATGAAGTAGGGCACATCTTGCATGTCGTTGGGCAGGGGGTCTAGATCTGGGAAGCCCATGATGAAGTTGCGTTCCAGCCCCTCCTTGAGGTCACTGGCGTTCTATACCTGGGCATCTGAAGCTGATCTGTTGCCTGAAGCATCGATGTACATGAACTTGTAGTCAGCATCGACCATGGCGAAGAGTATGATGCTGAAGAAGCCCTTGTAGTTGAAATAAGTGTACCCCGACTTGTCTGGTGGTTTGCAGGCCACGTGCTTCCCATCTATGGCTCCAATGGTGTGTGGGAAGTTCCACCTCTGATACCACTGCTCTGCAACTTTCTTCCAGCCTTCTTCAATGGAGGGGCACTGGAGGGGCTCCTCCATGTATTCTTCGATGATGGCCTGCACCACTTCTCTGACCACAATGCTGATGGTGTTGTGTGGAACCCTCCATCCGTACTGCATGCTCCTGTAGGTGGTCCCTGAGGCCAGGTGGTGCAGAGTGAGTGCCACCTTGAACCCAGGTTCCAGGCTGGGGTGGAATTTGGTGCTCTGCTTGGTCAACCTGGGTGTCAGCCACTGCACAACTTCATCAAACATGGCTGGAGGCATCCTCATGAAGTTCTGGCATGCACGAGTGTCTTTGTTCCTGAGCTCCACCATCAGCTTGTTGTACAGTCCATACCCTGCTCTTCTCCCGATCCATCTTCGGACCCAGACGCTTCTTGGCCGCCTCCTTTTCTTCCCGTAGTAGAGTTCACAGGGCCTTTAGATGGCTTCGCACTGTTGCAGAACGATGGTGGCTACCAAAAGGAGTTTGTTATGATCCAAGGTGGACATGACTGGATGCTGTGGAAGAGCAAGAATCAGATGAAGGCTGCAGAGGTCTGCACAGCTGGGCTGCTGGTCTGAAAGTGAGATCCAGGTGAGTTGTTCCCCCTTTTTATAGGCAGTATAGGTTTTCCCCTAGGTGTCCCTCTGCATCCTCTAGGCATCCTCTAGACATCCTTCATATCCGAGATAGGTCCCCTCTGCGAATGTTTTTTCCGTTTTAAATGCTTTGTTTGCGAGCTGCATCCGCTTTCATCCTTTCTCCGTCCATGCTACTAACGTTGCGCGTCCATTGCGCGTCCGTTTCGCTTCCTCCCTGCGTCCGAGCAGATTTGAGTTGCGTAGATGCACAGCGGATGCCTAGCGGATATAGCGGATGCGTAACGGATGCAGAACGGATGTCCCCCATATTCCTAGCGGATGCAGAACGGACGCATTGGATACATTTTCCACACAAAAGTTTTGAGCAGCTCAAAACCTTCTGAGCGGATGAAATGTCAATAGACGGATGCTGGACGGATAGAGAGGAAGCAAAACGAAGGCAGTGAGTACAGAACAGAAGCATCGCGTTAACCAACGGATGGCAAGTGTTTTTCTCCGTTTTACATCCTCTTTCCATCCGTTGGTGCAGAATGACAGGGCTTTAAATCATGGCTTTTTCACTCATGAACTCTGGCCTCTTTTGAAGTTACCAAGCAGGACCTCGAATAAAACTGCATCCCATTCAAACCTTTCATTATTATTATAAATTTGTTTATTTTTAAAATGGTGCTAACAGCAAGGAACAGAATGGGTACAAGCAAGCAACATGTATATATGCATAATTTATATAATCATCTTCTATTCTTGATGAAGCATTTTGTGCAAATTCAGCCATTACAGCTCCATTAATAACTGACAGGAATATAAAATATGGTTCATCTACATTCCTTGAAAGAAAAATATGATATACAAGCAATTAAAATAAAAAAAAATAAAAATGTGTATCCTGAAACTGTTATTTCAAATTTAATTAGAAACAAAATATAGGCATATTAGGAGAAATAATACGAATATAGATGCACGCATACATACACACCTATCTGTTTTTTAAGAAATGCAATTAAAAATATGATGTATAATTAACTATGACCTTGGTCTGGAACGTGTGATTCATTAGGTTTGGGGGATTATCCTTTTTTCCTCCTGAATATCATTTCTTCCCTCCCTCCCTTTCTCTCCCTTATAACTGCCATTTTGGGTAGTATAAATAGAATTTAGATGGGTCACAAGGAAAAGTCCTACACTTGGTTCCACCCATCCCACTCAGCGTAAATTAAAATTAACCAAATGCAATCTACTTAATGGAATGTGGGGGGAAAAATTGTAAAGGTACTTTTGCTCTCAGAATTTCATGTTTTTCATAACTGGAGATAATCTCCTTTTTTAATCAGAATCATTATTTTATTTATTTACAAATTTTGACAGAATTAACGAAAGAAATTAATGGTCCAAAGCTGATACAAAATAAAGAATAGCTCAAATGAAAAGGTAATCATTTATCTTTATATCATCTCTATCAGTTGTTCTCTTTAAAAACAACATAAAACCTTTTCACTTTAATTTCAAAAATAAATGCCACTCAGTCAGTCCTATGCTTATTAGTGTCACTGCTAAAAATTTTATCTGCCTGATCTACTAATTATATATAAAAGCTAGTGACACTGAAACTATTTTAAATATTTCCCAAGGTGAAATTCTGCTATGCAGTCAGTGTATGTACAAAAAACATCCTTGTCGGCATGTTAGCCAAATGGCAGTCTAAAACAGTTAAGTTGATCTACAGTTACAAGCAACTAGCTTTCATTCTGGAAGCTCCTCTAGTCTTTTCTGTTAATTATTAAAGGGAGGGAGGAAGGAGGGAAGGAAGGAAGGAAGGAAGGAAGGAAGGAAGGAAGGAAGGAAGGAAGGAAGGAAGGAAGGAAGGAAAGACAGTTGAAGTGGCTAGCCAAGAAGTGTTCTAACCCAAACCAAATCTTGTTCCAAGGAAACAAACATGAAACAGAGGTAACAGCAAAACCTTTTAATGATTCTTTACAAATTCCGTTCCTTCACGGTTAAAAAGCTATTTCAAACCAATTATCTCTGATAAGAATGAGCCTTGCCAAGGTTGTGCAAAGCTGCCAAGAATACTAGATAAAGTTACTAAGAAATATTTCAAACACAAAGAGTCTCCAAACATCAATGAAGGTACTCTGAACATCCACAAGGCTTGAGTGCAAAAACTTATTTGCTTCCTGCAAAGAACTCCGGTTTCTCAGCTGGCTTTTGTCTCTTAAGGGAGGGGCTATTACCTTACAACCTTACTCCTGTGTCACCCATGCTGCTGCAGCTGCTATTTTCTTCAAGCAGCCCTGCATGCATGCGCACTGGGCACAGGCTCCTTGGGGACCTCTTCATCACAAATGCCAGCCTCCACAATTTCTGAAGGCAGCATTCTACTCCCTGATGGTCTTGGTGCCATCACACGCAGGCCCCTCATCTGAGTCTTCACTCTCTGAGACCTCAGCCATCCGCACTTGCTACCAGCAAACCACAACAAGAAGACCCTTCTCATCCCCCATTTGGCAGACACTTATGAGCAAGTGCTAAAGGAATATGGGGCAAGAGCAAAAGAGGATGCCAGCAAAATATGGAGACCAAAAGATTTCTAGGTAAGATAAGAATGCTGAAGAGAAATGTTCCAAACGGAAGGAAATGAGGTTAAAGAAAGATAGAAATAATGTATTGAAACTGCCCAGAAACAATATTCTAGAATGAAACAAACATTTGTAGGGAGAGAATGACAAAGAAGAACACAGCCATACACTGAGAGAGAAATATGAAATGATCAAGCAGATTTGAGAAACAATCAAGAAACAATCAAGGAGAGAGTAAGAGAAAGAGTAAGAGACCCTCATCAAAAGAGACTATTCACCCAGCCCAAAAAGGAACAAAAAAGATCCATTAACTCCAACCTTAACATCAAACCAACAATAAAGTAGATACAAATATTCTTTATGGAAGCACACGCTCACCGAACCAGTTGTTAATCTGGTTGCAGCTTACCACTGTCATCAACCACATCTTTTTTGTTTTGAGAAAGCCTTCCTCAATCTATTTCAGATCTATGCTAGGACTATATTTACAATCCTAGGCTGATAAAATGTATAGCTATACTGAAGAATAGGAAAAAGAACAGGAACTTTCCAAACAGACATACAGTACACCAATTGTCAGGGTTCCAACCAATGCCCTAATTAAATCATGAGCCTTGAGCCAAGTTTCAAAAGAAATCCAGATATTTATTAGAATAGCAAAATATCTAATACGAGCATTTCTACATTACATATTATGAACATATCTACATTACATAATATGAACATATCTACATTACACATTTGCAGAATACAGAACCTAATGTTTAAAAAACTTTTTTAAAAAATGCAACCATCAGGACCCCTCATCAAGAGACCAAACTCTAACGATAGAAAATTGATTGCATTCAACTAAAAAAAAAAAGTCCATAATCTTTCACAAAATCAAATTCTTAATGAATTCTAGAGTTCCTCAGAAAAAAAATAAAAAATCCTGCTCTAAATTACAGGGCTTTGATATTGCTTTTAAGTAAATAATTTTGCTTATTTCTAATACACAGAGATAACAAATTATACATTTTAACAAGTTATAAACTTAACAAATTATGCAGACATTCCTATATGGAGATTTTTACAGTTCCTTAACTGTCTTATTCTCTCTCTCTCTGATTCATGTAGGTCACAATGTCAAACGCGATTGCATAACATGATATATCATGACATATTGCAACCTTTTTTGCCTTTGTAGAGCTGGAATGGGCGTGACCTACACTTGATGCATCCAGCCCATGGGCCGCCAGTTTGACGCCCCTGACAGAGATGTTTCTATTAGATCATTAGTTGCAGAATATTCCTACAGCTCTGGCCACATACAACAACAATGTTCACCAATCATTAAAACTTCCTGCATTCCTAAACTTCTTTCTTTATATATAACTCTATATTCATCAAAAGATGTCTCAGATGTCTTAATTAGGCAGGAAGCTTTTTGGGATCTCAGATACCATTTTTGTAATGCTGCCAAGAAAAAAACTTGAACTCATTTTATCATATTTGTATCGATCAGATTGTCTCATCATGCCATGAACTACTTACATCAATTTGACAGGAGGTGCAAAGAGTACCAAAAAAGCTGAATACAAAACAAAATTTTTCCATAAGGAATAACGTGCTGAGTCAACAACTGACACCAACAAGTTCTAGCTTGTGTGTTGACTATCAAATAAATGACAAATACCAGGACACAATTTTTGCAGTCAAATGCATTAAGTACCAAATTCAATGAGTTTCAAAGTAGTTGAATACCAAGGCACCACTGTGTAGGATTTTCTCTTCCCTTCCTCTCAGTAAAGAAAGCAAAACATTAAATCTCAGTACAATTCTTTGTACTAGAAATAAAAATTTTAATTAATTTAAAAATAGAAGTGCATGCTTTCTTAAAGACTTTGCCCTTCATATACCATATATCAAATCCCAGCTCTAGAGGCTATATTAATCTATAGAAATCTTATGTAGTGTGCTGACAACAGCAGTACAGCTAGTTAAAAGTAGCTAACTATTGAATGCGGTATTCTCTACAAGAGAAGAATGAAAGCCACAACAAATCCTTAGAGATTCTAGGCCTATTTAAGGCCATCTCTTTTATCATCTTTTTTAATATAAATTTTATTAAACATTTTTAAGTGAACACAGGACTAACACAAACTAATGCAGAAAAAAGAGAAAAGAGAGAGAGAGAAAAAAAACAAAGTACAAAGAGAAAGGATAAAAGAAATGGAAGCCAAAACATTTTGGATGCAAACACATATACACATAGAAGATTCTAAAAACTAAAATACAATTGAAACCAGAGGCTTTTCTTTGGGGACTAATATATTAGCAACAAGAAAAAAAATGTGGAACTTTTGTTTCATGACAACTGCAAGAAGATTATTATAAGCTCAAAAATGGAAAGCTTCGACACTGCCCACAATGGAGGAAAGGTTAGTGAAAATGATAGAACTTGCAGAGCTGGTTAAATTAACTTCTTTGATTAGATAAAAAAAATCTACATTTAGGGCTGATTGGAAATGTTAGATTGCGGGGGAAAAAGAGACTGGAGACCAGCGTGACTTTCAGCTCTTTATTCGGTTCCTGGAATCAGTCTAACTGCGGAGCTGTGGCAGCCTTTTATATAGTGGCTGCTCTAGGCTCGCGGCCAATGACGGTTCCTTGAATTCCCCGCCACTCAGGCAGACCAATCACAGGGTGGCAATTGTTGACCAATCACCGTCGCTTGAAGAACCAATCATATTTCTGTATTTGTGGACCAATCAGAAAATGGTATTTCAAGTATGCTAATATAGAACACCCCTCCCCACTTGGTTTAGTCCAACCTATGTTACATAGTCACGTAAGTAGGCAGGGCTTTTATGATGTCTATTTGATCTGTGCAGCTCAGTTGTGTTGTTGTCTTCGGCTGGTTCGGATGGGATCGCTTATTCTCCTGTCCTTCTCCATGGAACCTCCTGGAAGGTAGAGTCAGCCATGCCACTCCTGCCCGGTCTATCTGAGCTGGTAGAGCCAGCTCGGCCGCTCTCTTCCGGAGTGGCTTCTTGTTGTTTTTCTGCTGCCTGTTCCTCTCTACCAAAGTCATCTCCAGGTAAGTAATTGTGGTTTCTTTCTGGAGTTATTGATGAAGTTGGTTGGTGGGTTGTTGTTAGTGTTTGTTGTGGTGTTTCTTGTGCCAGTGGAGGGTTTCCCCTTCCCCTCTTATTTGTGTCTGAGGGGTCTCCCCCCTCTCTGGTCTGGTTATGATCATAATTATTTTTTAATGTTTGCTGTGGTTCTGGCATGTATGTGTGTTCTTTTTCTTCGCACCTGGGATTGTTAGTGGTTCTGTCTAATGTTCGTGACCTCAGTTGATCTATGTATCTCCTCCAGCTTCTTCCATCCTCTGTTTCTAGTCTGTATGACCTGGGTCCTATTACCTGGGTTATTGTTCCCAGTATCCATAGTGAGTGCCCCATGAGTTGTTTTTTTTTATAAAGTTTTATTGATTTTTAAGGATAAACAAAAATAAACAAAACATAAAAACATCCAGCTTTCTTCCATAAGTATATAAACAGTGTGTCAGTTGGTTTACAAATTTTTTGTGCATTGATTTCATAGTCTCAATCACAGTTACATTACATAATAACTCATATTATCAGAAATTGAATATCCTAGTATTATTATTAATCATTTGACTATAATTTTGTTTATTCATACTTTGCGAGATAGCTATACTTAGTTTATTTTATAACAATTCATATAGTCCTTCCAAATCTATCTTAAAAACAATTTATATATGTAATAATAATAATAATAATAATAATAATAATAATGAAATACATCTTTATATATTCATTGTTTTCTATAATTCTACATATTCTATTACTATATTTTATTGTCTAACCATTGATAGAAAAGGTCCCAAATTTTGTAAAATTGTTTATCCTCTTGTTCTCTAATTTCAAATGTCAATCGACTCATTTCAGCACATTCCAGTATTTTCTTAATAATTTCCTCTTGTAATGGTATTTTCTCATTTTTCCAATTTTTAGCAAATACAATCCTTGCTGCTGTTAATACGTTTACAATCAAATATTTTAAATCTTTGCTGTATGTATCAGGTAGAATTACCAATAAAAATATCTCTGTTTTTAAATCGATATGCTTTTTAGTCATTTTTTCCAATCACGTGTGGATTTTAGTCCAATATTTTTTTGCATCCGCACAAGTCCACCACATATGGTAATATGAGCCAGGTATCTGATGACATTTCCAACATCTTTCGGATTTATTCTTGAACATTCTTGCTATTCTTGTCGGGGGGAAATGCCTCTTGTAAAACATCTTATACAAATGTTCTTTAAATGCTGTTGACATTGTAATTTTATAATTTTGAAACCACAATTTTTGCCATTTCTCTAGATCAATCCCATATCCCAAATTCTTCCCCCAAGCAATCATAGTTTCTTTAACTTGTTCTTCTTCTAGTTTAATTTCTAATAAATATCCATACAATTTTTTAATCACCTTTTCATCAGTACCTGTCAAAATCTTATCTAAATCAGTCAATTTATTATAGAAACCTTCTGTTTTGAAGTCTTTTTCATACCATGAATGTATTTGCACATAAGAAAACCAATTCATCTTTATACTTTGTTCCTCTAGTTTTTGCATCGATTTAAGTTCACCCTTTTCATTCAAAATTTCTCCATATTTAACTGTTTGTTCCTTCTTATATGTTATAGGATAAGAAAATGCTTCAATAGTCAATAATATTGTCTTTTAATCTTCTTCCAATTTAATCACAGAGACTCCCGTACATGATGTCTTCCAAAATAACCCTGTATTTTAGTTCCTTTATACCATAAGAAGGCATGCCACCGCAACAACAAATCATGTCCTTCTAATGCCAACAGTCAAGTATTTCTTAATGTTATCCATTCCTTAACCCATGTCAAGTCTGTAGCTTTATAGTACAACTCCCAATTAGGCAGACCAAATCCTCCTCGAATTCAAGCATCTTGTAAGATTTTTAACTTTATTCTCGCTTTCGCCCCGTGAGATTTTTTTCATAGACCAGGTCCCCTGTTGCAAATGTGCGGTGCTTACTCGAGGAGTCTGCTGGTTTTTCACAGCTGTAGGTGGGGTGTAATCTATCTAGGTGCAATCTTAATTTTCTGCCCATCAACAGTTCTGCTGGGCTTTTATTCGTTGTGGTGTTAGGTGTGATGTGTTGTATGGTTAGCATTTTGTAGATTTTCTCTTGTATGTCCCCCGTGTCTAGCTTCTCTATAGTCTCTTTCGTATACCAGACCATGTGTTCCACCCGCCTGTTTGTAGCCGGCCAAGCCGGCGCTGTCAAGGCATGCCTTATGCCATGTTCGGCGAGGAACTTTTCAAATGTCAATGCCGTGAACTGCAGCCTATTATCTGAAACCAATAGATCCAGCAACCCATGTGTTGCGAACAGCTTCCTCAGCTGTCTGATGACGGCTTCTGTTGTTGTGGACTTCATGACGCTTACCTTTAACCAATTTGAGTGAGCGTCTACTATTATTAGAAATGTGTGTCCTTTTGTCGTTCCTGCGAATTCTACATGTATTCTTGACCAGGGTTCCCTCGGTGTTTCCCAGTTGAGTACAGGTGCGGCAAGGGGTGTAGGTTTGGATTTTTGGCATTGTGTGCACGTTTCCACCCATCTCCCAATATGTTATCCATCCCTGGCCACCATACATAACTCCTGGCCAGGGATTTCATTCATACGATACCCGGGTGTCCTTCATGCAAGATATCCAGTACTTGTTCTTTGAGTAGTTCCAGTATGACTACCCGATCCCCCCATAGTATACAACCTTTTAACACTGAGAGTTCTGTCTGTCTGTTCCGGAATGGTTTAAAAGTGTTGTCAGTCTCGTTTTCTGGCCAACCTTTTCCTACCCAGTTTAAAATCCACACCATCTTTTTGTCTCTTGCGGTTTTTTTCACAATGTCTGCTGCGGTTATGGGTAGGTTTGGTAATGTTTCAATTTGTAGCGTGGATGTGGTTGATGCCGGGTCGCTTCCCAGTTTGGGCAGGGGAGAATGGCTCAGGGCATTAGCGTGTGATATGTCCTTCCCTGGCTGGTGGATTAATTTGTAATTGTATGAGGTAAGGAACTCGGACCACCTCATCATTCGTGGTGACAGTGTGTTTGGGGTGGCCTTGTTTCCTGCGAGTATTCCCAAGAGCGGCTTGTGGTCTGTAATTAGTGAAAAAGTCCTGCCATAGAGGTATTCATGGGATCGCTTGACTCCAGTTATCGCTGCTAGCACCTCTCTGTCCAATTGGCTGTAGTTTCTTTCTGCTTTGGACAGCATTTTGGAATAGAACACGATTGGCGCTTCTCTCCCATCTGGTAGCATGTGGCTGAGTACTCCTCCTATGCCGAATGGTGATGCATCGCAGGTGACTGTCAGTGGCAGTGTTTCGCTGTATTGAATTAACACAGATTTGGATGTCATCAAGTCTTTCATTTTCTGGAACGTGGCCTCTTCTCGCCGTCCCCAGGTCCAGGTAGCTGTCTTATCCAGTAATTTGTGTAGTGGTTCCACCGTCGCTGCCTTCTGTGGCAGAAAGACATTGTAGAAATTAATGAGTCCCAAAAATGCTTTTAAGTCTGTTTTATTTTTGGGCCTGGGAGCTTCTTTTATTGCTTTGATTTTCTGGTCCGTGGGGTGGATGTCATCTTTATCTATTAGGTACCCCAGGAATTCAACTTTAGAGGTGGCTAGCTGGCATTTTTCTTTTTTAACTTTGAGTCCCGCCTCTTGGAATTTTTGTAAGACTTCTCTGACGTGGCTTTCCAATTGGTTCTTGTCACTAGCTGATACCAGCACATCATCAAAGTATGGGACCACCCCTTTTATTCCTTGTAATAGGAGCTCCATCAAGCTTTGGAACACCCTGGGGCCACGCTGAATGCCCCCCTGTGAGTCACAATTGTTTGTGCCTCCGCTGTTTCGGGGTTGACTGGCAATTGCTGGTACGCTTGTGCAAGGTCGAGCTTTGTGAAGACCTTGCCTCCCCCCAACGAATGTAACAGATGTTGCACCACCGGGATGGGGTATGCGCTTTGTTGTAGTGCATGGTTGAGGGTGGCCTTATAGTCTCCGCAGATTCTCATGGACCCATCTGGCTTAATCGGAGTCATAATTGGGCTTTCCCACCTTGCATGGTCTATTGGTTCCAATACCCCCTGTGCGATGAGTTTATTCAATTGTTCATCAATTTTTGGTTTTTATGTGAAAGGGACTCGCCTTGCCTTTAACCTGATTGGGGCTATGTTCGGATTCAAATTAAACAATATCAGGGACCCTCGGTACTTGACTAGTTTTCTATCGAACACGTCCTGGAAATCTCTCATCAGGCTCTCCTCCCAGTCTGTTTCGGTGATGCTGTTGATTCCGGTCACTCCAATTCCCAGGGGCTCGAACCATTTGAGTCCCAGTAGGCTTGGATTATCCTGGTCTACGATGGTTAGTGGAAGAATTTCCGTGTGCTTCTTGAATTAAACTTGGAAGTGTCCAAATCCGACTATGGGGATCCTGTTCCCTCGATAGTCTTTGAGGGTCAGTTTTTGGCTCTCCAGTTCCATTCTTTGAATGCTCGGTGTCAATCTGAATGATGTACCAGAGTCCACTTCCATCTCGCATTGTTGGCCTTTGAAGTTAACTTTCACATGTACCTTCCAAGCATCGGTTGCGCTCGAGTGCCTGATGGTTATAGTTTGGTGTGTCTCTTCCTTTCTGTAAGTTTCGTTGAGCCATTTGCTTCTGTTTTCTCAGCTCCAACAGCCCCCTGCCTGTCTTTCTTTTGTTCTGGAGGGGGTGCTGTCTCTTCATCTGGGGCTGTAGCTCTTTCAGTTCCAGCAGACCCTTGCTATGTGTCCCTGTCTCTCGCAGTGCCGGCAAACCACATCTAGGAAATGGCCCTCAGAATGGAGGTGGTCTCCTCCGCACCCAGCGCACTGGAACCCCAACTTACATTCTCTTCTCTCACATCTGTTTCGTTCCAATTGGAGTCTGTGTATTTCCTCTTCCTCGTCGTCGGTTTCAGACACAGACTCGATGTCCTCGTGGTGCATGGTGGTCTTGTGGTTGACCTCTGATTTCTTCTCCCGGGTTGGCTTGTCTCTGCCGGTGATTTCTGGTTTTCCGTATTCATTTGCCACATCATGTCTGCTGATTTTTTAGTGGCTTCGGCTGCCGTGGCCTCAGCGATGGCCTCAGTGACTTAGTGATGTTTGGTCGGGTTAGCAGCCAGCTCTGCAAAGTGAGGTCTCTTAGACCTAGGACCACGCGGTCCCTCATGGCTTCATCCATGTTGAGGAACTCTCATGCTCCTCCAATGTCCCTTAGAGCCGCTATGAAATCTCCGATGCTCTCACCTTCTCTCTGGTCTCATTTGTAAAATTCATGTCTCTGAATAAGGCTGGAGACGGTCAGTGCATAATGGGCCTTCAGTATTTTTTCCAAATCTGGCCAGGCCATCTGCTTTACGTCCTCAGGTTTGGCCAATGCTTTGGCCATCTTGAACACTGCGGGCCCACAGTGTGTCAGGAACACGGCTCTCTTTCTGTTGTCGGAGATCCTCTGTAGGTCCTTGCTCTCGAGGAACATAAGGAATCTGTCAATGTACCAGTCCCCCATTGCTAGGTTGAACGGTGTGGGTAGCGAGTTAGTGCCGGCCATTTCATCTTGCTCAGTTCTCGTTGCCATGTGCTCAACTGGTCTCCTTGTCTCAGTATCCCACCTTCGTTGCCAGTGTTAGATCACGGGGAAAAAAGAGACTGGAAACCAGTATGACTTTCAGCTCTTTATTCGGTTCCTGGAACCAGTCTAACTGAGGAGCCGCAGCAGCCTTTTTTATAGTGGCTGCTCACGGCTTGCACCCAATGATGATTCCTTGAATTCCCTGCCACTCAGGTGGACCAATCACAGGGCGGCAATTGTTGACCAATAATTGTCGCTTGAAGAACCAATCATATTGCTGTATTTGTGGACTGATCAGAAAAGGGTATTTCAAGTATGCTAATATAGAACAGGAAACCCTTTATAGACTTTTTCCATGAAACAGTAAAAAAAAGGCACTTAGGACTTGTGGTTTTGATGATGGAATAAGAGAAAATGGCGAGCTTCTTTTTCTATGATTTTTGTCATCACAGAATGAGAAACAGCTTTGTAATCATTCATGTATTTGCTGCAAAGGAAATTGGAATCTCTCTTTTTTTTTCTCATGGATGAAAACTGAGTATTCATCCTGACACATACAATACAGCACAGTAATTCAATTGTTACTCTTCTTGCTCATCTTCTCCTGCCCCCTGCATAGCTTTTGGCCTACTTGCTGTCTTAAATTATCAGAAAATATGTTTTATACTAATAATGAAGGAAGAGGGTAAGCAAATCAATGATCATATGGTCCCACAGCACTTACAGATGCAAAGAGGTTGTAAAACGTTAAAAAAAGCTTGCCATCTGTTGGAAAACGCTGTGCATCCGTTGTATACTCACTGCATACGTATTTCATACGCAGGATGTAACCTGATAGACACTGTGGATGTACAAGGCCCCAACAGAGCTTCACGTGAAGAGAAGAAGCAGCGCAACCTACTGAGACACTGTTGCAACTCCCCAGCTGGAGCAGTGGATTGGCAAGACAGGATGATAGATGATTAATGGATGCTTCCTTGAGGCTGTCGCATAACACTGATGAGATTGTGCCATGTATGTTGAGTGGTCCTACAATGAATACGGCATTAATAAAGAGCTTTGTTTATTTTAAAATGTGTTGATCAATGAATACATTGTTATTGCTAAAAAGGTCCATATGTGTGGCAGCTGGGATGGTGGACCATACAGTCCCACTATGCCTGCACTGGAGGTTTATCTATCCCACAACTATCCTTATCTATCCCACAAGCATGCAAAGGCTTAATCATTTCTTAAAAGTTTTCACCAACACTTTATTAAGTAAAAAAATGAACCAAGTGTCTTAAGCAAAGAGAACCTTTATTAACTTTCTTAACTTTATGACTTTATTAAATAAGCAAAATGAACCAAGTAAACTGAATTAAGTGTGTTAACCAAAGATAACCTTTATTAACTTTCTTAGGTAAACTTTATGACTTTATTAAAAAAGCAAAATGAACCAAGTAATGTGTCTTAAGCAAAGATAAACTTAACAAGTAAACAACTCAGTCTCTGACACTATTCTCAGTCACTCTGAGGCATGTCCATGGTCTCAGCTGTTAAGCGGGCAGGGACTGTGGAGGTGGCTGTGGCTTGAGTGCTGGTCTGAGGCACCATTGGGGTGCTTGGCCCCGAGGATACAACAGGGGATGATGTGTTCAGAAAGCTCTCAGAGAGCTGACTCAGTCCTTTGAGGTTGAGAGGCCCTTCCTCAAGGACCTGGGATGTCAGGCACAATACTGATGACAGATTTTCTGTTGAGGGGCTTGGCTGCGGGGTGGAGGAAGGAGGAGTGTAGTGGGGCTGTCTGGTCTGCAGCTGGGTGAGGTGAGGCGTCTGTGGCGTGCGATGAACCTGGGCCTGGACTGGGAAAGTCTGCTTCTGCTGTGGGAAGTCCTGGTAGTTGTAGCCTTGGTAGGTGAGGGGCTGTTGAAAGCCGTGGAAGGGCTGTGACATCGCCTGGGGTGGAGGAACAGACCTGGACTGGGTAGGAGCAGCTTCAGCTGAGCCTTGAGGGTTGTGCAGAAGTGCTGTGATCTTCTGCTTCAACACCTGGTACTGGGCCTTGGGCAGGTCCCTGAAGGTCTGGCTCATGTAGGTGATGAAGGTGTTCTGGCCCGAGGATGCTCTGTCCAAGTGGACCAGCTGAGAGAGAAGTTATGTGCTGGTCTTCATTGTGTCCCTGATCTCCAACAGCACACTGTGGTTCTGGCCCTCCAGTCTGCCTCTCTGCCTGCATCCTCTGGAACTGGGGGTGGGGGTGGGTTGGCCTCTGATGGCTGCTGCTTCTTCCTCCATTTGTGACAGCAGGGTGTCATCCTCCATGGGATCCTCCAAGTCTGCCAGCATGGGGAGTGCAGTTGTCGGGGGGTCTCTGCCGTGGAGCCCTCTGAAGACACCTGCCTGGACTCATGGCTGGAAGAGGAGTGGCTGTCTGTGGGCTGTCTGAGGGAGAGGGGTCTCAGAGGGGCTGCTCCTCGGTGATGGATCTCACCCTCCAGGAAACTGCACTTGGCCATGATGTACATCTCCCGGTCAGTGAGTTTGACAGCGGCCTTCCCGGATTTCTTGAGGTGTAGCTTGCCATATCAGGTGTGCATGTGCTTCCACCATCCCAGGAGTACTTCTGCAGTGTACCCCAGGCTCTCTGTGTTGTCTCTCCAAGCTGCCTGCTTCTTCTTGGTGTCGCAATACAGTCTGTGGCCCTTTCTCCAGAGGTACTCGTTCTCCCTCAAGCCATTCCAGCATCTCATCCTCATGCTCCTCGGAAACGGTGTACTGTTTCCTCTCTCCCTTCTCCTTCCCTTGCTTCTTCCTCCCTCTGGCAGGGGCTTCAGCAGGGCCTTCAGGGGCTTGAGCAGCAGGGCCTTCAGCAGCAGGGCTTTGAGGGCCATGGGGCTGGTCCACCGCAGCAGCAGCAGCAGCAGCAGCAGCAGCTTCAGAGTCAGTGACAGGGGGTGGGATGCTGGTTCTGTCCTTCTTTCCAGGACTGGAACGAGTAGGCACTGGCTTCCTCTTCTTGCCTGACTGACGAACCATGGTGTTCCTGCTAGATGTATGTGGCAGCACGTCTTTCTCCTGTATGCTGACTGCATGTGTGCTGCATCCTTTTATATCCATGGAGCTGACACAATTCATACTCCCCGCATGTGCAGTGAACGCTTTGCATCCGATATACATTCGTGCGGCATCCGCTTTGTTTCCTGTAAGGCGTCCATGATACATCCACTTCATCCGCTATGCATCCTCCCCTTCCGCTATGCATCTGCTTCACAACTCTCCCCCGGAACCCCTTCGAAGGTGTCATCTGCTTCCATCCGCTGTCATCCACTAGGCTTCCTATGAACATCCATTTAACATCCCCGCTACATACTACCCACATCCGTTCTTTTCCGTTCTATTCCGTTCTGTTAATGCAAATTTTCACCACTTTTTGGAGCAGATGACAATGGATGGAGCCACCCCCGAAATTTTACTTGTCCGCTGTGTCCTTTATGCATACGTTTTGCATCCGTCGGCCAGTGGGACCTAGCCTTTAATATTTGTACATATTTGTAAAAAGGTTATCTTCTCCTTATCTGCCCTCAAATTCAATAAAAGACTAAAGCCCCTGTCACACTGCACCAACGGATGGAAAGAGGATGTAAAACGGAGGAAAACACTTGTCATCCATTGATTAATGCGATGTATCCGTTCTGTACTCACTGCCTCCGTTTTGCATCCTCTCCATCCGCCCAGCATCCGTTTATTGACGTTTCATCCGCTCAGAAAGTTTTGAACTGCTCAAAACTTTTGAGCGGAAAATGTATCCAATGCGTCTGTTCTGCATCCGCTAGGCATCCGCTAGGCATCCATTCTGCATCCGTTACGCATCCGCTATATCTGCTAGGCATCCGCTTCACATCCGTGCAACTCCATCCGCTCCAGCGGTAAACAGAGGCAGGGAGGAAGCGGAACGGACGCAGAACAGATGCAGAATGGATGCCTAGCGGATGCAGCATGGAAACAAAACATTTAAAATGGAAAAAAGGTTCACAGAGGGGACCTATCTCGGATATTAAGGATGTCTAGAGGATGCCTAGAGGATGCAAAGGGACACCTAGTGGAAAACCTATACTGCCTATAAAAAAGGGGAGCAACTCACCTGGATTTCACTTTCAGACCAGCAGGCCAGCTGTGCAGACCTCTGCAGCCTTCATCTGACTCTTGCTCTTCCACAGCATCCAGTCATGTCCACCGTGGATCGTAACAAAGTCCTTTTGGCAGCCACCATCCTTCTGCAACAGTGCGAAGCCATCTACAGGCTCTGTGAACTCTACTATGGGAAGAAAAAGAGGCAGCCAAGAAGCGTCTGGGTCCGAAGATGGATCGGGAGAAGAGCAGAGTATGGACTGTACAACAAGCTAATGGTGGAGCTCAGGAACGAAGACATTCATGCATTCCAGAACTTCATGAGGATGCCTCCAGCCATGTTTGACGAAGTTGTGCAGCGGCTGACACCCAGGTTCACCAAGGCAAACACCAACTTCCGGCCCAGCCTGGAACCTGGGCTCAAGGTGGCACTCACTCTGTGCCACCTGGCCTCAGGGACCACCTACAGGAGCATAGAGTATGGATGGAGGGTGCCACACAACACCATCACCATTGTGGTCAGAGAAGTGGTGCAGGCCATCATCGAAGAATACATGGAGGAGCTCCACCAGTGCCCCTCCACTGAAGAAGGCTGGAAGAAAGTTGCAGAGCAGTGGTATCAGAGGTGGAACTTCCCCCACACCGTTGGAGCCATCGATGGCAAGCACATGGCCTGAAAATCTCCAGCCAAGTCGGGGTCCACTTATTTCAACTTCAAGGGCTTCTTCAGCATCATCCTCTTCGCCATGGTCGATGCTGACTACAAGTTCATGTACATCGATGCTTCAGGCAACGGATCAGCTTCAGATGCCCAGGTATACAACACCAGTGACCTCAAGGAGGGGCTGGAACGCAACCTCATCGTGGGCTTCCCAGACCCAGACCCCCTGCCCAACGACACGCAAGATGTGCCCTACTTCATCGTGGGGGATGACACCTTCTCCCTCAGAACCTACCTCATGAAGCCCTACACCTCCAGACTCCTCACCCATGAAGAGAGGATCTTTAACTACAGGCTGTCCAGGGCAAGGCGGGTGGTGGAGAACGCCTTTGGCATCCCAGCCAACAGGTTCCAGGTACTTCTCACCACCATGCAGCATTGCCCAGAGACCGTGAGGAGGATCGTGGAAGCTTGCTGCATCCTGCACAATCTCATGCGCACCCACTACCCAGTCTTGCAGAACAGGCTCGTGGACCTCCAACAAGGCAATGGGGACATGGAGCCTGGTGAATGGAGGCAAGGGCGAAACCTGATAGATACTGTGGATGTGCAAGGCCACAACAGAGCCTCACATGAAGGGAAGAAGCAGCGCAACCTCCTGAAACACTGGTGCAACTCCCCAGCTGGAGCGGTGGAGTGGCAAGACAGGATGATAGATGCTTAATGGATGCTTCCTTCAGACTGTCTCATCACACTGATGAGATTGGGCCATGTATGTTGGGTGGGCCTACAATGAACAGGGCATTTAATGAAGAGTTGTGTTTTTGTTGACATGTGTGGATGATTATTACATTATTATTGATAATAAAGGGCCATAGGTGTGGCACCTGGGAGGGTGGACCATACAGTCCCACTATGCTTGCACTGGAGGTTTATCTATCCCACAGCTATTACCCATCCCAAAGGTATCCCTGCCCATCCCACTGCTATCTTAACCCATCCCACAGCTATTACCCATCCCACAGGTATCCCTGCCCACCCCACTGCTATCTTAACCCATCCCACAAGCATGCAAAGGCTTAAACCAATTCTAAAAGTTTCCACCGAGACTTTATTTAAAAAAAGAAATGAAGCAAGTGTGTGAATCAAAGATAAACCTTATTGAACAACAAGCTGTAAAAGAAAAATGACCCAAGTCAAGTGTCCAAATAAAGTCCACAGGTAGCCAGCCACCCAGTCTCTGGCAGTCTTCACGGTCACTCGGAGGTGTGCCCAGTCTCAGGGGTGAAGAGTCCAGGTGCTATGGAGGTGGCTGGTGCTGGAGTGCTTGTCTGAAGCACCATTGGGGTGCCTGGCCCCGAGAGGACAACAGGTGAAGGTGTGTTGAGGAAGTTCTCAGACAGCTGGTTCAGACCCACGATGCTAAGAGGTCCTTCCTCCATGCCATGGGGTGTCAGCCCCAGTACTGATGACAGATGTACTGAGGCCGGGCTTGGCTGTGGGGTGGAGGAAGGCGCAGTATAGTGGGGCTGTCTGGTCTGCAACTGGGTGAGGACTGGCGTGGGTGGCATCAGTGCCATGGGTGGCATCGTTGGCGTGGGTTACATCAGTTTCATGGGTGGCATCGTTGGCATCAGTGGAACCGGTGGCAACGGTGTCGTCCGATGACTCTGTGCCTGGACTGGGAAGGGCTGCTGCCTGTGCTGTTGGACCTCCTGGTAGCCATAGCCCTGGTAGGTGAGGGGCTGTGGGAAGCCTTGGAATGGGAGGGACATCACCTGGGGTGGAGGAGCAGACCTGGACTGGGTGGGAGTAGGTTCCTCTGGATCTGGAGGGTTGTGAAGCAGCTCGGTGATCCGGTCCTTCACCACCTGGTACTGGGGTTCCGCCATGTCCGTGAGGGTCTGGTTGACATAAGTGAGGAAGGGCTTGCGGTTGGAGGATGAGGAGTCGGTGTGGACCAGCTGAGAGAGGAGATCTATGCTGGTCCGGATGGTGTCCCTGATCTCCAGCAGGACAGTGTGGCTCTGCCCCTCCTGCTGTCTGGCTCTCTGCCTTTCTGTGGAGGTGGAGCTGGGGGTGGATGCGGGTAGGGCTGTGGTGGACACGCCGTCTCCTTTCTCCCACCGCACCAGGGAGTCCTCCACTCGCTCCACCACGGTTAAAACACCTGTCCGTGGGTTCTCCGCGGTGTACCTCCGAAGTGTAGCCCATACTCTCCGCCTTCTCTCTCCAAGCAGCATGCTTCCACTTGGTGTCCCTGTAGAGACGGTGTCCCTTCTGCCACAGATAGTCATTCTCTCTCAGCCACTCCAGCACCTCATCCTCGCGTTCCTCCTCAATGGAGTATTGCCTCCTCTCCCGTCCCCGCATATGCCTCTTCCTCCCTTTGGCAGGTCCAGATGGGCCCTCATCAGAGGGGCTCCCAGGTAGTAGGGGCTTCTCCTCCACACCACCACCACCAGCAGCACCAGCAGGATCATCATCATCATCATCACCAGCAGGATCATAATCATCATCATCATCAGCAGCAGCAGCAGCAGCAGGATCATAATCATCAGCAGCAGCAGCAGCAATAGCAGCACCAGCACCAGCAGGACCAGGATCAGCAGCAGCAGAGTAAGCACCAGCAGCACCAGCAGCACCAGCAGCACCAGCAGCACCAGGTGCACGAGCAGGATGAGCAAGACCAGGAGCACGAGCAGGATGTGCAAGTCCAGGAGCGTGAGCAGGACGAGCAGGACCAGCAGGATGAGGAGCAGCTTCAGCAGAGTACACAGCAGCAGAAGCACCACCGCCAGGAGCAGCTTCAGCATAGTAATCATGAGCAGAAGCACCAGCACCAGGAGCAGCACCAGCAGAAACTCCAGCACCAGAAGAGCGAGCCCGAGCAGCAGAAGCCCCAGCAGAAGCAGTCAGGGACAGGGGGTGGGAGGGTGGCCCTGTCCCTCTTGCCAGGGATGGTGGCAGGTTGCTGAGGCTTTCGCTTCTTCCCCATGGTTGTGGGGTTGCTGGCTGGCAGGGAGGCTGGCAGGGAGGCTGGCAGGGAGGCTGGCAGGCACCAAGGCTGGCAGGAAGGCTGGCACCAAGGCTGGCAGGAAGCCTGGCAGGCAGCCAGGCACCAAGGCTGGCAGGCAGGCAGACACCAAGGCTGGCAGGCAGACTGGCTGGCAGGGAGGCTGGAAGGCAGGCTGGCAGCAAGGCTGGCCGGCAGGCAGAGAGCAAGGCTGGCAGGGAGGCTGGCCAGGAGGCTGGGAGGCAGGCTGGGAGGCAGGCTTGGAGGCAGGCTGGCAGGAAGGCTGGCAGCAAGGCTTGCAGCAAGGCTTGCAGGCAGGCATGCAGGCAGGGCAGGCAAGGACTCGATGTATCCGGCAGCAGGTCTTTCCTCCAAATGGTGACCTGCTTGGGAGCTGCTTCCCTTTATATCCGCGGGGCTTACGCAATGCATCCCCCCCACATGCGCAATTAATGCTCGGCATCTGTTAGGCTTCCACTGTGCATCCGCTAGGCTTCTGCTCTTCATCTACTTCATCCGCTGTGCATCCGCTGTGCATCTGCTTCATCCGTTCCGCGTCCGCTCTGCATCCGCTTCATCCGTTCCGCGTCCGCTTTGCTGAGCCCCCCTGGAAACCTCGCGGATGTGCCATCTGTTCTCATCTGCTTCCATCCGCTGGGCTTCCATTCCGCATCCGCTTTCCAGCCGCTCTGCGTCCTCCCCGCGTCCGTTCCTTTCCGTGTTATCCGCTCTGGTTATGCAAATTTTTGCCCCTTTTGAGAGCGGATAACAACTGATGGAACATTTTTCTCGTCCGTTGTGTCCTTTTTAAAAACGTTTTGCATCCGTTGGGCAGTGTGACAAGGCCTTACAATGAAACAGCCTAAAGTTGCAAATCCTATCACAGTCCCATCAAAAATGCAACAACATTGATCATACTGATTTCATTCTGTTTTGTGGACACTCAAATATTGTATATATCTCCTACATTATAGTGACTAGATTATGGTTTCCTGCTTCTTTATAGCACAAGATTGAAGGAAGCTGTGTAACAGAGGTTTTATTGCATAAAGATACTTCTTTTCACTTAGTGAAATGAGAATTATGAAATAAATACTATACTTTTCATTAAACTAACATCAACAAAATGGACTTTTGGAATATATCTTAATTTGAAAAGAAATTCACTTTGCAAAATTTGATTATAAAATGTTTTATTTACTTTTTAAAAAAATATTTTTTAAAAAATAATAAAATGGAAGCAGTATCTTCCATTTTGGTTGTCTCTTCTTTGGTTATCTATCTATGAATTTTCATGCACCTTTTTGGCAAAAATGTACATATTTGTAATTTTACTAATTTACAGTTTTTGCCAGCAAATTTTCCTAATGCAAAATTTTTGGTACACTATTTGCAGGTATATGTAGGTATATATCCATGTAAAATTATTCTAATTTTTATTTTTATTTTTATTTTGAATTAACAAATGGCATTGCAGTTGGCCACCTATGAAGTTGCAAATTAAGTGTGATTTATTTTTCCTTTATTTAAAAAATATGAAAATATCTAAGTTTTTACACAAATACAAACTAAAGAATTTGTCTCCTAAAATCCTTCTCCAATCCTTTATCTGTGCAAAAACAGTGACTGCAACATTTAAAACATTCTTAAAGGTGTATTACAATTTCCTATAAGTGTTTCCAGGAAGTATTTATATATAAAATCACAAGGACCTGTCAAGTGTATATCATTTTTTTTCATTATTACACGGCCTTTTTAAGACTTTGTTCTAATGGACATGATCCTTTAGATTCTGCAGGGATTTCTTAGATAGCATTGTTAAGGATGGGTGATGATAGTGAAAAAGAGTCAAAACATTTCTCATTAGACAGTAAAATATTTAGACAAAAATGAATATTTAATGGGCATGGAATTATGTTAATTTGCAAATTCCTGGAACCATCCTCTTAATGAGAAAATCAAATAGAACATCAAGGACTTTTGCAAGGGGAATAGTTAATTATCTCATCATAAAATGCCTAATTTTAGGGTATCAGTTCAAGGAGGCAGGGAAATATTACAATGTTATCAACATATAAGATGAATGCCCAGAACAGAATAAACTGATATATCCAGTTTGGATAGTTCCCATCATGTATATATGCTATACTTTACACAAAAAGCATGATACAGAAAAAGATAGGGCTCTGCCAAACTTTAAGATGGAAAGTGTGCAATGCAATATCCTTCTATGTACATTTTTGATCTTTAGTAAAAAAAAAAAAAAAAGCATGCCCAGCTTTTTCATTTGATGCCAATCAAAGCACTTGGAAAGGTTAAAATCCCCCAGCATGACTTCTCCAGTCCCTGAAATTAGTAGGTGTTAACTATACACAGAAATATGTACATTGCAGGAGATCCTGACTGCAGATTTCTACCACCCATCTAATTAGATTTCTGGGATCCAAATACATGCATATAATTTTTCATTACCTAAGAATGGTAAAGTTAGTTATCCTATCATATTATGAAGGTAGAAACTAAGCACCTTGAAATGATATCAGCAATGTAATTATTCTCAGAAATAAAGCTACTGGGCAAAGATATTTAGGTCAAACCTGAAGCAAATTATTTCCGAGAAGCTTTTCAGAAAGATTCCAATCTCCTCTGTATCTTTAAGAAAATTTAAAGATAGAAAATATTCTGAACCAACCCAACTGCAAGAAATTAATTTTTCTGAGGTCCATATTTTCCTAAAGAAATTTGTAATTTCATCATTCCTGAGTGGGTGATCCTTTTCTCTAGAAAGGAATGAGGGACAAACATACTGCATGAGAACCAGACCAGGGGTGGGATTCTACCAGTTCGCACCTATTCACTTGAACCAGTTGATAAGATTCTAAGCAGTTCAGAGAACCACTTGTTAGAAGAAATGACTGGCCTAATCCTGTAAGGAAAGCAGGAAAGAAACATTCTGGTGTTGCTTACAGAAACTGCCTCTCCGTTAACCCTTATTACACTCTTGGCAGGACTAGACTTCCTGTCTCAGGAACTTCTCTGGAGTTTTTTCCCCTCCTTTGCTGGTACTTTGCTTGTGTGGAGTGACTATTCAAAGTTACAATGGCACTGAAAAAAGTGACTTATGACCATTTTTCACACTTACGACTGTTGCAGCATCCCCACAGTCATGAGAGGCCAGATGAGGAGATGCATGCCTCAACGTGAGTGATGTTGAGTTGGCCACACCCAGCCAATAACATGACCACTAAGCCATGTCCACCCAGTCACATGACCACCAAGCCATGCCCACCACCTAAGCCATGCCCACAGAATCTGTTGTTACAAAGTTTGAATCCCACCCCTGAACCAGACCTTTATCTCTGGTCTTAAGAAGGTTTGTTGCAGGAATTCATACTTTCAAATTGATTTGGAAGACATGCTTTGGAACATATAAGCCTAAAAAAGTCAGGCTAGTTTCATAGACATAATTTAGGAGAAAGATGCTGTGCTTGTATGTGTAGGAAGTCTGAAGTACTGGTTTTGAAACATTTAAAGAAGGCTACAGAGGAACCTCAAGTCATGACTGTAATCCGTTACAGAGGATTATTACAGAGGATTATTATTAATTACAGAGTCAGCATATTGCCCCCAACAATCTGAGTCCTCATTTACCCATCTCAGAAAGATGGAAGGCTGAATCAACCTTGAGTCTGGTGAGATTCAAACTGCCAAATTGCAGGTTGCTGGCAGTCAGCAGAAGTAGCCTCCAGTACTGCATTCTAACCACTGTGCCACAGCGGCTATTATGGATTACAAAAATTTCCTTGGAAAATCCAACTACTGTTATCGTTGCCCGTTTTGGGTTTCTGGAATTCTTGCAATGCATTCTTTCATGTTCCACTGGTAAGCACTTTTTATTTTATTTATTCATCAAGGACCAAGGTGTGATTAGGGTGCTGGGCTGGAGGTTAGTGTTCAGGACCCTACTGCTGCCCTGGGATGGGGTGAGCTCCCATCCTTCACTCCAGATTCTGCCAGAGTCAGGAAAGAAATCTCCAATTGGGCATCCGCCAGGCAATGGTGATGTCACTGGCTAAGCCTTTCTATCCAGAAGTGCCTTAGTGCTTCCAAAATGTCTGATGTGATTTATTCATCATATTTATATAGCTGCCCAACTTCTAAATGTGACTCTTGGTGGTAATCAACAATTAAAAAATGTTAATGCAATGTTTAAAAGGCAAGGCGAGAGCTATAGATCTTAACAATAACAGAGCTCCTTCCACAATTCTTCATTCCCTTGGAACCCAAACCCAATGATACAGTCATTGACGGCAATATGACATGGCAAGTTTGACACCCATTCCATAAAAGAACAAAGATATAGTTCTTAGCCCTGTTTATCTGTTTGGGGAATTTTTCCTTCCCAAGGAAAGTCCAATAAAGTTGCCAAACTCTGTTTTGCTAAAAGGCTGAAATTTGGCTACTACTTATAATTTATTCCAGAACTTAATTTATCAGATAGATGAGAAATGCTTAATATATCTGTGGCTTTGCCTTTTCATAAATTTCAAGTAATCACTAAGATGCAATGAAACACCATTATATAATTCAGAGTTGATTTGTTTTTGCTATATGTATAGTTGATTAAGTATTCATTTAATTTTGGGAAAGACAGTAGGTTACGACTAACAAGTAGCTTTGAAGACTTGCTTTGGTAAAATAAATTACCTCTCAAAATAATTCAGAACTTTTCACCCCATGTTATTGAGTAAAATAATTATAGCTGAAGGAAGAGTTTAAAAAAAGGAAAGTGGACAATTGGTTCTTATGGTGCACTGAAAATATTAAGTACATTTTTTCCCTTAACACCTTTGACTTATCGTTTTCTCTCTCTTCTCCTCAGTCTGAGGAAGCTAAGAGCTAACACTTTGTCATCTTTTTAAATAAATGACAAGTGCACAATAATGTCAGATCTATCCAAAGACTCACTTTCCCAAACTTATAGTTTTCATTTTTACAAGGTACTGACTGGAGCCACCAGCAGCACTTTCAAAACACTCTTCACCCAAAGGACTGTCCTGCATCAGATAATCTCTCCCCAAGAAGATCTTCTTTGAAAGACCAGATCAAATCTATCATAAGAATCTCAATCTATGCCTTCGAGCCAACTGGGATGCCTGAATTGAGCAAACCCAACCTAACCTTTGCCACCTTAGTTCACCTCAGATCGAAGATTCCTCCATGTATAGGACACTCATGGACATGGACTATAGCATTAATGGATAAATTGACAACTGATTTGAAAAGTATTAAAATGACTGAGTAATGTGGACTTTTTTCTCAAGAAGTTGTTGTTGTTTTTTAATATAGGATGTCAATGAACACTTTTTTTCTTTGGCTCTTTCCATTGCCCAGGAAACATTTTGGAAAGACTGTGGCTGGTGAGAGAGGTTACTTTTTCTTCCAAATCAGTAATATATAAAGAACATTGATATATGGAAGTTTTTATCTGAACCACTGTAAAATAAATCCCTGTGGTTGAATTTAAATGGATACTGAGTGGCTCTACAATTCCTTTCCTTTTCTCCCTTGTTATATTCTAGCTTTGATATATACCCTGGATATTTGTGTGGAAAAGGTTTCTAGCTTTTTTAAAAAACAAAACAAAACAAAACTAGACATTGTACTTCTGAAGGAGAAAGACCTTAAAAGAATGAAACAGAATTGGCACCTTCACAATTAAAAACACAGATTCAGCCCTCTGATTTTGCTCATGTTAGACATATGCTTTTATTCCAAGCAAGTTCAAGACTCAAAAATAATAATGTAGTTTAGCCAGGAGTCAGAATGCGTAGAGGAAACAAGGTATTTCGCAGAAGAATGCATACTTTCATTTTAGAAACAAACAGTCTTTTTGTGATACAAGCCAAAATACTTGCAAAATTTTAATTGGCTCATAAATAAGCTTGGGCTACTTCAAGCCTTGCTTGCTTCTTCTCTTCTCCCACGTCTCTCCCCCAAATTTATCAGTAGCAAAAAAGTGCCATGAAGGGGTGGTTCATGTCTTGGCCAAATTAGAGCTTGAGGCTTGCCAGTAAGAAATTTCAGAGCACAAAGATTCAATTGTAGATTAAATTTGCCAGGAATTTGGGGTGGAGGGAGCAACTGGGAAACTTCAGTAGCAGAAAAGACTGCAGGAGAGCTGACTACAGCAAAAGCTGAACATAATGGCTAGTAGGGAAGCATCTGGAATGGCCCTCAAAATATCTCACACTGATTCTGAGCTGTTGTTTAGGTTATCTTACTGCTGTCAACTGAAAGGATAACATGAACCACAATGCATAAGAAAAAAAAATCACACAAAGAAACAACCTCCTGCTTGAGATAACACACTACCTGCACAGTGGGTGCATGCCAGTAGGATGTTATTATTATGGGTATTATGATAATCAATGAATGTCAAAATACTGTAATGCATCAAGCATCCCTTTCCCACTTCATCATCTGATTCCAATAAATAATACATTTCACCTTTTTACTAGGCTGGCTTGCTTGCAGGTCAAAATGGAACAAGCCTCATCAAAACTGAAAAGAACGACTGCTGGAAACAAACTGGAAAATAAAACAAATAAACTAAAATTCAATACCTGTTTCAGGTTGCAGGGTGTACTTTGGTGTTTCTTTCCAATAAGGGGATGTTGAAAAGATTTTTGCTTGAAACTATTAACTGAAAAGCAATTCGACTGTTCCCACTTTGAGGTTAAAAGGGCATTTTCCATATCCTCTATTTCCTCAATCTGGCTCTCTTTTCTCTCCGAAACATAAGAGCCATTTTTGTTGAGCAGAAACTCATGGATCAAAAGCTGACAGGCCTCTAAGTCAACTTCGCATACTCTTTCTAAAAACTGGCTTCTTCCACAGCTGAAAGAAAAAGCAACATAAAAATCAATAATTTGCTGAAATAAAAAAGCTCATGTCTCATATAATGTCAGGATCCTCTTGGTTTCTTTTAGGGCATTTTGTTTTTACCATTATAAAAACAGTTCTAATAAAGGATTTAGTAAATTTGTTCCCTTGTCAGTTTATTACATTTTACCCCATCTTTATTACTTTATAATTAAGTCAAGGTGGCAACTATACCTAACACTCCTTCCTCTTCCTGTGTTCCCCATAACTACAACCTTGTGAGGAGACTTGGGCAACTCTATGACAATTCACTGTGGCCAACTCACAATGGTCAACTCACTACAACTAACTTGACATGGGAAATTTGCTGCAGGGCAAGAGTTATACTATCATTAAAGAAAGGATACAAAAGGAGGGAGAAAATATTTTTATTTATTTTAAATAATTACATTAAATAATTAATTAAGGAGCAGTGGTGGTGCAGTGGTTAAAATGCAGTGCTGCAGTCTACTTCTGCTGACTGCTGGCTGCCTGCAATTTGGCAATTTGAATCTCACTAGGCTCAAGGTTGACTCAGCCTTCCATCCTTCTGAGGTGGGTAAAATGAGCACCCAAATTGTTGGGGGCAATATGCTGACTCTGTAAACCATTTAGAGTAAATTGGCCCATTCCAGGTTTGGGCTGAGAGTGAGTGACTGGCTCAAAGTCACCCAGTCTAAACAAAATGGTTTGTTTAGAATAATAGCTACTTATTTCAATATAAATTTAGGTGAATTTGGTTACTATCAAGGAGTTTGCTTCACATCAAGGGAAGCCTGCAGTGACGTGCATATTCATTTAAGAAGAGATGGTTCAGTTTGTACTTCATCCTATTCTGCAGCTCTTTCAAGAAAACACAACATTCAGTTTGGCCCCATTCAAATATATACTGTCTATGTAGTGACCAGGATCCAAAGCTAAAGGTGACCATGGGAGCTTCAGGAAAGCATGAAAGCATTCGCTTTTGAATGTAAAAATACTACAAAGCATGAGTTAGGTCTTTTTGATAGGAAGACATGAATAAACATTGGACTCATCTTAGATATGCAGGATTTAACATAAAGCCACAGTCCCCTAAAGAAGCTAGTGAGAAGAATGACCCAGTTATTTTGATTACAAAAGAATTAAGAACACACAAGAGTCCATAGGAATTCCAGCTAAATCTGGTTTAAATAACATAACCTAGTTTCTCAAATGAGCAAATAGAAATAATTTTGAAGCTAAGGAAGTATATAATTACATGGAAGTATCACCTTCAATTTGTTTAAAATTTGTACAGAGTAAGGCTAAGTCTTTTATAATATTAAATATCTTTTCTGCAGAGAATATATAAATGAAATTTCCTCATTAAGAAAACATGCAAGTGAACAATTTAAGATATGACTACCTACACGTAAGAGAATCTGTAATTCAGACAAGTTCAAAAGTAAGTAAGAGCTGGATTTAACAGTTTCAAGACCCAAGAAATAAACTTTACTCATTTAATTTTCCCAGCAGTCCATGCTACAACCCTGTGCAACCTGATGCTATACATACTCCTCAACTTATGATGGGATTCCTCCTCTTTCAAACCTGTTGTGGTAATTTCCCATTAGGAGAATGAGCGCATACAGGGAGACGCAGTGAGAGTAGTGAAAAATAACACACACACAGCACACAGATACACTGTATAGTAAATGTAGGCTTTTTACTTCCAATAAATGTTTAAGCACAGTCCAAGATAAGAAGTCCAAGTCATTCACAGGTAAAGCAGTCAGTTTTCAGTTCAGGGATAATCCAAATATCAAAGTCCAGTATCAAAAACAGTTCAGCAACAGACTTACATCAACGTTCAGTAACAGTCATTAGGAGGAAATGGCAACACTCTCCAACAGAAGGAAACAGAAACTCACTGAGACTCTCTTTGACTAAACAACACAGGTTTCTGGCTCCATCTTATGGCCATTTGAGAAACCACACCCAATTACAGTTTTAGTATTCTCTTAAAGATGTACTATTAAAATGTCTATCCTAGTTTATATATTTCCAACCCAAATAACTGTTAGGTAACTTACATTCCTAACATTCTCCCCTTTGGATAGGACAATATATACAACCTTACATTCTAAGTCCATAATCCTCACAGCTAGCCTTATGCTTTATAGAGCCTTGGGCCTTTGTAAAATGATCTGCTACGTTGTTTTCTGACATATAGTATTCTAGCTTAATCATCTTACTTTGCACACATTGTCTCACATTTAAATATCTTAAATCTCTGTGCTTTGTTCTTATCTTAACAGCAATATTTGAAACCATCTGTATTGCTGATTGGTTATCTTCGTAAACAACAATAGGATCTCTTACATCAATTCCCATGTCAATCAATAATTGCTTATACAAAACTAAATCTGTACATAATAAAGACAGACATGAGAATTCAGCCTCCATTGTTGACAAACTTAGATGTTTCTGTCAAATAGACCTCCATCCAATCAACACTTTTCCCAATAATACTACAGTACCTGATGTAGATTTTCGTGTGTTTATATGTCTGTAGCAAAACTTGCATCAGCATATGCAGTTAAATTCAGTCCATCTTTAGGCTCCACATACAATGCATAATGCATTGTTTGTTTCATATATCTTAACACCCACTTAGCAGCTTGCCAGTGCCTTTCAGTCGGCTCAGCGTTAAATCTCGCTAATTAATTAACATTGTATGCGATATCTGGCCTTAACCAATTACTGAGATAAGATAAACTACCAATCAAGGACTGATAAATGTTCTTATCAAAAATAGGACTTTGAACATCACTATGGCTAAACTCTGGCTCATTGGTGTTTTAGTTGGCTAACAAAGTTCCATTTTAAAACTTTTTAGTAATTGGTTAATTTTATCTGCTTGTGAGATTTTGTATCCTTCCCTAGTTCTATTTATCTTTAAACCAAGATATTGTTTGATTTCTCCTAGCTGTTTTATCTTAAATTTCTTTCCTAACAGTGAGATTATTTTAGTTGCTTCTTGTTCAGTTTTGGTGATTAACGCTATGTCATCAGTAAACAATAGCAATAATGAAATTACACCATTACTTTCTCTTTTAAACAAGCATGGATCAGCCATGCCAGCTACAAAACCTATCTTAATTAATTCTTTAACTATACATTGGTTCCACTCATATCCTGATTGCTTCAAACCATAAAGACTCTTTTTCAATCTCCAGCAATGTTGTATTATCATTTTTTATACCCAAAGGTTTCTTTAAATAAATAGTGTGTTGCAACGGTGCATGCAGATATGCCCTCTTTACATCCAAATGATTTAAAATGTATTCCTCCTTAGCTGCCCACACTAATGCTGCCCATAATGCAGTAGCCTTCAGACTAGGTGCAAGCACTTCATCATAGTAATTTGCTGTCTGATTGAACCCTTGTGCTACTAACCTGACTTTATGGGTAACAGTCCCATCTACACCTGTCTTTAGCTTATATATCCATTTACATCCTATGGCATGCTTACCTGGTGGTAACTTAACATTTTCCTATACCTCCAGTTTTTTTAATGATTCCAGTTCCTAATCCATTGCTTCCTGCCAAGCAGCCTGATCCTTAGCAGGATACATGTTCAATTCACTATAGTTACTAGGAACTGTATTTACTTGGCATACAGCACTAGCCTGATATCTATCAGGTGGTTGTGTTACTCGGGTTGAACATCTTGGTAATACAGGGCTTACTGGTGGATTTTCCTGTGCCATCTGCTCCTGTTCTTCTACCTCTTCCTGTGCCTGTTCTTCTACTTCCTCCTGTGCTTCCTCTTTAATGGCTATTCATGGTTTATTTATTTCATCTTTAGGGACTATTTGGGTGTCAATAATTATATCATTGCTGGATTCTTGTTCCAGTTTATCCCACCCAACGTGCTCAAAAATTTTTTGTACTAGCACTACAATAAACATGAGCTGTGCCTTGATCCCAGAATCTAAACGATCTATTGTAGGCCTCATAACCTACAAAAAATATTTTTTTAGCTTTATGTTGCCCTTTCAGTCTTACTTGTGAGGGAATATGCACCCATGCTGGTGCTCCAAATGTGTGTAGGTAACTTAAATTTGGTTTTCTGCCATGCCAACAAATGAATGGCAATTCACCAGTTGTTGTATTAACTACATTGTTTAACACATGGTTACTACACATTATGGCTTCACCCCAAGGTGTTTCAGGCAAACCTGAATCAGATAACATAGCGCGAGCTATGGCTTGTAACGTTTGCCCTCTTCGTTCTACAAATGAGTTATGTTGTGGTCTGTAAGGAGCAGAATGTTTTTGCTGGACACCAACCAATTTCAACATAGTTTGGAATCTTTTGTTCACAGTAACTAAAGTAATTACTTTACTTTTCATTTTTCTCTGTGTAAACCTTAACCAACTAAAGAAATGTTGGAATGTTTCTGTTTTGTTTTTCAGGAGAAAGCAGAAACGGTATCATGAGTAATGGTCCATAATACTCAAAATATAGCAGGCACCTCCTAAACTAGGTTTCTTAGGACCAATTATATCAGCAAAAACAACCTCTAAAGGTTATTTGGTCTTAAACCCATTAAGTCTGTTTGCTGGAATAATTTTACTCCCTCTGTCAATTCAACAGTTTGTTTGAGCATTTTGAAATTAATGTGCCCCAGATGTCTATGCAGTAAATGTATACATTCATCATGTGGCTTAACATTGTTATAAACTGAGTTATCCATCTTCAATTGGTCATTATGTGTCATTATTCTCTAAAGTAGCAGTAACACTTTTACCCTCTTTATTGTACAGTTATCTCCCCTAAAGGTTATTACATAACCAATATTAACTAAAGCCCTTACTGATAACAAATTAAATTTCAGTTTAGGTACATATAACATAGTTAAATGTTCGTTTATACAAGAACAATATGCAGTACCTTCACCAGATGTGTTCATCTTCCATCCATTTGCCAATGATATATGTTGTTTACTCATAGACATCTTTATAAACCTCTCTCTATCTTTAGTAATGCATTGCGATGCTTCACTATTAACAACCCACAAATCATGGTTTACAGTTGAATTGCTAGACATAGCTAAACTAACATTCTTTTTGGCCTTCTGGTGATTACCAGTATTCTGTTGTTTTCCCTTCTTACAGAATCTAGCTATATGTCCCCTAGCCCCACAAGAAGAACATTTCCTAACAGTATAGGTAGTTGAAGACAAATCCTCTTCTTGTGGTTGTTTCTTCCTCAGTTGGTTCCTATCCAGCCGTCTTCTTGCATCTTCTAACAATCTTCCTGTTATGTCAGTCTGTTAGGGATAACATTGTTCACCCTAACTGTTTTAGGTGAAATACTAACTATGAATCATAGTTAGTGTATGCAGCTTTAACTGTAAAATAGCAACTGTGGGTGTGGTTATGAAAACCATATAAAAGTAGCAAGGCTACAGCTTGCTCTCTCTCTCTCTCTGGCTTTGATGATCACTGATTACTGCTTGGAAGCAAGACTGCATTGCTCGAACGGGAGAGACAACAACGGACTGATTTATGTGAACTGACAATAGGATATTCTACATGGACTTTGCTAACTGAATATCCCTGAATGGACTGACTACATGGTAAATGAATATTGGACTGTTTTTGACTATGCCATAAACTTATACTGGAATAAAATATATTCTTGATAGCACAAGCGTATCTGTTATTTTTACTGTATGTTAATAAACATACAAGCTTAGCTCACTCATTTATCTGTGTGCCTATCTGACTAACGCTGCACATTCTGTTTAGCTTGTCTACCTAACCCTGGTTGGGGAACCCAGGCTTAACACTG
>BLBF01000018.1:8496139-8509010 GCA_015471245.1 Laticauda colubrina | reverse complement strand
ATATATATATATATATATATATATATTCATTCTTAAGTTTTCGGCAGAATCTCATCTGCCATCATCAGGCTTCTATATAGTGTTCATCTATATGTATATGTACACATTCTTTTGATTTAAAATGAATATACTACCTATCCTGAAACATATTACCTATGCTGTAACACAGTTCACAATTAAACCTATTAATGAAAACCAGCAAAATAATATGGAAGCTACTAAAGGTTGATTCAGATACTGAAAATATGAAAGCAGCAGTGAAATAAAACAGACCTGGTCAGTGAAGGCTTTTCCAAAAGAGAACATTTTCACCAGGTTTCTGAAAGCCATGCATGAGGAAATACTTGGGAATTATGTCTACAAGTACGGTATTTTAGGAACTAAGATAAATTGGTTCACTTCTTGTTACCCTACTACTGCTTCTTCCAACAAAAGACAACTACAGGTCTACTCTTACTCTTTGCAGCCTTATTCTTACCACACCGTTATTTTCTACAATTTATCTGTTGGTCCAGGATTCCTCTGGAACTGTTCCATCAAGAACAGCTTTCATATAACTCTTCAAAGAGACTTGGACTGAGCTGCCTTTTTCATTAAAAATAATAATAATAATAATGGGAAGGGCAATTAAATACCAGCATGGAAGCACTACCACACTTAGGGTGCCACAAACACCACAAAAACAAATGCAACAATTCATTGTGAAAACAGGTTTCTCCTTCTGCTTTCCAATCACACACTGCCTAGTTGCTTCTCAGTGACTGATTATATATTTACCCTCTGCTAAAAGTTAAACACATCAACAGCAGTTAGAATCTGCAGTTTCCTGGCTGCTAATAAAAAAAGTGGTTTCTGGACTAAGGCTGCACAATACCAAATCTAAATTGAAATCTAAAAATAGCCTCACAAAGAGTTAAGAGTAAAAAAAAAGCTGACATCAATATCTTGAGGGCAGAGCAGTTCCTTGATTTTTATGAGAGGGTACCAATTATGTAACTATTCTTATTACGTTGGGAAGTGTTCAAGAAAATGAAGGGGAAGAGCAATTTTTCTATTGTTGAATCCAGTAATGAATGTTTGATTATGGTTATTAAAAACACACCACATAATACAGAGCAATAACAAGTCATAGAAAGCATTTCAGCATGAGTTAAGGATTGGAATTAAGCTCAGTTTCTATCAGGGAGAGGGGGTATTCTTTTCATCTGCCAGACATTTATTTCATCTAAGACACAACTTTAATCACAGCCTGTCATTTTCCTATCAATGTTCAACATCAGTGTGTTATAGTTAAATTATCTCCATGGGAAACTTAAAATGAGAGCCTGCTATAGTTGATTGTTTCTTCTTTGATTTCTTTCTAAGGTGACAAAAATAAGTTTACAGAGTGGAGTTGTCAGAAGCAGGAAATTAACTAATCTATAAGGAAATCAGCAAGGCATCTTGTTAACAGCTTACATTCTAATTGATTCATTTGATATACTGCCTCAATTTTAAAGGATATTATCTCACATACAATATAAAGTTTTTCATATTGAACTGTTCTACGGTAAGCCTTTCAGAAACATAAATCATTTAAGTGAGCCCATCCGCAGCCAGCTTGCTATCCTCATTCCAAAGTATACTTCCATTTGATCAGATCAGTCCTTATCATTGTCCTCTCTTCCAAATATGTGCTCATTGTTCTATCTGTGGTCATAGACTATGCTCACTCCTCGTTTAGATGTCCTGGGTTGCCTTCAGGTTTATTCATAAATAAATGAATGAATACATTGCACACAAATCATGAGGTTTCCCCAAATGTGCTACTCTCTTCCTTTTGTATGCAAAGAAAAATGAGGGGATCAGAGGGCTGGCAGGATGGCACTGACAGCACTGGAAAAGCTCAACTAAAATTCTCTCTCTCTCTTTTTGTGGAACTATAAAACACATTTAGAGGGAGGAGCCAATGATAATCAGAATGCCTATCTTTGTTCCTGTGCTTCATGAATGGTATTGAGCAGGTTCTGATCAGATCTGGAGAACGGGTAGCAGAAATTTTGAGTAGTTCAGAGAAACTGCAAATCCCACCTCTGACTGGCTCCACCCCCATCTACTCTCTGCCTCCCGAGTCACAGCTGATTGGCTGGGTCTTTTTTTGTTGTCTTGCACAGGAGAACAGAGCTGGAAAGCAGGTTTGTGGGGTGGGGAGGGAATGGGATTTTGAAGTAACTTTCCCCCAGGAGTGGGGAGGGAATGGAGATTTTGCAGTATCCTTCCCCTGCCATGCCCATCAAGCCATGCCATGCCCACCAAGCCACACCCATAGAACCAGTAGTTAAAAAAAAATTGAATCCCACCAGTGCTGTGCTTAATATGCTAAGATATTGTTTTAGCTAAAAGAAAACTTGCATTGTATTTACTTTCTGCACAGCAGCGTCTCTCAAACATGGCAAGTTTAAGCTGTATGGCTGGGGAATTCTAAGTGTTGAAGTCCAACACATCTTAAATTTGCCAAGGTTCAGAACCTTGACTCAAAGGATTGTGCTTCACTTTTTCCTCACCAGCAAATTTCTGGCTACAAATACTTTTTTTTGTTAGAGGACAGGATAATGGGTAGAGGACAGATAAAACAAAACCTTTTAATAACTTTCTTATACTGAAGCTCTTCCGAAACTGTCTTTTTCAATTTCACTCAAGCACAAAGAGTGTGCTCATACTAATTTGGTTCCTGTGATTCAGATATTCAGATGTGAAAATGTCAAGAGATACACAACAATGATGTTTATTTGTGACATTTATATATTGGGGTCTCACAAGACTCTTGAAGGTTTTATGGAAATCCATATAAATCATTAAAACATCTACAGTCCAGTTAAAAGCATACCAAAAAAAAAAAAAAAGAATATGCATCAACTCGCAAATGCCCTCTGGAAAGTTTCTGTTTTCAACTGCATTCCGATGGTAGACAAAGTTGAAACTAACCAGAGTTCTAGTGTGAAACATACTGCAGTTAATTAGGTGAATAGTGATTAGGGCATGACTCACTATATTAAGTTCTCTTATTCCAAGTAGAGCTGCAATTGGTGCACCAGCCAAAGCTGGGCAAAGCTTCTCTCCCCCAGCCATGACTTCTACCTGTTGTTTAGGCAGCAGCCATGAATCCAGGAACACCATCAAGTCCCAGATATGCTCCTTCTGCAGTAGAGCTTCCCCATTAAGAGACTCTCATGGAATTGCCCAGGCAACAACTCCATCCTGCTATGATTCAAAATCAGACTCCCAGACACCAGGACAAAATATGAGCAGCCTTACCAGCCTGGGGTAGAGATGTAAAGCTGAGCATCATTAATATACTGATGGTATTTGTTCCATATTAACATTCTTGTAATACTCTCACCTGATTGGCTAAGACAGACTGCACTGTGATTGGATGGAAGAACGGACGGTGATTGGTCAGTAAAGAATCTGCCGCGATTGGCCAAGCTGATTGCGGGAGATACAGAAGGCTGTCATTGGGTAAGAGCCTCCGGCAAGCTCTATAAGAAGAGTTGCCGCGGCTGGTAGGTCCAGCACAGATCTATACCTTTTAATAAAGAGCTGAAGTTACGCTGGTCTCGAGTCTCCTTTTTTCCTGCGCTTCTACACTGGTAATGAATGTGGGATACTGAGACAAAGAGAACAGTCAGGCACATGGCAACCGAGCTGAACAACCGATGAGATGGCCGGCAGCAACTCACCACCCACACCATTTGACCAGGCAACCGAGGACTGGGAATCATACATCGATCGATTCCTCATATTCCTCGAGAGCAACAACTTGAAAGATGCAAATGACCACCAGAAGAGAGCTGTGTTCCTGACCCACTGCGGGCCAGCCGTATTCAAGATGGCCAAAGCGTTGGCCAAGCCAGAAGATGTGAAAGAGATGGCTTGGCCAGACCTAGATCGGCTACTTTGAAACCACTATGCCCCGGCCGTTCCAAATCTGATCCGGAGACATGAATTCTACCGTTGGGATCAGAAGGACGGAGAGAGCATCGGGGATTTCATGGCAGCACTAAGGAACATCGGAGGTGTGCGCAGTTTCTCAAACATGATTGAGGGTCTGAGAGACCGCGTGGTCCTCGGTCTCAGAGAACCTGTACCCCAGAGCAGACTAATAGCTCGGGCGGACATTACGGTTACTGAAGCCATTGCTGAAGCCACCACAGCTGAGGCTATGAAGAAATCAGCGGCAAAGATGTGACAAATGAATGCAAGGGACCGGCCAATGACATCGGAGACCAACGCAACTCCCGAGAAAAGAACCGAGGCTGGTCACAAAGCCACAACAGCACACCACGAGGATGTCAAACTCTCACCCTATACTGAAGACGAGGAGGAGGAGATCCACAGATTGCAGGCAGAGCGAGACCGGCGGAGAGATCGTAAGTCGGGTTTCCAGTGCACCAGATGCAGTGGTGACCACCCCCGTTCAGAGTGCCAGTTCTTAGACGCCATTTGCTGGTACTGTGAGAAATGGGGGCACATCGCTAAGGTCTGTAGAAACAAACGAAACTACAGCCCAAGGCGACGTGACAACATGCCCCCCAGGAACCGAGACAAATTTTCAGAGAACTGATGGAGCTGCGAGAATCAAAGCAAGCGGCTCAGTGAAACCCGACAATGTGAAGAAACCCACCAAACAGTCACCATCGGCCACTCAGACAACTCCGACGCAAGAAAAGTGCACGTGCAGGTCAGCATCAAAGGCAGGCCATGCAGAATGGAAGTGAATTCCGGATCTTACCTATCCATGGTATCCTGGGACACGATTAAGAGGTTAGTGCCCAGCTTACAAAAACAAGAGCAGGAGAACCAGAAACTAACCATTAAGGACTACCAAGACAATAGAATTCCCATGATAGGAATTGGACACTTCCATGTTACCATCAAAAAGCATGGAAAAGTACTCCTGCTAACAATTGTGGACAGAGACCGCCCAAGCCTGCTGGGTCTAGAATGGTTCACGTCATTAGGAATCGAGGTGACGGGCATCAACCACATTGAGGAAACAGACTGGGAGGAGGAGCTGATGAAGGAATTCCAAGAAGTTTTTGACGGACAATTAGGCAAGTACTGGGGATCCCCAATATCATTTAATGTTAACCCCAATCCGTCTTAAACCAAGACGAGTTCCTTTCGCGCTCAAGCCAAAAATAGATGAGCAACTAGGCAAGCTCATCGCGCAAGGGATCGTGGAACCAATAGATCATGCATGCTGGGAGACCCCAATAGTCACCCCAATAAAAGCAGACAAGTCCGTAAGAATTTGTGGGGGCTATAAAGCAACCCTTAATAATGCACTGCAACAGAGTGCATACCCAGTTCCAGTGATACAGCACCTCCTACGCTCACTCAGGGGAGGAAAAGTCTTCGCAAAGCTCGACCTGGTGCAGGCATACCAACAGCTGCCAGTCGATGCCAAGACTGCGGAAGCGCAAACCATCATGACCCACAGGGGGGCCTTCCTGTGCAAAAGACTCCAATTCGGAGTCAGTGTGGCACCAGGGGTATTCCAGAGCTTAATGAAACGGTTACAAGGCATTAAAGGAGTTGTGCCATGTTTCGATGATGTCTTAGTAGCAGTCAAGGACAAAACACAATTGGGAAGCCGACTCAGGGAAGTCCTGCAGAAATTTAAAAACGCAGGACTAAAAGTAAAAAAAAGAAAAGTGCCAGTTATGCACTGAAAAAGTTGAGTTCCTGGGATATTTAGTGGATAAAGATGGAATTCACCCCACGCAAAAAAAGATTAAAGCAATAAAGGAAGCCCCAAGACCTCAAAATAAGGCAGAATTACAAGCCTTTCTGGGACTAATCAATTTCTACAATGTCTTTTTGCCACAAAAGGCAATGACAGCAGAACCTCTGCATAGGTTACTTGACAAGACGTCCACCTGGTCCTGGGGCAAGTGGGAAGAGGCCGCCTTCCGGAAGATAAAAGATCTCCTCACATCAGAATCAGTCCCCATCCAGTACAGCGAAACCCTACCACTAACTGTGACCTGCGACGCCTCTCCATTCAGCATCGGAGCTATACTGAGCCATACTCTGCCAGACGGGAGAGAAGCGCCGATTGCATACTTCTCTAAGACACTATCAAAGGCAGAAAGAAATTATAGCCAGCTCGACAAGGAGGCACAAGCAACGGTTACCAGCGTGAAGCAGTTTCATGAATACTTGTACGATAGGGACTTCATCCTCATCACCGATCACAAACCACTTCTGGGGATCCTGGCAGGGAACAAGGCCACCCCCAACATCCTGTCACCCCGGATGACAAGGTAGTCCGAGGGTGGCTGGAAACAGAGAGCAGTGACCAGTTTAAACCCTTCCAGAACCAGCAGACTGAACTATTCTCCCAAAGGGGATGTATACTATGGGCCGACAGAGTAGTGGTTCCAGACACCTTACAAACAAGAATATTGCACATGTTGCATGAAGGACACCTGGGCATCATAAAAATGAAATCCCTAGCCAGAAGCTACATGTGGTGGCCAGGGATAGACAAAACCATTGAAACCTGGGTGGCAACATGTGACAAATGTAAAAGATCCAGACCAAACCCTCCCGCAGCATCAACCCTTGAGTGGGAAACACCCAGGGGCCCGTGGTCAAGGGTCCACATAGACTTTGCGGGACCCACAAAAAGGCACACCTTTTTAATCACAGTAGACGCTTTGTCAGGCGGAGCTCCATTCAAAATCCAGGAAAGAAATACTTCGACTCTTTAGTTTAGAGAAAAGATATCTTTTACTGAAAGTGAAGTGGTAGCAACCAAAGAATACTGAATCTGAGAATTTAGGCGCGCAATTCACATATAGAAAGTGATGGAAATGTTCCCACCCCCAATAGTTCAAATGACACTTCCAATTAGAAGTTGTGGATATGATCATGTGGGCATCTTCAGGTGATGATGAGGCCTCTGTCCGTTGACCTTGGCATAGTTTGATAACGGGTTGCAGTTGCGCAGAGAGAAGAAAGCTAAGCGAGAAATAGAAACCTAACTCTATTTTATGCTCCCCCCTTCCATTTATACATCAGACGAATGTAACTCCTCCAGCTCACTTCCCCAACTATTCCTACCTCTCTTTTCCACCCCCCGTTACTTATGGCAGTCGAAAAGATGCAAAGCAATAGCAGAAGATCTTGAAGACTGACACGCTTACTCCAACTGGCTGGAGGTAAACCTAATGCAATCCACCATGACGGAAGCTGTTATAAAGCAACTAAACAGACTTTTTGCCACCCATGGCCTATCTGACTTGATAGTATCTGTCAACGGGCCACAATTCACGGTGTTGGCATTCGAACAATTTCTCGCCAAGCGGTGCATACGACACGCATTGACAGCGCCCGTTCATCTGGCAGCGAACGGGCGGGCGGAATGAAGGGTCAGATACACCAAAGACACTTTAGAAAAAATGGACACAGGGAGCATACACGAGAAAATAAATAAACTATTAACAATGCAACACATAAAACCAAGTGCTAAAACCAATAAAAGCCCAGCCGAGTGAGCTCCTGATGGGAAGAAAACTCCAATCCCATCTATACAGACTGCACCTGACATACAACCCCGAAAAACCACCCGACTCATCCAGCCGGTACCGTACATTTAATCTGGGAGACACTGTCTACACCAAAAACTTTTCAGGGGACCCACTCTGGGTACCTGCAACAATAACCCAAGTGACAGGTCTCCTGTCATTCCAGCTGGAAATGGAAGATGGAAGGAATTGGAAACGACATGTCGATCAACTAAGATCATGAATAACTTCAAACAATGCCAAAAACACACAAAATCCACAAAAAGACATGAATACAAAAACTAGAGGGGGGGGAGAAACCCCAAACAATTATCAAAAAGAAGGAGAAAATCCTCCTATGACACAGCGGCAAACCTAACACGACCAACCAACACAAACCAAGCAGTCAATTCATACACCAATAAATAGAAAAAGAAACCAACAATACTCACCGGAAAGCAAAGGCAGCAGAATGGTACCAGAAGAAGACGACCCACACAGAACCTCGCCTGGAAGGAACAGCCAAGCCAGTTCAACCAGCTGGGAAAGACCAGCCGGGAACAGAGAAGCCGACAACTCAACTGAGCTCAGTAGACCGGGTGGGAGTTGCAGTGAAAGGCCTGACTTACCCTTCCTGGCGGTTCCATGGAGAAGAGCAGGAGCGACAAAGATCCCATCCGAACCATCAGAAGACCACGCAGCAACTGAGCTGCACAGGTCAAGTAGGCAGGTTAAAAGCCCTGCCTACCTACGCGACTACGTCACGTAGGATGGACCATACTAAGAGGGGAGGGGTGTTCCATATTAACATTCTTGTAATACTCTCACCTGATTGGCTAAGACGGACTGCACTGTGATTGGATGGAAGAACGACAGTGATTGGTCAGTAAAGAATCTGCTGCAATTGGCCGAGCTGATCGCAGGAGATCCAGAAGGCTGTCATTGGGTAAGAGTCACCGGCAAGCTCTATAAGAAGAGCTGCCACAGCTCGCAGGTCCAGCACAGATGTATACCTTTTAATAAAGAGCTGAAGTTATGCTGGTCTCGAGTCTCGTTTTTTTCCCGTACTTCTACAGTATTGAATCCTCAATCAATGAATGATCTCATCCAGTGGTTTCATGTAGATGTTAAACATTCCAATTCCTAACCAATCAAAGGGTGAGATGCTTAATGCTTCTGCAGGTTACTGGAAATTTAAAAGGATGAACTGTGAAAGCACATTATAATGTAGTACTACAGGCTACTTCTGCTGCCTGCCCGCTGCCTCCAATTTGGCAGTTCAAATCTCATCAGGCTCAAGGTTGACTCAACCTTCCATCCTTCTGAGGTGGGTAAAATGAAGACTCAGATGGTTGGGGGCAATATGCTGACTCTATAAACCACTTGGAGAGGGCTGTAAAGCACCATGAAGTGGTATGTAAGTCTTAAGTGCTGTTGCTATTGCTATCACCATCCATTTCCTTATAAAGATCCTTTACCAATGTGACCAAAGCTATCTCCATCCTATCACAGTTTTGGACCCCAAATTTATAAGGAGCCAGATAATGCATTTCATCTAGAGCATCCCTAAGCATTAGTCATACGTAGTTGCTTATAGTCTAGCCACAACTGAAGGATTCTGGACACTGTTTCTCTATTTTGGAACTGGATATGCTCAATGACTTAGGTTTGGTTGAATGCATTTTGTATCTCGGTCCTATGAACAAAAAAGTTCCTCTTTTGCTTTTAAATTTGCAATTGTGTATTCCTTCAAAATATTTTTTTTACCATCAGAAATATTGTGTGGTGTGGCATCTCTCTTGGAGCAAGAGGATCTGCCAAATGCAATTATTTGGATTTTTTTTGAAATATATTTTAAGAACCATGCATCCCAAAGTACTGTGTCTTAAGGAAACAGTATTTCTTAGAAGATTTTAAAAAAGGAGATCCAAGCTGAGTTCAGTAGTTTGGAAGGATAAAGGTAACCTTGCATCAGTTTTGAATCAAGGAATAAAGTAAGAACTGGGTGGTTTTGTTTTGCTACTTCATAAATATCAAAGGGATCTGTCAAGGGCAGACAGTCCTACAATCTGACCTATTTCTTATGCTGATAAAAAAAAGTTGAAGCTTTGCAAAGAATATATAAGCACTATAGAATCTCTAGCTCTGAAATGATTTAGTGCAGTTTCTTTATTTTCCAGCCAATCAATGATACTTCTCCAGGACTTATGAGAGACTTGGAGAAAAAAATATCAAAGACATTAAAAAAAAAAAAAGACAGGACCTTGTTTTGCTCTCCTCCCAATCATTTCCTGAAGTGAAGCCTTCCAGGATTGTGGGGTGGGGTTTATTTCACACTATTCACCTACTTTCCTTGGAGAGAATGATTGTGGGAAAGCAGTCAGGTCTTCCAAGATCTGGGAAGGAAAGCTCAGGGCTATCTTTTTTAACTTAACAGATAAGAGAACAACAGAGTTGGAAGGGACCTTGGAGGTCTTCTAGTCCAACACCCTGCTCAAGCAGGAGACCTTATACCATTTCAGATAAATGGTTGTCCAATCTGCTTTAAAAAACCTTCAGGGTTGGAGCCACAGTCATTCCACTGATCAATTGGTCTGACTATCAGGAAATTTCTCCTTAGCTCTAGGTTGCTCCCCGCCCACTCACTCCTTAAGGCCCTGTCACACTGGCCAACGGATGCAAAACGTTTGTAAAAAGGACACAGCGGACGAGCAAAATGTTCCATCCATTGTTATCCGCTCTCAAAAGTACCCCAAATTTGCATAACCAGAGTGGACAACACAGAAAGGAATGGACGGGGGGACGACGTAGGTCGGATGGAAAGCGGATGCTCCACGGAAGCCTAGTGGATGGAAGTGGATGGGAGTGGATGGCACATCTGCAAGGCTTCTGGGGGAGCACAGCAAAGCGGATGCGGAACAGAAAGAGCAGGTGCAGAGTGGATGCCGAGTGGATGAAGCGGATGCAGAGCGGAAGCCTAGCGGATGCCTAGCGTTCACTGCGCATGAAGGGAGGATGCATTGCGTCAACCCCGCGGATATAAAGGGAAGCAGCTCCCAAGCAGATCACCATTCAGAGGAAAGACCTGCTTCCAGACACAGCTTGCCAGCCAGCCAGCCAGCCAGCCAGCCAGCAACCCAATAACCATGGGGAAGAAAAGGAAGCCTCTGCCATCTGCTGGGGCTTGTGCTGCCCGGGCTCGCTCTTCTGGTGCTGGGGCTTCTGCTGATGCTGCTTCTGGAGGTGGTGCTTCTGCTGATGCTGCTTCTGGTGGTGGTGCTTCTGCTGGTGCTTACTCTGCTGATGCTGCTTCTGGTGGTGGTGCTTTTGCTGGCACTGCTCCTGGTGCTGGTGCTTCTGCTGGTGCTTACTCTGCTGGTGCTGCTCCTGGTCCTGCTGGTGCTGCTGGTGCTCCTGGTCCTGCTGGTGCTGCTGGTGCTCCTAGTCCTGCTGGTGCTGCTGGTGCTCCTGGTTCTGCTGGTGCTGCTGGTGCTGCTGGTGCTCCTGGTCCTGCTGCTGCTGGTCCTGCTGGTCCTGTTTTTGCTGCTACTGTTGTTGTTGTTGCTGCTGCTGCTGCTGGTGGTGGTGTGGAGGAGCAGCCCCTACAATCTCGAAGCCCCTCTGATGAGGGCCCATATGGCCCTGCCAGAGGGAGGAAGAGGCAGATGCGTGAACGGGAGAGGAGGCAATACTCAATCGAAGAGGAACATGAGGAGGAGATGCTTGAATGGCTCAGGGAGAATGAATATCTTTGGCGGAAGGGACACAGGCTCTATTGAGACACCAAGAGGAAGCAGGCTGCTTGGAGAGAGAAGGCGGAGAGCCTGGGCTACACTTCGGAGGTGCTCCTCAGCTGGTGGAAGCACATGCAGACCTGGTACGGGAAGCTGCACCTCAAGAAATCTGGCCAGGCCGCAGTCAAGCTGACGGGCCGAGAGACCTATGTGATGGCCAAGTGCAGCTTCTTGGAAGGTGAGATCCGCCACCGAGGAGCAGCCCCTCTCACAACCCTCTCTCTCAGACAGCCTGCTGAGAGCCAGTCCTCTTCTGGTCAAGAGTCAGCTCCTGTGTCTAGGCAGGTATCTGTGGAGCGTGCCACGACGGTGACCCCCCCGGCAGCTGTACTACCCGTGGCGGAGCATGTGGAGGAGCCCCTGACACAGTGGGAGCAAGGAGAGGGCACTTCCATCACAGCCCAAACCGCATCCACCCCCAGTTCCACCTCCACCGAAAGGCAGAGAGGCAGACTGGAGGGGAAGAGCCACACTGTCCTGCTGGAGATCAGGGACACCATCAAGAGCAGCGTAGATCTCCTCTCTCAGCTGGTACACACCGACGTCCCATCCTCCAACCGCAAGCCCTTCTTCACCTACGTCAACCAGACCCTCATGAACATGTCTGAAACACATTAACAGGTGGTGAAGGACAGGATCACCGATCTTCTTCACAACCCTCCAGACCAAGATGAACCTGCTCCCACCCAGTCCAGGCCTGCTCCTCCACCCCAGGTGATGTCACTGCCCTTCCAAGGCTTTCCACAGGCCCTCACCTACCAAGGCTATGGCTACCAGGAGTTCCAGCCGCACAGGCAGTCCTTCCCAGTCCAGGAACAGGTACATCGTATGCCACCGATGCCACTGATGCCACCAATGCCAGCCACGCCACCAATGCCAGCCATGCCACAGATGCCACCCACGCCACCGATGCCACCGATGCCAGTCCTCACCCAGCTGCAGACCAGACAGCCCCACTACACTGCTCCTTTCTCCACCCCACAGCCAAGCCCAGACTCAGAACATCTGTCATCGATATTGGGGCTGCAACCCATGTCATGGAGGAAGGCGCTCTCAACATCACGGGACTGAGCCAGCTGTCTGAGAGCTTCCTGAACACACCGTCCCCTGTTGTCCTCTTGGGGCCAGGCACCCCAATGGCACCTCAGACCAGCACTCCAGCAGCCGCCACTTCCACAGCACCTGGACCCTTCACCCCTGAGACTATGGGCACGCCTCAGAGAGACTGAGAAGAGTGCCAGAGACTGGGTTGCTACCTGTTGACTTTATCTTTGCTTGGGACACTTTTCTGGGGTCATTTTGCTTTTACAGTTTGTTATTAATAAAGTTTATCTTTGCTTCACACACTTGCTTCAGTTCTTTTAGTCAATAAAGTCTTGGTGGAAACTTTTAGAAATGGTTTAAGCCTTTGCATGCTTGTGGGATGGGTAAGGATAGCAGTGGGATGGGTCATAGCTGTGGGATGGGCAGGGATACCTGTGGGATGGGCAGGGATACCTGTGGGATGGGTAATAGCTGTGGGAT
>BLBF01000018.1:8409550-8496129 GCA_015471245.1 Laticauda colubrina | reverse complement strand
TGTGGGATGGGCAGGGATACCTGTGGGATGGGTAATAGCTGTGGGATAGATAAACCTCCAGTGCAAGCATTGTGGGACTGCCACACCTATGGCCCTTTATTATCAGTAACAATTTAATCATTGATCAACATATTTCAACATAAACACAACTCTTTATTAAATGCCCTGTTCATTGTAGGGCCACTCAACATGCATGACACAATCTCATCAGTTTTATGAGACAGGCTGAAGGAAGCATCCATTAATCATCTATCATCCTGTTTTGCCACTCCACCGCTCCAGCTGGGGAGTTGCACCAGTGTTTCAGTAGGTTGCGTTGCTTCTTCCCTTCACGTGAAGCTCTTTTGGGGCCTTGCACATCCTTAGTGTCTATCAGGTTTCGCCCTTGCCTCCATTCACCAGACTCCATGTGCCCATTGCTTTGTTGGCGGTCCACGAGCCTGTTCTGCAAGACTGGGTAGCGGGTGCGCATGAGATTGTGCAGGATGCAGCAAGCTTCCACGATCCTCCTCATGGTCTCTGGGCGATGCTGCATGGTGGTGAGAAGTACCTGGAACCTGTTGGCCAGGATGCCAAAGGTGTTCTCCACCACCCGTCTTGCCTGGGACAGCCTGTAGTTGAAGATCCTCTCTTCACGGATGAGGCATCTGGAAGTGTAGGGCTTCATGAGGTAGGTTCTGAGGGAGAAGGCGTCATCCCCCACGATGAAGTAGGGCACATCTTGTGTGTCGTTGGGCAGGGGGTCTGGATCTGGGAAGCCCATGATGAGGTTGCATTCCAGCCCCTCCTTGAGGTCACTGGCATTGTATACCTGAGCATCTGAAGATGACCCATTGCCTGAAGCATCGATGTACATGAACTTGTAGTCAGCATCGACCATGGCGAAGAGGATGATGCTGAAGAAGCCCATGCAGTTGAAATAAGTGGACCCCAACTTGGCTGGAGCTTTGCGGGCCATGTGTTTGCCATCTATGGCTCCAACGGTGTGGGGGAAGTTCCACTTCTGATACCACTGCTCTGCAACTTTCTTCCAGCCTTCTTCAGTGGAGGGGCACTGGAGGAGCTCCTCCTTGTATTCTTCGATGATGGCCTGCACCACTTCTCTGACCACAATGCTGATGGTGTTGTGTGGCACCCTCCAGCCGTATTGCATGGTCCTGTACGTGGTCCCTGAGGCCAGGTGGCACAGAGTCAGTGCCACCTTGAACCCAGGGTCCAGGCTGGGCCGGAAGTTGGTGTTTGCCTTGGTCAACCTGGGTCTCAGCCGCTCTACAGCTTCGTCAAACATGGCTGGAGGCATCCTCATGAAGTTCAGGAATGCACGAAGGTCTTCGTACTTCAGCTCCACCATCAGCTTGTTGTACAGTCCATACTCTGCTCTTCTCCTGATCCATCTTCCGACCCAGACACTTCTTGGCCGCCTCCTTTTCTTCCCATAGAACAGTTGAAAGAGCCTGTAGATGGCTTCGCACTGTTGCAGAACGATGGTGGCTACCAAAAGGAGCATGTTATGATCCATGGTGGACATCAATGTATGCTGTGGAAGAGCAAGAGCCAGATGAAGGCTGCAGAGGTCTGCACAGCAGGGCTGCTGGACTGAAAGTGACATCCAGGTCAGTTCCTCCCCCTTTTTATAGGCAATATAGGTTTTCCGCTAGGTGTCCTTTTGCATCCTCTCGGCATCCTCTAGACATCCTTAATATCCGAGATAGGTCCCCTCTGCGAACGTTTTTTCCATTTTAAATGCTTTCTTTGCGAGCTGCATCCACTTTCATCCTTTCTCCGTCCGTGCTACTAATGCTGCGCGTCTGTTCCGCGTCCGTTTCACTTCCTCCCTGTGTCCGTTTTCCGCTGGAGCGGATTTGAGTTGCGCGGATGTGCAGCGGATACCTAGCGGATATAGCGGACACATTATGGATGACGATGGATGTAGAACGGATGTTCCCCTTTTGCGTTGCGGATGCAGAACGGACGTGTTTGATACATTTTCTGCTCAAAAAGTTTTGAGCAACTCAAAACTTTTTGAGCGGATGGAATCTCAGTCGACGGATGCTGGACGGATAGAGAGGATGAAAAACGGAGGCAGTGAGTACAGAACGGATGAATCACGTTAACCAACGGATGGCAAGTGTTTCTCTCCATTTTACATCCTCTTTCCATCCGTTGGTGCAGTGTGACATGGGCTTTACCTGGCAAACTTGCCGGCTAATTTGCTATTTTTCCTTTTTCCAACCATCAGCTGTTCTGCTGTGTTGGGAGATTTAGGTTCGCTAGGAAGCAGGACATGGTTGCATTTCTTGCTTTCTAGCTAGTCTTTAGATCTACAGCTCTGCTTTTAAGCACAGCCGAATCTCCCTTAGGACCAAAGGTTCTGTTATTCAGTGTAGACTCACAGCAAGCAAATTTGAGAGACTGAGCTAGCCAAGGGCAGATAGAAAGATCACTAAATGATTCTGTGAGCAACTCAATCTGGCTGCCTGCTTTGTCTTATTTTTCGGTAAAAGTTGCTCTTTTTTATCTATAAAAAAATCAATATTTACATTCATGGTGTGTTGTGAGTTAATTTTGTGAGTTTGCTTGCAAATTTTATGAGTTTGCTTGCAAATTTTATGTGACAGACTGAGCAAGCCAATGGCATATAGATAGATCTCTTAATGAATCTGTGATTCTGTGAGCAACTCAATCTGCCTGCCTGCAGATATGTAAATATTATTTACATACAAGATATGCCCAGCCAGTCACATGACTACCAGGCCACACCCACAAATTAGGCCATGCCCACAGAACTGGTTAGTGGTTCCTGGGATTTAAAATTATGAGTTTGGTGGTCTGTGAGGTCCAAAAGGTTGGCGACCCCTGCATTGGAGAATAGTTTGACTTCCTCTTCTTTGTGAGTCCCCTCAGATATTGGAACACTGCCATCACATCACCCCAGTCCTTCTTTTCATTAAACTAGACATACCCAATTCCCGCAACCATTCTTAATATATTTTATCTTCCAGTCCCCTATTCATCTTTGCTGTTCTTCTTTGCAAACTTTTTAGAGTTTCAATACCATTTTTATATTGTGGTAATCAAAACTGGATGCATGCAGTATTGCAAGTGTGGCCTTATCAAAGCATTATGTAGTGATATTACACTTCATGTGATCTTGACTCTATCCCTCTGTCAATGCAGCCTAGGACTGGATTGGGGTTTTTGGCAGTTGCAGCACATTTCTTCCTGCTGATACAATTGTAATTCCTTTTTCAGAATAATTTCAAGGAATAAGGTCTTCCTAATCAGGAATACTGTGTCCTTTCCCTCTTAGAAGTGACAGAGGTGGACAACTAAAGATTATCACCTGGATGCAGCCTTTGAGTTTCTTAGGTGCAGCTGCAATAGGCTTCCCAAACTTGTTTCCAAATGCTACTTTTAGGAAGCTATTATCCATAAGAAATAAATTATTAAATGATTATTCTTTAGCTTTGTATTAAAAAGTCCTTCCTTACAGAATTATTATTCCTTAAGGAAGCAAGACTGGACTCCATCTCCAAAAGAATCAAGCAACTTTGTCTGACAAATGCCGAAAAAAATGTTTTGCACGTCTCTGCAAAAGATTTGCCAAGACTTCCTACCCAAGATGACATATATCAAATTAAACAAGGCAGTGGGACATCAATCTGTGGATGATGTTTCACCACCACTACAAAATAGGCCTTAATAGTGGCTTTAAACTGAACTGTGTTAGATCATAAGTCTAAGGAACTCCACCACCAATTCAAAAATAGTCAGGGAGCTCAGACAGGGAGGTTACCATGCAGCAGGGAGTCTGATACAACAGCAACAATCCCAACTGATTCCTAAAGCTCAATGAACAGGGATTCAAATCTAGTAATCTGTGAAGCAGTACCCCTGAAACCTGCAAGGGATTCCTGGATGACAATTGCCACACTTCCACCCCTAGCCTGGAATCTCAACTGATGTCAGATCTGGAACCCAGCTGGGCGTAACTCCAAAAATGCCCCCACATTCTGGTCCAACCTTGATAACGAATGCCAGGTTGACTCTCTCATCAATGATTAGATTGCAGATGAAGGAAGCCTTATTACGGGCTGACCTTTCATTTAAAAACAGCAGCCAGAAACTGGGGCATTTGAAGACCTGCTGACTGGGTACAGGGGTTGAGACCAGGGGTGAGATTCAATTTTTTGTGGTTCTGTGGGTGTGGCTTAATTGGTGGGTATGGCTTGGTGGTCATGTGACTGGGTGGGTGTGGCCAACTCAACATCACTTATGTCAAGAGGTGGTTCTCGCCTGGCATCTCATGACTGTGGGGATGCTGCAATGGTCTTAAGTGTGAAAAATGGTCATAAGTCACTTTTTTCAGTGCCATTTGATTGGTCACGAAATGAACTGTTGTAAGTCAAGGATTACCTGTACAAAAATACAAAAAGCTTCTTTGCTTGCAAAAAGCTGCCCTAAATACCAATCATTAGATTAAAAATACCTGCAAGCCAGAGTTACAAGTCAGGCAGGGTGCCAGAGCACCTTGAGGAATGAAAATAGTTAACATGCAGCGATAACGATCAAGCAGCCAACTTTTGCTCATAAAGTGAAACCATTTAGCAGAAAGGTCATTTAAGCGTTCCAGAAAGAGCACACCCAGGAGACGCAACCCTTAAATCCATTTGCATACCAGCTGGTCTCACTCACCTCACAAGATATCCTAAGGTAATCATCCAGATTTAAGGAAAGGTCACATGCCCCCCCCAGAAAGGCTGTAAAAAAATCAGTGCCAGATTTGCATCCTGCCTCTTGGAAGTATACCCCAAAAGGACAGGGCCAGATACCAATAAAGCAGTGAAGGAAGACCCCCCGACCCCAGACAGAAAAAGAAACCATGAGGCTGGAAAAAATTCAAACACAATACAAATAATTAAATAACAACAGTAGCTGTTGCTTGTTGAAGCTGAATAAGGAAAATTATCCCATCAACAAACACAGGATTAAACCTTCACCAAAAACCAGTTTTAGACCAAAACTCAGAAAGGGTACGTAAACTACATTTGAATGTCAATCTTTCTAGCTAGCCAAGAAGCCTTGCTGAATGTCACTCATCTGGGTTTCCTGTCATTAAAAGCTCTTTTCCAGTTATTCAATTATTTCTTCAAAGTGCTGATTGTCCAGGGAAGCATTTCCTCCCAACAGCAGTGTAAATATCTTAAAACAATCCTTCCCCTTTAAGAAAGCCAAGCCCCAGAAGCTCTGGAGACAGGAAGTCTAAGCATACTGGCAAGAATGTAATAAGGGTGGGAAAAAACAAAAGGAGATTGCTTCTAACTACCAATTCTCTGAACTGCTTAGAAAGTTAACAAGGGGTTCTATAGAACAGGTCAGAATTGGTAGAATCCCACCCCCGATTGAAACCACAGAACTTGAATGCAAAGCCAGTAAGGCTAGGTCCCACTGGCTGATGGACGCAAAATGTATGCATAAAGGACACAGTGGATGAGCAAAATTTCGGAGGTGGCTCCATCCATTGTCATCCGCTCCAAAAAGTGGCAAAAATTTGCATAAACAGAACAGAAAAGAACGGAAAAGAACGGACGTGGGTAGTATGTAGTGGGGATGTTAAATGGATATTTATAGGAAGCCTAGTGGATGAAAGCGGATGGAAGCGAATAACACCTCCGAAGGGGTTCTGGGGGAAAATTTCGAAGCGGATGCATAGCGGATGAAGCAGATGCATCACATACGCCTAAAGGAAAGAAAGGGGATGCCGTGCGGATTTATATCAGATGCAAACGCATCCTTTCTATTTCCGTGCTACTAACGATGTATAGATGTTCCATGTACCCTTTCTTTCCTCCCTCTTTCCATTTTCAGCTGCAGTGGATGTGAGTTGCGAGGATGCCCAGAGGATGCAGAGAGGATACAGTGGACATTTAACGGATGATAAACGGACATAGAATGTTTGTTGCTCATATGTCGTGGATTTACATTGTACACGGCGGAAAGTTCATCCGTTCACAAAGTTTTGTGCAGCTCAAAACTTCTTGCGCAGATGAAATCACAGTGGACAGATGCTCTACAGATAGACCATATGAAACACGTATGCAATGAGTACACAATGGATGCATAGCATTTTCCAATGGATGGCAAGCTTTTTTTAACGTTTTACATCCTCTTTGCATCCGTAAGTGCAGTGGGACAGGGCCTTAAGATAGTGGGCAGTCCTCCAAGTTCTGTCCACTTCCTGTTTTCCACATCTCCTGATGTCCCCATCACCATAATACTTTGGCACCAAAGGTGCTATTCATCAAGTTCTGACCAGTTCTGGAGAACCGGTAGTGGAAATTTTGAATTGTTCGGAAAACCAACAAATACCACCTCTGACTGGAGATTTTACAGTAACCTTCCCCTGCCACGCCCACAGAACTGGTTTTAACAAATTTTGAATCCCACCACTGTTTGGCACATCTGTACACTCCCTAAAGGTAACACCATCCCCACTCCCAATGTCCTCCATTTCATTCATCCCAGGGAGGCCAAGAATGGCTGGCTCGGGAATTCTGGGAGTTGAAGTCAAAAGATCATAAAGTTGCCAAGGTGGCTCACCCCTGGGCTAAGGGCTCCCTCTTCATTCAACCCCCTGCCCCACCAATCTCTCCTCTGGCTGTCACCCAGAAAAGAAGAAGCAGAACAGTGGGAAACCCACAGTTCAAAACCATCAGCAAGTTAGCCAAAAGATGGAATCCTAAAAGATCCAAGGTCCAAAAGTCCAAAAACAAATAGATGTCTACCCAGGGGGAAATGTTTTCTCCACCTCCTCTTCCTTTTTCACTGAGTGAAAATAATCTTTTTGAGATTTAGAATAATCACTTAGCCGCATTAAATGGCTTCTCCTAAAAAATAGTATTTATTTTGATTGATAGAAATAAAAAGTAGTTTGGACCCTAAAGGAATAGCAATAAGGGATTTAGAATCCATCACTATCTGGTCCGTGAGATACCATGGAATTCCACATCAACATGTGATAAATACAACTGCAGATCATTCAAAAGAAATGATTGTGGTATCATTATTATTATTATTACTGAACTGATATGATGTCATTTGTAAACAGTTTGAAAAAAAAGGGTACAACAGAGCTGAACAAATAATTTAGCAAATCACTTATTAATTAAAAGGTTTATCCCTCTGCCCTAAAGACTCAGGGCAGACAACAAAATAAGGATGGCTGGTTACCAACAAAACAGAAAGGAGAAAATAGCAAAAGGAGGGTGGTGGTTAAAAGTAGATGTAATAATAGCATGTTTTATTATCCTGAGCTTACTATACATCCAGACAGGATAAAAATAACTTGTTAAGAGTTAGCAGTTAACAACAACCCTCAGCACTGCAAATCTTGTTTTTTGCTCACAAAACAGTATCAAAATTGATTTTCATAGGATTCTAGAAGGACAAAAACAATTACATGGTATGATTTGTTTATGGAAATTGTTACAAGAATCCATGGTGATAAGGATTACACAAAATCAGGGCAGTAAAACCTATCAGTGACCAAAAATTATTACAGCTGCATGCCTACTTTCCACCAGAAATTAATGTTTGTGATATTTAATTCTATGGCATAATCTCCTCACACTTAAAGGCACAGTAAAGGCAGCAACTTCTACCAGCAATGCGATGTTGTGCCAGTACTTTCAATGAAAAGTGCTCATAAAGAATCATTTGAATATTATAGCCACCCAAAGATAAATCTGGACTTCCCTAACAGAGACACAAAAAATAATGGTTTTCCATTCATTCCTGGTATAGTTTTCTTTATCAAAATAGAAATCTAATCATTATTCATCAAATTATCAAGGGACCATCCCAATGAAATGTAGTAAATGCTCAGCACCCTTTGGAGACATTGAAAACTCCATAGCAAGTATTATAAACTTGTCCTTTTTTTTTCTCTCACATCCAAATCTTCAATCTTCACCAAAGATGAAAAAGTCTACTTCTACTAAGTAACCTTAAAAGTAGTACTTCCAACCAGATGATCTGAGTGTGTCAAAAACAGATGAGCATTAATCTCATTTTGAGATGAGATTAATCTTAGATGAGCACTAATACTCATCTAACCAAAGGTAGCAAAGAACCATGGGGGAAAAAATAATATGATAAATGCACATGAGCCAGACAAGATGACTTGGCAAAAGTGATAGGCAGGAGCTCAGCCAAAAACGCTAAAGAGTTTGGAGCAATAAGGTGCTAGAGCCAAGTGTAAGTCACCATACCAGAGAACCCACAATAGAGTGCCATTCCAAAAAACCTACCTGGGAAGAATACTTTTATGGGTTTTATGTACAATAACACCCCCCTCTCTTTAGTGTGATCATAACTGCAACATTCATCCCAGCAGACTTTTGTTCCATTTTTAAGGAAAATCCATCTGTTAACATATAACAAGGTATCTGTCCTGGAAGAGCTGGAACTGTGGAATTATCAGCTTTTGCCAAGTTTATTGTAATTTTTACAGAATTTTTTTTAGGTGCCATTTGCTCTCTTTGGAGTTAGAACTGAATCCTGGTGACCACAATGACAAATCCATACAGTTTTCTACACAACATTTTGAGGAACTAGAAATGAATATTTCTTCCATTTTTTTTCTGATCATTTTCAAATGAAACAGTTAAAATGGACAATGTTATGCAATTACTTGTAGAATTTGCCAGCAAGGAATAGCCAATTAAATTCTACTTATTTTAGGTAGCAATCTTTAGTAACCATTACTGCTTTCAAATCTGCCTTCCTTCAAATTGTTATATTATTTCCCAGTTAGTTCAGCAATCTTTAATTAATGTCCGTTATAAAATAGTTAGATGTCCTTTAGTTGTTTCACAGTGACAATAAGATATTCTATACATACTGGTACAGAGAAACCAACACAACAACCTTGCCCTTTCTAAAAACAACTATTCATATGAGGAACTTTTTAAAAATGTAAATACCTGGATAATCCTGTTATAAAGGAAACACAAGACCAAGAGATAAGCCATTTAAAAGGCAACCAAAGCCTTAAGGGAAGCAACAGAGCTCTTCAAAGCTAGAAGATTAATCTCCATAGGAGTTCCAGAAATGAAAAAGAAGAAACAAGCTTTATCTGAATAAGGATTAAATAATAATTTTCTTTTCTTGCTTTCTATATTTGTGGAATATAAGGACTAGAATTCTTATTGATCTTCAAAGTTCTTGAGAATCTAACAGGAAATTATTTGATGACATGATACAATAAACCGTGGAAAAATTCAGCTGAAAGCTATAGAAAAAAAGGCTAACTGGGGGCAGATATAGAGGATTTTCCAGTATTTCAACTTAGATTTTTTTTTTTAAATCTGGAGCTGCATAACCAGAGGCCCAGGACCACCCTCTAAAGTACTGAATGTCCTTGAATGTGTTGTCAGAAGAGGAACATTATGGAATACATGACAGGGACCATATTAAGTTTGCTCATTTTTAGTTATATGTAAAAGAAATTAAATCAAATTTAAATTTAATTGTCGGTCGGCCCATTACTTTCTGTATACAGTCACTAGCATGCAACATAGAGGCTAAATATGGCTTCAGCTCAAGAAAAAAAAAAAACCTGTGTTAATCCATATCTGGTTCATTGCCAAAGAATAAACAAGGCTTTAACAATTCATTTCTTGGCATGAAATTTTTAGACAGCAAAAAGGTTGAAACTTTTTATATCCTCTATGGATCCAGCACGATGGATCCAGAACTACAAACTTGGCAACTTTAAGATTTGTGGGACTTCTGCTCCCAGAATTTCCCAGTCAGTCAGTCAAATAAATAAACAAGCCCCATTCATCCAAGGTTACAATTTGAAGTGTTTGTCCATCTAGTTTCTTGACCAAGTTCATATATTTTTAAAAAAGACTGCTTTTCATCTATAAACTTGGTCGCAACCATGTGTTCAAAGCCTCACAGAAAAAAGTCATGGGGCTTTGACCATATGTATGTATATTGACCTTTTTTTACTGTCCCAAGGACACTTCTGTTACCAGCCCTAGTCAGATGCATCATTCCTGTTATTGGAAAGAAAAGTTATCAGTCTAGTATGGCACATTTTGGACAGTATGTCACAAGCACAAGTAAATTCCAGTTTTACCCCCAAGCAAATTCCTGCTACTCGAGGTAAACTGGGATTTCTCCATATTCTACCCATTTGGAGACACATGTGACACATTCTCTGGATACATAAAGAGAATTCATAACAATGGCATTTGATATCCCAAACACCTTATAGCAGAAATAAGCTATCATAGTAAATTGTACTCAGAAATAGGAATCTTCAAGACTGTGCCATCATCATTCAGTAAGATAACCAGCTAATTCTCCATGGACTGGGGTAGAAAATCATATCAAATCAATATGTTAGATTTCTGAGAGGTTAACCTATCTATATCTGTAAGAGAGAAAGTAAAGTCCATCATCATAATAAAAAATGAAAACAAAAGAAAAGGGCATGTCAGAATCCCTGGCCCACCTATTCTGGAAAATTTGTAATATGCTAATCCTCTGATACCCCCAGTGAAATATATTTTAATTTAAAGATTCAAACTAATTCCTTGAATTATATCCAGTCCAATATAATTAAACACATAACTGAACAACATAAATGCCCAGGAATCAGACAGCACTGAAAACATTTTCTAAAAATTTGAAAGATCCCAGGATGCCTTTACCTTTGCAGTTTTTCTTCTAGCACTTCCATATACTTGACAGTGTTTTCTTTCAATTTTTTCTCTGTAAAACAAACATGATTTTTTTTCACTAAGAGAAGAAAGAAAAAAGGTAGAACGAATTTTATAGAAATTGATAGAATTTTACTTATTTTGCTTACAAATGAAATGTTGTTCTGTTCAGTTTTCAGATTTGAAATTTAAGATATGCTCTTGAATAAAAGCTGCATTTGGTGAGATGAATGGCTATGTAAATTTGATGAATGAATAGCCTCTCAAAAATACTCAGCTGATAAACACTAAAGGTAAAGTTAAAGGTTTTCCTGTCCAGTCATATCCGACTCTAGACCACAGTGCTCATCTCCATTCCTCAGCTGAGGGAATCAGCATTGTCTGAAGACAATTTCTGGGGTCATGTGACCAGCATCGCTATACGTCAAAGGCAAACCAAATGTTGTTGCCTTCCCACTGAAGTGGTACTCATTAATCTACTTGCATTGGTATGCTTTCTCATCCTAGGTGGGCAGGAACTGGGGCAAGTAAGGGAGCTTACCCACTGCGCAGAACTCAGTCTTGAATCCAGTCTGTCAGCTCTTCAGCTGACAAACTCGGCGTCTTTACCACTGAGTTATTGTGCCCCCTTGCTAAATACTACAAGTGGAATAAGATTCATGAAAGAAAACACATCAGTTTCTTTGAAGATGGAGAATTGCACAGGTTCTTTTAAAACTATATCAAGTTTGGGCGACCCAAGACTCAAGAGAACTATCAACAAGCACAAGTCTTTATACAACCAGGATGTATTTCTCCCCACAGTCTGAGGAGATACTGTGTGCTTGCAAACTGTCCAACATACAGAACTGCACCAGAACACAGAGCTCTAATGGTGTCTGTTATTGTCCCAGTCTATATTGCCTCCTGTTGCTAATAATTCTACTTTGCAAGACTGATTACTCCAGAAACACAACTTGTATTACTACTCATGTACCAGGCTACACCTCACAGTATTACTAACAAGGTTCTCTTCATCCAAATCCTGTTTTGACATCTAATTTAATTTCTCTCTCCAGAGGTTTTTCTGCTTCCTTGATAAGTCTGCTTTCTCTACTCTTTTCCTCCTGACTCTTCCTTCTATTAGAAAAAAAATCATTGTTCTTTCTGGCTACTTTCCGGCTGTTTTGCAACATGAAGCACACATACCTTATTTATAAACAGATAACAGACAATCAGAGTTGAAAGGGACCTTGTAGGTCATCTAGTCCAACCTCCCACCCAAGCGGGAGACCCTACACCATTTCTGACAATTGGCAGTCCAATCTCTTCTTGAAAGTCTCAAGTGATGGTGCTCCCACAACTTCTGAGTGCAAGCTGTTCCATTGGTTGATTGTTCTCACTGTCAGAAAGTTTCTCCTTGTTTCCAGGTGAAATCTCTCCTTGTTCAGTTTCCATCCATTATTCCTTGTCTGGCCTACAGGTGCTTGAGAAAATAGCTTGACCCCTTCCTCTCTGCAGCAGCCCCTCAAATATTGGAAGACCGCTATCATGTCTTCCCTGGTCCTTCTCTTCACTAGACTAGCCATGCCCAGTTCCTGTAACTGTTCTTCACATGTTTTAGTCTCCAGTCTCCTAATCATCCTGGTTGCTCTTCTCTGTACTTTTTCTAGAGTCTCAACATCTTTTTATACTGTGGTGACCAAAACTGGATGCAGTATGTTCTATATGTAAAGTGGATGACTCCAAATCTACAAACCTGATTGGTTAATAAAATGAACACTGGATTGGTTCACTAGGAACCAATCCAAAGTGCTGCCAAAAAGGCGGCAAATCTAAACAACTGCCATTAGCTGCAAGCAGGCAAGCCAGCCTGTATAAAAGGCTGGCCCCGGCTTCAGCCAAGTGTTCCTATTTTACTGACTAGTTTACAATAAAGTATTTGTTGTTGGAACCCGGTCTACCTCGTGTGTTTTCCGAACAAAACACTGGCGACGAGGGTGGGATCGTCCTGAACGGGAAAACCTGCACGCGGTGATAAGAGGTCCAGATTACAACCAAGATGTCTGGAAACAACGCACCGCCCGCACCCTTCAATCCCAACGAAGAGGATTGGGATTCCTATGCTGATCGCTTCCAAATGTATTTGGAGAGCAATGAAATGGAAGGCATTTCAGAGCAACGCAAGAGAGCTGTGTTCCTGACGCACTGCGGGCCAACAGTTTTTAAGATGGCAAAGGCCCTTGCGAAGCCCCGGGACGTTAAACAACTAACGTGGACAGAATTGCAAAGACTCCTCAAAGCACACTACACTCCGATGGTGTCTAACTTAATAAAGCGACACAAATTTTACCGCAGAGACCAGAGAGAGGGAGAGACCGTCGCCGATTTCATCGCTGCCCTCAGACAAATAGGGGGTGAGTGTGAATTTTTGAACATAGACGAGGCAATGAGGGATCGCGTGGTGCTGGGCCTGAGAGACTCGACCGCACAGAGTAAATTGCTCAACAAGCCCAACATCACCGTTACCGAAGCCATCGCGGAAGCTACAGCCGCTGAAGCCGCGAAAAAATCTGCGGTAGCCATTAAAAAGATGAACACACACAGCGAAGAAACACCAACCAAAGACAGAAAGCACCCTGCCACCACAACCCACGACGAAGAGTCAGGCGAAACAAATGAATCGAGCGAAGAGGACGACGTTTGCTCACGAACAAAAAAGAGCGCGAAAGGAGAAATTGGCGGGAATGCGCTGGCTGCGGAGGAAACCATCCACGAGCCGAATGCAGATTTCTAGATGCCATCTGCCGACATTGCAAAAAACGAGGGCACATCGAGAAGATCTGCAGAAACAAAAAATTCTACAGCCCGACGAGACGCAGAAATTCCCCAACACGAGCCGAGCCTAAACGAGCCGAAAGAAAATGGCAACAAGAGAAGCGAGCCAATACACACCAAACTGTCATTATACAGAGCGCTCAGACGGAAAGTGGGAGAAAAATTAAATTCATCGTGAAAATCGAGGGAAAACACTGCAAGATGGAAGTGGACTCGGGGTCCTTCCTCTCCATGGTATCGTGGGACACAATAAAACAGCTAGTCCCAGGTATCAAACCCAAAGAATTGAAGAAGCAGCACCTAACCCTCAAGGACTATCAGGGAAGCCAAATCCCTGTGGTTGGCATGGGACATTTCCGAGTCGCCTACAAAAATCACGTCAAGGTACTCCCGCTGACCATAGTCAACCAAGACAGACCAAGCCTCCTGGGCATCGAATGGTTCGCGCCATTGGGCATCGGGATGACCGGGGTCGATCGAGTGACTACAACCGGCTGGGAAGACGACCTCATCCGAGAATTCCAGGACGTTTTTGACGGCTCACTTGGCAAGTATCGGGGAAACCCCATTTCTTTCAATCTAAACCCCCAAATAGCCCCACGAAGAATAAAAGCCAGGCGAGTTCCTTTTGCACTAAAGGCAAAAATAGAGGAACAGCTGGACAAATTAGTAGCCCAAGGGGTGTTAGAACCAGTGGACCATGCCAAGTGGGAAACAAGCCAACACCTAATATACTGTCCCCAAGAATGACGAGATGGTCAGAGTTCCTAGCAGCTTATTCCTACACTCTGACACATCGGCCAGGGAAACAAATTTCCCATGCGGACGCTTTGAGCAGAGCACCCTTACCAGCAACCGACGCAGACCCGGCACCAGCGATGACAACGCTACAAATCGAGACTTGCCCCGATTTACCCATATCGGCGTATGATGTCGCCAGAGCCACCCCGAAAGACTCATTGACTGCCCGCGTTCTTAGCTGGGTAGGTAAAGGCTGGCCGGAGAATCAAAAAACTGAAAACTTTAAACCTTTCCGGTCCAGACAGACTGAACTTTCTATCCAAAAGGGGTGTTTGTTGTGGGGTGATCAGGTAGTAATCCCTGCCAAATTACAGCCCAGGGTACTTAAGCTGTTACATGAAGGGCACCCGGGAATGGTTAAGATGAAAAGCCTTGCCAGAAGTTATGTTTGGTGGCCGGGTATTGATAAGGACATAGAGTATTGGGTAAGCTCATGCCACAAATGCCAGGCAATTAGACCATCCCCACCAAAAGCACCCGTTAAGGACTGGGAAACCCCTCGGGAACCGTGGTCAAGAATACACATTGACTTCGTGGGTCCTACCAAGGGGCATACCTTTCTGATTGTCGTTGATGCCTATTCAAATTGGCTTGAAGTAAAAGTTATGCCATCAACGACAACAGAAGCTGTAATAAAAAAACTGGACAACCTTTTTGCCACCCATGGCATACCGGACGTTCTTGTCTCAGATAACGGGCCACAGCTAACCAGCATACCATTTGAGCAATACCTAGCCTCCCTAGGTATAAGACATGCCCTAACTGCGCCAGCTCACTCGGCTGCGAACGGCAGGGCTGAGAGAATGGTCCGGTTTACCAAAGAAGGGTTGGAACGAATGGACGCTGGAGATGTCCAACAGAAAGTAAACCGTTTGCTCACACTCCAGCACATAACGCCCAGTACTATAACAAATAAGTCCCCAGCAGAATTACTCATGGGGCGAAAATTAAGATCTCACCTAGATAGGTTACACCCAAATTTTACCCCAGAAAACCCCCCTGACTCCTCTACACGGTTCAGACAATTCGAAATAGACGATTTGGTATACGCCAAAAACTTCACCGGGGACCCGGTATGGCTACCAGGACAAATTATCCAAATTACAGGCCCCAAATCCTACCGAGTAAAATTAGATGATGGCAGAGAATGGAAGCGGCACATAGACCAGCTTCGATCTCGAATTATAGAAAGAACCACAGACTTACAAACATTCACCGAAAAAACCGGCGAAGTGCAAACCAAAGTGGGGGGGGAAAGGCGAGAAACAAATAAAGAACTGTTTAAAACCAAACCTAACAAACAATACGAACAAAAAGAGCAAATAAAAGACTCACTGTTTGAAGAGACTTGCGGAAAGAGCCCATCGGAAGGGGCCAGCCAAGCCAGCTCGACCTGCCCAGAGGAAACGGGAGGGAGCGGCAAAACCGCCGGCCTAAGAAACTCAGGCGGCGGTAAAATGGCTGACTCACCCTTCCAGACGGTTCCAGGGAGAAGGACGGACGACACAGCAGCCCCATCCGAACCGGTCGAAGTCTTCACTGAGAATGAACCGCGCAAGTCAAGTCGAGTCCGGAAAAGCCCCGCCTACCTGCGAGACTACGTCACCACGTAGGACTGAACTAAGGGGGGAGGGGTGTTCTATATGTAAAGTGGATGACTCCAAATCTACAAACCTGATTGGTTAATAAAATGAACACTGGATTGGTTCACTAGGAACCAATCCAAAGAGCTGCCAAAAAGGCGGCAAATCTAAACAACTGCCATTGGCTGCAAGCAGGCAAGCCAGCCTGTATAAAAGGCTGGCCCCGGCTTCAGCCAAGCATTCCTATTTTACTGACTAGTTTACAATAAAGTATTTGTTGTTGGAACCCGGTCTACCTCGTGTGTTTTCCGAACAAAACACAGTACTCTAGGTGTGGTCTTACTAAGGCTTTATAGAGTGGTATTAGTACCTCCCTTGATCTTGATCCTGTTCCACAGCAAAGCTTTTATAGGCAACTTTGTCAACGCTTACACTGGGGAAAGGGCTCAAATGGGAGGACTGAAGGCCAGCAATTGTCTGTACAGCCTGCTCCTCCACAAGAACATATATGACAAGGTCTTTAAATATTTGTCTGTAGAAGGACCTAATTATTGATTGTGATTGCCTGAAAAGAGTAAACACCCCAGAGACATCATTTATACAGATAAGGCTTTAAGATTTCAGCATTTGTTAAATTTAAACCCCATTTACAAACAGATATGTAAAGCAGCATACATGGAGAAATTGGTCCATAACACCTATGGTCCAATAACATTGTAGAGATGCCCTCACTTCAGGGGTGGGATTCAATTTTTTTAACAACCAGTTCTGTGGGCGTGGCTTAGTTGGTGGGTGTGGTTTGGTGGTCATGTGACCAACTGAGCATGGCCAACTCAACATCACTCACATCAAGGCACGCATCTCCTTGCCTGGCCTCTCATGACTGTGGGGATGCTGCAATAGTCGTAAGTGTGAAAAATGGTTATAAGTCACTTTTTTCAGTGCCATTGTAACTTTGAATGGTCACACCACACAAGCAAAGTACCAGCAAAGGAAAGGAAAACAAACTCCAGAGAAATTCCTGAGACAGGAAGTCTAGTCCTGCCAAGAATGTAATAAGGGTTAACGGAGAGGCAGTTTCTGTAAGCAACACCACAATGTTTCCTTCCTGCTTTTTTTACAGGATTAGGCCAGTAATTTATTCTAACAACCAGTTCTCCAAACTGCTTAAAATGTTAACAACCGGTTCTAGCGAATAGGTGCGAACTGGTAGAATCCCACTCCAGCCTCACTTTAGGAACACAACCTGTATTAAAAACAAACATTATCTACCTAAACGTTTTAAAATGGGGGGAGGGGACCTAAAACATTAGATGGATTACCACATGCAAGGGTGTTTCTCCACTAATTGGTCTGATGTTTCTGATAGAGGTAGACAAACTTACCAGGGTAGACTTTTCTATTTTTGGTGATCAACAGACTTGGTTTAAATGCTAGATAACCATTATTATAATTTTTTCTGTGGGCGCTCTGACACACCTGAAAAATTAAATTCTGTTGCCTGCTTTCGAAAGTGTACACATACCAAATATACATACAGATATGCTATATACATACATGTCTATATACCTATACACTAATATATAAATGCATATAAATATCAATCATGTCCATCTTGAATACATAGCTGAAAGAGGATGCTTGAGAATTCACAAGGCTAATACAGTATGGAACAAAACTGTGGCTGAATCTGGATGTTCTCCTTCAGATGCCACAAAGCCTCCTCCCAGAAGATAACAAGGAAAACAGGTAACAAAGGGGACATATAGTGTCTCAGACATTAAATGTGTAGCGTCTCAGACATTCAATGCTCTCCATTTCATGCCTATAGAAAGTACATTATCTAATTTAGTCTGAAAATGCTTATATCATGCTTCCTCTAGGGGCCAGAGGAGATCTATCCAGCTTGGTCCATGGTCTGCTGATTTAAAAAGAAAAAAAATATCACATAAAATGTCTTTTATGATACATATCCTCTTTACACCAGAGTTAACGCACATTTAAATTGCTCCTACTTATTCTAAACATTCTTTCTTCTATCTTCCAGAGTGCAATCCAGAACTGTAAAATTACTGAGATGCGGCACGAACATTATGGCTTTGTTGAATCTCATGGCAGTTCTCACATAAAAGTAAAAAAAAAAAAAAAAGTAAAGCCTTCTACCTGTATTCATGTTTAAATAGCAAACATTGTCAATCAAACATGTGATAAATCCTTTGATAATACAACAGCTTTATGCTCCAGTTTGCATTCCTCTCTGCCCTGATCTCATCTTTATACAGTCCTGGAGCATGACACAACACTCTCCTTCATTCTAATGTACAATAGCAATAATCCGGCAACTGGAGGAAAAAGGAATCTCTGCTTCATAATGATTTTGTTTCTAACTAATGTTTCAATATATTCTATTACATGAATGATAAACCCTAGTTCCAATTTCTCCTGCTGTGCTAGCTGGATTTTAATTGGATATTATCTGACAAAGTAATTCTTGCTTTTCACAGTTGTGTTCTATTCCCTATGTGCAGTTTTACAATGTCCTTGAAGCAGATAGCTTAATAAATCAGCAGTACTCAATGACAAAAAGGAACCAGGTAGGTAGGAAACCATCAATAAGCAAAAAGTGGGTCAGTTAAAAACCCTCCAGGAAACAATAAGTAAGACATACAGAGAGTTCCATCAAATGCTTTATGTAAACTGAAATGACAAAGAACATCATATGATTCTCTCACGTCACAGGGAATAAGTTAAAACCCTTTAAAATACCAGTCAAATTATATTAAAATACCAGTCAAATATCACCAAATATATCTGGATTTACCTTATGTTTAGATTGACTCCAAGTTACTGACATGAAGATTTAACCAAATGCAAGTCAGTGGCAATTGCTCAAGAAAAGGAAAGTATGGGAATCCAAAATTTCTAAATCAAACCACAAAAAGAATAATGTAATCATGCAACAAGTTGGGCAAGAGAGAATTATGCAACTTCACTCTATGTACTGTATATGTCAAAAGATTTATTTTCATAATCTCTTTGTGTTCTTGTCCCCAAAGCTGAAGTGCTCAGCTCTTATTGGCTATCAAAGAAACTTACCCATATAAATATTATACCTACTAATGGAAGAAGATAATAATAAAAACCATCCTTGGCAGACACACAATATGTTTCTAGCTGTGCCTTTTTTATGCTTATCTTTTTGGATAATGCTATAATGCTGAAAGCACCATCAGATTGCACAGAAGAAAGGCAGCTAGACCAATACACATCCTCCCAGCATCTAATTGCTAATGATAGTGTACTGTCATTGTAAACCAATACTTCTGGAGGATATTAATTCAGAAAAATCTGCTTTAAAATGCTATGAATTATTCCTAGGGCTCTAAAATGAATGGACTCATGTGAATACACCACACACCCGGTATAGTAGCAATAGCACTTAGACTTATATACTGCTTCATAGAGCTTTCCAGCCCTCTCTAAAGCCCATGTCACACTGCACCAACAGATGGAAAGATGATGTAAAATGGAGAAAAACGCTTGCCATCCATTGGTTAACGCGATGCATCCATTCTGTACTCACTGCGTGCGTGATTCATACGTTCTATCCGTCCAGCATCCGTCTACTGAGATTTCATCCGTTCAAAAGGTTTTGAGCTGCACAAAACTTTTTGAGTGGATGAACTTTCCACCGCGTCTGTTCTACATCCGCGACACATATGGGGAACAAACGTTCTACGTCCGTCGTTATCCGTTACACGTCCGATGTATCCGCTCGGCATCCGCTGCACATCCACGCAACTCGCATCCGCTCTGGTGGAAAACGGAAAGAGGGAGGAAGCGAAACGGATGCGAAACGTCCGTGCAGCGTTAGTAGCACGGACATAGAAAGGATGAAAGCGGATGCAGCTCGCATATAAAGCATTAAAATGGAAAAAATATTTGTATAGGGGACGTATCTCGGATATTTAGGATGTCTGGAGGATGTCAAGAGGATGCAGAAGGACACCTAGTGGAAAACTGATATTTCCTATAAAAAGGGGGAGGAAATCACCTGGATCTCACTTTCAGTCCAGCAGCCCTGTGCTGCAGACCTCTTCAGCCTTGCTCTTGCTCTTCCACATCATCCAGTCATCTCCACCATGGATCGTCACACACTCCTTTTGGTAGCCGCCATCATTCTACAGCAGTGTCAAGCCCTCTTCAGGCTCTTTCACCTGTTCTACGCAAGGAAAAGGAGGCATCCAAGAAGTGTGTGGGTCCGAAGATGGATCACGAGAAGAGCGGAGTACGGACTGTATGACAAGCTGATGGTGGAGCTGAGGAACGAAGACCCTCATGCATTCCAGAACTTCATGAGGATGCCTCCAGCCATGTTTGACAAAATTGTGGAGCAGCTGAGACCCAGGTTGACCAAGGCAAACACCAACTTCTGGCCCAGCCTGGACCCTGGGCTGAAGGTGGCACTGACTCTGCGCCACCTGGCCTCTGGGACCACGTACAGAAACATGCAGTATGCCTGGAGGGTGCCACACAACACCATCAGCATTGTGGTCAGAGAAGTGGTGCAGGCCATCATCGAAGAATACAAGGAGGAGCTCCTCCAGTGCCCCTCCACTGAAGAAGGCTGGAAGAAAGTTGCAGAGCAGTGGTATCAGAAGTGGAACTTCCCCCACACTGTTGGAGCCATAGATGGCAAGCACGTGGCCTGCAAAGCTCCAGCCAACTCAGGGTCCACTTATCACAATTACAAGGGCTTCTTCAGTATCATCCTCTTTGCCATGGTTGATGCTGACAACAAGTTCATAAACATCGATGCTTCAGGCAACGGGTCAGCTTCAGATGCCCAGGTATATAATGCCAGTGACCTCAAGGAGGGGCTGGAATGCAACCTCATCATGGGCTTCCCAGATCCAGACCCCCTGCCAAATGACACACAAGATGTGCCCTACTTCATCGTGGGGGATGACGCCTTCTCCCTCAGAACCTACCTCATGAAGCCCTCCACTTCCAGATGCCTCACCCGTGAAGAGAGGATCTTCAACTACAGGCTGTCCAGGGCAAGGCAGGTGGTGGAGAATGCCTTTGGCATCCTGGCCAACAGGTTCCAAGTACTTCTCACCACCATGCAGCATCGCCCAGAGACCGTGAGGAACATCGTGGAAGCTTGCTGCATCCTGCACAAATTCATGCACACCCGCTACCCAGCGTTGCAGAACAGGCTCGTGGACCACCAACAAGGCAATGGGGACATGGAGCCTGGTGAATGGAGGCAAGGACTAAACCTGATAGACACTGTGGATTTGCCAGGCCCCAGCAGAGCTTCACGTGAAGGGAAGAAGCAGCGCAACCTCCTGAAACACAGGTGCAACTCCCCAGGTGGAGCAGTGGAGTGGCAAGACAGGATGATAGATGGTTGATGGATACTTCCTTGAGCCTGTCTCATAAAACTGATGAGATTGTGTCATGCATGTTGAGTGGCCCTACAATGAACAGGGCATTTAATAAAGAGTTGTGTTTATGTTGAAATGTGTTGATGAATGATTAAATTGTTATTGATAATAAAGGGCCATAGGTGTGGCACCTGGGAGGGTGGACCATACAGTCCCACTATGCTTGCACTGGAGGCTTATCTATCCCACAGCTATTACCCATTCCACAGGTATCCTAACCCATCCCACAGCTATCCTTACCCATCCCACAGCTATCCATCCCACAGCTATCTTTATCCATCCCACAGCTATCCTTACCCATCCCACAAGCATGCAAAGGCTTAAACCATTTCCAAAAGTTTTCACCAAGACTTTATTTAGTAAAAGAACTGAACCAAGTGTGTGAAGCAAAGATAACCTTTATGAATAACAAACTGTAGGACTTTATTAATAAAGCAAAATGAACCAAGAAAAGTGTCCCAAGAAAAGATACAGTCAACAGGTAACAACCCAGTCTCTGGCACTCTTCTCAGTCACTCTGAGGTGTGCCCATGGTCTCAGGGGTGAAGGGTCCAGGGGCTGTGGAGGTGGCAGTGGCTGGAGTGCCATTGGGGTGACTGGCCCTGAGAGGACAACAGGGGATGGTGTGTGCAGGAAGCTCTCAGAGAGCTGGCTCAGTCCCGTGATGTTGAGAGGCCCTTCCTCCAGGACATGGGATGTCAGTCCCAACACCGATGACAGATGTTCTGAGGCTGGGCTTGGCTGTGGGGTGGAGGAAGGAGGAGTGTAGTGGGGCTGTGTGGTCTGCAGCTGAGCGAGGTGAGGCATCGATGGCATCTGTGGCGTCGGTGGCATCTGTGGTGTCAGTGGCATCTGTGGCGTCGGTGGCATCTTGGCATCAGTGGCATCTGTGGCAGGCGAGGAACCTGTGCCTGGACTGGGAAGGGCTGCCTGTGCTGCTGGAAGTCCTGGTATCCATAGCCTTGGTAGGTGAGGGGCTGTTGAAAGCCTTGGAAGGGCTGTGACATCGGCTGGGGTGGAGGAGCAGCCCTGGAGTGGGTCAGAGCAGGTTCAGCTGAGCCTCGAGGGTGGTACAGAAGACCGGTGATCCTCTCCTTGATCACCTGGTACTGGACTTCGGGCATTTCCATGAGGGTCTGGTTCACGTAAGTGAGGAAGGGCTTTCTGTTAGAGGATGGAATCTCAAAGTGTACCAGCTGAGAGAGGAGATCTACGCTGCTCTTGATGGTGTCCCTGATCTCCAAGAGGACAGTGTGGCTCTGCCCCTCCAGTCTGCCTCTCTGCCTGCTTTCTGTGGAGGTGGAGCTGGGTGTGGGTGTGGGTTGGTCTCTGGTGGAAGTGCCCTCTCCTTGCTCCCATTGCATCAGGGGGTCCTCCACGCGCTCCTTCATGGGTAGTGCAGCTGTTGGGGGGGTCTCCGTTGTGGCATGCTCCACAGATACCTGCCTGGACACAGGAGCTGACTCTTGGCCAGAAGAGGACTGTCTGTCTGTGGGCTGCCTGAAAGAAAGGGTTGACAGAGCAGCCCCTCTGCTCCTTGGTGGTGGACCTCACCCTCCAGGAAGCTGCACTTTGCCATGACATAGGTCTCCCGGTTGGTGAACTGGACCGCGGCCTGGCCAGACTTCTTCAGGTGCAGCTTCCCGTACCAGGTGTGCATGTGCTTCCACCACCCCAGAAGGACATCCGAAGTGTAGTCCAGGCTCTCCACCTTCTCTCTCCAAGCCGCCTGCTTCCGCTTGGTGTCTCGATAGAGCCTGTGTCCCTTCCTCCAGAGGAACTCGTTCTCCCTCAGCCGTTTGAGCACCTCCTCCTCATGTCCCTCTGCAATGGAGTACTGTCTCCTCTCCCCCTTTTCACGTGATTGCCTCTTCCTCCCTCTGGCAGGGCCTTCTGGGCCCTCATCAGCAGGGCTTTGAGGTTCTAGGGGCTGGTCCACCACACCACCACCAGCAGCCGCCGCAGCAGTAGCAGCAGTAGCACCACCAGCAGCAGCAGCAGAGTCAGCACCAACAGAAGCACCAGCAGAAGCACCAGCACCAGCAGCACCAACAGCACCAGCAGTAGCACGAGCAGCACCAGCACCAGCAGGACCAGCAGCAACATCAGCAGAGTCAGCACCAGCAGAAGCACCAGCACCAGGAGCGGCACCAGCAGAAGCACCAGCACCAGCAGAGTCAGCAGCAGCAGTAGAAGAAGCAGCAGCAGCAGCAGCAGAAGCACCAGCAGAAGCAGAGTCAGCACCAGGGGGTGGGATGGTGGTCCTGTCCTTCTTGCCCGGGATGACAGGAGTAGGCACAGGCTTCCTCTTCTTCCCCATGGTTGTTGGCTGAAGATGTGTCTGGCAGCAGGTCTTTCCTCCGAATGGTGACCTGCTTGCGAACTGCTTCCCTTTATATCCGTGGGGCTGACGCAATGCATCCTTCCCGCAGGCGCAGTGAATGCTTTGCATCTGCTATGCATCCGCTAAGCATCTGCAAGGCATCTGTGATGCATCCGCTGTATCCGCTCGGCATCCGCTACGCATCCGCTCCTTCCGCTGCGCATCTGCTTCGCTGTTTACCCACGGAAGCCCTTTGGATGTGTCATCCGCTTCCATCCACTTCCATCCATTAGGCTTCCGTTGTGCATCCGCTTAACATCCTCGCTACGTCCTCCCCACGTCCGTTCCTTTCCGTTGTTGTCCATTCTCTTTATGCAAATTTGGGGCACTTTTGAGAGTGGATAACAACGGATGGAAAATTTGCTCATCCGCTGTGTCCTTTTTACATACGTTTTGCATCTGTCGGCCGATGTGACCTAGCCTTAAGTGGTTTACAGAGTCAGCGTATTGCTCCCAACAATCTGGGTCCTCATTTTACTGACCTCTGAAGGCTGAATCAATCTTAAGCCAGAGAGGCTTGAACTGTACCTTATATGATGAGCACAAGACCTCAGAACCAGGCCAAGCATTATATATCCAAACATGCTCTTGCAAGAATAATATGATGCTTGATACAAAGCAGATAATCTTGTTCTATATTTCCAGAGTCCTACTCCTCTTCTAGGCTTAACATTTCTAAGAATTAAAGTCATTGTCCACAATAGGGAATCAAGGCCAAAACCCACAAAATTATTTAGGTAAACAGAAAATTAGAAGGTCTGTAAATAGTTACATATTTAAAGACGAGCAGAAGTCAATTACCAAAACAATCATCAAGAAAAAATAGATTCATACTTAGTATTTTCTGATACTATACTTTAAAGTATTATTTCAGAGACAGGGAGATAAATATCTTACTAAAAATAGAAGAAAACTGGTGCAACATCACAACAATAGCTCTGGAAATTAAATAAAAGGATCTATGTAGTTTTGAATTATGCCCACATAATACACTTGAATCAGAAGGTTTAGTATGCAATAATTGCAATAAGTCCAAAAACATTATGTGGTGTTCACAAGGATATCGTCTTTTAAAGTTTTTGTTCTAGCTTTAGGCTTTATTCAAGATTGTTAATAAAAACAATCTGCTGTCCACAAAAAAGACTTAAGGTGACTTTCAATAATGAAGGCTAATGCAACTGAAATTATGATTATATGAAACAGATGAGGAGTGGTACGAGTTTTTAAGGAGCATAAAAGAGAAATGTTAACATAAAAGAGAAATGTTAACATCGTAAGTCAGGAGCCAAATGTGAGCTACAGTAAGAGTGCTCCTTTTTCTTTATGCAGACTGCTAGGTCATCATCCAAAGTTTTAAGAACTCCCACACAGGCCTCAAGGCATGCTTCCTTCCCTGAATGGCGTGTGCCGAATCACAAAAATTAAACAAATGACCCAAATCTGGCAAGATGATAAACTATTATGAACTCATGATTATATCCTTTCCTCTACTTTAAAAAAAAATATGTTGAGACTTACATAAAAGATCACCGGCTTTAGTAGTCTTTGGATCACAGGTTGAAAACTAGCAAGCTACAGAATCTTTGAAAAGCAGGTGACGATTGCCAATGGATGAAAAAATTCTAGATCGAACCAGATCCCTCTTCAGGCATTCAGCTAAATGAATGGGAAGCTTTACACTGGATGGAGAACTGATTGCACATGTTGTTTGTGCCCCTTCCCTCCCCAATCTTCATGCCTTCAGCTATAATGGAAAGCTGCACTTGTACAGTATATGCAAAAGCATTAATGCAGATGCGATGGCCCAGTGGTTAGAATGCAGTACTACAAGCTATTTCTGCTGATCAGCGGCTGCCAGCAGCTTGGCAGTTCGGGTCTGACCAGCTCAAGGTTGACTCAGCCTTCCATCCTTCCGAGGTCAGTAAAATAAGGACAAAGATTGTTGGGGGAAATATGCTGATTCTGTAAAACTGCTTATAGAGGGCTGTAAAGCAATGTGAAATGGTATATAAGTCTAAATGCTATTACTATTACTATTGTGTATTCTGGAATCATTCTTTCTTAGCATATTGGATCACTCAGCTTCAAAACAATATCAGTACTGCTCTCCTTCAGAATTCCAGTTCAGTACATAGAGCTTGAGAGATAAAACTCCATGTGCCATTTTTAGCTTCCAGGATAAACTCAGAGAAGATCAGCAACTCCTCTCCATCATTAATTTCAGCTCCTTGTTGAGAACACACTCCTTCTCTACATTTCCTCAGAATCTCAAACATGGCATACCACAAGCTGTGACTATAGCTAACTCATAGATGTTGCAGAGGACCTGGTGGGGAAGAGAGAGAGAGAGACAACCATAAGCCTAAGTATAGTATTATAATTAATAATATAATTTGAGCCATGGTGGCACAGTGGTTAGAATGCAGTACTGCAGGCTACTTCTGCTAACTGCTGTCTGCCTGAAATTTGGCAGTTCAAATCTCAGCAGACTCAAGGTTGACTCAGTCTTCCATCCTTCCGAGGTGGTTAAAATGAGGACCCAAATTGTTAGGGGCAATATGCTGACTGTTTAGAGAGGGCTTTAAAGCACTATATGTCTAAGTGCTCTTGCTATTATCAAACAGATAAGAGGTTATCTTTTTTTTTCCAGATCCAATTTGCCTTCCTTCATGTGATCTTTTTTCCTTTTCTAAGCAAAAACTGGGTAACATTATTAATATTAGCAAGATGATGGAATACCAACTAAATGCTCAAAGATCCATTTCCAGACCCTTAATCCACTAATCTATTCTTACATGGTTTACATGAAAGATGCAATTTTAATGAAACAAGGTAATTAGGTCTTGGATGAGAAGAATAGCGTTTGTTCCAGTGCAGCTGCTCCTGTTGATGAAAAAAAAAAATTCACTCTCCATATAATCCATTTGCCTTTATGGCAGCTACAGCTGAATATACATTTGCACACAAAGCTTTGCTCATGCTACATCAGAACCAAACAGACAAACAATCCATCCCCTTCTCCTGAGAGTCCTCTCAATCTAAGATGGGCCAATCCAAAAGTGAGCCACTTCTGCACTAACCAATGGATGCCTTAGAGTAGACCCTTTTTGATATCGTACATATACAACTATGTTGCTCATGCATCCAAAGTACTTACTGCTATGCCAAATGCCATTTTGGGTTAAATCCCAGATTATCCTATTAGGCTTCAATGGCTGTATAACAACTTACTTGTAAAATACAAGCCACAGCTAGAGGCATTCAATCCAGAAATTAACTCAATTAACTCAAATGAAAAAAAGTCAACCGGTAGAGTTCAGTGCCAAATTTTTCTCTTCCCCCCTCCCTCCACCTTCTTAAGACATGAATTGCTATCATTGAGTTGGCAACATTCTTGCATGCATTTGGGGAAATTCCAGGCAGTCAGAGACTCCATTTCGTCCAAGAGAACAACATGCCATTTTGTGCTACTGGTGCTACCTACCCATCCAGTAGATCTTAATACGTTAGTGAATTATGTCAGGAATGCTGACACCAATCAGAAATGCATAAAGGCAGCTGATCTTTCTGAGTTTTCAAGTCCCAGCCATTTAAGTATGTGTAAAAGAATACAGGTACAATCATAGCATATAAGAAACTGATAAAAACAGAGCTGCTGTCTCAACCAATGAAAAGCCCTGGCATATAACTGCCCTTGCCAAAAGACAAAAGACAGTAATAACAACACTTAGCTTTGTGGTTACTTTCAAAAGCAATAAGCAGCAGAATGTTTAAAGCTGCAGACTGAAAATATGAAAGCAAAGAGGTATATTTTTTAAAAAAATCCATAAGAGGACCCCCCCCCCCAAAAAAAATCAGCTATGATTGGAAACAAGGAAGAAAATGTTTGTGAAATTAAAACCATATTGAAATTAAGGGGGACAGTTGAAGAAAAGACAAAGAAGCTTGATCTAGAATCTATACAACAGCCCTTCTAGCTTCCATATTTAAATAACTACAGGGAACCATGGAGTAGCTAAGGGTGATAAGAATTCAAGATGATGCCTGTTGCATACACCAACATCACCATCCACTGCTGTTCTCGTCATCCCAGTTTGCATGATTAAGAAGGCATCATATTAGGTAAAGCTGAGTTATTCCTTCTCTACTTTGACTATTGCAAGGATGTGAATGACCTCAGTTAAGAGACAGTTGCTTTTACCTTAAATGTTTTTATCTTACCTACTGTCCTAGAGTTACTGAACACTTTACAATTAAATTCCAAAATCAGCACCACACAATGGGCTTGTTTCCATCCCACAATCAATTTACTAATTTTTGTGAGGCAAAAGTCCATAATCCACAATAGGGCAGCCATCTCTTCATGCTCCCAGTTGCCACAAGGGAGCCTAAGGGGCTGTTACTCTCTTCTCCACTTCTTGCTTGCTTCAATTTTACCCCCTCTGGAAAGTGAGGCAGAGCATCTAGAAATGATCTACTCCTATGTGGCTTTCCAGGACTTTGTTTCAAAAACAGATGGAAATAAAACTTAAACCTGGCTTAAGAAAGTCACAAAATGTGGTGGGAATTAGTCTAAACTAACACTGATCAGTGCTGGGCTAAAACTATTCTCCTAAGAATTAATTGGTTGGATCTATTGGGTCAACATCAGAACTCACACACACACATAAACACACATTCACACATACACATTGACAGATACAACATATACATCCATGACCCAGTTAAGCAAGTGGTATCCACCAGATTCTATAGTACCTTAAAGGTGCAATAATTACAAGGTAGTGTTAAATAAAACCTATTGAAACAGTTGGAATAGGAATTCAAATTCACGATTAAATTTCTGCAAGAATTTCTGCAAACAGTCCAATAAATGCAAGAAGCTTTTTGGATTCTACCTACATTGAAATAAAGATAGTTTCTAAAGTCCCTAGCAATTAAAAAAATCGGTCTCTATTACTAATGAAAATTGAGACTGAGAGCAAATCCAAACTGACAGACAAATATAATTGAGTTTTAATATTTTTGAAGTGGCATTTTTCAAAATATTTAGGCTATTTTGAAGAGCTTTATTGGCTGGATCTCCATTTTACACTCAACGCAGGTAAAAACATTTTAGGAACTAGTCTAGTAGAGTATGAAAAAAAGCAGGTCTTGCAACCGTGCAGGACAAATGCTAAGAAAAACAACCCTCAAGAGGAATTTTAGCTGCAGAAAAGCATAAACAGTATGTGAAAGGTATTTTATTTCCACATCCTTAAAATGTCAGTTTTAATGTAACACAATCAATACATCATGACAGTTCCGTGGAAAATGAATAGGCATGCACAATCACACAGCATCTCAGTAGTCAGAGAGTGTGACAGGTTAACCAGAATCTAAGGACTTCTGATAGGCTGTTCTTGTGCAGAAACAAGTCACTTTCTTCTAAGGATATATTCACATATCCTGCTTAGCCTATCATCTGAACAGGTAATCCATCTCTTCGGGAGTACAGGAACAGACAATATGGTGCTCTTATATTCCTAGGTAATTGAAAAACAATTGTCTCCCATATTTTTCAGATATTATTCAAACATACTGTTTTTCTGCTCAAACCTCCTTAAGTCCTTTGGATTGGATCATTTCAAGCATTCCATTCTGATTTAGTTAAAGGTCACCACCATGATTGGCTGAATAATGTCTGTGTTTAAGAAGAAAACTATTTCATGAGTTTCCATGGCTACTATTTAAAGATATAGCCACCATATAGCTATAATGGGAAGGAGGAGTAACTATGCAGAAAATGGGGAAATGCAACCAAAGCAATAGTCAAATATCTGAGTCTAAAGTAGAAATGTAAATGAGAAAGTGTTTCAGATATGACCATCTCTATGTCTCATGAACATAAAGGAAGGGGAGGGAGAATGCATCTAGACTCACAAGATTGTTTTTGTGAAACCATATAATAAAAATAATACTATGTTCCTAGTCTGGTCTACCTTGAAAGGCTGACAGCAGCAAGGTTTTCAGAATTTGCCTTTTGCTACAGATATGCCTCCTTTCTTACATGTTCAGGCTATGGGTTTTGTCATAATAAAAAATGATGGATGACTCTTATGAGGTTTTAAAAATCCTCATTATTTTGTGATTGTGTGGATCACTGCAACTGCCTAAATTTTTGAAGGTTGATGTTTTTACTCTGTACTATTTATACTTTGACTTGTTTTCGCTTGGACTGATAGAACAATCAAATCAACTATCAAGAGTTCAGGTCTTAACCCCAACATTATATCTTGGGATATAATTCCACTATTTTTAATGAACTTCTTTTTTGATTAGGTCTATCTAAAAATTGGGTGTAGATCTTATATTTTCATAAAAGAAGGTATAGAATTTACATTTAATAAATACATTGCATTTTGTCAATTCTTATTTGCATATGTTCCAATATTCTGTAGCAAAAGAAATAAAGTGTAAAGTCTTTTTTTTTTTAAGAGATGTTCTTAGTGCTGGATTCTACTTCTGGTAACTTCATGGCCACATCCATGTAGCTCTCTATAGTATGTAAGAGGTTTCCATTGTTTTCTTCCAGAATGCTTTTTTTCCCCTCTACTCACTCTTGCTTATAATTCTGGTACTCTCTAATGGTGTCTCAATCAGACACTGATCATATTTAGCATTCATTTTTTATAATTCCAATGCAACTATAAAATGCTTAGTTTAGGAAATAAAGCTAGAAAATGTTTTGAAATTAAAGTTGTTTTGCAACTTAAATGTCTACATTGAAATCATATTGAATTAAATTACTCATTAAAATAAATGCCAAAAATATTTAAACTTTTTTTTAAATATTACATACCATGGAGAGACTTCCTTCCTAGCATCTTGCTACAATAATTAAAACATAATTAGTTTACAACTAAACCTTTAAACTGTCAGAAGCATACTTTGAGCCCTGAGCCTTGGCACCAGTGAATGACATCTGCTCATAAACCAGGGGACAATTACAAAATCAACAAATTTTGCTGCAGGCCATTCAATAGAAGTGCAAAGCCAGGATCCAAATTAGTTTTCTGACGTGGCAGTCATACTTGGCCTCACGGCAAAACTCTTCTGAAATTTGGAAATGTTTCAGGAATGAATGTGCTTGATATCTGTCACTAAAGCCAACTGTCCAAAGAAAAAAAAAGCTCGAAATTCCAATAAGGACCTAAATTCAAGGATTCTATACCAGTTTGAAAGCAGCTTTACATCTTGTGTCCCACAACATCAGTAGTGTTGAATAACAGATTATTTCTGGTTCAACCAAAGTACATTTGAAATTGCTGGGAAGGTAGAATTTGTTGGATTTCTTGCCACACAGGGATTTCTTTTAGGGACATGGTGGTAATATATTCTTATTGGAGAAAACACCCTTTTTTCTCCTCCAGCCTCTGAGCTTCAAGTCCTGAAAGGAAATGATGGACTGGTAGCTCACCTTTAGTAACCCAAACATTGACAAAGTCATTGCTAATTTTCCTCTTCTCTGAAGCAACGGGATTTTTGCCTTCTTTCTTTCCCTGTGGTGAGAAGAGAATTGTTGCTGCTTCAAGATCTTTAGTCACTTAGGGTACAGAGATGCTTTCTGCTTATTGTTCTCGGCATTTCAAGTCAGCAAAAGTCAAGACAACGACAAATTACCTTCAAGGGCTTCTGGGGGATTAGAGAATCAGAACAATGACCATGTAGGAATGAGCCCAAGCAGTTTCATATATTCCAGCGAAATACCTGGAACTCTCCAATAACTGAGATGGGAAAATGAATTTTCTATCTGAGATATATGTCCCCTCAATTGGAATAGAAAATTTAAAGATAATATATATAAAACATGACTATGTAATGTAAACATATATTCCTATGTTTAAGGTGACACAAGACTGTTGCTGTTCCTTCTTTTTTAACTACAAACAATTTTTCATCCCCTATATTTTTTTACTGAAGAGTATAACTGTCTTGTTTTTACTAATCAATAAAGCCCCTGTCACACTGAACCAACGGATGCAAAGAGGATGTAAAACGGATAAAAAACCGTGCCATCTGTTGGTTAATGCGATGTATCCGTTCTGTACTCACTGCTTCCGTTTTGCTTCCTCTCTATCCGTCCAGCATCCGTTTATGGACGTTTCATCCGCTCCAAAAGTTTTGGGCTGCCTAAAACTTTTGCGCAGAAAATGTATCCAGTTCGTCTGTTCTGCATCCGCTACGCATCCGTTATGCATCCGCTATATCCGCTTGGTGTCCGCTGCGCATCCGCGCAACTCGCATCTGCCCGGACGCAGGGAGGAAGCGGAATGGATGTGGAACAGATGCAGAACAGATGCAGAATGGATGCAGCACGGAAACAAAGCGTTTAAAGCAGAAAAAACGTTCGCAGAGGGGATCTATCTCGGATATTAAGGATGTCTAGAGGATGCCTAGAGGATGCCTAGAGGATGCAAAGGGACACCTATACTGCCTATACAAAGGGGGAGCAACTCGTCTGCATCTCACTTTCAGACCAGCAGCCCTGTGGTGCAGACCTCTGCAGCCTTCATCTGACTCTTCCTCTTCCACAGCATCCAGTCATGTCCACTGTGGATCGTACCACAGTCCTTTTGGCAGCCACCATCCTTCTGCAACAGTACAAAGCCATCTACAGGCTGTGAACTTTACTATGGGAAGAAAAAGAGGCGGCCAAGAAGCGTCTGGGTCCGAAAATGGATCGGGAGAAGAGCAGAGTACGGACTGTACAACAAGCTGATGGTGGAGCTCAGGAACAAAGACACTTGGGCATTCCAGAACTTCATGAGGATGCCTCCAGCCATATTTGATGAAGTTGTGGAGCGCCTGACACCCAGTTTGACCAAGGCAAACACCAACTTCCGGCCCAGCCTGGAACCTGGGCTCAAGGTGGCACTCACTCTGTGCCACCTGGCCTCAGGGACCACCGACAAAAGTATGCAGTACAGCTGGAGGCTGCCACACAACACCATCAGCATTGTGGTCAGAGAAGTGGTGCAGGCCATCATCGAAGAATACAAGGAGGAGCTCCTCCAGTGCCCCTCCACTGAACAAGGATGGAAGAAAGTTGCAGAGCAGTGGTATCAGAGGTGGAACTTCCCACACACCGTTGGAGCCATAGATGGTAAGCACGTGGCCTGCAAAGCTCCAGCCAAGTCGGGGTACACTTATTTCAACTACAAGGGCTTCTACAGCATCATCCTCTTCGCCATGGTCGATGCTGATTACAAGTTCATGTACATCAATGCTTCAGGCTACGGTTCATCTTCAGATGCCCAGGTAAACAATGCCAGTGACCTCAAGGAGGGGCTGGAAGGCAACCTCATCGTGGGCTTCCCAGATCCAGACCCCCTGCCCAACGACATGCAAGATGTGCCCTACTTCATCGTGGGGGATGATGCCTTTTCCCTCAGAACCTACCTCATGAAGCCATACACTTCCAGACTCCTCACCCGTGAAGAGAGGATCTTCAACTACAGGCTGTCCAGGGCAAGGCGGGTGGTGGAGAACACCTTTGGCATCCTGGCCAACAGGTTCCAGGTACTTCTCACCACCATGCAGCATCGCCCAGAGACCGTGAGGAGGATCGTGGAAGTTTGCTGCATCCTGCACAATCTCATGCGCACCTGCTACCCAGTTTTGCAGAACAGGTTCGTGGACCGTCAACAAGGCAATGGGGACATGGAGCCTGGGGAATGGAGGCAAGGGCGAAACTTGATAGACACTGAGGATGTGCAAGGCCCCAACAGAGCCTCACGTGAAGGGAAGAAGCAGCGCAACCTCCTGAAACACTGGTGCAACTCCCCAGCTGGAGCAGTGGAGTGGCAAGACAGGATGATAGATGCTTAATGGATGCTTCCTTCAGCCTGTCTCATCACACTGATGAGATTGGGCCATGTATGTTGGGTGGGCCTACAATGAACAGGGCGTTTAATAAAGAGTTGTGTTTATGTTGACATGTGTGGATGATTGATTACATTATTATTGATAATAAAGGGCCATAGGTGTGGCACCTGGGAGGGTGGACCATACAGTCCCACTATGCTTGCACTGGAGGTTTATCTATCCCACAGCTATTAGCCATCCCAAAGGTATCCTTGCTCATTCCACAGGTATCCCTGCCCACCCCACTGCTATCTTAACCCATCCCACAAGCATGCAAAGGCTTAAGCCAATTCTAAAAGTTTCCACCAAGACTTTATTAAAAAAAAGAAATGAAGCAAGTGTGTGAATCAAAGATAAACTTTATTGAACAACAAGCTGTAAAAAAAAAATGACCCAAGTCAACTGTCCAAATAAAGTCCACAGATAGCCAGCTAGCCAGTCTCTTGCACTCTTCTTGGTCACTTGGAGGTGTGCCCAGTCTCAGGGGTGAAGGGTCCAGGTGCTGTGGAGGTGGGTGGTGCTGGAGTGCTGGTCTGTATCGTCATTGGTGTGCCTGGCCTCGAGAGTACAACAGGGGACGGTGTGTTTAGAAAGGTCTCGGACAGCTGGCTCAGCCCCGTTATGCTGAGAGGTCCTTCCTCTATGCCATGGGGTGTCAGCCCCAGTACTGATGAGAGATGTACTGAGGCCGGGCTTGGCTGTGGGGTGGAGGAAGGAGTAGTGTAGTGGGGCTGTCTGCTCTGCAGCTAGGTGAGGACTGGCGTGGGTGGCATCGCTGTCGTTGGTGGCATCATTGGCATGGGTGGCATCGCTGTCGGTGGCATCATTGGCGTGGGTGGCATTGGTGGCATCAGTGAAACAGGTGGCAACGGTGTCGCCCGATGACTCTGTGCCTGGACTGGGAAGGGCTGCTGCCTGTGCTGCTGAACCTCCTGGTAGCCGTAGCCCTGGTAGGTGAGGGTTTGTGGGAAGCCTTGGAATGGGAGGGACATCACCTGGGGTGGAGGAGCAGGCCTGGATTGGGTGGGAGCAGGTTCCTCTGAGTCTGGAGGGTTGTGAAGCAGCTTGGTGATCTGGTCCTTCACCTGCTGGTACTGTGGATCTGCCATTTCCTTGAGGGTCTGGTTGACATAGGTGAGGAAGGGCTTGCGGTTGGAGGATGAGGAGTCGGTGTGAACCAGCTGAGAGAGGAGATCTATGCTGGTGCGGATGGTGTCCCTGATCTCCAGCAGGACAGTGTGGCTCTGCCCCTCCAGCTGTCCGGCTCTCTGCCTTTCTGCGGAGGCGGAGATGAGGGGGGGATGGATGCGGCTAGGACTGTGGTGGACTCAGTGTCTCCTTTCTCCCACTGCACCAGGGAGTCCTCTACGCACTCCACCACGCTTACCACACCTGTCCGCGGGTTCTCCGCCATGGCACGCTCCACAGAAACCTGCCTGGAAGCAGGGACTGACTCTCGGCCAGAAGAGGACTGAGTGGCAGCAGGCTGCCTGAGAGAGAGGGTAGTGAGAGGGGCTGCTGGTGCTCCTTGGTGGCGGATCTCACCCTCCAGGAAGCTGCACCTGGCCATGACGTAGGTCTCTATGTCTGTCAGCTTAACTGTGGCCTGGCCAGATTTCTTCAGGTGCAGCTTCCCGTACCAGGTGTGCATATGTTTCCACCAGCCGAGGAGCACCTCCGAAGTGTAACCCATACTCTCTGCCCTCTCTCTCCAAGCAGCCTGCTTCTGCTTGGTGTCCCTGTACAGCCGGTGTCCCTTCCGCCACAGATAGTCGTTCTCTCTCAGCCACTCCAGCACCTCATCCTCGTGTGCCTCCTCAATGGAGTATTGCCTCCTCTCCCGTTGTCGCATCCGCCTCTTCCTCCCTTTGGCAGGACCAGATGGGCCCTCATCAGAGGGGCTCCCAGATGGTAGGGGCTGCTCCTCTACACCACCAGCAGCAGCAGCACCAGCAGGATCATCATCATCATCATCATCATCATCATCATCCTCACCAGCAGGATCATAATCAGCATCATCATCATCAGAACCAAGCCCTGTTCAGACTGTTTCACCTTTTCTATGCAAGGAGAAGAAGGAGACGTCCAAGAGCTGTCTGGGTCCGACAATGGATCAGGAGAAGAGTGGAGTTTGGATTCTATGACAAGCTGATGGTGGAGTTGAGGAATGAAGACACTCGTGCATTCCAGCACTTCATGAAGATGCCAAAAGCCATGTTTGATGAACTTGTTGAGCGTCTGAGACCCAGGTTGACCAAGCCGAGCACCAACCTCTGTCCCAGCCTGGACCCTGGACTGAAGGTGGCACTGACTCTGCGCCACCTGGCCTCTGGAACCACATACAGAAACATGCAGTATGCCTGGAGGGTGCCACACAACACCATCAGCAAAGTGGTCAGAGAAGTGGTGCAGGCCATCATCAAAGAATACCTGGAGGAACTCCTCCAGTGCCCCATCACTGAAGAAGGCTGGAGGAAAGTTGCAGATCAGTGGTATCAGAGGTGGAACTTACCCACACCGTTGGAGCCATAGATGGGAAGCACGTGGCTTGCAAAGCTCCAGCCAACTCAGGGTCCTCTTATCACAACTACAAGGGCTTCTTCAGTATCATTCTCTTTGCCATGGTTGATGCTGACTACAAGTTCATGAACATCGATGCTTCAGGCAACGGGTCAGCTTCAGATAGCCAAGTATACAATGCTAGTGACCTCAAGGAGGGGCTGGAATGCAACCTCATCATGGGCTTCCCAGATCCAGACCCCCTACCCAACGACACACAAGATATGCCCTACTTCATCGTGGGTGATGACGCCTTCTCCCTCACAACCTACCTCATGAAACCCTACACGTACAGATGCCTCACCCGTGAAGAGAGGATCTTCAACTACAGGCTGTCCAGGGCAAGACTGGGTGGTGGAGAACGCCTTTGGCATCCTGGCCAACAGGTTCCAGGTACTTCTCACCACCATGCAACATTGCCCACAGACTGTGAGGAGCATCGTGGAAGCTTGCTGCATCCTGCACAATCTCGTGCACACCTGCTACCCAGTGTTGCAGAACAGGCTTGTGGACCGTCAACAAGGGAATGGGGACATGGAGCCTGGTGAATGGAGGCAAGGACAAAACCTGATAGACACTGTGGATGTACAAGGCCCCAACAGAGCTTCACGTGAAGGGAAGAAGCAGCGCAACCTCCTGAGACACTGGTGCAACTCCCCAGCTGGAGCAGTGGAGTGGCAAGACAGGATGGTAGATGCTTAATGGATGCTTCCTTGAGTCTGTCTCATAACACTGATGAGATTATGCCATGTATGTTGAGTGGCCCTACAATGAATAGGGCATTAATAAAGAGCTTTGTTTTTTTGAAATGTGTTGATCAATGAATAAATTGTTATTGATAAGAAAGGGCCATATGTGTGGCAGCTGGGAGGGTGGACCATACAGTCCCACTATGCTTTCACTGGAGGTTTATCTATCCCACAGCTATCCTAACATATCCCACAGCTATCCTTACCCATCCCACAACTATCCTTACCCATCCCACAGCTATCCTTACCCATCCCACAACTATCCTTACCTATCCCACAGTTATCCTTACCTATCCCACAACTATCCTTACCCATCCCACAACTATCCTTACCTATCCCACAACTATCCTTACCCATCCCACAACTATCCTTACCTATCCCACAAGCATGCAAAGGCTTAACCATTTTTTCAAAGTTTTCACCAACACTTTATTAATAACTTTCTTAGGTAAACTTTATGACTTTATTAAAAAAGCAAAATGAACCAAGTAAAGTGTCTTCAGCAAAGATAAAGTGAACAGGTAACAACTCAGTCTCTGGCACTATTCTCAGTCACTCTGAAGCATGTCCATGGTCTCAGCTGTCGAGTGGCCAGGGACTGTGGAGGTGGCTGTGGCTGGAGTGCTGGTTAGAGGCGCCATTGGGGTGCTTGGCCCCGAGAGTACAACAGGGGATGGTGTGTTCAGGAAGCTCTCAGAGAGCTGACTCAGTCCTTTGAGGTTGAGAGGCCCTTCCTCAAGGACCTGGGATGTCAGGCACAATACTGATGACAGATTTTCTGTTGAGGAGCTTAGCTGTGGGGTGGAGGAAGGAGGAGTGTGGTGGGGCTGTCTGGTCTGCAGCTGGGTCAGGTGAGGCATCAGTGGCGTGTGATGTACCTGAGCCTGGACTGGGAAGGGCTGCCACTGCTCTGGGAAGTCCTGGTACTCATAGCCTTGGAAGGTGAGGGGCTGTTGAAAGCCGTGGAAGGGCTGTGACATCACCTGGGGTGGAGGAGCAGTCCTGGAATGGGTCGGAGCAGGTTCAGCTGGGCCTGGAGGGTTGTGCAGCAGTGCTGTTATCTTCTCCTTCATCACCTGGTACTGGGCCTTGGGCATGTCCATGAGGGTCCGGCTCACATAGGTGATGAAGGGTTTGCGGTTCGATGATGGTATGTTGCTGTGGACTAGCTGAGAGAGAAGATCTGTGCTGGTTTTGATTGTGTCCCTGATCTCCAAGAGGACTGTGTGGCTCTGGCCCTCCAGTCTGCCTCTCTGCCTGTTTTCTGTGGAGGTGGAGCTGGGGGTGGGGGTGGGTTGGTCTCTGGCTGCTGCTGCTTCTTGGTCCCTTTGAGACAGGGGATCTCCCACGTCCTCCAGCATGGGGAGTGCAGCTGTCAGGGGGGTCTCTGCCATGGGGCCCTCCAAAGACACCTGCCTGGACACGGTAGCTGTCTCCTGGCTGGAAGAGGACTGGCTGTCTGTGGGCTGTCTGAGGGAGAGGGTTGACAGAGGGGCTGCTCCTCGGTGACGTACCTCACCCTCCAGGAAGCTGCACTTGACCATGACGTACATCTCCCAGTCAGTGAGCTTGACACCAGCCAGATTTCTTCAGGTGCAGCTTGCCATACCAAGTGTGCATGTGCTTCTACCATCCCAGGAGTACATCTGCAGTGTAGCCCAGGTTCTCTGCCTTGTCTCTCCATGCTGCCTGCTTTCTCTTGGTGTCGTGATAGAGTCTGTGGCCCTTTCTCCACAAGTACTCGTTCTCCCTCAGCCATTCCAGCACCTCCTCCTCATGGTCTTCAGAAATGGAGTACTATTTCCTCTCTCCCTTCTCCTTGCCTCTTCCTCCCTCTGGCAGGGGCTTCAGGGGCTTCAGCAGCAGGGCTTTGAGGGCCTTGGGGCTGGTCCACCACAGCAGCAGCAGTAGGAGTAGCAGAAGCAGCACCAGCAGCAGCAGCAGTAGCACCACCAGCAGCAGGAGAAGCACCACCAGCAGCAACACCAGTAGCACCACCAGGAGCAGCAGGAGAAGCACCAGCAGCAGTAACACCAGCAGGAGAAGCACCAGCTGCAGCAACACCAGCAGGAGAAGCACCAGCAGCAGCAGCAGCAGGAGAAGTACCAGCAGCTTCAGAGTCAGCTCCAGGGGGTGGAATGGTGGTTCTGTCCTTCTTGCCAGGGCTGGCAGGAGTAGGCACAGGCTTCCTCTTCTTCCCTGACTGACGAACCATGGTGTTCTTTCAAGATGTCTCTGGTAGCAGGTCTTTCCTCTGAATGGTGACTGCTTGTGAGCTGCATCCTTTTATATCCACGGAGCTGACGCAATTCATCCTCCCCGCATGCACAGTGAACGCTTTGCATCCGCTATTCATCCTATAGGCATCCGTGATGCATCCGTGTCATCCTCTACGCGTCCGCTTCGCTATTCTCCCCCGGAAGCCCTTCGGATGTGTCATCCGCTTCCATCCACTTTCATCCACTAGGCTTCCTACGAACATCCACTTACCATCCTCGCTGCGTACTACTCCCATCCATTCCTTTCTGTTGTTTTCCATTCTGTTTATGCAAATTTTTTCCACTTTTGAGACTGGATAACAACGGATGGAGCCACCCCCGAAATTTTGCTCGTCCGCTGTTTCCTTTTTGCATATGTTTTGCATCCGTCGGCCAGTGTGACTTAGCCTTAAAACAAAAAAGGTCCCTGAAGAGCCGTGTCCAACTTTAGGGAATGGGGCTTATGTTTTGTTTCCTAGTAGATAGAACTAGTGTTGTCTGAAGATGCTTTTTTTTTTTTTTTTAACAAAGTTTTATTTGGGTTTTCACACATACAAAATACAAGTAAAACATCTTTTTTGAAAATAGCATGGTCCTGGGTTGAACTTCTTTATACAGACACAAAAATCAATTTCATGCTCCTTTTTGTATTCTATTCCATATCTTATACTATTTTACATTTTCTATATAGTTTTTCCCCTCTTTTAATTTTTTCAATTTTATTTTGATTATCTTATCTCAATTCAAATAATTATATTTATACTTTTGTCTGTTCTGTTTTAATTTCATATTATCTTTTCTCATAAAACAAATTTTCTTCTGTAGTTACTACTTGGAGTTTGACACCTTTATATATTTTAATTACATCTATTGAACTCTTATTTAAACTTCAATATATACCTTAAGTTTATGACCTTCAATATAATACATAATACATAACTTCCAATCGAATTCTGCTTGGTACATTCTTATAATACACACTATATTCTTTTTTAAAAAAAGAAAGAAAGATTGTAAATATGTGTAATTATAAACCCTCATTCCATTCCAGTTCAGTTCTATCATTAATAATCATTAAAATCTTAACATCTTTAACACTTCTTTTCAATTAAATATCATACTTCCTTAAAAACACATATAATCTTCATAATTAATTTTTCCCTTATTTCTCTTCACATATGTTTTATAAATCCTTAAATATACCTTTTGTTACATTTATTTATTGACAAGCATTCCACTGAATTATGATAGCTATTTTATTAGACATTTTAATCATACATTGTTTCATATTTTCTAAAATTATTTCTATTTCTAATATAACAATACTATCTTATGTACCTTTGCAGAATCCCTTTTTCCATTAGATTTTCACCCATTATCTCTAAATAAGCCCTGTTTCTCTTTATTTTGCTTCTGTCCTTTATAACTTCTATTCATTTCATTCTTCCCTCTCACCTTCTCTCTCCCCTTTTTACCCCCTTGTCTCTCCACTTCTAATTCTCTCTTCTGCATTTCCCTCTTCTGTTGCTTTCTGATTTTTCACTCTATTTTTTTTGGAGTTGTTTTTCCCAATCTTAAACTTTCCATTCTCTTTTCCCCCTTTCCTTTTTTTCCCCCATCTAAGATTACTTGTTCATTAAAGATGGCTTCTTCTTTGTCACAGTCTTCTTGTTCTGCATGGATTTCTTGTTGTTTCTCATAATTCCAAATCTCCATTTCTAAAAACTGAAATACGAAGCCAAAAGAACCTCTTCCCTTCTTGTGCATCTTCTTTGTACTTTTTAAGTTCCATTTTCAGTTCTTCTAAAAGTGGAGCCATTTTAAACAGTTTTAAACAACCACCCAACTGATTTTAGTCATTCAAAACAGTAACCAAGAATCCAGAAATCATAAGTAATCCAAATAGTCCTGAGTTATATCTTCTTATTTCTTTTTCGACTGTCTCTTCCTGGGGTTTTTGTTGCGATATTTCAGTTAGAATGTATCTTTTGGAAGTCTTGTTGAGATTTTGCTGTAAGTTCTTTTTTAATTCCAGGCAGTCTCCTCCCTTCCAGATCCTGCCCTTTTATTCTTTTTCTCTCCTTTTCTGTTTTCAAAAGCTTTTAATTATCCAGAAATCTTTATTATCCCTTTGACTTTTTATTTTCAGCATTAAATGCCTAGTGATGTCAAAGTGGTTTTTTTTTTCAATTTCTTGCTTAAGTCTCTTAGCTGTCAGCATAGGAAGAGAAGAAAACCAAATCTTTTCTCTTTTCTCTTTCCTTCGCAGCTTAAAAATCTTCGTAGGCAACAATGTTGTTGTTTTTTAACAGTTTGAATTCCAGGGTACCTTATTTGTTGCTTTTGCTGTTTGACTTGGTCAACCAAAACTTTCTCTTCTTATCTTTCTCCTGCACATTCTTTTCCAGTCGAGTTCTTCTTTGTGGTGGTCATTTCTGACCACCACTGCAACCACCTTCGGGAAAGGGAGTATTGGCCAGCTGCGGAGGAGTGATGGGGCTCTCCTCAACCCTGCTGGCAGTCTCCCCCCCTCTTCACCACCTCTACAGAGTGGCTTAGCCCCAAAACCAGCCAGCTCGGGACGCTCGGGCAGTGAGCACGGATCGAAGCCTCGCAGAGACGAGGTTTCAGTCTGTCGCTAAAGAAGCTCAAACCAGAAGCCCTGAAGATGCTTCTGTAATCATGTGGCAAGAATGACCATATGTCAATGCACATGGAATCTATTTATCTACTCGCATTTTCATGCTTTCAAATTCCTAGGTTGACAGGAACTGGTGCAAGGACTTCCCATCATGTGGTGCTTGGGTCTCGAATTGCCGGCCTTCCAGTCAACAAGCCCAGCATCTTAACCATTTCCCACAATGATCCTGAAAGGTTGATTGGGATGAAAACAAGTAAGTGGTCCAAAGTACCTCAATGGGGTTCGGTAAATGTAGATTAGAAACTGGGTCCCCTTGCCCCTAATTTTAATCATCATTTCATACTGGCTTTCAAAATGTTTTCACATGCGCACACACAATCACATACACACACATACGCACATTATATAGTGCATTATGTTTTTAAGTTTCACAATTCCTGTTTATTCACCAGAATATGAAACCCAGTATTAAGTCCTAGTTTCATTTCTCGCTTAGCACATAGGAAATGAGTCTCAATTTCCTGATTCACAGGCAAGATGAAACTTTGTTTCTATCACTCAGGAAAAGGACATAACAGGTTAGGACAAGAAAAGAGTCTATCAGACATACAGTCACAGCTGAGCTACTGAACCAAGAATCTATCAGTTCCTATTTTTTGACTGACAGTCAGGATTTTAGTTTCAAGGGATCATAAATGAAGATGTTATGAACTGCCTGCTAAATTCAGTTTTCAATTTAACTGGATGATTTTTAAAATGTTGGCATTTGATCGAGATGGTTCTACAAGAAAAATATCCAATGTCTACAATTTTTATTTTCAAGTTTTATATATAATGATAAACAGTAGTTTCTTCTTCAAATGTATCCTTTTTTCAAATCAGCATGTAAATTATACCTGTTAAATTCATAGTTTAGTATGCTGAAATGCTCTAATACTGCTAAATCCCCAATGAGTCATTCAGAAATTTAACTTATATTTAAGGAGCTGTTACAAAAGAACAATTTAAAAGCATTTTTATGGTAATATTATGCATTCAGATTTTATGCAGAGGAGGAACAGTTATGGAGAAATTACTTTTTTACTATCATTTTTTCTACCACTTAAATTGGCAGCTATATTCTTGACATACATATATTCATGGATTCTCTGTCCCAAAGGATTGTATATATATTAAACACTAGTTAAGCCTACGAGGATTTAATCTATGTTCATTTGAAGTTCATTATGGGGTTTACTCTGGTATTTTGTTTAATTATTTTTCTCCCCCCTCTCATCTGCAATATTGAATGGCAGTAATAATGAACTCATATAATTGTACAAACCCCAATAGTAACTATTCATCATTTGCTAATATAATATTATATTTGCATTAAAATATTCTGTTCAAAACATGGTCTGTAAATGACTTCAGAGAGTTGCAACTACAAATCTTAAAGTAGAACATCAGGTCAATTAGCAGCTAAGCCAAAAGAGTTACGGGAGAATAAAAAAGACATTTAGCAATTAAAATCCAAATTAATGTTCTCAGACTCAAGTAGATGTACAGACAGCTGATCTTTACATGTTAATATGTAATACAATCTCATAAAGGGTAGATATGAAAAAGTAAGACTAAGAGCTGATTGCATGGCAAGCTGGTCCCAGTAAGGACAGACCATTTCATGAAAGCAGGAATGCTGTCTTCTCTATCCTTGCCAACATGCATGAAACATGGTGGTTTTTTACTTAGCTGGCATAAAAGGACTTGTACATTTCAAGAACTTGTACGCTGGCTACCAGGGAATGTGGCAGAACAGCCCTGCCCCTTGGACTCCTGGTTCCTATTTCTAGTTATTTATTTATAATCCATATATTTTCATATACACTCATCAGTGAACAATGGAAGGACAGATTTTTAGTTTGATTTTGCTTTGCTATCAGTGCACTCATGGAACCATGAAATGGTGGAGCTGTTCTGTCTTTGTTTTATTTTGTTTTTACAAGTTTACTGCTGGAATGATAAAGTAATTGTAACTGTGTTTTAGCAGTGTATAGGAGTCATTATGTGGATGGCAACCAGTGGTGGTATTCAATTTTTTTTACCACTGGTTCTGTGGGCATGGATTGGTGGGAGTGGTGTGGCTTGGTGGGCGTGGCATGGCTTGGGGGACGTAGCTTGGGGGGGCATGGCAGGAGAAGGATACTGTAAAATCCCCATTTCTTCCCCCCCTCCAGGGGAAGTATACTGTAAAATCTCCATTCCTTTTCTATCCCACTAACCTGCTTTACAGCTCTGTTCTCCTATGCAGGGCAACAAAAGAAGACCCAGCCAATCAGCTGGGACTCGGGAGGCAGCAAATAGATGGTATTTATCAGTTTTCCAAACTACTCAAAATTTCTGCTGCTGGTTCTCCAGAACCTGTCAGAACTGGCTGAATGCCACCTCTGATAGCAACAATACAAAATATTTAACGATGGGAACCATGTATTTTCATGGACCCACACTGAAAAGAAAAATATATTTCAGGAATCCAGCATGGGTGGGACAACTGGAAAAAAAAAGAGAACTCCATCAACTAGAGACCTCAAAAAACTTGGTCAGACAATAAATCAGACTATCATCATATCCAAAGTTTAGAATGGAGCTAAGATCCAGAAAGGGATTTCTTAAAATGGTTCATTTTCAGACAGTTTACTCGCAAGAGTCCAAGATCTTAAGACTGCCATGCAGGAAAACTCTCAGTTTCAAATCTAATATTCATTGTTGATGCTCACCAAGCATCACACTCCCACATAGCTTTCTCATATCAATCTCTTATAAGATTGCCTGGACCTTCTTCTGAATAGTCCACATTAAGCAGTTCATAATACTGCATCAGGTTTTGAGATAATAGGAAAGGAAGAATGGGAGTGCAAATCTGTGGTATTTCAATGAGATATAAATATCAACAATCAAATAAAGCATACAGAACATTCTCTTAATGCAATATATTCAAAGGTAGCAACATTATACACAGGATCAGTTTTTCTGTATCTGGCATAAAAATACAATTAGGGTCACACACTCTGAGTGCTAAGCTTATGTTTTATGAAAACTGCATCAATTCTGAATTATAGTTGCTCCTAGAGTTCTTTGTCTGCTATACTTGATGTATTCATTTTCATTCCATCTGAGGAGCAGGTTTGAAAAGCTGAGTGAGCATGCAGAAATGTTATTCACCTTTTCTGGATGTGAGTGCATCCCTGTGGTAACTCGGTGGGGAGGAGATACATGTACACCATGTTCTATGTGCACAAAACTTTACAAAGAAAACCAAGAAATGTCACATTCATTTATCCCCAATGTGTTATTTTATTATGAAGTGGGCTTGTTTAAGCAATGAAAGACAAAAGCAACACAATGGTAGATGTAATTAAATAATTTAAATTGGCAGCCAAGGAATGATGGGATTTGTAGTCCAATAAGCATGAAGGATATCTGAGAAGGGAGAATCAAACAACCCATTTTTAATCCATTAATTCAGACGCCATTTCTGTTGAAAGAAATATATTTAGAAGGAGGGTAGAGTGATTTAATTCAACAGCTTATATTGTCACATTTCTGAGAGGTTTGAATCTCTTGTGAGGGTTTAAACTTCCATAATGGAAATAATTAAACTATCTCTTTGTTTTATTCTTCTAGCTGAGTGAAGATAATATCAAAAGTGCATCTAAAAGCAATGAGGTTATTTCAAACAACAAATTAATGCTGACTACCAAAGATGAAATATGTTGAAAGCAGAATGCTGAGAGCAGCCCAAAAGTAAAGATTACACAATAAACCTCCACAAAGAAGAAAAAGAAGGAATAAAACAGAATTCATTCAGGAAAGGGAGGGGAGGGGGAGTCTCCCCAGATCATGCAAATTTGCTGAAGTCAGTGAAAAGCTCTTAAGAATAATTAGGAACAGATGATACAATCGGCATGCTCTTCAGTATGCAAACTTAATGGGCATAACATTATAGACGTTTCATTTAGTAAAATTTTCCAAAACAAAATAATAAAGTGAAAAAATTCAAGTATATTAAGTACAGGTAAGATATATTTCAAATTAAGGGGGGATGGGAATCTCAGAATACTTTGCTAATGGTAAATAAATAATGGTAAATAAATTAAAGCCCCTGTCACACTGCACCAACGGATGCAAAGAGGATGTAAAACGGACAAAAAAGCTTGCCATCCGTTGCAAAACGCGATGTACTCACTGCCTCCGTTTTGCTTCCTCTCTATCCATCCAGCATGCGTTTATTGATGTTTAATCCGCTCAGAAAGTTTTGGGCTGCTCAAAAATTTTGTGCGGAAAATGTATCCAATGCGTCCATTCTGCATCCGCTAGGCATCCGTTCTGCATCCGTTCTGCATCTGTTCTGCATCCGTTACGCATCCGCTATATCCGCTAGGAATCCGCTGCGCATCCGCGCAACTCGCATCCGCTTGGACGCAGGGAGGAAGCGGAACAGACGCAGAATGGATGCAGAATGGATGCCTAGCGGAAACAAAGCGTTTAAAATGGAAAAAATGTTCGCAGAGGGGACCTATCTCGGATATTAAGGATGTCTAGAGGATGCCTAGAGGATGCCTAGAGGATGCCTAGAGGATGCAAAGGGACACCTATACTGCCTATAAAAAGGGGGAGCAACTCATCTGCATCTCACTTTCAGACCAGCAGCCCAGCTGTGCAGATCTCTGCAGCCGTCATCTGACTCTGACTCTTCCACAGCATCCAGTCATGTCAACCGTGGATCGTAACACAGTCCTTTTGGCAGCTACCATCCTTCTGCAACAGTGCAAAGCCATCTACAGGCTCTGTGAACTCTACTACGGGAAGAAAAGGAGGCAGCCAAGAAGCATCTGGGTCCGAAGATGGATCGGGAGAAGAGCAGAGGATGGACTACACAACAAGCTGATGGTGGAGCTCAGGAACGAAGACACTCGGGCATTCCAGAACTTCATGAGGATGCCTCCAGCCATGTTTGACGAAGTTGTGCAGCGCCTGACACCCAGGTTGACCAAGGCAAACACCAACTTCCGGCCCAGCCTGGAACCTGGGCTCAAGGTGGCACTCACTCTGCACCACCTGGCCTCAGGGACCACCTACAGGAGCATGCAGTATGGCTGGAGGGTGCCATCCAACACCATTAGCATTGTGGTCAGAGAAGTGGTGCAGGCCATCATCGAAGAATACCTGGAGGAGCTCCTCCAGTACCCCTCCAATGAAGAAGGATGGAAGAAAGTTGCAGAGCAGTGGTATCAGAGGTGGAACTTCCCCCACACACCGTTGGAGCCATAGATGGCAAGGACGTGGCCTGCAAAGCACCACCCAAGTCGGGCTCCACTTATTTCAACTCCAAGGGCTTCTTCAGCATCGTCCTCTTTGCCATGGTCGATGCTGACTACAAGTTCATATACATCGATGCTTCAGGCAACGGCTCATCTTCAGATGCCCAGGTATACAACGCCAGTGACCTCAAGGAGGGGCTGGAAGGCAACCTCATTGTGGGCTTCCCAGATCCAGACCCCCTGCCCAATGACATGCAAGATGTGCTCTACTTCATCGTGGGGGATGACGCCTTCTCCCTCACAAGCTACCTCATGAAGCCCTACACTTCCAGACTCCTCACCCATGAAAAGAGGATCTTCAACTACAGGCTGTCCAGGGCAAGACGGGTGGTGGAGAATGCCTTTGGCATCCTGGCCAACAGGTTCTAGGTACTTCTCACCACCATGCAGCATTGCCCAGAGACCGTGAGGAGGATCGTGGAACCTTGCTGCATCCTGCATAATCTCATGTGTACCCACTACCCAGTCTTGCAGAACAGGCTCATGGACCTCCAGCAAGGCAATGGGGACATGGAGCCTGGGGAATGGAGGCAAGGGCAAAACTTGATAGACACTGAGGATGTGCAAGGCCCCAACGGAGCCTCACGTGAAGGGAAGAAGCAGCGCAACCTCCTGAGACACTGGTGCAACTCCCCAGCTGGAGCAGTGGAGTGGCAAGACAGGATGATAGATGATTAATGGGTGCTTCCTTCAGCCTGTCTCATCACACGGATGAGATTGGGCCATGTATGTTGGGTGGGCCTACAATGAACAGGGCATTTAATAAAGAGTTGTGTTTATGTTCAAATGTGTGGATGAATGCTTACTAATGAAGGGCCAAAGGTGTGGCACCTGGGAGGGTGGACCATCCGGTCCCATTATGCTTGCACTGGAGGTTTATCTATCCCACAGCTATTACCCATCCCAAAGGTATCCCTGCCCATCCCACTACTATCTCAACCCAGGAGCCCCAGCAGCACCAGCAGCACCAGCACCAGCAGTACCAGCAAGACCAGGAGCACGAGCAGGACCAGGAGCACGAGCAGTACAAGCAAGTCCAGGAACACGAGCAGGACGAGCAGGATGAGCAGGACCAGCAGGACCAGCAGGACCAGGAGCAGCTTCAGCAGAGTAAGAAGCAGCAGAAGCACCACCGCCAGGAGCAGCTTCAGCAGAGTACACAGCAGCAGAAGCACCACCGCCAGGAGCAGCTTCAGTAGAAGCTCCAGCAGCAGAAGAGCGAGCCCGAGCAGCAGAAGCCCCAGCAGAAGCAGAGTCAGGGACAGGGGGTGGGAGGGTGGCCCTGTCCCACTTGCCAGGGATGGCGGCAGGTTGCTGAGACTTTCGCTTCTTCCCTATGGTTGTGGGGTTGCTGGCTGGCAGGGAGGCTGGCAGGGAGGCTAGCAGGCACCAAGGCTGGCAGGAAGCCTGGCAGGAAGCCTGGCAGGAAGCCTGGCAGGAAGCCTGGCAGGCAGGCAGAGAGCAAGGCTGGCAGGGAGGCTGGCCAGGAGGCTTGGAGGCATGCAGGTAGGGCAGGCAAGGACTCAATGTATCCTGTAGCAGGTCTTTCCTCCGAATGCTGGCCACGTGCGAGCTGCTTCCCTTTATATCCGCGTGGCTTATGCAATGCTTCCCCCCCGCATGCGCAATTAACGCCAGGCATCTGTTAGGCTTCCGCTGTGCATCCGCTAGGCTTCCACTGTGCATCCGCTTCATCCGCTGTGCATCCGCTGTGGATCCGCTGTATCTGTTCTGCATCCGCTTTGCTGAGGCCCCCCGGAAGCCTGGCGGATGTGCCATCCGCTCCCATCCACTTCCATCCGCTGGGCTTCCGTTCCACATCCGCTTTCCATCCGCTCTGCGTCCTTCCCGCGTCCATGTTATCCGCTCTGGTTATGCAAATTTTTGCCCCTTTTGAGAGCTGATAACAACGGATGGAACATTTTGCTTGTCCGTTGTGTCCATTTTGCATCCGTTGGGCAGTGTGACAGGGCCTTAAGTAAATAAACGAATTATTGTTTATAATAAAATTGCTCACTGCTCATCTTTCCCCAAATCTTGTATACTTTTGCATGAAAAGTCCATACAATAGACTAATTTATTTAGCTGTATGCGGTATTGTGTTTAACCAGTTTTTCCCACAGAAAGCCAAGTCAGGATTTCCAACTAAGTGTTTTGGTCCTCAAAGATGTACCGTAAATTTCCTTTGTAAGAACTGCACTATAGCCCGATTATAGTGATAATCACTGCAATTGATAAATTAGCATCGGTTTTGCCCATTGACTTTGTTTGTGAGAAGGTCACAATAGGTGATCACATGGCCTTGGGACACCGCAACAGTCATAAACATGAAACAGTTGCCAAGCATCTGAATTTTGATCACGTGATCATGGGGATGCTGCAAAAGGTCATAAGTGTGAAACAGTTATAAGCAAGGGTGGGATTCAAAATTGATTCTGTGCGCGTGGCTTAGGTGGTGGGTGTGGCTTAGTGGTCATGTGACTGGGTGGGCATGGTTTGGTGGTCATGTTATTGGATGGGTGTGGCCAACTCAATATCACTCACATCAAGGCATGCATCTCCTCGCCTGGCTGTGGGGATGCTGCAACAGTCATAAGTGTGAAAAATGGTCATGTCACTTTTTTCAGTGCCACAGTAATTTTGAATGGTCACTCCACACAAGCAAAGTACCAGCAAAGGAGGGGAAAAAATCTCCAGAGACGTTCCTGAGATAGGAAGTCTAGTCCTGCCAAGAATGTAACAAGGGTTAACGGAGAGGCAGTTTCTGTAAGCAACACCAAAATGTTTCCTTCCTGCTTTCCTGACAGGCTTAGGCCAGTAATTTCTTCTAACAACCAGTTAGAAACTGCTTAGAATGTTAACAACCGGTTCTAGCAAATAAGTGCGAACTGGTAGAATTCCACCCCTGGTCATAAGTCACTTTTTTCAATGCCATTGTAACTTTGAATGGTCACTAAATGAACTGTTGTATGTCGAAGACTACCTGAATCTATGCGGATTGAGAAAACTGTTCCTTCCTCTGAGGCCTCGTATTTGTCAAACTTAATTTTTAAAATTTAATTCAATTTAAAGTTTAAAAATTTGCTTCCCTTCACTATCAGCATACAAAGACATAGTTTAAAAAGATCAAAAATGGCCAGGGTGGGCTGCTGGGGGTTTGCAAGGGTTCAGGAGAGCCCCTAGCTAAGATCCTGTGCACTTTGGAGAACCCCCAAATCCCAACCCCTGCTCCGCCCCTCCCGGGAGTCCCCATGCAGCCTGTTTTGGATGCAGGTAAGTGCAGGGCACACATGGAAGCTTGGGGAGGGCAAAAAACGGGCCTCCCGGAACAGTGGTGCTATTCAGCCGGTTTGCATCGGATCGGGCGAACTGGTAGCATGTGTGGGTCGCCAAACTGGTAGTAAATTCTGGCTGGCCACACCCCCGATCCAGTCCACCCTCCTGCCGATGCTCGCTTACCTGCCCGCCTGACATTTGCCTAAGGTATTTCTTTTTTTTTCTCTCCTGACAATCAGCTGTGCATAGATCAGCTGTGCTGGGATTCCCCTTGCTGAGGCCCAGGAAGACAAAAAATGGAGGGAGGAGCCCAGGGCCCCCCCTCCATTTTTGCCTCCCAGAGCCCCAAAAGAGCCTTAGGGGAACAAAACCGCGCCCCCCAGAGGCTCCTCTGAGGCTAGGAAGCTCCGAAAAATGGGTCGGGACAGCAAAAAAAAAAGTCATATCTACCCAGTCACATGGCCACGCCCACCAAGCCACAGCCACAAAACCAGTAGTGAAAATTTTTGAATCCCACCACTATCCCAGAAGTTCAGGAAGGCTGGAAATGGGCTCGTTTCCAGCTTCCAGAGAGCCTCCAGAGTTCAGGGAGGGCAAAAATACCCCCCCTGCTATGGTGCAGGGGGCCTACTAGGCCACACCCACCCAGCAACTGGGCAGAGAACCCTTGCTAAAATTTTGGAAGCCTACTCACTCCGACTAGTGATAGAATACAAAAAAGGGATTATATGGAAGAACTCAAGGGTAGTAAAAAAGGACAATAATCAGCCATGTCCCCACATGACAGTCTCATTTTAGAGATCATCAACCTTTATACATCTCCATAAGCAAGTAAGCTGGCAACCTGAAGACAAAGCAAGAGCTCATTATTCAAGCAGGTTGAATTTAGTCATCACTCAAAATCAGAGAGATGCAAAGCAAGTCTTGAACTGACCTCTTGAGGTCAACTTTTCTTGGATGAATCATTTATTTTTCAACCCAAAGGAGGTTACTTTTTTTTTTCTTTTTTTCAGTCCTAAAGAATGATTAGCTCATATCGTAGGTAAAATACAAATTATTAAAGCAATGAATATTCTGAACTGCTCCTCGTTCACTCACTTTTCCTACCTAACTGACAAATAATTGTGTGAATGGACAGCACACAAATTAGTGTCAACGCATAACTGTATAGAGAAATGTAATCATAGATTGTGGCCAAAAAAAAAGGATATGTCTATTCTGATTCATCTATTCTATTCTGTAATTCTGGTTATGCTGTCTTTGCTTTTTTTTCTTTTTGTTTCCATTGCTTTTTCCATCCATGTAAAATGGCCCATATAAAAAAATAATGTTGTAGTTATTGCAGCTGACATAGGGACTAATGTATATATTTTGGCACATCATTTCTTTAAAATATAGGCTTTTTTTGTGGTAGGCTGTTTACTGCAATTTACCCTTATTTACAAAATGCAATAGATAATTTCTCTGAAGCTGATTCAGGGAGGAAAATTTGTGGACAGTGGGACATGTTTCAGATAACTAGACTATTGATCACGGGAATTCTACTATATGAGAACTGACGGGATATTTAAAACATTTAGTCTGACTGTCTGCCTTATAAAAACTATGTCTATATTTTTATCTCTAGATTTCCAGAGTTATAAATAGGTTCCTAGAGTCAGACAGTGTAATGGCCATTTCTGTGAATCTGCTTCTGGTTGTATTCAAAAACATCATGCTGCAATTCCCATATTTATAAATGAATCCTCTGGCATCCAGCTATTTAAAATGCAAAGCATTATTGCTCGGCCCAAGTGTTATGGCGGCAAATATTTACAGCAGAACTGTCAACCTCATAGGCATTTCTAAAAAAACATATTTATCCAGCACTATCATACCTTCAGAAATATTTCAGATTTTCTTGAGATATTTTATTTCAGGAAAAGAAATGATGATGATCATGATTTAGATCTGAATTATAGTATTGATTTGGTTGAGACTGAAATCTGAGTGAAAGTTTCAGAGTTACAGACCCCACTGACAGATTCACTGATTATGTGTAGATGCTGCCACAATCTAAAGGTTCAGGAGGCTCACAGACAATAAAAATTCATAAAGGAGAAACCCTCAAGACCATAAAACCAACAATCCATTAAAACACTATAGGCAATTATCTTTTAACATTAAAATTGGATTCAACATGAGCGGTAGGTATAACTAAGAGGAGCACAGGACTTACCATCCTACACCCCCAGACTTAGCAAAGAAGGGTTGTTTTTAATTCTTTTCCTAAATGCTAACAGGGTCATCTTGATCTCAACAGATCATTCTGACTTCAAGGTCCAAGCTATGCCATAAAGCAGGGTATCACCTCTCTGAGTAGACCAGATAAGGAAACAGACACTTCAAGAAATATTAGCACTACATTTTATTGATTTAGCCTTTAATGATAGAAATCTATAAACCTTGCAGAGTTTCTCTTTCTCTTATACAAAGAGAACCAAGGCAGAGCAATCTTGAGTTTCTTTCTCATGCTTTTCTGTTTTCCCAAGCTAAGCTCCTATTTTACTAATGGTTGCCACCTGTTTCTTCAAGGTCATCTCAAAAACTCCTCTACAAAGGAACAGCCATCAAAAGGTTTGCTTTTAGATTCCCACCAACATAACCACCTGGGAATGGGGTGGCAGAATCTGTAGCATATCTTCTCAGATATCATAGAAATGATGGGTAGATTCTATATGAAGAAGATGCAGGTAGCAAGATCTTGAACCATTTGATTAAATTTTTATACGAAAGTCTAGATAAGAACACTATGTTGGGCAAACAAAGAACTCATTCGAGGTCACTCACTTTCCACATACCCCACCATATCAATTTTTTACATTCTGACTTTCTGAAGATCTTCCATCAAATCAGTAATGTGGTCTAATCCTTTTTCACTTTCAAGGTCAGCCATTAGTGTCAAATAATCTTTCCATGTAGAAGCACATAGGATATATAGACTTATAATAAAATGATGTCCATTAGCTATTATTAAATAAATAAAATATTGCTCGTCAAGATACTTGCCAAAATATAATTGCCATGTACTATGATTGGATTTCCTGATACATTTTTCTTTTGGAAAAGCAGCATGGGTTAGGATATGGAACATAGAGGAAAGGACTGAAAGTGTTCCCATACTTCAGTCATCCAAATTATCCTTCCCCACCTCCGAGTCTGAGTTGCTATTAGCTGCGGAAGGAACTCATGTAGGCAATTGTATGTTTAATAAGCATCCTATCCTGGGAAGAAAGGGAGAAGGCCTGGTTGTCTTTAGGAAAAGAAAATATGCCCTGTGGAGTAAGTAATTTAGCCCTGTATCAAGAAGAATGATAATTTCATTGATAAATACACATGCAAGACACCACACTCACTAGGAAATACCATTAGCACAACCTTCTCTTTCAATGATCAAATATTTGATTGGAAGATGTTTCTAACTGATGTTTCTAACTTAGATCATAGCTCATGAGTCAACACTTTTCTTGTGACATTTTACAGTAACACAATCTGAAAACCAATGAATAATAATAGTGCTTTCACAGCATATTAACCACATAAACTCATTTCATAATGTGCATGCCAAACACCAAATCTAGCATTAGGTTCAGACGAAGAGCCATGAAGTGATGTTTTCTTTGAAGGATTGTGACAGAATTAACTTTAATTGATTCCTTTATTTGCCTGCAAATACTCCCCCCCCCCCCAAAAAAAAAAAAAAAATACATTGCAGAAAATGGTTCCTAAACAGCTGGGTATACAAGAGAAAGTTTAATAAGTAGACACATCATTTATGTCCTCCACCAATTTTGGATCTCTGTGTCCAACAGGATAAATATGCATTTAAGCACCCAATTGAGAAGAGATGAGGTTGTGGAAAACTACCAAAAAGTAGTTTAAGCAAAAAAGTTCTAATACAGTATATAGCCATTTTTGCTTCATCAAACAAAGTTTTATTCCTCACAAAACATCACACTTTACCCACTATCTTTCTAGCTGAATTTGCATATTTTAACAATTTCTCTATCCCTTTTTCCAATCTGTGAGACATTTTGGTGCAGAGATTAAGGTACTAGGCTAGAGCTAGGTGACAGTTCTACTCCCACTTTGGGTACAAAGCCAAGCTAAGCCATCTTGAGCAGAAGTGGTATTCAGCAGGTTTTGACTAGTTCTGGAGAACCAGTAGCGGAAATTTTGAGTAGTTTGGAGAACCGGCAAATACCACATCTGACTGAAGATTTTACAGTATCCTTCCCCTGCCCACACCCACCAAGCCACACCCACAGAACTGGTACTGAAAAAATTTGAATCCCACCACTGATCTTGGGACAATCATTCTCTCTCAGCTCCAGGAAACAAGCAATGGCAAACCACTTTAAAAAGCTTTGCGAAGAAAATTACAGGGTTTGAGGAACGCTAATCCAACAATATAGTAGGATCAGAAATCAATCTATTTCTAACAATTCTTCATATAGGTTTTATAGTTTCTCTTCCTGCATTCATTCTAGTTTCACTCTACTTTCTTTCTTGTCTTTCCTTTCTTCCAGGTCCATTCTTCCTCCAAGATCTGTCCCTGACCATATTAAATAATGATTTGCCTTATGTGCACTGTTTCTTATCAGCCCTGCATTTTTCACTAATGTTCTTTTTCTTTCATTACGTACAACAAAATAAACTATGCTTTTTTATTCGTTGCTTTTTCATGTGTACGTCAATAAATTTTGCTTAAACCACCTATTTGGAAACAACAGATGTTTTTCTAAGCAATAGATAACAGTCATCATTTTCATTCCTTCACAGGTGTGCAAATGGCCCAATTGCTTTTTCTGTACTCTCTTATCTGTTGCACCAATCCATTTATATCACCTAAATTGAATAATTTTCTGTCAGTTGTATTAATTCAAAATGTTGCTCTGATCTTTTCCAACTCTGCAACTGTACTTTTGCATGATTTTATTTGATAATTCATGTTCTTCATAATTTATTCCTTTTATATCAAAACTGCAATCTCTTACATGCTATGATTATAATTGCTGTGTTCATGAATATTGATCGCCATGCTCCATCAATGCCTTTGGCCAACCACAGCTTTTACATAATGCTCTTTATTAAGATAAGGTGAAAAGCATCTACCCAAGATTTAGGAAAGTCAATTAGAATACACTATATTACATTGAATTACTACCCACATGAAAATTGTGAATGTCCACCCTTATACTAACAAATATTCTTGCAGTAGAAATGCCAAAGGAAATACTTCCCAAAGTTTAGGATGAGAAAATGCCAACTTTTAAGCTGAAATGATCATGTGCATGAGGCCGCATTAGCATCAACAGACTATTATGGGATAACTAGGCATGTGACTATATGAATGTAATAGCATTCTCTACAACAGATTTTGTAAAATATTACTTCTGATATTTGACCTAATTTATAAACAAAATATTATAAGTGTTATTCTTCCTGAAATTTTCTCAGCCTTTTTTGAGAACTGCAGCTACATCTTTGCCGAGAGAATTCCACGATGCAACTATGGTTTATGTGAAGTATTTTCTTTCATCTATCCTCAATCATCCATTTTTCATCTTCAGAGAATGTATCTCCACTGTCTACATATATACTGTATATATTTGCCCAGTTAAGCCAACTTTGGATGACCTCGAAAAGCCAAGGAGGATAAAACCTGATAAATACTTGGGTGGGCATCACCAGAAAAACTCAGCATTACAGTCTGCATAAAAGTAACATCCTAGAAGGTGGCAGTGGCAAACTATTTTTGTTGTGCTGCCAAGCAAGTAACATTGATGTATCTACAGTATGAAATCACTGGAAATTACATTTCACTTGAAAGAAATTTTATCATTTTTCTTGGCAATTTCCATTTCCATAGTCAGTTTTTAATTATGCAAAACTTATATCTTATGATAGACCCTGGGCATCATACAGAATTAAGTACAGAGTTCTCTGGTGGATTTTATGACCAACTGATTATCCAGAAAATTTGTTTTGTTGTGAGCAGAACTTACACTGATTCATTTATTCTGTATAATGAAATTATCCGTTATTAAAACATTTGTTTCTTTAGTTGCTTCCTTAATTTCATTTACCAAAACAATGTCACTTTTTCATTCCGAAGAAGAGCATGTCTGAGTGTTAAATAACCTTTTGGTCTAATATTGCCATTTTGATAATTCAGCGAAGATATCATACCTCGTGATTCTCTACATTGTCCAAGTTTCCACAGCATCCACTGAATCAATGCCTTTCTCAAAGCCAAGTATTCCTATTTTCCCTTCTCTTCAATTGCTTTTGGAAAGTACACAGAAGGATCTATACACAAAATCTCTCTTTGGCAAAGTAACTTTCCTTTTTTAGCCTTTTGCATAGCTCAACATCCTTCATTTTGAACCAATGTTCCTTAGCACTTACCAGATTTCAGCTAGGAATGAGTTAAAAATTACTGTACTACTTTTTTTTTCATGTGAATTGTCATCAGTTTGAACAGCAGATGAAGTGTTGCACAACTCCACTTGTCCCCAAATTTCCCCAGTGGTTAAATTCCTCCTCTTTCTAAACTGTGCCTGAATCCATGCATTGATATACGTCTTTTTCCTTTGTCCTTGATATGTAGCAGGTAGAATTTTAGAAAAAGGTTGGAAAGATTGGCTTTCAATTTCCTATCTAGCTGTCATATTTGGTTTTCAGAAGTGCTTTGCTTATTGGCAGCAATGCACCTTAACAATAACTCCAACATTTTTCTTAGCAGGTAACATATTACATGGGTGGTACTCCATTAAATACACTGGATAGCTCTGCAACTCTGCTGCCTTTGTCCTCCTAGTTACTTTTTCTTTATTGATTTGTTTCTCTATATTCTCTCTTAAAATTCATCTTTATATGAAGTCTATGGTTTGACCTTGCATTCTGACCTTGAAACATCTTGAGTTCTTTAAAGGTAAGAATATTGTAATAACTGCACAGCTTGTTCTGTTCTGAGTTCCCTTTCTGGTCTGCATGATAGCTCTTTTCTCTTTCAGCTAGATAGCAAGTTTAAAATATGCAGGTTCTTTTTAAATTTCTGTTAGGAAAATCTTTTCTTCATCTTCTGGAAGCTAGCTGTGAATAAAATATGATTGGGTATCCTTGGTTGACAGAAATTTCCACAATTTCAGAGACTGATTTAAAACAGTATTTCTAACCATTTTTGTAATACATCAAAATGTCTATTTCCAGAGTAGCCAATGAGATGCCAGTGGGAAACCAGAGCTGGATATGATTTCTGGTACCCCCTTTCTCTCGCTTGTCCCAACAACCATCAGAGGCCAACTGAATATCAATAAATCAGCTAATCCCAAATCAGTGCCCTCTGGAAATCTTGGTACCATGGTTCCCAGAATTCTCAGAAGGAATTTATAATTTAATTATGCAATTACAGGGTTTTTTTCTTTTAACTATGGGACCGAATATACTACTACCATGTCAATACTTGACAATAAATAGTAGTAACCCTCTATATGCAGAATTTGAAAGCCGGTTAAGGCAGTAGGCTAGAAACTAGGTAATAATGAGTTTTAGTGCTGCCTTAGCACAGGCCATTTGGATAACCATGGATCAGTCAAGTTCACTCAGTCCTAGAAAGCAGGCAATGGCAAACCATTTCTGCAAACCTTGCTAAGAAAACTGCAAGATTATCCAGGTAGTTGCCAGGATTGTAAGATTGACTCAAAGGATACACATAAATTTACACACACACACAGAGACACAAACACACACTGTACAGAGTTAGGAACCACTTGTATGTTCCTACAGTAGTAGGAACATCTTGTATGTTTATCTAAATACATGCATATGTATACATATGTCCATGTAACTGTATTAAAAGCTTGACTTGTAAAGCCCATGTCACACTGAACCAACGGATGCAAAGAGGATGTAAAACGGACAAAAAACCTTGCCATCCGTTCGAAAATGCGATGTACTCACTGCCTCCGTTTGGCTTCCTCTCTATCCGTCCAGCATACGTTTATTGACGTTTCATCCGCTCAGAAAGTTTTGGGCTGCCCAAAACTTTTGCGCGGAAAATGTATCCAGTTCATCCATTCTGCATCTGCTACGCATCTGCTACGCATCCGTCACGCATCCGTTACGCATCCGCTATATCCGCCAGGCATCCGCTACGCATCCGCGCAACTCGCATCTGCTCGGACGCAGGGAGGAAGCGGAACGGATGCAGAACAGATGCAGAACGGATGCAGAATGGATGCCAAGTGGAAACAAAGCGTTTAAAATGGAAAAAACGTTCACAGAGGGGACCTATCTCGGATATTAAGGATGTCTGGAGGATGCCTAGAGGATGCAAAGGGACACCTACACTGCCTATAAAAAGGGGGAGCAACTCGCCTGCATCTCACTTTCAGAACAGCAGCCCAGCGGTGCAGACCTCTGCAGCCTTCATCTGACTCTTCCTCTTCCACAGCATCCAGTCATGTCCACAGTGGATTGTGACAAAGTCCTTTCGGCAGCCACCATCCTTCTGAAACAGTGCGAAACCATCTACAGGCTCTGTGAACTCTACTACGGGAAGAAAAGGAGGCACCCAAAAAAAGTCTGGGTCCAAAGATGGTTTGCCAGAAGAGCAGAGGACGGACTGTACAACAAGCTGATGGTGGAGCTCAGGAGCGAAGACACTCGGGCGTTCCAGAACTTCATGAGGATGCCTCCAGCCATGTTTGACGAAGTTGTGCAGTGGCTGACACCCAGGTTGACCAAGACAAACACCAACTTCCCGCCCAGCCTGGAACCTGGGCTCCAGGTGGCACTCAATCTGCGCCACCTGGCCTCACGGACCACCGACAGGAGCATGCAGTATGGCTGGAGGGTGCCACCCAGCACCATCAGCTTTGTTGTCAGAGAAGTGGTACAGGCCATCATCGAAGAATACAAGGAGGAGCTCCTCCAGTGCCCCTCCACTGAAGAAGGATGGAAGAAAGTTGCAGAGCAGTGGTATCAGAAGTGGAACTTCCCCCACACCGTTGGAGCCATCAATGGCAAGCACGTGGCCTGCAAAGCGCCAGCCAAGTCGGGGTCCACTTATCATAACTACAAGGGCTTCTTCAGCATCATCCTCTTCGCCATGGTCGATGCTGACTACAAGTTCATGTACATCGATGCTTCAGGCAACGGCTCATCTTCAGATGCCCAGGTATACAACGCCAGTCACCTCAAGGAGGGGCTGGAAAGCAACCTCATGGTGGGCTTTCCAGATCCAGACCCGCTGCCCAACGACACACAAGATGTGTCCTACTTCATCGTGGGGGATGACGCCTTCTCCCTCACAACCTACCTCTTGAAGCCCTACACCTCCAAATACCTCACCCATGAAGAGAGGATCTTCAACTACAGGCTGTCCAGGGCAAGACGGGTGGTGGAGAACGCCTTTGGCATCCTGGCCAACAGGTTCCAGGTACTTCTCACCAACATGCAGCATAGCCCAGAGACCGTGAGGAAGATCATGGAAGCTTGCTGCATCCTGCACAATCTCATGCGCACCCGCTACCCAGTCTTGCAGAACAGGCTTGTGGACCGTGAACAAGGCAATGGGGACATGGAGCCTGGGGAATGGAGGCAAGGGCAAAACCTGATCGACACTGAGGATGTGCTAGGCCCCAACAGAGCCTCACGTGAGGCGAAGAAGCAGCGCAACCTCCTGAAACACTGGTGCAACTCCCCAGCTGGAGCAGTGGAGTGGCAAGACAGGATGGTAAATGCTTAATGGATGCTTCCTTCAGACTGTCTCATCACACGGATGAGATTGGGCCATGTATGTTTGGTTGGCCTACAATGAACAGGGCGTTTAATAAAGAGTTGTGTTTATGTTGACATGTGTGGATAATTATTACATTATTATTGACAATAAAGGGCCGTAGGTGTGGCACCTGGGAGGGTGGACCATACAGTCCCACTATGCTTGCACTGGAGCTTTATCTATCCCACAGCTATTACCCATCCCAAAGGTATCCCTGCCCATCCCACTGCTATCTTAACCCATCCCACAAGCATGCAAAGGCTTAAACCATTTCTAAAAGTTTCCAGCAAGACTTTATTAAAAAAAAGAAATGAAGCAAGTGTGTGAATCATAAATAGACTTTATTAACAACAAGCTATAAGACAAAAATGAGTCTCTGGCACTCCTCTTGGTCGCTCAGTCCCAGGGGTGAAGGGTGCAGGTGCTGTGGAGGTGGCTGGTGCTGGAGTGCTTGTCATCAGCTCCTCCAGAAGCAGAAGCAGCAGAAGCGCCAGCCCCAGAAGAGCGAGCCCGTGCTGCAGAAGCCCCAGGAGAACCAGAGTGAGGGCCAGGGGGCGGGATGTTAGCCCTGTCCCTCTTGCCAGGGCTGGCAGCAGATGGCTGAGGCTTGCTGTGCTTCTGCATGGTTGTGGGGTTGCTGGCTGGCAGGGAGGCTGGCAGGAACCAAGGCTGGCAGCAAGGCTGGTAGCAAGGCTGGCAGCAAGGCTGGCTGGCAGACATGCAGGCAGGGCAGGCAAGGCAGTCGATGTGTCTGGAAGCAGGTCTTTCCTCTGAATGGCGACCTGCTTCCGAGCTGCTTCCGTTATATCCGTGGGGCTGACGCAATGCATCCTCCCCGCATGCGCAATTAACGCCAGGCATCCATTAGGCTTCCACTGTGCATCCGCTTCATCCGTTCGGCGTCCACTGTGCATCCGCTGTATCTGTTCCACGTCCGCTTTGCTGCGGCCCCTGGAAGCCTAGTGGACGTGCCATCTGCTCCCATCCGCTTCCATCCTCTGGGCTTCCGTTCCGCATCCACTTTGCATCCGCCTTGCGTCCTCCCCGCGTCCGTGTTATCCGCTCCAGTTATGCAAATTTTTGCCCCTTTTGAGAGCGGATAACAACGGATGGAACATTTTGCTCGTCCTCTGTGTCCTTTTTGCATCCGTTGGCCAGTGTGACATGAGCTTAAAGTGAAGAGGTTACCATTTAAAGTAACTTTTAAAATACTTAATGTACAATATTCTAAACTTATATTTGGAATGCTGTTTTCATTTAATAATAGATCCATGTCATTCATTCTTTAAAGTCAGCAGAAAAAGCCCCCTTATAAGTTAAAATAAAGAATGAGACAGGAATCAGAATGACCTTGGTTGCAAGAAGGAACTATAATATATACCAGTGAATCAATGACAGACATTTACAGCACTCTGATACAGTAAGATCAATACAATTGATTTGGAAATGTATGAAAAAACAGCTGTACAATAAACCGTAATATGGTACTTCTTTCATTACTAACAAACTAAGGAGTCACAATTTGATAAGAAGTAGATGTATAACTCAACATATTCTGCCAAACAAGTTTTGAAACAAATGATTATCCAAGACAAGTATAATGACTTTTCTGTTATTACAGACAGCAATACACTACCTAAAATATATTTTTAATTCTCACTCATCACAGACCTGAGAGAGCAGGAACCAGTCTGTTGTGTCTTTAAGTTGCAAGAGTACACTCATCTACACAATCATCTCATTTTCAGGAGGTAGGTAATCAAGTAGAATGGGATAAGAATCAGCTGGTTCTGACCAGTTCTAGACCATCATATCTTGGACTAACTACAACTTCTGAATCATCTTCAAAGGCAGCCTTGCATAGGATGCATTGCAGTAGTCTTACATGTGCCAGGACAATTACCTGTTTTGAGGCTGGGCAAGGGCAAAATGATTCAAAGATAATTTAGTACAAATCTTATTTTGGCTTCCTGTCCAATTAGTTGCATTTCTTTTTCATGGAGCAAACCATTTATTTTCCTGTGCCCTTCGGATGCAAAAAAAAAAAAAACATTAGAACCTCATTTTGGACATATTTAACACATATTAATATTGGACCTATGAAGATTTCTGGAAATAATTCAGAAAGCACACACAAATGTAGCACTTGGTGATCATTTTTTAAAGCAGACAACTGATTTCCAGAGATTACATCACTGCCACATAATCCCAGACACATTCTTTATTGTTTAATGCAAGAGATATACATGGCTATTTCTTGGGGAAACAGTTGCGCTCAGAAGATTCTATGTTATGTGCACGAACCCTGTGCAATAAGCATCTGGATTTAACAATTTAAATTAAATAAAAAAACTGAATTTAACAATTCCAACTCTGCAATTTTTTTCTTCTTTATTAAAAACCTAAACAAAAAAATCAATAGCAAGCCATGGTGGGGATATAAAAAGTAATCCTCCTTGCGATTATTATGGTTAAGTATTTGCAAAACCATTCACAAATCACAAAGGTCAGAGCAACAAGATTATACAGCAGATCTTTGAATTAATAGAAGATTCTTGCATTCCACATCTTAGATTTTCTACATGACTGAATTTCTCACAAGCCATAGAAACTCTGATTTTCAGCATTTCACTTCTTAAAACTGCACAGGTTTCATGGATGGTGTTTCATACTAATAACATTTTGATTTGAATTTTGTTGTACTACCACCTCTATTGCCATTCTGATCCTTATCTATTAGTTTTAAATGGCGGTATCACAACAAAGTCAATATTAAGTCAAAATCAACACCAAAAATACAATGTAATTTGTAACTAGTTCATTGTCCTGAAAACAGGCCATCAAAAGAGAGCCTTACTAGCCAGGGGGAATGTAATTTGCAAAGATAGATGATTGATAGATATTTTCTCTTTACTCATGTACTTTGCAGAAATCTATAAGAACGATGTAAACCTAATAAAAGAGTTCCAACTTTGAAGTTCATAGTTTCACCTTTGATCTACTGTTTTTATTTTCAATTTATAGTGCAACAACAGTGCCCCCTGGTGCAAGGAAAATTTTAATTTTTTTCTCTTCTATTTCCAAAAGCTGTTGCTACCTTAATTATATACATTCCTTGTCATTTTCAAACAAAGTCAGGTAGAATATTTCTAGGAATCATAAAGGTTACAGAAAATGAGAGCAGTATCATTCAAAACATTGGAATATTTCTATAAAATGCAAATCTACACTTTTAAGTCTAGTAAAGAAAGAATCTAACAAGGGCATAATTCCACATTACACTGAACTGAAAAACATATTTTGTATATCAAAAATTAAAGAATGACAAAAATTAAAGAAACAAGAATGTTATTGTTTATATTGGATTGCATGGAGGGTATTTCTGCCACAATGTTGATATAACTGGAGAATATATTAACAAAACCAAACATGCATGAGCTTTTTCAGCTTGTTCTGATTTGCCTAATTGTGATTTTCATCATTTATAAATATCTTTGTAAAAACATTGTCATTCCCATTGTCATAAATCTCCATTATATATGGGCATAGGAATGGTTACATGCCTAAGTACCAACACATCAGGATTTTATGCAAAATTCAGCATAGAGAAATGTCCATTTCTTCTTAATTTCTTACAGAGCAAATAGACTGTGATGACACTCACCCAGGGTTGAAGAAAATAAATCTATTTTGAATCCACAAATAAAGGAGAATATGAACCTGAAAAATTTACTTCCAAACATGAGCATAGGCCATGCTAAAATAGGTTCTAATTAGTATACAGTAGCATAACAACAGGATTAATTTAAATATAACAAAACTAGCATATAAACTACTTTAAAATACACACTTTCATACTTACTTGGTAAGAGAGATCATTTGATCATTTCCAAAGGATACTGCAAGATTATCCTCAAACAATTCAACAGAAGCAAGCAAACATTTGACAACGCTGAGCTTTTGGATTTAATGACGGTGGTCTAGAAACATTTCTCCAGCTACTATGTTTGGCACCTTCAGAGGAAGATGGTCTATCTGCTGACTACAAACAACTAGGCAGGCACTAATTGGGCTCCTGTCTTTGAGCCAAACAACCTGATTGGTCTTTCTTTGCTTACTTCACTCACATAAATACTTAGAAAACCCTAGAGCACCCCTGGTATAGGACACCATAGATCAGGATGACGAATTGGATATCTTCCATTCCATTTTTTCTGAAACAGAAACTGAAACAAGTATATTTTCATGACAGCAAAAGTAAAGCCCCTGTCACACAGCACCAATGGATGGAAAGAGGATGTAAAATGGAGAGAAACACTTGCCATCCATTGGTTAATGCGATGCTTCCGTTCTGTACTCACTGCGTCCGTTTTTCATACTCTCTATCCGTCCAGCATCCGTCTACTGACATTTCATCTGCTCAAAAAGTTTTGAGCTGCACAAAATTTTTTGAGCGGAAAATGTATCCAACGCGTCCGTTCTGCACCCGCAACACATACGGGGAACATCCGTTCTACATCCGTCGTCATCCGTTACACAACCGCTATATCCTCTAGGCATCCGCTGCGCATCCATGCAACTCGCATCCGCTCCAGCGGAAAACAGACACAGGAAGGAAGCAAAACGGATGCGGAATGGACACGCAGCATTAGTAGCACGGATGGAAAAAGGATGAAAGCGGATGCAGCTCCCATACAAAGCATTAAAACGGAAAAAAAGTTCGCAGAGGGGACACATCTTGGATATTTAGGATGTCTGCAGGATGTCTAGAGGATGCAAAAGGACACCGAGTGGAAAACCTATATTGCCTATAAAAAGGGGGAGGAATTCACCTGGATCTCACTTTCAGTCCAGCAGCCCTGCGGTGCAGACCTCTTCAGCCTTGCTCTTGCTCTTGCTCTTCCATAGCATCCAGTCATCTCCACCATGGATCATCACACACTCCTTTTGGTAGCCACCATCGTTCTACAACAGTGCGAAGCCATCTACAGGCTCTTTCACCTGTTCTCCACGAAGAAAAGGAGGTGGCCAAGAAGTGTCTGGGTCCGAAGATGGATCGCCAGAAGAGCAGAGTACGGACTGTATAACAAGCTGATGGTGGAGCTGAGGAACAAAGACCCTCGTGCATTCCAGAACTTCATGAGAATGCCTCCAGCCATGTTTGACGAAGTTGTGAAGTGGCTGAGACCCAGGTTGACCAAGCAGAGCACCAACTTCCAGCCCAGCCTGGACCCTGGGCTGAAGGTGGCACTCACTCTGCGCCACCTGGCCTCAGGGACCATGTACAGAAGCATGCAGTACAGCTGGAGGGTGCCGCACAACACCAATCAAAACTGTGGTCAGAGAAGTGGTGCAGGCGATCATCAAAGAATACCTGGAGGAGCTCCTCCAGTGCCCCTCCACTGAAGAAGACTGGAAGAAAGTTGCAGAGCAGTGGTATCAGAGGTGGAACTTCCCCCACACCGTTGGAGCCATAGATGGCAAGCACATGGCCTGCAAAGCTCCAGCCAACTCAGGGTCCACTTATTTCAACTACAAGGGCTTCTTCAGCATCATCCTCTTCGCCATGATCGATGCTGACTACAAGTTCATGTACATCGGTGCTTCAGGCAACGGTCAGCTTCAGATGCCCAGGTATACAATGCCAGTCACCTCAAGGAGGGGCTGGAATGCAACCTCATCATGGGCTTCCCAGATCCAGACCCCCTGCCCAATGACACACAAGATGTGCCCTACTTCATCATGGGGGATGACGCCTTCTCCCTCAGAACCTACCTCATGAAGCCCTACACCTCCAGATACCTCACCCGTGAAGAGAGGATCTTCAACTACAGGCTGTCCAGGGCAAGACGGGTGGTGCAGAATGCCTTTGGCATCCTGGCCAACAGGTTCCAGGTAATTCTCACCACCATGCAACATGACCCACAGACTGTGAGGAGCATCGTGGAAGCTTGCTGCAGACCAGACATCCCCACTACACTGCTCCTTCCTCCACCCCACAGCCAAGCCCGGCCTCAGAACATCTCTCATCGGTATTGGGGCTGACACCCCATGTCCTGGAGGAAGGGGCTCTCAACATCACAGGACTGAGCCAGCTGTTTGAGAGCTTCCTCCACACACCGTCCCCTGTTGTCCTCTTGGGGCCAGGCACCCAATGACGCCTCAGACCAGCACTCCAGCAGCAGCCACCTCCACAGCACCTGGACCCTTCACCCCTGAGACTGGGCACGCCTCAGAGTGACTGAGAAGAGTGCCAGAGACTGGGTGGCTACCTGTTGACTTTATCTTTGCTTGGGACACTTGGGTCACTTTGCTTTTACAGCTTGATATTAATAAAGATTATCTTTGCTTCACACACTTGCTTCATTTATTTTATTAAATAAAGTCTTGGTGGAAACTTTTAGAAATGGTTTAAGCCTTTGCATGCTTGTGGGATGGGTTAAGATAGCAGTGGGAAGGGCAGGGATTCCTTTGGGATGGGTAATAGCTGTGGGATGGGCAGGGATTCCTTTGGGATGGATAATAGCTGTGGCATGGGTTAGGATACCTGTGAGATGGGTAATAGCTGTGGGATAGATAAACCTCCAGTGCAAGCATAGTGGGACTGTATGGTCCACCCTCCCAGGTGCCACACCTGTGGCCCTTTATTATCAATAACAATGTAATCATCGATCCACACATTTCAACATAAACACAACTCTTTATTAAATGCCCTGTTCATTGTCGGGCCACTCAACATACATGGCACAATCTCATCAGTGTGATGAGACAGGCTGAAGGAAGCATCCATTAAGCATCTATCATCCTGTCTTGCCACTCCACTGCTCCAGCTGGGGAGTTGCATCAGTGTTTCAGGAGGTTGCACTGCTTCTTCCCTTCACGTGAAGCTCTGTTGGGGCCTTGCACATCCACAGTATCTACCAGGTTTCGCCCTTGCCTCCATTCACCAGGCTCCATGTCCCCATTGCCTTGTTGGAAGTCCACGAGCCTGTTCTGCAACACTGGGTAGCAGGTGCGCATGAGATTGTGCAGGAGGAGACCAATACAACAGAAATCTTTGTTCCCAATAATCAGCTTCACTGAACTCTCAAGCTTTAGCACTTCATCTCTTAGTTCTGCCATGGTGGCATCTGTGGCATGGGTGGCATCGGTGGTGTGGGTGGCATCGGTGGCATCAGTGGCATCGGTGGCACCAGTGGCATTTGATGTACCTGTGCCTGGACTGGGAAGGGCTGCCTGTGCTGCTGGAGCTCCTGGTAGCCATAGCCTTGGTAGGTGAGGGCCTGTGGAAAGCCTTGGAAGGGCAGTGACATCACCTGGGGTGGAGGAGCAGGCCTGGACTGGGTGGGAGCAGGTTCATCTGGGTCTGGAGGGTTGTGAAGAAGACCAGTGATCCTGTCCTTGATCCCCTGGTAATGTGATTCGGACATGTTCAAGAGGGTCTGGTTGACGTACGTTATGAAGGGCTTGCGGTTGGAGGATGGGATGTCAGTGTATACCAGCTGAGAGAGGAGATCTATGCTGCTTCTGATGGTGTCCCTGATCTCCAGCAGGACAGTGTGTCTCTGCCCCTCCGGTCTGCCTCTCTGCCTGCTTTCTGTGGAGATGGAGCTGGGGGTGGATGTGGGTTGTTCTCTGGTGGAAGTGCCCTCTCCTTTCTCCCACTGCATCAGGGGGTCCTCCACGCGCTCCGCCATGGGTAGTGCAGCTGTCGGGGGATTCTCCATCGTGGCACGCTCCACAGATACCTGCCTGGACACAGGAGCTGACTCTTGGCCAGAAGAGGAGTGGCTCTCTGCGGGCTGCCTGAGAGAGAGGGTTGTGAGAGGGGCTGCTCCTCGGTGGCGGATCTCACCCTCCAAGAAGCTGCACTTGGCCTTCACATAGGTCTCTCGGTCTGTCAGCTTGACCACGGCCTGGCCAGATTTCTTGAGGTGCAGCTTCCCGTACCAGGTGTGCATGTGCTTCCACCACCCAAGAAGGACCTCCGAAGTGTAGCCCAGGCTCTCCGCCTTCTCACTCCAAGCAGCCTACTTCCTCTTGGTGTCTCGATAGAGCCTGTGTCCCTTCCGCCAAAGATACTCATTCTCCCTCAGCCATTCCAGCACCTCATCCTCATGTTCCTCTTTGATGGAGTACTGCCTCCTCTCCCATTCTCGTTCTCGTGTGTGCCTCTTCCTCCCTCTGGCAGGGCCATCTGGGCCCTCATCAGAGGGGCTTCGAGGTTGTAGGGGCTGCTCCTCCACACCACCACCACCACCAGCAGCAACAACAACAGTAGCAGCAAAAGCAGGACCAGCAGCACCAGCAGCACCAGCAGCACCAGCAGGACCAGGATCATCATCAGCAGAGTAAGCACCAGCAGCGCCAGCAGGACCACGAGCACGAGGAGCACTGGGAGCACCAGCAGAACCAGCAGGACCAGGAGCAGCGCCAGCAGAGTAAGCACCAGCAGGACCAGCAGGACCAGGAGCATTGCCAGCAGAGTAAGCACCAGCAGAAGCACCAGCACCAGGAGCAACGCCAGCAGAAGCTCCAGCACCAGAAGAGTCAGCACCAGCAGCAGAAGCCCCAGCAGAAGCAGAGTCAGGGCCAGGGGGTGGGATGGTGGCCCTGTCCCTCTTGCCAGGGCTGGCAGCAGATGTCAGAGGCTTTCTCTTCTTCCCCATGGTTGTTGGCTGGCTGGCTGGCTGGAGCTGTGTCTGGCAGCAGGTCTTTCCTCTGAATGGTGACTTGATTGCGAGCTGCTTCCCTTTATATCCGCGGGGCTGACACAATGCATCCTCCCCGCATGCGCAGTGAACGCTCTGCATCCGCTAGGCATCCGCTTCATCCGCTCTGCATCTGCTCTGCATCTGCTCTTTCCGCTGTGCGTCCGCTTCGCTGTACTCCCCCGGAAGCCCTGCAGATGTGCCATCCGCTCCCATCCACTTCTATCCGCCAGGCTTCCGTGGAGCATCTGCTTTCCATCCTGGCTACATCCTCCCCCTGTCCATTCTTTTCTGTTGTTGTCCGCTCTGGTTATGCAAATACGGGGCACTTTTGAGAGCGGATAACAATGGATGGAACATTTTCTCGTCCGCTGTGTCCTTTTTTCAAACGTTTTGCTTCCGTTGGCCAATGTGACAGGCCCTTTATATACAATTGTTGCAGTAGCAAGGCCCATAAAAACAAAATAAAGAAGAATTAATCAAAAACATCAAGGTAAATCCCTTGGTACAATAGGGTGGAGACCTACCTAAAAGTAAGCATCTAAGAGCATAAGACTGGCAGAACCAGGGGCATCTGTGGAAATATAACATAAGCCTGGCAGCCAATACTAGTGCAATCAAAACTCTGCTCTTTTTAAATGCACAACCCAGAGTTTCCATTGCATAGCTGGCTCCCATCTTGACTTAAAAAAAAAAACAACCTATCCTTTTTCTGATGTCCAAGGACAGAATGCTAATCAAACCCTTCACAAAGCAGAGGGGAATTTCATGTCTGCAACATAAAAGGCCTAGACAAGTCTTTCTAGAGAAGAAGAACCTGGCAACTAAGACTCATATACTTCAATTCCCAGAATTCCTCCTCCAGTCATGTTAGCTTGGGAATTCTGGGAGTTGAAGTCCACAAGTCTTAAACTTGCCAAGTTTGAAGACCTTGCTCTACAGTTTGAACCTAACTATTTAGAAGACTCTTTCTCACATGCTGCGGAAACAATCCTAAAATGTGCCCCAGATATTGGCAGAACTGAGAGATGAAGTGCTAAAGCTTGAGAGTTCAGTGAAGCTGATTATTGGGAACAAAGATTTCTGTTGTATTGGTCTCCTCATACAATTTAAGATGCTTTAACAACCTAGGTAATTTTGGGGTACATTAACAGAAAAATGTTTTTTTTATTCGAAGTTTCTTGAGGTAGAGGTGCTTCATTTACATTTTATGACACAGTGAACCCTTTGAATTGTGTCTGGAAATGGACTTGGAGCCCGTATAATTACTGTAAACTACAAATGGGCAAATAGGTTGATGCTAACTTTGTTCCATTTCTTACATTCCTTGTCACCAGAGGTGGTATTCAGCAGGTTCTGACCAATTCTGGAGAACTGGTAGCAGAAATTTTGAGTAGTTCGGACAACTGGCAAATACCACCTTCAGAGATTTTACAGTATCTTTCCCCTGCCACGCCCGCCAAGCCACACCCACAGAATCAATAGTCCAAAAAATTGACCCTCACCACTGCTTATCATAAACATGTAACAGCCTACTTATGCACAAACCTACATATTTGGTGAAATGTAACTTCAATGCGAACATTCACATAACTTTTTTGATGAAAGCTTCTCATAATATGTAGTTTATATATGCACATTTTCTGGTTTAAATTTTCTTACTGTGATGCATTTCTAGTGCATCTTTCACTATTGTAAGCCCTGTATTTGTGTATGCATATATGTGTTTCAAGTTATAAACTTTATCAACAGTTTGAAAAATGGTGGGTTTTGCAAGCATATTGTGCCTTCACAAATGATTGAGAAATGCAAATTAAGTCTCTTTATATCAAAATTGGGATCAAATGTATTTCTCTTCATTCTCATGTTGTTGCATGGAAGTCACCTGTTTCCTATGCATGGCCTCCAAAAATAATCTGGCTAAAGCATACCTACAGAACTTTGCTGACATTTCCTAGAATTGATCCAGAAAAGGCAATATATCCCATGGATTATAAATAGAACTGAAGCTTGCCATTAGTTTTCTTTCTATGATCCACAGTTCTACAGAGGAATTATTGAGTCTGTCATCTGCACCTCTGTAACTGTCTGGTTTGGTTCTGCAACCCAGCAGGACAGGCACAGACTTCAGAGGATAACTAGGATTGCAGAAAAAACAGTTACTACCCTCCTGCCTTCAATTGAGGACCTTTATACTGCATGAGTCAAAAAGAGGGCTGTGAAAATATTTACAGACCCCTCACATCCTGGACATAAACTGCTTCAACTACTACCCTCAAAAAGACACTATAGCACTGCATACCAGATCAATTAGACACAAGGAGTTTTTCCCTAAATGCCATCACTCTTCTAAACAAATAAATCCTTCAACACTGTCCAACTATTTACAAAGTCTGCACTACTATTACTATTAACCTTCTCATCACTCCTTATAACCCATCCCCTCACTTGTGACTGTATGATTGTAACTTTGTCGCTTGTATTCTTATGATCTATATTGACTGTTTCCTAGTATGATTTGATTGCTTATTATACCCTATGACTATTATTAAGTGATTATGATTCTTGACTCTTTACTAATGTATATTTTATTTTAATACTGAGACCATCTGCACCAAGACAAATTCCTTGTGTCCAATCACACTTGGCCAATAAAAAGTTATATTCTATTCTATTCAATGGGATGAAACAACTAAAAAAACAACCAGAATGGTACCACTTCCAATGAATACATCAATTGTCATCCTGACTTAAAAGCAGATTCACAAACATGGTTGTAGGTCAGGGCTGTCAAACTCCCAGCCCACAGGCCAGATGTGTCACGCACTGGACATGCCCGTGCCTGGTTTAGCAAAGGAGAAAAAAATCCTGATACATCACATTATGCTGCCATAACGACACGAGTTTGACATCCATTGTAAGTTAGGCCAGTTATGGCAAACCTTTTAGTACTGAGTGCTAAATCGGAATGAGCATGCATGCGCATATGCCAGAGCACTGGAAAACTAAAGACCAGCTGGCTACATGACTGTTTTTTGGCCATTCTGGGGGCTGTTTCAGGTCATTTTCAGGCCATTTTTGGACCATTTTGGCCTGAAGATGGCCTGAAAAACAGCCTGAAAATGGTCAAAACCGGCCAAAAACAGCAAAAAAAACCCTGGTTTTGGGCCGTTTTTGACCATTTTCAGGCTGTTTTGGGGCCAAAAATGGCCCGAAAAATATCCTGAAAACATCAGGAAAATTCCCTAAAAACAGCCCAGAAAACAGCCTATTTTTGGAGACCAGCTGGCCAGCACACATGTGCATGCCAGAAACCAGAAGAACATAGGCAATGGCATGCATGCCCACTGAGAGGGTTCTGCATGCCACCTCTGGCACATGTGCCATAGGTTTGCCATCATGGGGTTAGGCCAAAAAAAACCAAAATGCAGAATGTAGAGGCAGTGATAATTGCCTATGACAGGGGACATTTAATCAACAGTTGTTAGGTAGAAGTCTTCCACTGGTAAATTGATTAACAAAGAGTGTCTTGTATTACAAAAATCTGTTTAACCACAGGACGCATGAGCTAAATGTCATGAATTGGCATTTAGCTATTTCACTTTGAAAATATATTTCTTTGTTCAAGAAAAAATATATTTCTCTGTCTATCCTAAAGACAGTGACAGATTACTTCAAGAGTCTGGAGTTTCTCTGTTCGTTTTTAACGACTGTACTGTCATTTCTCTTGTCAGATTTTAGAATTTCTAAAGTCAGTCTTATAGTACAACCCAAACAAATTGTGTTTGTATCATGTCAGATCATAGAGGTGCAAAAGCTTCTTATGCGTTTATTGAGTTCTGTAAGAGTTGGCACTGATCTCCTCTCAAAAATTCCACCCCAGTGCTTTTGTGCATATGTGGGTATGGATGACATAATTTCCTCAACACAAATCAGCACAATAAATCCATTGATTGTAATTAATAATTTACTAGAGACATTAAAAATACCCACCAAAACTGCTATCATTCTCAATGCATTCTTGAAAAATCTTCCAATTCTATTTTGCACACCCTACAAATACTCCATCTTTTCATTTAAAGACCATCATATTAAAAAAAAAAAAAAAAGGGGGGGGGTGTTGACACCCAGAGCTGAAGATGGAACAGTTGGGGGGGGGTGCATATGACTGTATCCCAGCAACCACAAACAGAATCTTACTATTAGACTAGAGTTTCTCAGATTCTTCTTTTCAGATGTGACTTCCATGCTCCCAATACATAGATGCACTCAAAACTATACTGAAGCAGCCAGCAAATTTCTTTTCTTTTTATGTACTCTGAGAGCATATGCACCAAGACAAATTCCTTGTGTAATCACACTTGGCCAGTAAATAATTCATTCATTCATTCAAATCTTGATGACAGTTTTGGGTATAATGATAACATATCTCTTCAAGATAGGAGCTGGCAAAACACATGTTTCATCTAAGTTAGCAGAAGTTTATTGCAGGAACCATTTGGATCTAAACCAGCAATCTTTAGTGAACAAATTGTAACCATACATATCTCTCTGCTGAAACATGCTATAATCTCCACACAGAAACAGAATCTCCTGCTTGGAATGCATCAGAAACATAAAAAACATTTGACAATTTGTGACTTATTCACTTATCATTTCAAAGCTGAATAACCACGGGCAGGCAAAAAAAGTTTTGACAGGGGAGCAACTACTGACTTCTGCCATCTTCCCCATTGACTTACTTGTGAGAAGTTGACAGAGAGCATCAGAAAAGTTCTTCCCTTCCCTCTTCCTTCCTCCCGTTTTCTTCCTTCCTCCCTTTCCTCCCTCTTCCTCGATTTCATATTTGCTTGCTTCTCTCTTTCCCTCCCTCCCTCCTTCCAATCCTTCTTTGCATGCTTGCTTCATTCTCTTCCTTCTTTCCTCTTCCTTCCTTCCCTCTCCTCTTTTCCCCTTTCTCCCTTCCTTACTCCTCCATTTCTTCATTCCTGTTTCTGAGGATACAGTTTGTTATTAATAAGGTTATCTTTGCTTCACACACTTGGTTCATTTTTTTTACTTAATAAAGTGTTGGGGAAAACTTTGAAAAAAGGGTTAAGCCTTTGCATGCTTGTGGGATTGGTAAGGATAGCTGTGGGAAGGATAGTTGTGGGATGGGTAAGGATAGCTGTGGGATAGATAGCTGTGGGATTGGTTAGGATAGCTGTGGGACGGATAGCTGTGGGATGGGTAATGATAGCTATGGGATTGGTAAGGATAGCTGTGGGATAAGGATAGTTGTGGGATAGATAAACCTCCAGTGCAAGCATAGTGGGACTGTATGGTCCATCCTCCCAGCTGCCACATATATGGCCCTTTATTCTCAATAACAATTTAATCATTGATCAACACATTTCATTTTCAGGAGGTTGCGCTGCTTCTTCCCTTCACGTGAGGCTCTGTTGGGGCCTTGCAAATCCACAGTATCTATCAGGTTTCGCCCTTGCCTCCATTCACCAGGCTCCATGTCCCCATTGCCTTGTTGACGGTCCAAAAGCCTGTTCTGCAACACTGGGTAGCAGGTGCGCATGAGATTGTGCAGGATGCAGCAAGCTTCCACGATGCTCCTCATAGTCTGTGGGCGATGCTGCATGGTGGTGAGAAGTACCTGGAACCTGTTGGATGCCAAAGGCGTTTTCCACCACCCGTCTTGCCCTGGACAGCCTGTAGTTGAAGATCCTCTCTTCACGGGAGAGGTATCTTGAACTGTAGGGCTTCATGAGGTAGGTACTGAGGGAGAAGGTGTCATCCCCCATGACGAAGTAGGGCACATCTTGTGTATCGGGCAGGGAGACTGGATCTGGAAAATCCATGATGAGGCTGTGTTCCAGCCCATCCTTGAGGTCACTGGCATTGTATATCTGGGCATCTGAAGCTGACCCGTTGCCTGAAGTATCGATGTACATGAACTTGAAGTCAGCATCAACCATGGCAAAGAGGATGATGCTGAAGAAGCCCTTGTAGTTGAAATAAGTGGACCCTGAGTTGGCTGGCGCTTTGCAGGCCACGTGCTTCCCATCTATGGCTCCAACGGTGTGGGGGAAGTTCCACTTCTGATACCACTGCTCTGCAACTTTCTTCCAACCTTCTTCAGTGGTGGGGCACTGGAGGAGCTCCTCCACATATTCTTCAATGATGGCCTGCACCACTTCTCTGACCACAATGCTGATGGTGTTGTGTGGCACCCTCCAGGCATACGGAATGTTTCTGTATGTGGTCCCAGAGGCCAGGTGGCGCAGAGTCAGTGCCACCTTCAGTCCAGGGTCCAGGCTGGGATGGAAGTTGGTGCTTGGCTTGGTCAACCTGGGTCTCAGACGTTCCACAACTTCATCAAACATGGCTGGTGGCATCCTCATGAAGTGCTGGAATGCACGAGAGTCTTCATTCCTCAGCTCCACCATCAGCTTGTCATGGTGTCCAAACTCCACTCTTCTTCTGATCTATCTTCGGACCCAGACAGCTCTTGGATGTCTCTTTCTCCTTGCGTAGAAAAGGTGAAACAGTCTGAAGAGGGCTTGGTCTGGTGTTGAATGATGGCGGCTACCAAAAGGAGTGTGCGATGATCCATGGTGGACATCAATGGATGATGTGGAAGAGCAAGAGCAAGGCTGAAGAGGTCTGCACACCAGGGCTGCTGGACTGATAGTGAGATCCAGGTGATTTCCTCCCCCTTTTTATAGGAAATGTCAGTTTTCCGCTAGGTGTCCTTCCACATACTCTAGACACCCTCTAGACATCCTAAAAATCCGAGATACGTCCCATATATGAACGTTTTGTCCGTTTTAATGCTTTATATCTGAGCTGCATCCACTTTCATCCTTTTTTATGTCTGTGCTACTAACGCTGTGTGGACGTTCCGTGTACCTTTCACTTCCTCCCTCTTTCCTCTTTCCACTTTCCGCTGGAGCAGATGTGAGTTGCGCAGATGGCCAGAGGATGCCGAGAGGATACATCGGACGTGTAACGGATGACAACGGACGTAGAACGTTTGTTGCCCATATGTGTCGCGGATGTAGATCGTACGCGGCGGAAAGTTCATCCGCTCAAAAATTTTTGTGCAGCTCAAAACTTTTTGAGTGGATGAAATAGCAGTAGATGGATGTTTGATGGACAGAGCATATGAAAGACGTACGCAGTGAGTACACAACGGATGCATCGCGTTTTCCAACGGATGGTGAGCTTTTTTCTCCATTTTAAATTCTCTTTGCATTCATTGGTGCAGTGTGACATGGGCTTAAACTAAACTGTCACAGCAGAAGTTTGCAAAAGAAACTCTTAAAACAAGTGAAAATCACAAGGATAATGTCTATTTCAGACTATAGCTTCATGTCTGGTATTCTAATTAGAGATATTCTTCACAGAGAGAAGTAACTAATAAATGTATCCATACAGCCTTCGGCTGCAATCTAACTCCCAGATTAAAGTTTCTAACCACACTGACTTCAAAGTGATCAAGACAGGATAACTTGCTGAAAACTGTAATCCCAGAGTCCAATTTCTAGAAAGTTAAGTACACTTAAACAAATCTGCCAGTGCTACAGGTGGGGTCAATAGTGTATTTTTAGCCACAGTGTTTGGAAACATTAACAAACTTGAAAGAGAAAGTGGAAATTAAAGGCCCTGTCACACTGCCCAATGGATGCAAAACGGACACAATGGACGAGAAAAATGTTCCATCCGTTGTTATCCGCTCTCAGAAGGGGCAAAAATTTGCATAACCGGAGCGGATAACATGGACGCAGGGAGGACGCAGGGTGGATGGAAAGTGGATGCGGAACGGAAGCCCAGCAGATGGAAGCGGATGAGAGCGGATGGCACATCCGCAAGGCTTCCGGGTACCTCAGCAAAGTGGATGCGGAACGGATACAGCGGATGCAGAGCGGATGCACAGCGGATGAAGCGGATGCACAGCGGAAGCCTAGCAGATGCCGAGTGTTAATTACGCATGTGGGGAGGATGCATTGCGTCAGCCCCGCGGATATAACGGAAGCAGCTCGGAAGCAGGTCGCCATTCAGAGGAAAGACCTGCTTCCAGACACATCGACTGCCTTGCGTGTCCTGCCTGCATTGTCTGCAAGCCTTGCTGCCAGCCTCCCTGCCAGCTTGCTGTCTGCCTGCCTGCCAGCCTTGCTGCCAGCCAGTCTCCCTGCCAGCCTTGGTTCATGCCTGCATGCCTGCCAGCCTTGGTTCATGCCTGCCTGCCAGCCTTGGTTCATGCCTGCCTGCCAGCCTTGGTGCCTGCCTGCCTGCCAGCCTTCCTGCCAGCCTTGGTGCCTGCAAGCCTCCCTGCCAGCCTTTCTGCCAGCCTTGGTTCCTGCCAGCCTCCCTGCCAGCCAGCAACCCCACAACCATGTTGAAACACAGTAAGCCTCAGCCATCTGCTGCCAGCCCTTGCAAGAGGAAAAGGGCTACCATCCCGCCCCCTGGCCCTCACTCTGGTTCTCCTGGGGCTTCTGTAGTACGGGCTCGCTCTTCTGGAGCTGGGGCTTCTGCTGCTTCTGCTTCTGGAGGAGATGATGACAAGCACTCCAGCACCAGCCACCTCCACAGCACCTGCACCCTTCACCCCTGAGACTGAGAGACCAAGAGGAGTGCCAGAGACTCATTTTTGTCTAATAGCTTGTTGTTAATAAAGTCTATTTTTGATTCACACACTTGCTTCATTTCTTTTTTTTAATAAAGTCTTGCTGCAAACTTTTAGAAATGGTTTAAGCCTTTGCATGCTTGTGGGATGGGTTAAGATAGCAGTGGGATGGGTTGAGATAGCTGTGGAATGGGCAGGGATACCTTTGGAATGGGTAATAGCTGTGGGATAGATAAACCTCCAGTGCAAGCATAGTGGGACTGTATGGTCCACCCTCCCAGGTGCCACACCTATGGCCCTTTATTATCAATAACAATGTAATCATTGATCCACACATTTCAACATAAACACAATTCTTTATTAAATGCCCTGTTCATTGTCGGGCCACTCAACATACATGGCACAATCTCATCAGTGTGATGAGACAGGCTGAAGGAAGCATCCATTAAACATCTATCATCCTGTCTTGCCACTCTACTGCTCCAGCTGGGGAGTGGCACCAGTGTTTCAGGAGGTTGCGCTGCTTCTTCCCTTCACGTGAGGCTCTGTTGGGGCCTTGCACATCCTCAGTGTCTATCAGGTTTCGCCCTTGCCTCCATTCCCCAGGCTCCATGTCCCCATTGCCTTATTGGAGATCCATGAGCCTGTTCTGCAAGACTGGGTAGCGGGTGCGCATGAGATTGTGCAGGATGCAGCAAGCTTCCATGATCCTCCTCACAGTCTGTGGGTGATGCTGCATGGTGGTGAGAAGTACATGGAACCTGTTGGCCAGGATGCCAAAGGCGTTCTCCACCACCCGCCTTGCCCTGGACAGCCTGTAGTTGAAGATCCTCTCTTCACGGGTGAGGCATCTGGAGGTGTAGGGCTTCATGAGGTAGGTTGTGAGGGAGAAGGCGTCATCTCCCACGATGAAGTAGGGCACATCTTGCGTGTCGTTGGGCAGGGGTTCTGGATCTGGGAAGCCCACGATGAGGTTGCGTTCCAGCCTGCCCTTGAGGACACTTACGTTGTATACTTCGCCATCTGAAGCTGACCCATTGCCTGAAGCATCTATGTACATGAACTTGTAGTCAGCATCGACCATGGCAAAGAGGATGATGCTGAAGAAGCCCTTGTAGTTGAAATAAGTGGACCCAGACTTGGCTGGCGCTTTGCAGGCCACGTGCTTGCCATCGATGGCACCAACGGTGTGGGGGAAGTTCCACCTCTGATACCACTGCTCTGCAACTTTCTTCCATCCTTCTTCAGTGGAGGGGCACTGGAGGAGCTCCTCCTTGTATTCTTCGATGATGGCCTGCACCACTTCTCTGACCACAATGCTGATGGTGTTGTGTGGCACCCTCCAGCCATACTGCATGCTCCTCTAGATGGTCCCTGAGGCCAGGTGGCACAGAATGAGTGTCACCTTGAGCCCAGGGTCCAGGCTGGGCTGGAAGTTGGTGTTTGCCTTGGTTAACCTGGGTGTCAGCCACTGCACAACTTCGTCAAACATGGCTGGAGGCATCCTCATGAAGTTTTGGAATGCTCGAGTGTCTTCCTTCCTGAGCTCCACCATCAACTTGTTGTACAGTCTGTCCTCTGCTCTTCTGGCAAACCATCTTCGTACCCAGACGCTTCTTGGCCGCCCCTTTTTCTTCCCGTAGTAGAGTTCACAGAGCCTGTTGATGGCTTCGCACTGTTGCAGAAGGATGGTGGCTACCAAAAGGACTGTGTTATGATCCACGGTGGACATGACTGGATGCTGTGGAAGAGGAAGAGGCAGATGAAGGCTGCTGGTCTGAAAGTGAGATGCAGACGAGTTGCTCCCCCTTTTTATAGGCAGTATAGGTGTCTCTTTGCATCCTCTAGGCATCCTCTAGGCATCCTATAGACATCCTTAATATCCGTTGATAGGTCCCTTCTGCTAATGTTTTTTCCTTTTTAATGCTTTGTTTCCGTGCTGCATCTGCTAGGCATCCGTCCTGCATCCGTTCCGTGTCCGTTCCGCTTCCTCCCTGCATCCGAGCGGATGCGAGTTGCGCGGATGCAGAACAGAAGCCTAGCAGATATTGCGGATGCGTAATGGATGCAGAACGGATGCGTAGCGGATGCGTAGCAGATGCAGAACGGACGAATTGGATACATTTTCCACACAAAAGTTTTGAGCAGCTCAAAACTTTCTGAGCGGATGAAACGTCAATAAACGGATGCTGGACGGATAGAGAGGAAGCAAAACGGAGGCAGTGAGTACATCGCGTTAAGCAACGGGTGGCAAGCTTTCTTGTCCATTTTATATCCTCTTTGCATCCATTGGTGCAGTGTGACAGGGGCTTAATATTCTTCATGACTCTATATCTGCATACCAGTCTATGCTGTTTGAATATGAATTTCATTCTCCTAAAATAATTTGGTTTTCGTTTTAATGCACAAAAATTGAGAGAAAAGCATTAAATATAGTTCTGTTGATCTACTTCAAAGAGTAGCTAATTTTAAAATAGTTATAATTTCAAATTATGAAATTGAAGTTCAAACCCAAGTTATCCTTAAAAATCATTGCTCATCTTTAGACAGTTCATCTTATAATGTATTGCCATCTCATTATACCTTATAATTTTTGTGACATAAAAGAACTCCAGACTTTGAAAATACTTTGAACAATAAAAACAATGAGGAGTTGCTCAATAAGCATCCAGATTACATCAATCTGCAGAGTGCTGGAAAAACCTTATTCAAAACTCTCATAGTTTCAAATGTTTTTACATGAATTATTATGTGCAAAGTACATTTTGCAGAGTGAGACCATACCCAGTTAAGCAATTATCTGAATATATTTTTTCCAGTTTTTTATAAAATAAATGATATACTGCATTGTATCATAACAAAAATGTAACTATTATTCTTGGGGGGGGGGGGCGTCTTTTCTTTTCTCAACAAGCTTTATTCCAAAAGTTCTTTCTGGCCTCCATTTCTGTCCCACTGGCTGATCTTTCATAATCTTCCCAGAGAATGATGATATTTACCATCTAAACATTACTTTTTCATTAACACATATTTCACTGCCAGGGTGAAATTTATATAAACTCCATTAATTACAAATATAGAACTTTCCCCATTCTTATATTTTGGAAAGAACCAGTAAGATTAATAGGTTCATGTGGAAATGACAAGAGAATAGCTATGCTTCTTTTTACTGTGCTGCTTTTGGAAGATGTGCTTTGAAAATGCTATAAAACCATTTTGAATGTACTCTAAAAAGTCCAATGGCCAGATGGCCAATAATGGGCATTGTGCATTAAATTCCATTAAAATCATTGTTTTTCCATGAACAGAAGTATTTCATGAATGGAACTAGGCAAAAGGGAAATATCTGTGGAATGCTTTTCCCCTTCCCCTTAATTTAATCCAACAAACAAAGCAGATTATTTGTTGAATTGGATCTTTATTCTCATTCTATTCAATTGTTTGAATGCAAGAATAGAAGTGCTGCTGAACAAAGCACCTTGTAATTAGAATTATGAGGAAATTATGCCTTCAGTTTTAACAAAATCATTGTAATGATTGTATTTTACATTTTGTGCTTTATTGTTGTTGTTGTTTTCATCTCCTATTGGCATCATTTGTCAAATCTGGACCCTTGTTTACCAGAAACAGCAATATGTTTGAAAATGGTGCTTTAAAATAATAACACAGGAGCAAAATGTCACAATTAGAAATAACTGAATGTTAAATGAAGTAGTTTTCCACTGATTAATGCTTTTGACAATACCAGTAGAATACAATTTTTCTAGTTTTAATACAAGGCTGAGTAATTTGATTTTCTTGATAGTGTTGAACTACAAGTGCCACCCATTTTCATCTTTATCTATTTCCAGTTCTAGATAATTTTTTTCCTTTTTATGCAAAAATGGGGAAGAAATGGTAGGTCTTTCCTCTAGGAATTCATATAGGCCTGGAGAAATCATATGATACCAAACTGGCAAGAGGGATGTAGGTTTCTGGTTTTTGGCTTTTTTTAGTTGTGCTTATGAAATATGAAAGCAGAAGAAAAAGAAAAAATGAGGCATTTGCAATATCAGTTGTAGAGAAGGACTTCCAATTTGAAAAAAGGGGAAACAGGTGTTTCAGAAGCCAGGATCTGTCTGGAATTCTTTCAGTCAAATTCTTCTTTTTTCAGGATCCCAAACAGCTGCAGATGTTGTGTTCTTGCCCTAGCACGCTTCAAAGGATGGGCTTCAAATTGGAAGAGCTGAAGATACTTTTAGAAGAACATTTATCAAAGAATTCTCCTTAGCAAAGTAAAACCAACACTTGGTGGAAGTGGGTGAGGGATGAATTGAGAAATAAGCTATTTAATCTTAGTAATTTTAAAATTGTCATTTGGATGTTAAAATCATAAGGGGGTGGGGGGTGGGGGGGAAAAAAGGAAATCTAGGTGTTATCACCAAGCTGTCAGGGTTCCGGTAGTTTAGATTAATCATTTAGATTATGAGTCTCTAGCCGGATTTTCAAAGCTTAAAGAAGATTTATGAGGAGTAAACATGCCAGTGCTACCTGCGTGTAGCTGACTCTGAGACACATCATTCATTGTCACCCTTGACCCTAGTTTTCCCCCACCCCTCTAGATGTATCATAATTCATATTCTCCAATGGGACACATCCATAGCCAGGAGTCATCAATCATAATCTCCAGTTAGAATTTTGTGCAGCTCAAACCTCAGTCACCTAGAAACTATCTATGAAAACATTTATGGAATGCAGTTTTGTTTTTGCAAGCTGCTGCACTGCTCCCCCCTCCAATTTCTGCTGGAAACTCTAAAAGACCAGAGAAATATTTTATGAGTTGACACAAACATTATGGACTATCAGCCCAAGTCACAAGAAGACTTTGCTGTTACCTGTAACAGCCTGATAGGAACTGAAGCAAATACCCCAAGACATTGCAATTCCATATATGTATCGTAAATTTAACCAAAAAAATTAACATTTAGCACATAAATTTTACCTGTTCCATACAAGAATTTTCATCTTAATACAGAGCCTGCTATAATGTTTGACATCTTTATTGTTGGAAGGTAGATTTAATATTACACAAGATTGTTCCATCTGACCAGAAAAAAAATCCTACTGTATAGTGACATAACAATGTCCTTCTCATTTCATTCTCACACTATAGGTCCCCAAGAGTATTTTCCTCCTTTTAGTGGACAAGTCTCCGGATCTCTCTAGAAGAATTGTTAAATTTGTAGCAATTGCAATCAGTTTCTGACATTGAACAGTATAGCAACCTTAGAAACTACTTTTCAAAATACACTTCTTTCTGTACCACCTCCTCCATCACTTATTGTTTTGTTTCACCAGCTCTTCAGTTTTTTTATTTTTCCATGCAATTAAACAATTATGATAAAATGATGATTACAAATATTTTTAGCAGGTCAGTATTTTAAAAGCAAAGAATTAAGTGTTATTTCCAAGAAATTAAATAAATGCCCTTAAAGTATCACAAGAATCATCATATTTCCCTAGTGACATGGGAATCTTGTTTTAGGGAAGGCCATTCACAATGAATAGGTCCAACTACTTTGCGCAGGTCAACATAAGACATAATTCTGCAACTTCAAGTAGCAAAATAGCACTCACAAAATAATGAAGCTTAACTTAACCACAGAGACTCCCATATATAATGTCTTCTAAAATACCCCTGTATTTTAGTTTCTTTGTTTAGTTCCTGTGGTTAAACTGGGAGAAGATTAAAATACTATGTTATTTGAAAATTCCAGTCTGGCTATCGACCATTGAAGCATTTTCCTATCCTACAATATAAAAAGGAACATACAGTTAGATATGGTGAAATATTGAATGAAAAGGGTAAACTTAAATCTATGCAAAAATTAGAGGAACAAGGTATAAAGATGAATTGGTTTTCACATGCACAAATACATTCAAGGTGTGATAAAGATTCCAAAACAGAAGGTTTTTATGATAAATTGACTGATTTAGATAAGATTTTGACAGGTACTGATGAAAACGTGATTAAAAAACTGTATGGATATTTATTAGAAATTAAACTAGAAGAACAAGTTAAAGAAACTATGATTGCTTGGGGAAAGAATTTTGAATATGGGATTGATCTAGAGAAATGGCAAAAATTGTGGTCTCAAAATTATAAAATGACAATGTCAACAGCATATAAAGAAAAATTGTATAAGATGTTTTAAAGGTGGCATTTCCCCTCGACAAGAATAGCAAGAATGTTCAAGAATAAATCCATAAAAATGTTGGAAATGTCCTCAGACACCTGGCTCATATTACCATATGTGGTGGACTTGTGTGGATGCTAAAAAATACTGGACTAAAATCCACACGTGGTTGGAAAAAATGACAAAAAAGCATATAGATTTGAAACCAGAGATATTTTTATTGGGAATTTTTCCTGAAATATATAGTAAAGACTTGAAATACCTGATTGTAAATGTATTAACAGCAGCTAGGATTGTATTTGCTAAAAACTGGAAAAATGAGAAAATACCACCACAGGAGGAAATTATTAAGAAAATATTGGAATGTGCTGAAATGAGTAGATTGACATTTGAAATTAGAGAGCAAGAAAATAAACAATTCTATAAAATTTGGGATCTATTCTATCAATGGTTAGATAATAAAATATAGTAACAAAATATGTAGACTTTTAGAAAATACTAAATATATAAAGATGTATTTTTTTTCTTATTATGTCTTCAAAATGATTTTAGGATAGATTTGGGATGATAATATGAATTGTCAAAAAATAGAGTATAATATGATTATTTCTTAAAGCATGAATGAATAATAAGTATAGTCAAATGATTGATTAAAATAATGATATTAATGCATTTAATATTGGATTGAAAATACGTGATCATATATAATGTAATTGTAATTGAAGACTACTAAATGGAAGCACAAAAACATTTGTAAACCAACTGACACACAATGTATATATATGGATGATATATAAACCAATAAAAATTTATAATAATAATAATAATAATGAAGCTTAACTGAAGTTACAACTAAAATTCTTGAACCGTTTTAAAGCAAAAAAACGGTATTTCTAATTTGGACCCAAAGAGCCACTCAAACTTTTCTTGACAACGTTCCTTGCCCTAGTAGATTGTCCTAGCAGATTTTGTTTAAAGATTTGTTAAATTAAGAAATAAATTGATAGGAAGGTAGCATATGTCAAAATGTAACTCCCAAATATATTTAATATTTGGTTATTTAATAACCCAGAGATATTTCTAGGAAATAAAATGGTTGATGGTTGTAATGTTTGGAAGTATGCTACACTTTCTCAGAAAAGAAAGAGAAAGCAAGCTAAGGCTATAAAGAGTTTCTGAAAGGCATGAAGTAAAAATAGGAAGCATCACTCTAGGTTTTCTTCCCAAAGTGGTGGCCATTTTGTACCACTGTCTGTAACACGCTTTCAAAATTTCAAATAAGGGGAGGGAGGGCATGACAGTGATGGATATGGTGGAATGACAGTGATTCCAGAGCTCCTGGAAAAACTGCCAAAACCCTCACAGCTGGACAGTCCAATTGGACCCGAACCATCCTGGAGAGATGGTGAGTGAAGGGAGCACATCCTGTTGATCCCAGGGACATTGCAAAGTGATCCAGGAAATCTCCTGAAGACCTGCAGTGGAGGGAAGTGGCCATTAAAGCCACTAGAAAGCTGTGTCAGCCCTGGAAAGAAAGAAGATCGGAAAGGAAAGTGTGTCCCCAAAAGGACAAAATAGGGCACATTTCTCTAAATTTGCAGAAACAGAATAATTTTCAACAAAGTTAGGGTCCACTGTCTGGTTGCTATGTCTCTTCAAAGCTGATATTTGATTTCAACGCTCCTGCTAAAGTTTAATAAGAATTTATTGTTAAAAGTAGCCTTTAGTCAAACTCCAAATATAAGATACAGCAAATTAAGAAAATACTTCCAACTCTGACCATTTTAATTAAGGCAGAATAGCTGAGCCTTTGTTACAACAATAAGCTGACCCTGTAATACTCCTTCAGAAGATAGTATGGTGTGCACACTGATGCTAGATTTACCAAAGTTAATATAATGCAGATGATGGGAGAACAGAATAGCAGCAAGGTATTCTGATTCAGCAGTTCTACCGTGTTTTCCGGAAAGAAAGGTAATTTCAGGTAACATCAGAGTATTCTGAAAGACTGAAATGTATTTTACATTTAGTTGCTTCCTGCATACTTTAGTTTCTTGGTGGAATGATATTGTTCCTGAATCTATAATATTTCAATTTGCTCTTAAGCTGCCATAAAAGTATTTTTTTAACTTCTTCTATGTTAACTGTATTGAACAGAGATACCTTTGCATGCTTAGAAACAACTCAAGAATAGAGTTCAATAAGCTTTCTGTTCCATGCTGAAATAACTCATTAGGTGATGTCCCAAGTATATTCTTTAACTTGTGGCATCAATGTGAGCAGTCACTGATAAACCTATAGAGCAGGGTGTCAAATTCAAGGCCTGTGGGCTGGATCTAACCCATGGGGTGCTTAGATCTGCCTCACGGGGCCATTCTGGAAACAGCAAAGATTGGCCCACTGTGCCTCTGCCAGTAAAAATGGAGCTGGGGGGAAGTTGCACGTGGCCACGTGGCCCATTTTCACTGGCAGAGGGCTATCAAAACAGACTAAAAACAAAAGAAAATGAGAAATGCTTTCCTTTTTTGCATTTGAGCATGCAAGAAGGGACAGGAAAGGAGAAAGGGAAAGAGGAAACACAAAGAAAAAGAAGGAAAGATGAGAAGAGAGCAAGGAAGGAAAAATAAGGAAAGAGGAAAAGGAGAAAGGAGAATGAAGAGGGAAGAAAAAAGAAGAAAAGGAAGGAAGGAAGGAAGGAAGGAAGGAAGGAAGGAAGGAAGGAAG
>BLBF01000018.1:8393438-8409540 GCA_015471245.1 Laticauda colubrina | reverse complement strand
AGGAAGGAAGGAAGGAAGGAAGGAAGGAAGGAAGGAAGGAAGGAAGGTAGGTTATATCATGAGAGTGAGGGAGGTCTCAAGGAAATCCTGCCTTAGCACTTGGCCAACACAGGTGCCCCCATCATGAGTGACATTGAGCTGGCCATGCCCACCATAGCCATACATACCCGGCCCTCCAAAGTCAACCACAATAATGATGCGGCCCTCAGTGAAATTGAGTTTGAGACCCCTGCTCTAGAGCTACTGAAATAAAATCAGAAGGTGGGGTTATGACAGAAGAAAATGGCGAATTCACATGCAATTGGAGTTATGGGCTTAATTGCATACACCGACTGCTTTGGGATCTTTAAATCGTAAGCTCAGGCCATACTTATTCAAAAAGAAGTAAAACATTCCAAATATACCACAGGGTTTTTTTCCTCCTACAAGGCATACACAGATCAAAGGATAAATATATTTGCGAAGCCACTTCTCTGTGCTACTTCTGCAAGCTTAGCAGCTGGCAAGAAAAGAAAAAACTAATTAACATACTAATGATGTGTCCCATTTTAAATTCCAGCCCTGATTATGATGTGATTAAATCTCTGCCCTTGACTTCTGCCTCCTTCTATCAGTGTAAGAATCAGATATCTACAACAGAAAAGCAAATTTTGCTCCCTTGCTCCATTCACTGATTATGTGCTATCAAGTCATTTTTGACTCTTTGGACCACATAGACAGATTTTCTCAAAGAAATCTGTGCCTAACCTGTTGTTTCAAATCTCCTAATGCTACACTTCTTGGTTCTGTAATCAAGTCTATCCACCTTGTTGCTGCTTGTCCTCTTCTTCCCTTTCCTTTCACCTTTCTCAGCATTAGATCCCTTTCCAAAGAGCTAGATCTTTGCATAACTTGTTTGAAAGGGGACAATCTGGGCCTGGACATTTATGTCTTGAGTGGGAACACTGGGTTCATTTTTTCAGTTATCCATTGGTTTGGTTTTTGGTTTTGGTTTTGCTGTCCCCAACAGCAAACAGTTGGAGTCTTCTCCAACACCAAAGTTCAAAAACATCAATATTCTTTCTTTCATGTTTCTTTAAAGTCCAACTTTCACTTCCATAGAGTGTCATTGGGAATACCATGGCTTGCACGATTCTGATCTTTGATGTATAGACATGCATTGAATAACTTTTGACTCAAGCAGCATTTCCAAGACTTGCTTTTCTTCCAATAAAATTATCAGAATTCAGTGGAATGGGATGGGATAGGATAGGATAGGAATAGAGTAGGAATAGAATAGGAATAGAGTAGGAATAGAATAGGAATAGAATGGAATGGAATAGGAATAGAATAGAATAATTTGATCCCCTCTTCTTAGCCCCTCAAATACTGGAATACTGCTATCATATCATCCCTAATTCTTATTTTCTTTAGACTAGCCAAACCCAAAACCTGCAGCCATTTTTCATATGGTTTAGTCTCCAAGCCTTTGATCGTCTTAGATGCTCTTCTTTGAACTTTTGCTAAAGTCTCAACAACATCCTTTTTATAGTATGGTGACCAAAATTGGTTTGCAGTATTCCAGATGTGGTCTTACTAGGTTTTTATAAAGTGGCACTAATATTTCACAAGACCTTAATTCTATGCCTGTGTTTATCTAACTCAGGATTATTTTAGCTTTTTTGACTGCTGACGCTACACACTGCTGGCTCATATTCAAGCAATCATCCCTAGGACTCCAAGGTCCCTCTCACAGTTATAGTTTTTGATCCAGGTCTCATCTAATCTGTACTTATACTTTTGATTTTTTTCCTGGCTAAATGTAAAACTTTGCTTTTCTCCACATTAAAATTAATTTTGTTGGATAGGGCCCTGATGGAGTTTGAGGCCTTTTTCTATCTTCTACTCTTCTCATCACTGCATGTTTATATTCTGTGGGCATGTAGATCATCTTGATGGTTTGACTACCTTCACCAATATCAGTCAACACTGAAAACTACAAATGTCTCTGGGGGTCTCAAAGTATGTGTACTTGCAATTTTGAAATGCTGTAATGGGAAATAATAATTCTGAAAAGATATTGTTTGTCCCCAGTAGTGTGATCCTGTTTGTAGCCTTATACTATCAAGTCAGGCTGAGGTCAAACTTCTGCTACTGATCTCCATAGTGCTGAACATGTCTCCATAGTGCTGAAAATTATGTCTTCATAGTTCTATATATTTTAACTATTTCTTCTTTTCACATGAATTGATTTATTTTATTACCTAGGTTTTTGTTTTTTTAAAAAAGAATACTTTGGTTATTTTCTATGCAAGCTGGGAAAAGGAACATTGTAATAAACATAAAAATTACCGTACTTGCAAACATTTTTTTAAATAACTAAAATGTATTCAGTAATAAGCCTATGCACATTTTGTCTTTGATCCTCTGTGGAAAGATGACAGATTTTTTTTTAATTTACTTGAAGCAATTTTTTTTTCAAGTTGGCATATGCTTCATAAAATAAAATAACCAACCATCAGTGGAGTGAGGTACCATCAAAACCAATCTAAAGAATCGCAGGTGATGAAGGCAGTGTTATGGAGAGGGTGTTTTAACATTATTCAACAAAACAGTCACCCATTTGCCTCATCAGTCATCTTATTGGAAAGAGCTTCTGTGCATGCATAGGCATGACTTTGGCAGGACCTCAAAGCAGCTGCATCAAGGAATGGAACAGCTCACTTTCACTTCCAAAAGAGTGCTTCATGAATGAAGGCTGTTTGGCAAACCAAGTCAACTCAAGCATAAAAGGCAGCAGGGGCAAAACTAGGTCTTTTGGATGGGATCAGGATCAGTCCTAGTTAATTCTTAACTGAGAGACCATCATGTCTGACCTATAGACAACATTGGGAATTAAATACAAGGCTATGGAAAACATACTGGAATGTCATTCCTCTGCAACTTAGATTGATATCTACCCTTCTGGCCATTTTATAGGGCCTGAAGAGAACTTGGCTTTGCCATCTTGCCTATGGATCCTGTAGTGGTGAGGTAGAATCTACTAAATGGCTATGTTGTTAGCCATTGAACTGCACTCTCACAGATTATGTTCTTATAGTTTTAATAGTTTTTATTATTTTTAATATGCTTAAATGGATTCTCTCTCTCTCTCTCTCTCTCTCTCTTTCTGTGTCTGTGTGTGTGTGTGAAATTATGCAGCTATATAAATTGAACAAACAAAAAGTAAAACCCACTTCTGCATTTTGGCCAAGAAAATAATCTGGACAGATCCATGTACTCAATGAAAATCAGGCACAATTCAAGGGAGACTTTAGCTTAGTCTAAAAATGAAGTATTTAGATTACAAAATGTAGTAATATTGAAAAATGAATTGTTGGATTATACCTGTATATATTAAATTTTATATTTCATTACATGGAGAATTCATTCATTATGGCTATACATTACTGGTTGTCTACACCGATCATAAGAACTGTTAAACTATCTCTATGTTAAAATTAGGAAATGTGTGCAAATCCATATTGAGTAAATTTATAATTAATACTGTGACTTGTTTTAAGTGGTTAAACAATCTTTATTAAGATTTGTGAAGCATCTCTATCTCGCCTTCTGAAAGTTGGGAAAACTTAGCATCCAAACATCTCTTTTCCTGATCCTTTTATTCACAATGCACAAAACACAGATATTCAAACTAGCCCTAGGCAAACTTGTCCATGATAAAGGATGTATACAGATATTATCATGTTACTACACTTCATTCGTTGATGAGTTGAGTTGTTTATCAGCTTTATAAATGTGCTGAAAGGCAGTGTATTTGACTATGTCACAATTTATTAAGGAGAGTTCATTGCTAGACAGGTAGAAAGTAATAATCTCCAAATACTTAACAACCTCTTAATGGTTCACAGTAGTGCCATATAAATGCTACTCAGATATAACTTGACGTGAGAAGTAGATTATCTAGGAGTTCAATCCAGAAATAGTCCAGCCACATTTCAAAGGCTACAGTTCCCAGCTGCCTGATACAAATGAAGATTGTTTATTAAATTTATAAGTCACCCATCCCACATTGCAAAGTGACTTTTGATGGCTTACAATCAAAATCATAAATATATTTTAAAACATCAGATACAAAGATAAAAAACAAAAGCCAAGTTTGGTATAGTGCTGGCATCTTCCCTGTTGACCCACCAGCCAACCTCTAACATAGAGTACCCCCATCAATACCCCAAGACAACTGGAGGAGCCAGGTTTTGACTACTCCCAAAGATCAAAACAGTGGGGGCCAACTTCACCTCAGGCAGTAAAATATTTCAAAGAGCTGGGGCCATGGCAGAAAAAGTTCTCCTTTTACCACCAGCTGAAATTCTTTGACTGAGAGGGCCTGTAGCATACCCTGATTCTACTGAGCAGGGATCAGTAGGGCAGGCTGCTGAATGGGGATGAGATGGTTCCTCAGATAAACTGATTCCATACCATGAAGAGCTTTAAAGGTGATAACCAACAAATGAAGGCAAATATAGGTGTTGTTGAATTTTGAATTGGACTTGGAAGCCAACCAGTTATAGATAATCCTCAACTTATGATCACAATTGAGCCCAAAATTGATGTTGCTAAGCGAGAAATTCGTTAAATAAGTTTTGCACCATTTTATGACTTTTCTTGCCACATTTGTTAAGTGAATCACTGCAGTTCGTAAATTGTTAAATGAATGTAGTTTCCCCATTGACTTTACTTATCAGAAGGTCACAAAAGGGAATCACATGACTCTGAGACACTGCAATCATCATAAATGTGAGTCAGTTGTCAAACATCCAAATGAAAATCAGGTAACCATAGGGATGCTGCAAAAGTCGTATGGGTGAAAAATGGCCATAAGTCACTTTTTTCAATGGTATTGTAACAGTCACAAAATGAACTGTTGTAAGTTGAGGACTACCTGTAGTTTATGTGTAACATCCTAGTTTATAATTTAGAAAGCACCATGTAAAATTAAAATACTACCTTTCAGAAATATTTTAGCAGACAGCAGAAGCTGTCACAGTTACATGATATGACAGCACTTTAAAATAAAAAATGAATAAAAGCAAAGATTTACCAAATCTCTAGAAATCTTTAACAAGGGGGAAAAAGTATTCCAAGAAAGATTCCCATTAAAAGGATTTTAAAAAATAAAATAAAACTCAGCTGAGTTAAAATGACATTGGCATATGGTAAGAAGTGTCAGTGTTTACAATCCTGAGGCATGTTTTCACTAAAATTATTTTTATACATTTCATATAATTAGATCAAAAACAAATTACTGTAGCCTAGAGAAAGATGGGCTACAGATAAGAGCAAAAGGGAAAAGGGAGGTGGGGGTGGGGAAGGAAATCACATACTTTAATTATTTATATTGCTTGCAGCATTTTGTGCTCCACTGCACTTTATTATACAAGGCAACAGATTCAGATTTTTTTTTTAGAATGGTAAGGAATTCAAGGTTTGCTTTTTTAAAAGGACATTCGCAGTTGTGTATGCTGCAATTGGTTTATTCTCTAATCATCAAAGGATGATGAGAGTTTTAAAAAAGCAAACAATACCAAGAAAGTTTTCCCAAAAAAGCTATACACAGTACCCAGACTTTCAAAACCAATTCGGGAGTATAATAGCACTTAGCAATAGCATTTAGACTTATATACTGCTTTATAGTGCTTTACAGCCCTCTCTAATGCTATAGTTTTTTAAATAGGAAACTGAGTTAGTGTACATTTATTTTGGAAATGGGGAAATCCTTGAGATCTATCTTTAAGAGCCATACAAAAGTCTAGTCAATCTGTGGAGGATATGTTTTGGAGCAGAAAACTTTTTTAATTGAAATATTTAATTTAAATCAAAGATTTAATTAATAATAACAATTCATTACATTTATATACCACTTGACTCCCACCATCTCTGGGCAGTTTACATTTAACATTTTTTCAGGCCTAATCTCATTGTTAATCTTAAAACAGTGAACTCTGTTCTTCCATATATTTAGATTTTACGTATGGGAAGATTTTATTGTTTCCCTAAAGTTGTCTATATAACAGTAAATACAACTGTACCTATCCACATATTTACAGGAAAACTGGAGAAGACTGTTTCAGTATTTTGGCACAAAAAGGCACTTAACAGTATATTATATTTTTTCATAATCAGTCTTTTTTCCATGCAATAATGAACAACTTTTTCCTCATACAACCTGCTGTTCAGAAAGCCCAAGAACAAAGAATAATTTAATTTGTGGTTTGACTTCAAATTTTGAAGATACCTGAAAGCATGAACTAACCTCTTTGCTTTAGCAGAATTACTGTCCATGGCAGCAATTCACCATGACAGTGAATTCTGCTGTATTCACTCAAGGAAAATCCCTCTAGACCAGGGGTGTCAAACTGGTGGCCCATGGTCTGGATGCGTCACATGCAAGCCACGCCCAACCCAACTTGGTGAATGGGGAAAATGTAACGAAGTGTCACATGACAGCAATGTGATGCAGCGAGTTTGACACCCATGCTCCAGTCCATAGTCTCACAAAAATACCAAAATGCACAATTTGATTTGCTGATATCTTGATTGGAAAAATGTAGCATACAATATCTAATTACATGTAATATGTTGTTTAAGAATTTTCTCCTTCAGTTAATTTATGAATCCTAATTTTATAACATTTAAACTGACCCAGTATCTGTTTTTTTACTTAAAGTAAAGAAATTTTCTGAACTTATTCTTTTTAAAGAAGAAATTAACTCTTATGTTACATTTTTTTTGTTTATATTAGGATATTAGGATACTAGGATTTTTTTATATTTACAAAATGTGGATTTGTTTATAGTTTAAAGCTGAAATATGGGGTGTTTACTTGAAAGGTGCTATTTGGGGTGATTTTCTTTGGAATTGGCATTTGGAAATTAAAAGATGTTGTATATTAGAACTTGCCTTTCTAAAGAACAAATGGTCTCTCTATGTTATTGTTAAACTTTAGTTTAGGGGGACTTTTTACACTAGAATATTAAGACCATTCTATGACTTTTAAATGGGTTTGGCTTACACGAAGAATTGTCATATGAAATGTTGAGCTTTATATATATTAAATAATATTTCTATCTTTCATTCATTCATTCATTCATTCATTCATTCATTCATTCATTCATTCATTTCCTGCCTTTATTACTTTTACAAACAACTCAAGGCAGAGGAGATATCCCGTAGGCCTTCTTTCTCATATTTTCCCCACAAAAACAACTCTGAAGTGAGCTGGGCTGAGAGAGAGTAAGTGGCCCAAGATCATCTAGGGTAGTTGGCTTTCATGGCTTTAGGCAGAACCTGAAGTCCCAGTCTCTTGTTTTCTATCTGGTGCCTTAACCATCAGACCAAAGTGACTCTTTTAGAGTTCTGTTTAGATGTTTGCTGATAATTGAATTGTAGAAGACTTTATTTTATTTTCCTATTGTTAAGAAATTGATTATTAAATGATGAGTTTCATATTTGTTAATTAAGAAGAAGTAAAGAGATTATGAAATTGTTTGTACTTTGTGATGTTGGTGGAAAGATCCTTTCTGGGAAGGGTGTTCTTTTTATTTATTTATTTAGTTGCTTTCTTGTTTCTTGTTTCCTTTTTTTGTTTTTAGTTTGTATTACCTTTTAATGTTGTATCTAAAACAAAGAAAGCCACCACCACCCATATCCAAAGCAGGCAACAACAAAAAAAATCACTCAAGAATGACAGGGACAGAAGCTGACAGCCCTTAATATGTGGTATATGTCAATGCTCCTGGCAGAATTGCCCATTGGAAATCTTTGTTTAAACCATCATAAAAATTACATTATTGCTTGTCAAATGAAGCAAAACACTGGATGTCATCCTGCATAAAAATGGCAGACCTCTGTGATCCCAACAGCTGGCAAGTTGCTCTACTTACCAAATACAAACTCCTCTTGTTCCATTTCTTCCTTCAGTTTCTTGTAACGTTCTTTCGTTCTCTCTAACTTTTGGATAGTTTTGGCATTCAGAGTTGACCATTCATTGAGCAGCCCTTTCAGGCAGTCTCTTTCAGCCGTTAGCGATTGAATTTCTTCTGCAAGATCTTTAGTGGAACAGAAATTACCTCCTGTGCATTCAATAGATAAGATTAGGAAGAGTTGAAGACAGGGAAGAGACAAAACCTTGACTTTTTTAAATACACAAAAACTAAAGAGCCACATACAAACTGAGAAATAAGCATATATTTAATGTATTCATTGTTGTTTTTATTTTCTCAATGTAGTTGACAATCAATAAAAATATAAATGTAAACAGTTGTTATTATGGTTGGTTACACAATCAGCTAGGTGTTTAACCTGATAGGGCATTTTTATTCACCTATCAAGTCATTCCCAAGGACCTGGAATAAGCAAATATTCTTGTTTGATGGTGTTGAAGGAAGGATCTGTTGAAGTGCAATGCATCATTATTGATTCAAATACATTATAAAAACATATACTAACATGTTGACTCACAAAACTGGGGAAGTTCAGAATATAAACTTTTCATATTAGAAAGGATTATGCCATGATAAGAGAATCCAAATTGAAGTCTAAATCATAATTAGAGGGGGTCACTCCTGATGCTAGACCTTTCTCTCTCCGACTTAATCTCTCTCTCTACCAATGCCATCAGGCAAAATGTCAGGCATGAAAGACCAGGTTCACACATGAAGGTTCCAATTAAAATGATTTATTGATAAACAGCCTATTCACAGGAATCTTCTCAGCTAATGGTAAGCACTTGCTTGGAGATAGCGGGATCAGGTGATAAAATTATCCAATTAAAAGATTCTGATATACTTATATTTCATCTCACAAATGGTCAAAGATAGAGATCATATTACTAGATTTCACAATTTTATATGGAGAATATGGTGATGGACCTCAATGTATGCAGATGTGGTAAGAATATTAGAATAGGAGAAAGGAGACCCAGGTTTAATCCTATATTTGGCCACGGAAGTTATTTGGAGAGTATTCAAGAAGTTACTATCTCTCTGATATGGGATTTGTTTTATCAGTGGTTGGACAAAAAGACATGGTAATGTAATAGAGATAATTTTGTAATAGAAGTTTAATAGATTGATATAGATGTATATAACCATTGGATGAAAGTATAATATACATTTTAAAACAAAATTTGCAATGTCTCATATAAAATGATGGAATAAATACTTTAGTCATGGATGATTACTAACTGATAAATATATAAGCATATGTTAGTTTGACAATGTGAAAATTTATATAAACTTTGAGTAATGACTATGAAAGGATAGCACAAAAGATTTGTAAGCAACTGACACACTGTATGTATATAAAATGGAAGATGGCTTTATGTTTTTATATTTTGTTTGTATATGTTTGTCTTAAAAAATAAAAACTTTTAAAAAAAGAAGTTACTATCTCTCACTCTGAGCTGTCTTAAACTACTACTGTGCTCAGGGGCACAGAGTTTTGGTATGCTACGTTCAGTTCCTGGAGGAAAGATGGATGCATGTAATGATTAACAACTGAAATAAGTCTTTTTAATTGATTGATTGACTGATTGAGTACCATCAAATTGTTTTTGATTCCTTGTCACCACATAGATATACTGTCTCCATGACAATCTACCCTTAACCTGTAATACGATGATAAAACAATATTTAAAATAATAAATAAATCTTAATAAATTAGCAGCACAGTGACTTGCATGGTTAGGACTGGCTTAACAAGCAACCAATCTGCATTTGAGACCCAATGCTGCCATAGATGAGGTACTATCTTTTGCTCCAGCTCCTGAAAAGGGTCCCCAACTGGGCATCCCCCAAGAAGCAGTAATGTCACCAGCTAATACTTTCCACCTGGAAGCACCTTGATGTTTCTGACACGAGTGTGAAGTGATCTTAATAAATTAATTCATAATTTTATTTTTTAATAATGATTTAATAATAAATCATTCATTCATTAAAATAACAATAAGTGCTCCACAATAAATCTTAGCCACCATAGTATCTTATCAGGGATGTCAGATATTGCACTGCAATAACATTTGGATAGCCATGGCACAATCCTTCTAAATTGGACTGAATTTTCTTAACCAAGAAAATCTGTTACCATCTATTGCTATGTTTATTCCTTCATTATTCTCAAAATCAAAATTCTGTAATTAGAAGTCGTTCTATTTTGTTTTGAAAGGTCAGGGAGAAGATACTCTCCTCATTATTAAAGTTTTATGCTTACTGAATGATTATTAATTCCCAGAAGGAAACTTAATATCAAGACTTGAAGCGCTGATGAAATATGCCCCATATCCCAGTTAATAATTTATAAGCATTTCTGCCTCTAATATATGCTCTGGAGACAAATCTGTCTTTGTTTGCTTTTCTTATTATTTTACTTCACGGCAGCAAGAAATGTGACTTCAGTTCTGAGGTGAAATATCAAAAACTCATCAAGAAATGATCAAGTCACTCTCTTAAAGTGCCAGTAATGAACTCCTGACTTCTATCACAGTAACAAAAAATGGCACTTTTTAAAAACCACAAGGACTCTTTTTCTAAACATATCTGCATAAATCTGCCCCAGTGATAGAAAACACCAAATGATAAGGCATTCTAATCTTATTTGTTTTAAAAGACTAAGTAAACATACCTCTGAAAAATAGTTAATGTAATTTAATTAATACAATTCTTTATTTTTCTTTTGAGACTTATGTTTCATTGAAACAGCACATTGTAATGGTTTCATTGCTTGACTTCCTGGTTTCATCATCTTCATATACAAGCATCCCAACCTTTCCGACACTTGAAAAGCTAAGAGGGGGAAATGGTTGATAGTCCCCAGAATGATTTTGTTCATTTGTTGAGAATCAGGTGGCAAGTTTAACAAATTATGGTTGGTCACACAGTCAACATAATGTTACGATTGGATTTTGTATTTTTATCCACATATTGAGTGCTTCCCAAGGATCTGGGAGAGGAAGATGTTGTTGTTTGATGGTGTTAAAGGTATCAGGATGAAAGATGCTCTCCAATAAAACTTGCCTTTTGCAATTGATAGATGGTAATTTTTTCAGTGCCAATGGTATTCAAGTCGTGCTTCAATTCTTTGGGGATTGTACCCAAGATGTCTATATTACTACTGTCTTTACTTCCTATTGCCATAGTCATTCTACCTCTGTTTGTAGATCTTTGCATTTCATAATTTTCTCCAGTTCTATTCTGCTGTTTCCAGGAATTGCAACATTCGTATTCATACTTTTTTATCTTTCTTATCAACAGCTATTAATATGTTATGTGTCAGGTGCCTGCTTGAATTCTAAAGTTTCAGAGCACTTAAAGAGTCATCATTTTCTATTATTTTGTCTGTTTTGTGGCCCTACCATTTCTTGCTTGCAGGCAAATGGTTTGTCTTGCTGATATTCCAATGCATCATCATTGCTATTTTGTTATGCTGTTGTTTGTAGTCAGTCTGTGTTCAGGCAATGAACATTGGTACTATTTTTGCATTCTTTTGACACAGTCATTGTACTTCTATTTCTACTTACAGATTTTTATATTTTTAAATTTTTGGAATGTTCACTAGATTTGATATGTTAAGAATTAAGTAGCACTGGCCTAACCCCATGCTAGCACAGTGATCGATTCCCTGATTTGAGAAGGATTTAAATGTTCATATCCTTCCTTGTTCCTCTTTTGACTTCTTTGCTCCCAGTAATTCTGAGGACACATAACAATAGCAATAGCACTTAGGCTTATATACTGCTTCACAGTCCTCTCTAAGCAGTTCACAGAGTCAGCATATTGCCCGCAACAATGTGGGCCTCATTTTACCCACCTTGGAAGGATGGAAGGCAGAGTCAACCTTGAGCCTGATGAGATTCAAACTGCCAAATTGTAGGCAGCTGGCAGTCAGCAGAAGTAGCCTGCAGTACTGCATTCTAACACTGCAGCTCTAAAAGTATCTCTAAAAGTACATTCTGAGCCTAGTTAGTAGAAAAACTCCCAGCTAACAAAGGGGATTTCTAAGAGGAAAAATGACTTGGTCATCTTTCAATCACATTTCAGTCAGTATGTCTTTGAGTTGAAATGTACTATAATATGTCTGCATCTTTAAATAGATATTATAAAGAGGGACTAATTTGTAGGGGTTTTTTACAGATTTCTCTATTTATATTCTTTTAATAAATTTATAAGCCACCTCAGTCAGTGAAGTCTATCTAAGATTATGTGTAACCAATTCATAAACATATTTTAAAATCAAATGCCTACCAAATAAACTATAAGAACACCAAAACTACATTAAAATCATAAATGTAAATGCTACAGATAAAAGAGAGAGGAAAGAGAAGTAGATAGACAGATCTTCTGAAGATGAATAATATTTTCATTGCAATAGTAGTATTTATGATCAAAAGGAGAAACTTCCAACTCTTCTGTTCCATAAAAAAGTGCAATTTAAGTCAAATACATCTTTATTCTTGCATTCTTTATTTTCATTTACAAAAAAAAAAAAAAAACCACAACAACAACAACCCATGGTGACTTAAGGAATTTGTTCCTGACTTCTTTTAAAATTTTAGTTCTGGTAAAGGATTTTTGTCATGAAACATTTTAGCATCTTTCTATTCCATCAATAATTACCTGATGCAGCAAGCATTTTTGTTTTGAGAAGAGCTGAAAGTTGAATCTCAACATGTCTCTCTTTCTTCCTTAATGTACTGCAGAGTGTCTGATTAGTACATACCTATATGGAGACAGGCAGCCTTGATATGGATTTCATTCATATAAAAATATAAGGAAATACAAAGGCATGTCAGGTTGTCTTGGTTACAAGACATGCATCATTTCAATACGACAATCAAGAGGAATAGAAAATAATGTGCAACTTGGCTGCAAATAATACCCCACAGTGGGTACATGTTTTCAACATAAACTGCACTTCTGGGTATTAGCAATGAGCAAAACAGAGAAAAAAGAATCACAAAAAAAAGCAGAGGAGCAGATACTGTGGGATCATATTTCAAACAAAAGGCCAAAATCATTGCAAATGTCTGAATTTTCCACAAATATCTTGTAAATTGTCAGGAACCGCTGAATGGAATGTGTTGCACTTCAGAGCCAAAGTCAAAAGGTTCTTCAGAAAAGCCATTGATGTGCTCCAAGCGATATCTTAATTTCAGATGCATAATTTCCTAGAATCACATAGTTACTATGCAAGTCATAAAGCCTTTTCAGAAGGCCCTTTCAGGTACACATCTAATCCTGATCCTATAGGCATGAATTCAAAGCACATGGCATCCCTGGTTTTGGAATATAAATATAAATAAAAGATTTGAACCAGATGAACAGCTTTGCCCTATTCTTTCCTTTCATGCCATGATAGAACTACTGGAATAGTGTCTTGTTTCAAAACATATTGGGCAAAGCTGTGACAATTTATAGTTCTTAAAATAGAGTCCGTATCTCTTATTAGTGAAATTCTTTGTTGATCAAGAAGGCAGCTAAATTCAGATGGTCCCGAGGAAGTAGTTTAAAGTGCTTTTATAGTTAAAAATTACTACAAGTGACTCAGTGCTTATCAGTTTGAAATTAAAATGCAGCCGCTCAAAATCAGACAATATGAGAACCACCATTTTGATAGAACAAATGGCCTTTCAAAAGAAGAATAAAATTGTCTGCTATAACATCTTGCCTGTCAATAACTTCTTCAGCTTCAACCACAATAATACACGGGCAAACTACCAATATAAACTCAAGGTAAACCGTTCCAAACTCAATTGCATAAAATATGACTTCAGCAACAGAATGGTCAACGCCTGAAATGCCCTACCTGACTCTGTTGTTATAGCCTCAATCCTCCACAGCTTCAATCTCAAACTGTCTACCATGGACCAGACCCCTTTCTCAAGAGATCCTTGAATGGGGCATGGATAAGCGCATCAGCATGCCTACTGTCCCTATTTATCTGTATTTACTTCCCTCATTCTTGTTTATGTTCATACTTATACTTGTACATGTTGACAAACAAATAAAATAAAGATTGTGACTCTCTGTATCCCAGAGTGATATGTTCCTAACATGGGGCTTGTGACAAAGAAAGTGTACTTCTGAATCCTCACTTGTTTCAATTCATGAAGGGTGGAAAACTTCAGCAGCCTGTCTCAGATCAAGATGAGACCAGCAAGAGAGAAAGTCCAAGTACCAAGGAATGTGGGATTTCACAGGTTAAAACCAAAATCTTGTTGCAGAATACCTTATGCCGCCATACTTGAAATCCTAGACCTAGAAAATCTAGAACTACACTGCCTTCGGTCCGATCTAAGTATAGTATATAAAATCATACATTGCAATGTCCTACCTGTCAATGAATACTTCAACTTCAACCATAACAATACAAGAGCACACAATAGATACAAACTTAAGGTTAACTGCACAAAACTTGATTGTAGGAAGTACAACTTCAGCAACAGAGTGGTTATTGTCTGGAATATTCTTCCTGACTCTGTGGTTTCTTCCCCAAACCCCAAACACTTTAACCTTAGACTGTCTACTATTGACCCCTTTCCTAAGAGGTCTGTAGGGGGCATGCATAAGCGCACCAATGTGCCTACCATCTCTGTCCTATTGTTTCTTTTTTCTTTTTTTATTTTTCTTATATGTATCCATTTCATGTATCCATAACTATGTTTATACTTATATCTATTATCTTGTAAGCAATTGACAAATTAAATAAATAAATAATAAATAAATAATAAATAAATATTGGACTGGACCTGAAATCTGGCTGACAACCATCACAATGACCCAAAGGTATGCATGACCTACAAGACCCTTTCCAGTTAGTAGATGCATGGTTGCATCTTGTTATCAATTGCAGCTTACTCAAGAGCAGCCTGATGCAAAACATATTGCAGTAATTTAAATTTAAATCACCAAATTTGATATTCAAAATAAGAACCTGCTAGGCCTTGCTTAAGGCATATTGGTGTCTTTCATTTAATATACTGCAACTCACTGACTCATTAATAGTGGGGGAAATAACAGTTTGTACTTACTTCAGCAGCCATTTCTGTCATAGATATATTAAGTGTCTGTATTTTTTCTTGAAGCCTAGAAATAACAAATTAGCATTAAAATCTGGTATTATTTGTTAATCCATCAGACACATATTCAGAAGCACCAGCAACTTCAGCTAAACCCTTTAAAACATAACAAGTGTATCTGATTACCTGCAACCTTCAAAACTTGGCATTATTGACAAGTTTTGGTCACTGCAGATCTGGTGATTTTCTGATAGATCAAGGGTAACAAGCAGGCCCCTCAGACCATACAAACTGCAAGATTCAGAGTCAGAAGCTGATGAACCATATACATCTATACTTTCACACATATCCATAGCCACAAAGCCCCTCTCCTGTCTCTCCCCAAAAAGACACTCCTGATCATGAGCTTCTGCTGCCCCAAGAATCCAATCAATGGTGATCGAGTTATCAATTATCAGGTGATTGATGGTTTGGTAGAGTTAAGAATATTTTGTTTCTTGTCATTAATGTCAGCAAAAAAAAATGGGGATGACTTTCTCATTAGTCAGGCTAATTACATTGTCAACAGGAAAAGTCTCCCCAGTAATAAGAGCTGCACTTTTTCTGATCAAGTGATATGGCAGCCCTTTGGTTGAAGCTTGCCTACCAAGAAAGTAGTCTTGCAAGGTACTTCAAGCAAGAAACACACCGAGAAATATTAGCTCTAACTTTATTGTAAGATTGTACTACTCTAACAGAACCTTGTAAGTCTATCTCCTCTCTTGCTTCTACAGTCCAAGAAGCCAACTTGGTCTAGTGGTTAAGCCACTAGGCTAGAAAATGGGAGACTATGAATTGAAATCCCACTTTAGTCATGAAAGCCAACTGGGTGACTTTGGGCCAGTCATACTGTCTCAGCCCAATTCACCTCACAGGTTTGTTGTTGTGGGGGAAAACAGGAGGAGGAAGATGTGCTGGAGATATTCATCACCTTGAATTATTTATTTAAAAAAAGAGAAATACAAAGAAAGAAAGAAAGAAAGAAAGAAAGAAAGAAAGAAAGAAAGAAAG
>BLBF01000018.1:8371825-8393428 GCA_015471245.1 Laticauda colubrina | reverse complement strand
AAGGAAGGAAGGAAGGAAGGAAGGAAGGAAGGAAGGAAGGAAGGAAGGAAGGAAGGAAGGAAGGAAGACAACAGAGGGATGCTTCTGAGATGTTTGCCATGTGCACATTCCTTCTGTGGGCTCAGCTGCCTCTTAGCTAACTATTGTCTGGTCTGCAGTTCTTCCTCCTGTTTCCCAAGGTCAATCCATTACAGATAGGAAATTGTTTGATAACCTCTTCTGCTGTTTCAAGCTCTTTAAAGGAAAATTAGGACAAAAAGGTAATAAGAACCAACACTTTGGCACCATAAGGGGCAAATTGATAAAACGGCAATTTGCTGATCCCTGAACATAGGCTAGTATATGATCCTGTTCTTTCTAGTTGTTCCTCAGCATAGAGCCACTAAAAATCATATCAACCAACTTCCAAATAATATCATGGAGAAATAACACTGGGGGGAGGGAAGAAAAGAAAGCAAAAGTGTAGGAAACATTATATATCTTTTTCCTCCCACCTACACTCACCATCCATTTAGGAGATGACCAGCCTGAGCCCAAGGGAGGGGTCAAATGCATCATTAGTTTCAAGTCCCTTTGTGCCCCCAAGAAATCTAAGTGAATTCTGTTGACTCTTATCTGCTACCAATTTGCTTGGATTGTTACGGTAGTAGTTCAGATTTCTGTAGAGAACTTAACTTCCAGTAAACCTTTATATTCATTTGAACTACCTGGGTGTCCTGATTTCCTTGGCACTTGATAGTCAGGCTTTTTTTAGAACTGCTCCCAAATGAAAATGCTCCTTTTCCATGCACAAGTTCTCCTTAACAAGATTAATCGAGATGAATAGAATGAGGTTATAAGGATTCCAGCAACTAAATTATTTTCAATATTCTCAATTATTTTCAATTTAGAATTAATATATTCCCCTTTATATATTATGATAGATACTTTTGGATTCTGTTTTAAGCTTTCCCATAATCCAGCAAAGAGGCTTTCTCTATAGTCATGAACTGTTTGCAGCAAGTTGCTTGAAATTTTTTATCAATCTGGAAACCAATTCTTCCATACAACATACTAAACAAAGCTACTATAAGCTATTGGGAAATGGAAAAAGACTGATGAGGATTGAAAAAAGGACAGGACTTTACTTATCAAGGAACTCCAAAATGAGAATGAAGACCCTTGGCTCTACCAAAGACTTGAAATCTTTTGCCAAAGGTCATTAAAAGGCATGACCTTCAAAACAAATCTAATCTAACTCCTTTGAAAGAGGACAAATTCAATACTCCAGGGGATTTCTCTCTGTTGAAAGTTACATCAATGAAAAGTACATAGCAAAATTCTATTCAGAGTGAAATGGTTTCTTTGCCCTTCAGCATCACAACATGAATCCATCACAGCATCTAATAATGCCTCAGCACAGTTTCTATCTGTGAATTTTCTCTGTATTTTCTCATCTTATAACAAGCAAACAGTTTAACCATAATATTATTTGGTTTATTTTGTACTTTACTGGTTAAACATCAATGAAAAAAACCTTATTGGATAAATTATATCTCATGAATAAGCAGAAAACACCCTAAATTCAATACTGAAGTATTCACTTTTGCTACCAATTACTACTAAATAACGTTAAGGAATAGCTTTTTAAGGTATTGCTGTTGTTGCTATAGTAGATAAACCCTTCTCTGATGAACCATGAAAATTTAGGTCTTCACCCAGGCTTTGGGCTAGCAACAATTTGATCCCTTGGCTTCACTATGCTTGCCATCTTTTATCTTCATCTTTTACTGCTTTTATTGTAATGCCTTTCTTTGATTTTGAAAGTCACCCAGAGTCATTGAGAGTTGGGCAGCATACATTACATTAAATAATGCATTACAATGATGATGAATATAATTTTAACTCTATGAAGAGATGAAGTGAAAAGTAATAAAAATGGATTCCTAAATTTATGCAAGGATCTGTGAATCAATGTGGTTTTCTAGATAAATTAGGGATTGAGATGAAAAGATATTGTACTCCATGTTTCAGACTTCAGGTAATCACATGAGCATGTTAAAAGATGCTGAGCACACAAGAAATGTCTGTTGGGGACTTCAATGTGAAGCATGCATATTGCTCCCAGGACTGGCTCTGTACTCATTTGATTCCAGACTTCCATCTTTGTTAGGAAATTGAAACCATGTACTTATTCTGTCTTTCAGGAGGAAAAATGTATGGAATTTTCCCCTTGAAGCATTGGACTTCTGTCACTTATTGGATGAATCTTCTCCTGTCCTAGCAGAATAAGCTGCTTTATATCTCACTAACTCTTTACTACTTAAGGGCCTGTCACATAGGCCGACGGATGCAAAAAGTATGTAACAAGGACACAGCGAACAAGAAAATGTTCCATCCGTTGTTATCCGCTCTCAAAAGTGCCCCAAATTTGCATAAACATAGCGGACAACAACGGAAAGGAACGGACGGGGAGAGGACGTAGCGAGGATGTTCAGTGGATGCTCCATGGAAGCCTGGCAGATGGAAGTGGATAGAAGCGGATGGCACGTCCTCAGGGCTTCCGGGGGAGCACAGCGAAGCGGACGCGCAGTGGAAGGAGCAGATGCAGAGCGGATGCAGAGTGGATACAGCGGATGCAGAGCGGACGCCTAGCAGATGCCTAGTGGATGCAAAGCGTTCACTGCGCATGCGGGGAGGATGCATTGCATCAGCCCTGCGGATATAAAAGGATGCAGCTCGCAAGCAGTCACCATTCAGAGGAAAGACCTGCTGCCAGACACATCTCCAGCCAACAACCATGGGGAAGAAGAGGAAGCATGTGCCATCTTCTGCCAGCCCTGGCAAGAAGGATAGGGCCACCATCCCACCCCCTGGCCCTGACTCTGCTTCTGCTCGGGCTTCTGCTGCTCGGGCTGACTCTGCTGGTGCTTCTGCTGGTGCTTCTGCTGGTGCTTACTCTGCTGGAGCTGCTCCTGGTGCTGGTGCTTCTGCTGGTGCTTACTCTGCTGGTGCTGCTCCTGGTCCTGCTGGTCCTACTGGTGCTGCTGGTGCTGCTGGTCCTGCTGATGCTGCTGGTGCTTACTCTGCTACTGCTGATCCTGGTGCTGCTGGTGCTGCTGGTGCTGCTTTTACTGCTGCTGTTGTTGTTGCTGCTGCTGGTGGTGGTGGTGTGGTGGAGCAGCCCCTAGAACCTCGAAGCCCCTCTGATGAGGGCCCAGAAGGCCCTGCCAGAGGGAGGAAGAGGCAATCGCGAGATAGGGAGAGGAGGCAATACTCAATCGAAGAGGAACATGGGGATGAGGTGCTCGAATGGCTGAGGGAGAACGAGTACCTATGGCAGAAGGGACACAGGCTCTATCGAGACATCAAGAGGAAGCAGGCGGCTTGGAGAGAGAAGGCGGAGAGGCTGGGATACATTTTTGAGGTCCTCCTCGGGTGGTGGAAGCACATGCACACCTGGTACGGGAAGCTGCACCTCAAGAAATCTGGCCAGGCCGCGGTCAAGCTCACTGACCGGGAGACTTATGTGATGGCCAAGTGCAGCTTCTTGGAGGGTAAGATCCGCCACTGAGGAGCAGCCCCTATGACAACCCTCTCTCTCAGGCAGCCTGCTGAGAGCCAGTCCTCTTCTGGCCAAGAGTCAGCTCCTGTGTCCAGGCAGGTATCTGTGGAGCATCCCACGACGGAGACCCCCCCGACAGCTTCACTCCCCGTGGTGGATCGCATGGAGGACCCCCTGACACAGTGGGAGCAAGGAGAGGGCACTTCCACGGGAGACCAACCCACACCTACCCCCAGCTCCCCCTCCACAGAAAGCAGGCAGAGAGCCAGACTGGAGGCGCAGAGCCACACTGTCCTGCTGGAGATCAGGGACACCATCAAAAGCAGCGTAGATCTCCTCTCTCAGCTGGTACACACCGACATACCATCCTCAAACCGAAAGTCCTTCCTCACCTACATCAACCAGACCCTCATGGACATGTCCGAATCACAGTACCAGGTGATCAAGGAGAGGATCACCGGTCTTCTTCACAACCCTCCAGGCCCAGCTGAACCTGCTCCGACCCAGGCCAGCTCTGCTCCTCCATCCCAGGTGATGTCACAGCCCTTCCAAGGCTTTCCACAGGTCCTCACCTACCAAGGCTATGGCTACCAGGAGTTCCAACAGCACAGGCAGCCCTTCCCAGTCCAGCCACAGGTTCATCATACACCACCGATGTCACCGATGCTGATGCCACCAATGCCACAGATGCCACCCATGCCACAGATGCCACCCATGCCACAGATGCCACCCATGCCTCACCTCGCTCACCTGCAGACCAGACAGCCCCACTACACTCCTCCTTCCTCCACCCCATAGCCAAGCCCGGCCTCAGAACATCTGTCATCGGTCTTGGGACTGACACCCCATGTCATGGACGAAGGGGCTCTCAACATCACAGGACTGAGCCAGCTCTCTGAGAGCTTTCGCCACACACCATCCCCTGTTGTCCTCTTGGGGCCAGACACCCCAATGGCACCTCAGACCAGCACTCCAGCAGCAGCCACCTCAACAGCACCTGGACCCTTCACCCCTGAGACTATGGGCACACCTCAGAGTAACTGAGAAGAGTGCCAGAGACTGGGTTGCTACCTGTTGACTTTATCTTTGCTTGGGACACTTTACTTGGGTCATTTTGCTTTTACAGTTTGTTATTAATAAAGTTTATCTTTGCTTCATGCACTTGGTTCAGTTCTTTTAGTCAATAAAGTCTTGGTGGAAACTTTTAGAAATGTTTTAAGCCTTTGCATGCTTGTGGGATGGGTAAGGATACCTGTGGAATGGGTAATAGCTGTGGGATGGGTAAGGATAGCAGTGGGATGGGCAGGGATACCTGTGGGATTGGTAATAGCTGTGGGATGGGTAAGAATAGCAGTGGGATAGATAAACCTCCAGTACAAGCATAGTGGGACTGTATGGTCCACCCTCCCAGGTGCCACACCTATGGCCCTTTATTATCAATAACAATTTAATCATTCATCAACACATTTCAACATAAACACAACTCTTTATTAAATGCCCTCTTCATTGTAGGGCCACTCAACATACATGGCACAATCTCATCAGTGTGATGAGACAGGCTGAAGGAAGCATCCATTAAGCATCTACCATCCTGTCTTGCCACTCCACTGCTCCAGCTGGGGAGTTGCACCAGTGTTTCAGGAGGTTGCGCTGCTTCTTCCCTTCACGAGAAGCTCTGTTGGGGCCTTGCACATCCACAGTATCTATCAGGTTTCGCCCTTCCCTCCATTCACCAGGCTCCATGTCCCCATTCCCTTGTTGGCGCTCCACGAGCCTGTTCTACAATACTGGGCAGCGGGTGCGCATGAGATTGTGCAGGATGCAGCAAGCTTCCACGATCCTCCTCACAGTCTCTGGGCAATGCTGCATGGTGGTGAGAAGTACCTGAAACCTGTTGGCCAGGATGCCAAAGGCGTTCTCCACCACCCGCCTTGCCCTGGACAGCCTGTAGTTGAAGATCCTCTCTTCACGGGTGAGGCATCTGGAAGTATAGGGCTTCATGAGGTATGTTCTGAGGGAGAAGGCGTCATCCCCCACGATGAAGTAGGGCACATCTTGTGTGTCGTTGGGCAGGGGTTCTGGATCTGGGAAGCCCATGATGAGGTTGCATTCCAGCCCCTCCTTGCGGTGACTGGCGTTGTATACCTGGGCATCTGAAGATGACCCGTTGCCTGAAACATCGATGTACATGAACTTGTAGTCAGCATCAACCATGGCAAAGAGGATGATGCTGAAGAAGCCCTTGTAGTTGTAATAAGTGGACCCTGAGTTGGCTGGAGCTTTGCAGGCCACGTGCTTCCCATCTATGGCTCCAATGGTATGGGGGAAGTTCCACTTCTGATACCACTGCTGTGCAACTTTCTTCCATCCTTCTTCAGTGGAGGGGCACTGGAGGAGCTCCTCCAGGTATTCTTCGATGATGGCCTGCACCACTTCTCTGACCACAATGCTGATGGTGTTGTGTGGCACCCTCCAGGCATACTGCATGCTCCTGTACATGGTCCCTGAGGCCAGGTGGCACAGAGGCAGTGCCACCTTCAGCCCAGGTTCCAGGCTGGGCCGGAAGTTGGTGTTTGCCTTGGTCAACCTGGGTCTCAGAGGCTCCACAACTTCATCAAACATGGCTGGCAGCATCCTCATGAAGTTCAGGAATGCACGAGAGTCTTCATTCCTCAGCTCCACCATCAGCTTGTTATACAGTCCATACTCCGTTCTTCTCGCGATCCATCTTTGGACACAGACACTTCTTGGACGCCTCCTTTTCTTCCCATAGAACAGGTGAAAGAGCCTGAAGAAGGCTTCGCACTTTTGTAGAACGATGGCGGTTACCAAAAGGAGTGTTTGACGATCCATGTTGGAGATGACTGGATGCTGTGGAAGAGCAAGAGCAAGATGAAGGCTGAAGAGGTCTTCACCGCAGGGCTGCTGGACTGAAAGTGAGATCCAGGTGATTTATCCACCTTTTTATAGGAAATATAGGTTTTCCGCTAGTTGTCCTTTTGCATCCTCTAGACATCCTGCAGACATCCTAAATATCCAAGATATGTCCCCTATATGAACATTTTTTCTGTTTTAATGCTTTGTATGTGAGCTGCATCTGCTTTCATCCTTTCTATGTCCATGCTACTAACGCTGCATGTCCGTTCCGTGTCCGTTTCGCTTCCTCCCTGTGTCCGTTTTCCGCTGGAGCTGAATGCAAGTTGTGTGGATGCGCAGCGGATGCCTAGCGGATATAGCGGACATGTAACGGATAACAACGGACGTATAACGGATGTTCCCCATATGTGTAGCAGATGTAGAACGGACACGTTGGATACTTTTTCCGCTCAAAAATTTTTGTGCAGCTCAAAACTTTTTGAGCGGATGAAATCTCAGTAGACGGATGCTGGATGGATAGAGAGTATGAAAAACGGACACAATGAGTACAGAACGGATGCATCGCGTAAACCAACAGATGGCAAGTGTTTCTCTCCATTTTACATCCTCTTTCCATCCGTTGGTGCTGTGTGATAGGGGATTTAATTGATCAGTACAAGGAGCAGCTTAGTGGCTTAGTATCCCTTTGCAAGCACTGGTGGTGTTTTTTCCAATGCACCAAATAAAAGCACTGAATGTCAAAGAGGCAGGGGGAACTAGGGAAAACCATCTGTCATGTTCTTCTACAGGTTGTCTGGATCAACTGATGTGGCATATCAAGTAACAGTGAGAACACCACTGCTGGGTTTTAAATTGTTTCACAGGATTTCAAGGGTGCAAATGACAGCTTATGGAAATAGCCTTTGAATTTCCAGGACATAATTATCAAGAAGTCTCTGATATGAAGTGTAAAAGGGTTCAAAATGAAATTAAAAGTGCAAATAATAGTTCACATATCATTCTTCTAGTCAAATCTATGGGTATATTATTGTTTGTTATTCTATATAACCTTTCTCTTACTCTTGTTTGGAGCTGGATGGTTTTCTCTAGAAAACTTGTCGAGATCTAAATATTTGTGGCTATTAAATTGATACAGGATTTGCAGAGTATATTTTTCTTAGCTCTTACGCATATTGTGCTGTTTGAAAATTATCAGTTCCCTATGGGAAGTATCCATGCTGGTCTAATTATTTCACAGTGTGATAAATCAGGTATGCAAGTCATGTATCAAAGTCATTAAATCCAACTAAAAATAAAGCATCCAACAATTGAACAAACGGAGCTGGGAGGGTAGGGGGCTTAAAGACACTTAATAGTGTACCACTTGATGGAAAATACAGTGGCTTCAAAGGAAAAGCAAAGCAGTCAACATTACTATGCTTCAACATGAATTAGCCAAAAAAAAAAAAAATCAGAAATGAACACATCTCAAGGACAAGTTAATAGAAAAGCTCTATTAAACAAAAAGAGAGAAATGAGAGCAAGCTATCAAGGAAAACAATTGCCAGAGTGCTCCTGCAGAAAAAGAAAGCTAGAAAAATTGAATACAGCTCTAACTAGCAGTCCCAAATGTCACCTGAATATTCCAAACATATAAATGGCCAAGCAATGTTTGGATTAGAAATATGTATCACTGCAACTCTATCAATATGGAGAAGACATTCTTTTCTTGTTTGGAGCTTATTACCTTTCAAAAAATGAAACCTAAGACACAAAAATATAACTCAAAGTGTCTGGATGGGCCAAACATCATATCTCCATCGTCTTCAGGTACCAAATCCAGGGGTGGGTTTCTATCGGTTCTGTCCACCTCTGTAGAACTGGTAGCTCTGAAGAGCAGCAGACATAGAACCGGTTCTATATCTGGTGATGTTTTTGCCTACCCACCCACCCGAGCTCTTACCTGATCTTTATTTCCTGATTTTTCAACTTCAGCTGCCGAACGAGGCACAGCTGCAGTTTAAAAAGCAGGAAAAGAGGGCTGTTTCAAAGGCTGCCTCTCTGCACGCAGTGTGCTGATGACGATTTATAGGCACTTGGCTCTCAGTGTGAAGGGAAGCTCATAAATCCCAAACCCTGTTGTATCCCACCCTGACCAAATCTACAAATGATATATGAAATTGGACTTAAAAGGAGGTTGTGGGAAGGGCTTCAGTAGAATTTCATTTTCAGGTTTTAAGGTGTTTCTCGCAGGACCACCAGATTCTTCAGCAGCTTTGTTCCCTATGTCTGCTAAACTTGCAAGATTTGGTGGTTTTTGCCACTTATTCATCCAAATCAGACTGTCGTTTCTCTGTGTCATATAATATACGTAAGTATGTGCATTATTTATTTATTTATATTTTTAACATATTTAGGTAGTGTATACTGGAGGTGATGGCACTTTGAGAGCTATATGCAACAAAATTTCATTTTAATGTATGCCAATTAGTGTACATTTAAAGTTACAATAAAATTATTCTTAGTCTATTCTAAGTCGCTAAGTCTATAGTATTTATTTATTGAATTTGTTTGTGCTCACTCTGTAATTCTGGACATTTTACTAGATGCTTTGTGTGTGCAGCTCAATTAGGAGAAAAGTGAAATAACAATACCTTCCTCCATACACATAATATATGGGCCATTTCAAAATTAAACCAAATCTTCTTTACCACAAGAAGATTGCAAGGTGCAGGAAGCCATATTAAGATTGCAGTCTCACCCCAAAGACATAGAATAATGGATTTATGCTATAGGAAAACAAATTCTAATTGCAAGTTTCTTTAAAAAAACATTTTTTAAAAAATGCAAGTAGTCTTCTCTTAACAACAATAATTGCAATTGGAATTTTTATTGCTAAGCGATGAGGTCATAAAATGAGAGGTCGAGTGACTGCATTGCTTAGTGACAGCAATTCTGGCAGTTCCCATTGACATCATTAAGCAAGAATCAATATCACTAAGTGAAAACCTCCTTATAACTTCCCACTGGCTTCCAGCAAATAAAGTCAATGGAAAAAGTATTTACAAGCAGGCAGTTTGCAAGCAGGCCAGCAGTCAGATAAATGGCTTGCTGCAGTACAATGCAAACATGGTGGGGCTTAGAGTGACTGCTGCCAGATGAGGGATGATATACAGGTGGCTGCCTCTTTATGATCTCCATAGCCAGGATCCTTGGGGTGGGAGGGAGCCACTAGAGTGTAACAACTTAAAGGACCCCCTTGCAACAGTACCTGCAAGCTTCCCCATTAAATTTGCATATAGCAATAGCATTTAGACATATACCGCTTCACAGTGCTTTACAGCCCTCTCTAAGCGGTTTACAGAATTAGCATGTTGCCCCCAACAATCTGGCTCCTCATTGTACTGACCTCAGAAAGATGGAAAGTTGAGTCAGTCTTGAACTGGTCAGGATCGAACTGCTGGCAATTGGCAGAATTAGCCTGCAATACTACACTGTGCCACCATGGCTTATGGAAAACTGGCAAGGAAAGGGCACAAATGACAATCACATGGCCACAGGATGCTGCAACCATCCTAAGTGCAAGCTGGTTGCCAAACAGCCAGATCACAGTGATGTGACCACAGTCCTGTTGGATGGCTGGAATTTTGAGGACCGGTCATAAGTGCCACTCATTCAGCTTTGTTAATTTTCACTGAATATGAGAGGTCATTAACCAAGAGCAGTTTGATGATAGAAGCAGTTTCTCAGAGATGTGGTGGGCAAGTTTTCATTCCATGGGTTCAAGAAAAGACTAGACAGACATTTATCTGGGATAATTTAATTTGGGTCACAATACTGAGCAGGGAATTCATTGACTTAACAGGCCCTTCTAACTCTAGAATTGTACGATTCTAATAAATGAATGATTTCTTGGTGTTATCAGTAAAGGAAACTCAAATTCAGATAAAAAAATGACTTTAATATTACTCTGATTCATGCAGCAATTTTCTAAGAACTGGAATATAAAATTAAAAATTATGTTTCCTTATATATGTTTTTTCATTAAAAGTAGAATAATACAATGAAAAATAAGAGGCAAAAGAATAAAGCAGATTTTCATCAAAATAATAATAATCCACAAAATGAATACCTTTTGACAGAGTCTGGAAAATCCAACCTGGATGGAATTTTATCAGAGGCTACCAAAATATCAGCTAAGGCTTTGCCAGTTGTCTGCAATTCTTTGAGTGACACCCAGCTGAGCAAAGTAGACAGTTCATTATCTTGCTCTTGAATATGGCGGTTTTGTTCTTGAATTTCTATTCTTAACTGTTGATCTTTAGCTTCCAGAACAGCCAGCTTTGCTCTAACAACTTCAATTTCTTTCTGTACAGAGAAAGAACCTCACTTAACCGTCAACTTATTTTCCAAATCATCAGAAGGCAAAACAAGAAACAACGAATGGAAACTAATCAAGGAGAGAAGCAACTTAGAACTAAGGAGAAACTTGTTAATAGTGAGGACAATTAACCAGTGGGACAGCTTGCCTTCAGAAGTTGTAGGTGCTTCATCACTGAAAATTTTTAAGAAAAGACTGGGCACCACCTATCTGAAATGGTATAGGGTATCCTGCTTGATCAGGGGGTTGGACTAGCGGACCTCCAAGGTCCCTTCCAGTTCTATTCTGATTTATTGTATATCTTTAACAAGGAAAAACTGATCAATGAATAATAGAAAATATGTAAGAGAAACTCAAATCCTTTTCACATATATTTGAGTTATATGACCATATTGCTGTCCTGTATGCTTGAAAAAATTTATAGATCAGGCCAATCAGTCAAATCAGCCCTCTTCACCTGAAGGACAATATGTACTGAGACAAAAATCCCATAATAAAATAATGCTTTTAAAATGTCCAGATTCATCATTGAGCCAAATATTTCACATTTGTTGATTGGTTTAACACGGCTGGGTATAGTTAACATATGCAAAATCCACTAATTTTTGAGTTTCTGTGTGTGGCCTACATTTTTTAGGACTGAATAACAGAACTTATAGAATAGAATAATAGGATAGCTAAATTGGAAGGAACTTTGGAAGTCTTCTGGTCCAACCCCCACTACCATTTCAGACAAATTGTTGTCCAATCTTTTCATTCAAACCTCCAGGCTGCTTCTTATTTATTATACAAATTACAAGATAAAGGCATGAATTCAAAATAGCAGTGGGCAGTAACTTTGAAAAAGCATATTATTGATGTCAAGCCAAAACCTAAAATAATTTAACTTTGCAGTTATATTCGGTATCTCAAGATGAACCACTTTTCTTTATTGATTCAATGAATTGGCTGAAAAAACTCAGTTTACACTTACTATATACAGCCTCAGATACATCCTATTTATTCCCCTGCCTGAAAGATTTGGTAGGAAAAGTACAGGCTAATTAATGCTTCAACCTCTGTCAAGAAGGTAAAAGAGGTCATCAGGACAACATCAGGTCTGCTATTTTGAGTATAAAATCAAACACATTCATTCTCTGCACTATCAATCTGGGAATTATGTCAGAAATTCAATAGTCTTCAGATGGAAAATACAACGATAAACCCTTATTTTCTTAAAATGAGGTAAAAATAACCAATCCTGTAGTTGAAAATCTGATGATACCAGTAGTTAATGCTGATAATCAGTATTAATGTCAGAAAAGGAAGAAAACATAGAATCCTTTCCTACAGGATTCTTAGGACTCATGGTGATATATCGATATTTGAGGGGTCCTTGTGCTATCTGAGCTTGGTTGTTTTCTTCCCCATCACCAGTGCTAGTAGAGAATGGGGTTTGCTCTCTGTTTATATTCTACTGACCTGTCTTATAAATTGAGAACAAACACCACTCCCATCACTGATGATCTTGTTTAGTTTGAGTAATGTAACATCTGCAAGAAAAAAACAAACTCAGAGAATATCTCAGAGAGCTATGGTGGTGCAATGGTCAAAATGCAGTAATGCAGGCTATTTCTGCTGACTGCCAGCTGCCTGCAATTTGGCAGTTCAAATCTCACCAAGCTCAAGATTGATTCAGCCTTCCACCCTTCCAAGGTTGGTAAAATGAGGGACCAAATTGTTGGAGGCAATATACTGACTCTGTAAACCACTTAGAGTGGGCTGTAAAGCACTGTGAAGCAATATATAAGTCTAAGTGCTATTGCTATCAAGGAGCTTTCATTTTAACCCTAAGCTACCAATATTCTCATATTTTCGTACAGTGATGTTTGTTTGTTTTGTGGTTTCTTCTTTTTGAAAGAACAGAAACGTTAAAATGCTACCTGTATTTCTATATACTCATTTGTTAAAACATCAGTTTACATTCTGAGTCAATTCTTCTAGCTTAAATGTACTGTTAATAAACTTTAAAGATATTGCTTATTTTGCCAGAAGAATAGAATAGTTAACACTGCAGTAGAAACTGTGCTGGTGGTAACAATACCATTTTGCTAAGAATTTTTCTAGTAATGTTCCATTAATTAATGAATAACAAACACAGAAGATCAAATCTAGCAAAAAGGACTCAAGCAATATTCTACTTTCTTCTCCTTCCTTTATATACAGGGGTGGGATTCGACCAGTTCGCACCTATTTGCTAGAACCGGTTGTTTACCTTCTAAACAGTTTGGAGAACCGGTTGTTAGAATAAATTACTGGCCTAATCCTGTAAGGAAGGCAGGAAGGAAACATTCTGGTGTTGCTTTCAGAAACTGCCTCTCCGTTAACCCTTATTACATTCTTGGCAGGACTAAACTTCCTGTCTTCAGGAACTTCTCTGGAGATTTTTTCCCCTCCTTTGCTGGCACTTTGCTTGTGTGGAGTAACCATTCAAAATTACAATGGCACTGAAAAAAGTGACTTATGACCATTTTTCACACTTACGACTGTTGCAGCATCCACACAGTCATGAGAGGCCAGGCAAGGAGATGCGTGCCTCGATGTGAGTAATATTGAATTGGCTATGCCCAGCCAGTAACATGACCACCAAGCCATGTCCACCTGGTCACATGACCACTGAGCCACAGAACCAGTTGTTAAAAAAAATTGGAATCCCACCCCTGCTTATATAGCTTTTTTATATTTCAGAATTTTAATGGTATAAGCTGCCCAGAATCAATTTCAGTGAGATGTGTGGCCATATATATATAGTTAATAAGTAAGTAAGCAAATAAATAAATACTGATTGCCATATTAACTGCATGATCTATCAAGCTATTAGGAAGACTTTTTAAAAAGAAAACTAGAGAGAGATTAATAAATACATTTGAAAAATAATACTGTAAGATAAAAACATGTCCACTAAACTTTGAACATCCACATGTTTTTCAAAAGATTTGCATAATTCTTATGATCCCAGCTTCCCTTTTTCTTCAAGTAACAGGTAGATTTACACAAACCTTTTATCATGCAACAACAAATATACCGTATATACTCGCATATAAGCCGACTCCAAAACTCAATTTTTTTTTTATCAAATTAGGGGGTCGGCTTATACGCGCATAAATCTGATCTCACACAAACGAACTGACATAACGCCACTTCTCAGATCATGCAATATCATCGATATTACCATTCAGTCATACATACAGCCATAAAAATTGAGACTGCACTAAATAAAGTTAAGCCCCTGTCACACTGCACCAATGGATGGAAAGAGGATGTAAAACGGAGAAAAACACTTGCCATCCATTGTTTAACGCGATACTTCCATTCTGTACTCACTGCCTCCATTTTGCTTCCTCTCTATCCGTCCAGCATCCGTTTATTGACATTTCATCCGCTCAGAAAGTTTTGAACTGCTCAAAACTTTTGAGCGGAAAATGTACCCAATGCGTCCATTCTGCATCCGCTAGGCATCTGCTAGGCATCTGTTCTGCATCTGTTACGCATCCGCTATATCCGCTAGGCATCCGCTGTACATCCGCGCAACTCCATCCGCTCCAGTAGTAAACGGATGCAGGAAGGAAGCGGAACGAATGCAGAACGGATGCAAGACGGATGCCTAGTGGATGCAGAATGGAAACAAAGCATTTAAAATGGAAAAAACGTTCGCAGAGGGGACCTATCTCGGATATTAAGGATGTCTAGAGGATGCCTAGAGGATGCAAAGGGACACCTAGGGGAAAACCAATACTGCCCATAAAAAGGGGGAGCAACTCACCTGCATCTCACTTTCAGACCAGCAGCCCTGCTGTGCAGACCTCTGCAGCCTTCATCTGACTCTTCCTCTTCCACAGCATCCACTCATGTCCACCATGGATCGTAACAAAGTCCTTTTGGCAGCCACCATCCTTCTGCAACAGTGCGAAGCCATCTACAGGCTCTGTGAACTCTACTACGGGAAGAAAAGGAGGCAGCCAAGAAGCATCTGGGTCCGAAGATGGATCGCCAGAAGAGCAGAGGACGGACTGTACAACAAGCTGATGGTGGAGCTCAGGAACGAAGACACTCGTGCATTCCAGAACTTCATGAGGATGCCTCCAGCCATGTTTGACGAAGTTGTGCAGCGGCTGACACCCAGGTTCACCAAGGCAAACACCAACTTCCGGCCCAGCCTGGAACCTGGGCTCAAGGTGGCACTCACTCTGCACCACCTGGCCTCAGGGACCATCTAGAGGAGCATGCAGTATGGCTGGAGGGTGCCACACAACACCATCAGCATTGTGGTCAGAGAAGTGGGGCAGGCCATCATCAAAGAATACATGGAGGAGCTCCTCCAGTGCCCCTCCACTGAAGAAGGATGGAAGAAAGTTGCAGAGCAATGGTATCAGAGGTGGAACTTCCCCCACACCGTTGGAGCCATAGATGGCAAGCACGTGGCCTGCAAAGCTCCAGCCAACTCAGGGTCCACTTATTTCAACAACAAGGGCTTCTTCAGCATCATCCTCTTCACCATGGTCGATGCTGACTACAAGTTCAGGTACATCGATGCTTCAGGCAATGGCTCATTTTCAGATGCCCAGGTATACAACGCCAATCACCGCAAGGAGGGGCTGGAATGCAACCTCATCGTGGGCTTCCCAGATCCAGAACCCCTGCCCAACGACACGCAAGATGTGCCCTACTTCATCGTGGGGGATGACGCCTTCTCCCTCACAACCTACCTCATGAAGCCCTATACCTCCAAATGCCTCGCCCGTGAAGAGAGGATCTTCAACTGCAGGCTGTCCAGGGCAAGGCGGGTGGTGGAGAACGCCTTTGGCATCCTGGCCAACAGGTTCCAGGTACTTCTCACCACCATGCAGCATCGCCCAGAGACCATGAGGAGGATCATGGAAGCTTGCTGCAACCTGCACAATCTCATGCGCACCCGCTACCCATCTTGCAGAACAGGCTCATGGACCTCCAACAAGCCAATGGGGACATGGAGCCTGGGGAATGGAGGCAAGGGCAAAACCTGATAGACACTCAGGATGTGCAAGGCCCCAACAGAGCCTCACGTGAAGGGAAGAAGCAGCGCAACCTCCTGAGACACTGGTGCAACTCCCCAGCTGGAGCAGTGGAGTGGCAAGACAGGATGATAGATGCTTAATGGATGCTTCCATGAGCCTGTGGCATAACACTGATGAGGTTGTGCCATGTATGTTGAGTGGCCCTACAATGAGGAGGGCATTAAAAAAGAGTTGTGTTTATGTTGACATGTGTGGATGATTGATTACATTATTATTGATAATAAAGGGCCATAGGTGTGGCACCTGGGAGGGTGGACCATCCAGTCCCACTATGCTTGCACTGGAGGTTTATCTATCCCACAGCTATTACCCATCCCAAAGGTATCCCTGCCCATCCCACTGTTATCCTTACCCATCCCACAGCTATTACACATCCCACAGGTATCCCTGCCCATCCCACTGCTATCTTAATCCATCCCTCAAGCCTGCAAAGGCTTAAACCATTTCTAAAAGTTTCCACCAAGACTTTATTAAAAAAAAAAAGAAATGAAGCAAGTGTGTGAATCAAAGATTGACTTTATTAACAAGAAGCTATAAAACAGAAATGAGTCTCTGTCACTCCTCTTGGTCGTTCAGTCTCAGGGGTGAAGGGTCCAGGTGCTGTGGAGGTGGCTGGTGCTGGAGTGCTTGTCTGAACCCCCGCATCATCAGCTCCTCCAGAAGCAGAAACAGCAGAAGCTCGAGCCCCAGAAGAGCAAGCCCGTGCTGCAGAAGCCCCAGCAGAACCAGAGTGAGGGCCAGGCGGTGGGATGGTGGCCCTGTCCCTCTTGCCAGGGCTGGCAGCAGATGGCTGAAGCTTTCTGTTCTTCCCCATGGTTGTGGGGTTGCTGGCTGGCAGGGAGGCTGGCAGGAACCAAGGCTGGCAGGAAGGCTGGCAGGCAGGCAGGCAGCAAGGCTGGCAGGGAGGCTGGCAGCAAGGCTGGCAGGAAGGCTTGCAGGTAGGCAGGCACCAAGGCTGGCAGGGAGGCTGGGAGCAAGGCTGGCAGGAAGGCTGGCAGGCAGGCAGGCACCAAGGCTGGCAGGCAGGCAGGAACCAAGGCTGGCAGGAAGGCTGGCAGGCAGGCAGACACCAAGGCTGGCAGGCAGGCATGAACCAAGGCTGGCAGGCAGGCAGGCACCAAGGCTTGCAGGCAGACTGGCTGGCAGCAAGGCTGGCAGGCAGGCAGACAGCAAGGCTGGCAGGGAGGCTGGCAGCAAGGCTTGCAGCAAGGCTTGCAGGCAGGCATGCAGGCAGGGCAGGCAAGGCTGTCAATCCGTCCGGCAGCAGGTCTTTCCTCTGAATGGCAACCTGCTTCCGAGCTGCTTCCCTTATATCCGCGGGGCTTACTCAATGCATCCTCCCCGCATGCGCAATTAACGCTAGGCATCCGCTAGGCTTCCACTCTGCATCCGCTTCATCCGCTGTGCATCCGCTGTGCATCCGCTGTATCCGTTCCGCGTCCACTTTGCTGAGGCCCCCCGGAAGCCCTGCGGATGTGCCATCCACTCTCATCTGCTTCCATCCGCTGGGCTTCCATTCCGCATCCGCTTTCCATCCGCTCTGGGTCCTCCCCCCGTCCGTTCCTTTCCGTGTTATCCACTCTGGTTATGCAAATTTTTGCCCCTTTTGAGAGCAGATAACAACGGATGGAACATTTTTCTCATCCGCTGTGTCTTTTTTACGAACGTTTTGCATCCGTTGGGCAGTGTGACAGGGCCTTTAATTCCGACAAACTACAACTCAATTTCAATATTAATTTTAACTGTACCTCAAATAAAATGCAACATAATTACATCTAATTAAGCACATTTTTTTTACTCTGGGCGCCTCCATTTTGCTTTTTCTATCACCAGATCATAACACGCTGTGATTGGTTAGTCATTCACGTGACCACTTTTGTGTTTGCGATAGTCACGTACAACATCAGATTCTTTACACAGCAGGTAATTAACTTAATATTGTTTCCTACACAAATGCTTTGATAATGAACCTTCATCAATGCATTCATATTGATACTCTTTTGTTATTAGCCCAAACAACACCCCATGGTATTTGGCGGTCAGCTTATATGCGAGTTTTTGCAAAATTCCTCATTTTGGGGCAGTTTCTTAAGGGTCAGTTTATACGCGAGATCAGCTTATATGCAAGTATATACGGTATGTGCTAAGCAGTATATTTATTTTTCTGTGCATGCAATCTCAATAATACCATCCCACAAAGTGCATCATATTCCGCTTACCTGTATCCGCTTCTTTTCCTCAAGCAGCTGGTCCCGTTTTGTATCTGGAATCTGTATCTTTTCATGGTAAGGAAGGTTTAATATCTTCTGATCACTTTTTTCAAGGAGAAGATCCCTTTCCCTGTTACAGCATTCATAAATATTAATGAATATACATAATGAATTTTGTTACAATTTTCCCCCAATCTGGTGACTTTCCAAATGTACTGAACTACAATAATCAGAAACTAATGATCAGAAACTCAACATACAGTCCAATATATCTGTAGAATGCCAGAATGGGATTAGAAAGCTAAATAAACAATTATTTCTTAAAAGATTTAGCAGTGAAATGGTTTAGTAGAGAAAACTCCCTATCCACATAATGATACTACATTTATTGAATATACAAAATGAGACCAAGGTTGAACATGTATGTATTTTATAGTACTTCAGCAGCTGGCTGCTGTAAATTGCTTTAGGAATTAGACAAAAGATGCCATTCCCCTGATTAAAATACAATATCTAAGGAGTTTCTAGGTGGAGAAAAATGGTAAACTGATATGTCTCCAAAGATCAAAGATTATGCTAAGGTGGAAATTGGTAACTGGGTTTCATCAAAGCTTCTCTGGATATGGACAAGCCAAGAGATTGCCCATATCTGCTCCAGAATGCAGCTCCTTGCAAGAAAACCCCAAACAGACAGAATGGGACAATTCATCATGGCCAACTTGCCACAGCTAGTTTGCCATGGCCAACCCACCATGGGGACAATTCACTGCAGCCAATTCACCAACAGACCAGTTTGCTGTGGATCAATTCAACAATTTTATTTAATTATTTAAAATAACTGTCATTAAAAAAATTGTCATTCACATTTCATTTTGTCCCTCCCTATTGCATCCTTTCTTTAATGATTCTATTTCACCATTTCTTCAATATTGTGTAACTTTTGTCCTGCAGCAAGTTGCCCCATGGCAAATTGGACATGATGAATTGTTCTAGATCATCACAGGGAATCTGTGTCCATGGATACGAACACTGGGAGGCATGGAAGAAACAAAGTTCACAGCCGCAGCGGACCCAATTAAAAAAATCCTGGGCTAAAACATGTTTTATGTTTTGTCTGTAAATGTTTCTCTTTCTCTTTCTCTTTCTCTATATCTATCTATCTATCTATCTATCTATCTATCTATCTATCTATCTATATGCTGTATAGCTTCCTTCGGGTATTATCCCACATCATTGTGGTTGTGCTTTTAAAGTTGTAGCAATGTTGTAGCTAAAGTTGTAGCTATCACAGTCATTAGTTTAGACAGCCTGACCCACATGACAATCTGGTGGAATCATTTGGAATCATTGGAATCAATAATTTGGAAGCCGGCACTCTCAAATAGAAAGATCTCCACACCACAAGCCAGGCAAACACCTGGGCACAAACAAACTCCCTCTGATACCTCCAGCTCAAACACCCCCCCACCAAGCACCCAGGTGAAACCTAGCTTCCTAATAGATAACAGACATCCTTTCACATGAAGCCAAGCTGCACTGAAAGCCTCCAACACAGGAACAGAGTGTTGCCAGCCAATCAAAGCCACAAAACAGACAGATGAAACCAGAAACATCAATCAAGCAAATTCCAAGACCAATAAACACAGACCAGGACTCCCAACCAATCAGGATGAAGAAAAAAACCATCCTGGGACAAAAGTAGGCTAGCCTCAAATTTAAAACTAACGGCTGTGATAGCCTGACCCAGAGACGAACTCAATGCAGAAGCCTGATGATGGCAGATGAGATTCTGCTGAAATGTTGCGACATTTGAAAGCACAACTACAATGACGTGGGATAATACCCGAAGGAAGCTGAACAGCATATATATATATATGCTGTTCAGCTTCCTTCGAGTATTATCCCAGGTCATTTAAGTTTTTCGTGGGTACTTACATGTGTGCTGTTCAGCTTCCTTCAGGTATTATCCCACCTCATTGTAGTGCTTTTAAAGTTGTAGCAACATTTCAGCAGAATCTCATCTGCCCTCATCAGGCTTCTGTATTGAGTTCATACATACAGAAGCCTGATGATGGCAGATGAGATTCCCCTGAAACGTTGCTACAACTTTAAAAGCACTACAATGACGTGGGATAATACTCAAAGGAAGCTGAATTGAATTCATGTAAGTTCCCACGAAAACTTATATATATATATATGCTGTTCAGCTTCCTTCGGGTATTATCCCACATCATTGTAGTGCTTTTAAAGTTGTAGCAATGTTTCAGCAGAATCTCATCTGCCATCATCAGGCCTCTGCATTGAGTTTGTATGTGGGTCAGTGTCTCACAGCTGTTGGTTTTAAATTTGAGGCTAGCCTATTATTGTGGCAGGGTGTTTTTTTTTTTACATCCTGATTGGTTGGGAGTCTTGGTCTCTGTTTACTGGACTTGGAGTTTGTTTGATTGGTGTTTCTGGTTTCTTCTGTATGTTTTGTGGCTTTGATTGGCTGGCAACACTCTGTTCCTGTATTGGAGGCTTTCAGTGCAGCTTGGCTTCGTGTGAAAGGATGGCTATTATCTATTAGGAAGCTAGGTTTCATCTGGGTGCCTGGTGGGGGGGTGTTTGAGCTGGAGGCATCAGAGGGAGTCTGTTTGTGCCCAGGTGTTTGCCTGGCTTGTGGTGTGGAGATCTTTCTATTTGAGAGTGCAGGCTTCCAAATGATTGACAGTCTGGTGGAATCATCTCTTCTATTCATGCTGTCAGGTCTTTTTTCAATCTCTATGGCTTCTCTGATGATTCTGTGGCTGGGGTTTTCTATAGTGGCTAGGGTTTTGGTGCCATTGAAGTTGATACTATGACCTGTGGCTTTCATGTGTTGGACTAGTGAGGAGGTATGTTCCAGCTTTTTTACTGCATTTTTGTGTTCATCTAGATGGGTACTTATTCTTCTATTGGTCTGTCCAATGTATGTGGCCGGGCATGATGTACAGGGAATTTCGTATATGCCTTGGTTTTCCAGGTCAATTTTGTCTTTGGGGTTCCTCAGGATGGCTGCTATTTTTTTGTCTGTTTTGAAGGCAGTCTTGATGTGATGCCTGTGTAGTATCTTACTGATTTTATCTGTGGTACCTCTTATGTAGGGCAGGACATGGATCCTGTTGATCTTCTAGGTCTCTGTTATGTCTTGGTGTGTTTTTGTGGATCAAGTTGGTGATTTTGTTTTTGTGGAAGCCATTGGCTGTCAATACTTCAGTCAGGGTGCATAGTTCAGTCTTTATATGTGTCTTATCTGCCAGGCGTTTGGTTCTGGTAATTAGTGTTTTCGCTACGGAATTTATCTGTGCTGGGTGGTGGTGGGATTGGGTGTTGAGGTAGCGGTTGGTGTGTGTTTTCTTTTGGTATATGGTGTGTCCCAGTGTGCCATCTGTTCTTTTGTAGATTAGTACATCTAGGAATGGTAGTTGTTTGTTTATTTCCGTTTCCATGGTGAACTTGATTTTGGGGTGTGTGTTGTTTAGGTGTGTTAGGAAATTGTTT
>BLBF01000018.1:8341260-8356825 GCA_015471245.1 Laticauda colubrina | reverse complement strand
TTAATAAAACACAGCTGTCTGTTTACTGTAATGTATAACAACACAAACTCTCACTTTTTACATAAATCTGTTTAACCTAGTTAAACTGACTTTGCAGCCTCTGGGCCCATAACCAGTGTTAAGCCTGGGTTCCCCAACCAGGGTTAGGTAGACAAGCTAAACAGAATGTGCAGCGTTAGTCAGATAGGCACACAGATAAATGAGTGAGCTAAGCTTGTATGTTTATTAACATACAGTAAAAATAACAGATACGCTTGTGCTATCAAGAATATATTTTATTCCAGTATAAGTTTATGGCATAGTCAAATAACAGTCCAATATTCATTTACCATGTAGTCAGTCCATTCAGGGGTATTCTTTTTGCAGAGTCCATGTAGAATATCCTATGTCAGTTCACTTACAAAATCAGTCCTTTGTTGTCTCTCCCGTTCGATCAATGCAGTCTTGATTCCAAGCAGTAATCAGGGATCATCAAAGCCAGAGAGAGAGAGTGAGCAAGCCGTAGTCTTGCTACTTTTATATGGTTTTCATAACCACTCCCACAATTGCTATTTCACAGTTAAAGCTGCATACACTAACTATGATTCATAGTTATTATTTCACCTAAACCAGTTAGGGTAAACAATGTTATCCCTAACACGCTTCATCCATTCGGCGTCCGCTCTGCATCCGCTCTTTCCGTTCCGCATCCACTTTGCTGAGGCCCCCCGGAAGCCCTGCGGATGTGCCATCCACTCCCATCTGCTCTCATCCGCTTCCATCCGCTGGGCTTCCGTTCCGCATCCGCTTTGCAACTGCCCTACGTCCTCCCCGCGTCCGTGTTATCCGCTCCGGTTATGCAAATTTTTGCTGTTTTTGAGAGCGGATAACAACGGATGGAACATTTTGCTCATCCGCTGTGTCCTTTTTGCATCCGTTGGCTAGTGTGACATGGGCTTTACAGTTCAGGTCTCTAAAACCTGATGACCTTCGGGCCAGGCAAAGAGGAAAGAGAGAGCAAAGACTCCACATCACATTTTCTTTTCTTTTCTTTTTTTGCACAGTGCAAGATAAGAAACAGAATGTCAAGACTTTTCAGCTTCTGCCCTCGCATTGCCCAAGATTTCCCAAAACAATAACCAGCAATTGTGATCTGTGGCCTTGTTATATTTAGTGCTATTTTCAGAATTTTGTGTCAGCAGGCCAACATTCTTCTAATTTGGTGCTTTTAAGAAAGGTTGCCCTAGAAGCCCCATGATGTTCATTCTGGCTTGAGAATCTGGCTTGAGAATATATATAGACCATATCAGATTGAGGAAGGCTCAATCTAGAATAGATCAAAAATCTATTCTATTTATTACTGTGTAAAGTATTAAAAGTTTGATTCATTCTGTAACTGCATTCAACAGCTGCCAAAATTCATTTGAAGTGTTTTCAGCACTAATCTCAACACATACGCTATGCAAGTTAATTTTAAATTCCTCCTTAAAATACTTATAATTTAGATTATCACTTACACTGAATTTACTTTTGAGGACCTTTAAGAGCTTGAACAAAGGGCAAACCTGAAAACAATTATTACTTCTTCATTGAATTAAAAAAGGCATTTTTTTTCATTAATAACTTACAATTTAGAAAGTGTCATTTTCTTCTTTTACTTGTATTATAATTTTATACAGAGCATTTGAATATGCACTCTTCAAAGTAAAATTCAATACTTGTTTTGTCTAAGTGACAAAAAATCCTCAATGCTTTCATCACTTACAAGCACAATCACTGTTTTTCATTCTGTTTAATATATGCTTATCCTCTCAGCTGTGGAAATACATTCAGATTTACTATTATTATTAAATCTTAGAAAGAAAATCTGCCCAGGTGCTAAGGGGAAATGAAAATATAATCTTAACTAAGATTTATCCAAACAGAAAATCATAGGCTTGTGAACATTTTCAATAGAGACAAGAAATATCTCCATGAAATTGAAAATAATTAAGATTAACTGATCTAGGTACAGAAATTTTATGAACATTTGTTGGTAGCAAAGTATTTTCTATTCTCTTTACTGCTATCTAGTTGCCACTGCTATTTTTGCAAGCCTGATCTGTTAATCTAGAGAAACCATTAAAAGAATACAACATATTTCAGACTGATAACTATAGAAAACTCATAAGAAATCTTCACTTTCCAAAGCAAAAGTGTGGTTGTAGGGATCTGCACATTTTATTGTGAGCACCCTCCCTCCCATAAATAAAATAAACCCAAATATTTCCTCCTGACAGTGAATGATGTTAAATTAAAGTCTTAGCCTGGAAAAACCAATCAAGAATTCGGAAAAAAAAAGCTACAGAAAAGGTAAAAAGAAGAGATTTTCCCAGATTCCTCTTGAAAGTGGTTCAGAAATATTTATGGAAAAATATACTGTCCTATTAAAATAGCTTTTGCAGAATTAATAATTTAATGTTTATTAGGTTAACTTAATCTCTTAGAAGACAATTACTGTCTGTCTTAATCAAAATGAGGGCACCATAAGACTCTAGTGAGGTTCAAGTCACCGAGTTAAACTTCTCTTGGGTGACAACTATCCTTTTGCCTATTTTACCTCATAGAACTGCTATGAAGATAAGATGGGAAATTTTTGAGGGGTCCTTGGTGCTCTGTGAGCCTGATTGTTTTCTTTCAGATCTAGTTTCATTATCCAAACTAGATATCATCATCAGGGATAGTGTTACCTAGTTTGGATAATGAAATGTCTGCAAGAAAACAACCAAGCTCACAGACTACCAAAGAACCTTCATTTCAACCCTGAGCTCTAAATATTTTCCTTTATGGGGAAAATTTGCTTTCACAGCAATTATGGAAGCCCCAACAATTATGCCAACTACCTTGAGCTCCTGGAAAAAAGATGGCCATGAATAAAAGAGCAATAATATCCATGATCCCATAAATCTCAAATATACAATTACAACTCTGCATCACTATATGGTTTAATCAAACAGACAAGAGATTGTCTATATTTATTTTTATTTATTCTATTTGTCAAGCAAGTATTAGATAACAGGTATAAGTATAAACACAGTTATGAATACATGAAATGGATACGAATAAAAAGAAACATTAGGACAGGGATGTTGGCACGTTGGTGCACTTATGCATGCCCCCTATAGACCTCTTAGGAAAGAGTTGAGGTCAACAGTAGACAGTCTAAGGTTAAAGTTTTTGGGGTTTGGGGAAGAAACCACAGAGTCAGGTAGAGTATTCTAGACATTGACCACTCTGTTGCTGAAGTCATATTTCCTGCAATCAAGTTTGGTACGGTTTACCTTGAGTTTGTATCTATTGTATCTCTTGTATTGTTGTGGTTGTATTCATTGACAGGTAGGGCATTGCAATAGATAATTTTATGTACTACACTTAAGTTGGACTGAAGGCGGCATAGTTCTAGGTTGTCTAGGTCTAAAATTTCAGTCTGGTGGCATAAGTTATTTTGATACGAATAGAGGAGTGAAGAACTCTTCTCATGAAATATTTCTGGACTTTCTTGACTGCATTAATATCCAATATGTAGTGCAAGTTCCAGACTGATGAGCTGTATTCGAGTATTGATCTTGCAAATGTTTTGTATGCTCAAGTCTGGTTAGTAGTGCTATATTACCGGGGAGAAAGCTATGCAGGATTAGGTTAACAACTCTTAATGCCTTTTTGGCATTTATCTCAATAAACAGGGATATTTCCCTAAAGTCATCAACATATGAAGGCAACATTGGATCAACAACATATATCATTATAGGAGGTATTCTTACATCTTCAAAGAATACAATTTGCAGCGACTGCAGTTTGCTTGTTAAACTGAAACTGATCTGATACATTTTCCATCCTCTGAAAGAGCTGTGATTTAAACAGATAAGTATCACACGTGCAGCTGCAGCTCCCACCAAATTAAAACCTTTTATTTTCTCCTCTGGTTTATCAAGGTGAAAGGATGGCATTTTCCTGAGAAATTTGCTGATTTTAAGAGTTCTTTTATAATTGCATTTGCAAAAAATTCCCAATACCTCTGAAAGAATACCATTACTCTTTATTCTGGAGCCATAATCAAGATTTCCCTGTGGACATGATTAAATAAAATACCTTTTCCAATGAAGAAAATGTCCCTGGAGGAAACATCAAATTTAAACATTCTGATAATGTTTAATAATTAGATATTGTAGTTTCAGATTTTATAGTGCTGAGCACACTAAATTTCAAGTGGGTTCAAATAGTTCAGGTGTCCAGTAACTATTAAAAGTTAGGAATCAAGATACCAATAACTATCTCCACACATTTTTTTTCTTTTTTTAAAAACCAACTTCACACAGAGCTCTGTAAACATTAACATGGATGTCTTTTTTTTTAATTTATAACATCTCATTCATTGCAGTGAGTTTCAATAAATTCATGGTTATTGTGCAAATTATTTGTACAGAATTCTTTACTGGTTTAAAATAAAATATGCCATCAGGTGCAGACTTTTTTTTCCTATTCGTACAATTGCATCATCATAGCCTAAAAATAAATTGGGATAAAAGAAATCCTTGCTGTTTTCTGAGCCTGGTTGTTTGCTTGCAGATGTTTCATTACCTGACCAGGTAACATCATCAGTTCAACCCTGAGCTATACATCACTTGAATTGCTTTGAATTGAATATGCATTGAAGCAAGGAAAATATCAAAATACCGTAACATCAGATTTTGAATAATTCTGTATCCAGCCTGAAGCAGAAGTAAGATTTCACTGTTTAACATTTCAGGGGAAAACAATGCTAGCAATCAGGCGAGCTTATTTATATGATAGACTGCATGAAGCTTAGCAGCGGGAATTTCAATTTAAATTCTTTCAAGCTGTGAGCTGAGGTCTCTAAATTGTAAACTAACTATCAAAAGCAGTAAAACTTGTTAAAAGAATCCTAGCAATTTGCAAGGTGCAATAACCAACTTTGTAAGGCACAGCAATTACATTTCTGGAGAAGTATGATTAAATAAATCATTTTAGTATTCTATTGCTACCTGGTATAGTATCTGCATGATCTCAAAGGCAACCAGGGACATCTGCAGGAGAGTCAAAAAACATAATTAATGCTTCTTTTTTTATGATTGTGAAGTCATGGGCATCTTTTCTTTTTTCACCCATTTATATCCCTTTAAAAGTTCAATATGACAATGTTATCGGGATCTTCCTTCTCAAAACTGTATCCCACCAACTGCATTCAGCTACTGAGTGATATGATCAGAAATGGGATTAGATGGACCTGAAACATCAGTTTTATTTAGACACCAGTTAGTTTATATATAGAACTTGGAAATCATGCCTGAAGTCCACATATTCAGAAATATAGACACTGTAACTGGAGACTCTTTCCCTCAAGATCACTATGATATGAGCTATACAGAAAGGATACACAAAAAAATATTTAGCAGCAGGTGAACTAAATCAATATTGTAAATAATTTATACAACCAAGACAATGTTTACTTGCTATAACATACCGTGTGGGTGTTTGCTAAAAAAAATTACCTAGTTTATGGAAGATTAAAATATGGTATTAGATAGCTGAGATAACTGGAGAAAGATCCACTAAGAGGTGGATAAGCCAACGCATTATAACACATAGCCAAACCTGTTCAGTTGTGGAGGCACAATGCAGGGGTGGGATTCAAATTTCTTCACAACCTGTTATGTGGGTGTGGCCTAATTTGTGGGTGTGGCTTGGTGACCATGTGACTGGCTGGGTGTAGCCTGGTGGTCATGTGATTGGCTGAGTGTGACTTGGTGGTCATGTGACTGGGTGGGTGTGCACTGGTGGTCATATGATTGGGTGGGCATGCTTGGTGGCCATGTGACTGGCTGGACATAGCTTGGTGGTCATGTGATTGGCTGGGTGTGACTTGGTGGTCATGTGACTGGCTGGGCGTGGTCTGGTGGTCATATGATTGGATGAGCCATGTGACTGGCTAGGCATGGCCTGGTAGCCATGTGAGTGAGTATGGCTTGCTGACTGGCTTGGTGGTCATGTGACTGGTAGTGGTCTGGTGTGACTGGTGGTCACCATGGCTTGGTGGTCATGTGACTGCCTGGGTGCGCCTTGGTGTTCATGTGACTGGCTGGGTGTGGCCTGATGGTCATGTGACTGGGTGGGCAAGCTTGATGGTCATGTGACTGGGTGAACATGGCCTGGTGGTCATGTGACTGGGTGGGTGTGGCCAACTGAATGTCACTCACGTCAAGGGGTGCCTCACCTGGCCCCTCCCCTCCCAGCCATTCCTTGTCACACCCAGCCTCAACTTATCTATAGTTCTGTAAAAATATTGTTCACCTTTTTTTGACTTTATTATCCATGTACTGTAGATGTTCTTTCAGGAACTACTGAAAGGAGGAAATGGCTCAATGCTTTGCCCAAGAGTGTGACAGGCAACAGGCTTTTAAGGGGCTGCCAGAAAGAGGGGGGGGGGCAATATTTTTTCAAAAGCACCAGAAGGCAAACAGGAAGCAATGGATGGAAACTGAACAAAGAGAGAATCAAACGAAGACTAAAGGGCCTGTCACATTGGCCGACAGATGCAAAACGTATGTAAAAAGGACACAGTGGATGAGAAAATTTTCCATCCGTTGTTATCCGCTCTCAAAAGTGCCCCGAATTTGCATAAGCAGAGTGGACAACAAGGGAAAGGAATGGATGGGGGGAGGATGTAGCCAGGATGTAAAGCGGATGCTCCACGGAAGCCTAGCGGAGGGAAGCGGATGGAAGCAGATGGCACATCCACAGGGCTTCTGGGGGAGCACAGCGAAGCAGACGCGCAGCGGAAGGAACAGATGGAGAGCAGATACCGAGAGGATACAGCGGATGCATCACGGAAGCCTAGCGGATGCCTAGCGGATGCCTAGTGGATGCCTAGCGGATGCCTAGCAGATGCAATGCATTCACTGCGCATGCAGGGAGGATGCATTGCGTCAGCCCCACAGACATAAAAGGATGCAGCTCGCAAGTAGGTCACCATTCAGAGGAAAGACCTGCTGCCCGACACAGCTCCAGCCAACAACCATGGGGAAGAAGAGGAAGCCTGTGGCATCTGCTGCCAGCCCTGGCAAGAAGGACAGGGCCACCATCCCACCCCCTGGCCCTGACTCTCCTTCTGTTGGGGCTTCTGCTGCTCAGGCTGACTCTTCTGGTGCTGGGGCTTCTGCTGGGGCTCACTCTGCTGGCGCTGCTCCTGGTGCTGGGGCTCCTGCTGCTGCTGCTTACTCTGCTGGCGCTGCTCCTGGTGCTGCTGGTGCTGCTGGTGCTGCTGGTGCTCCTGGTCCTGCTGGTGCTGCTGGTGCTGCTGGTCCTGCTGGTCCTACTGGTGCTGCTACTGTTGTTGTTGCTGCTGCTGGTGGTGGTGGTGTGGTGGAGCAGCCCCTAGAACCTTGAAACCCTTCTGATGAGGGCCCAGATGGCCCTGCCAGAGGGAGGAAGAGGCATACATGAGAATGGGAGAGGAGGCAATACTCCATCGAAGAGGAACATGAGGATGAGGTGCTCGGATGGCTGATGGAGAACGAGTATCTATGGCGGAAGGGACACAGGCTCTATCGAGACACCAAAAGGAAGCAGGCTGCTTGGAGAGAGAAGGCGGGAGAGCCTGGGCTACACTTCAGAGGTCCTCCTTGGGTGGTGGAAGCACATGCACATCTGGTACGGGAAGCTGCGCCTCAAGAAATCTGGCCAGGCCACGGTCAGCTCACCGACCGGGAGACCTACGTGATGGCCAAGTGCAGCTTCTTGGAGGGTGAGATCCGCCACCGAGGAGCAGCCCTCCTGACAACCCTCTCTCTCAGGCAGCCCACAGAGAGCCAGTCCTCTTCTGACCAAGAGTCAACTCCTATGTCCAGGCAGGTATCTGTGGAGCGTCCCACGATGGAGACCACCCCGACAGCTGCACTACATGTGGCGGACCGCATGGAGGACCCCCTGATGCAGTGGGAGCAAGGAGAGGGCACTTCCACCAAAGACCAACCCACATCCACCCCCAGCTCCACCTCCACAGAAAGCAGGAAGAGAGCCAGACCGGAGGGACAGAGCCACACTGTCCTGCTGGAGATCAGGGATACCCTCAAAAGCAGCGTAGATCTCCTCTTTCAGCTGGTACATACTGATGTCCCATCCTCCAACCACAAGCCCTTCCTCACCTACGTCAACCAGACCCTCATGAACATGTCAGAATCACAGTATCAGGTGATAAAGGACAGGATCACCGGTCTTCTTCACAACCCTCCAGGCCCAGCTGAACCTGCTCCGACCCAGTCCAGGTCTGCTCCTCCACTCCAGGTGATGTCACAGCCCTTCCAAGGCTTTCCACAGGCCCTCACCTACCAGGGCTATGGATACCAGGAGTTCCAGCAGCACAGGCAGCCCTTCCCAGCCCAGGCAGAGGTTCATCGTATGCCACCCACGCCACAGATGCCACGCACACCACAGGACTGAGCCAGTTCTCTGAGAGCTTCCTCCACACACCATCCCCTGTTGTCCTCTCGGGGCCAGGCATACCAATGGCGCCTCAGACCAGCACTCCAGCAGCAGCCATCTCCACAGCACCTGGACCCTTCACCCCTGAGAGTATGGGCATGCCTCAGAGTGACTGAGAAGAATGCCAGAGACTGGGTTGCTAGCTGTTGACTTTATCTTTGCTTGGGATACTTTACTTGGATCATTTTGCTTTTACAGTTTGTTGTTAATAAAGATTATCTTTGCTTCACACACTTGGTTCATTTATTTTAGTCTAAAAAGTCTTGGTGGAAACTTTTAGAAATGGTTTAAGCCTTTGCATGCTTGTGGAATGGGTAAGGATAGCAGTGGGATGGGCAGGGATACCTGTGGGATGGGTAATATAGCTGTGCGATAGATAAACCTCCAGTGCAAGCATAGTGGGACTGTATGGTCCACCCTCCCAGGTGCCACACCTATGGCCCTTTATTATCAATAATAATGTAATAATCATCCACACATGTCAACACAAACACAACTCTTTATTAAATGCCCTGATCATTGTAGGGCCACCCAACATACTTGGCCCAATCTCATCAGTGTGATGAGACAGGCTGAAGGAAGCATCCATTAATCATCTATCATCCTGTCTTGCCACTCCACTGCTCCAGGTGAGGAGTTGCACCAGTGTTTCAGGAGGTTGCGCTGCTTCTTCCCTTCACGTGAGGCTCTGTTGGGGCCTTGAACATCCTGAGTGTCTATCAGATTTCGCCCTTGCCTCCATTCCCCAGGCTCCATGTCCCCATTGCCTTGTTGGAGATCCACGAGCTTGTTCTGCAAGACTGGGTAGCGGGTGCGCATGAGATTGTGCAGGATGCAGCAAGCTACCACGATGTTCCTCACGGTCTGTGGGCGATGCTGCATGGTGGTGAGAAGTACCTGGAACCTGTTGGCCAGGATGCCAAAGGCGTTCTCCACCACCCGCTTTGCCCTGGACAGCCTGTAGTTGAAGATCCGCTCTTCACGGGTGGAGTGAAGAGTAGGGCTTCATGAGGTAGGAAGAGTAGGGCTTCATGAGGTAGGTTCTGAGGTAGAAGGCGTCATCCCCCATGATGAAGTAGGGCACATCTTGTGTGTCGTAAGGCAGGGGGTCTGGATCTGGGAAGCCCATGATGAGGTTGCGTTCCAGCCCCTCCTTGAGGTCACTGGTGTTGTATACCTGGGCATCTGAAGATGAGCCGTTGTCTGAAGCATCGATGTACATGAACTTGTAGTCAGCATCAACCATGGCAAAGAGGATGAAGCTGAAAAAGCCCTTGTAGTTGTGATAAGTGGACCCTGAGTTGGCTGGAGATTTGCCGGCCACGTGCTTGCCATCTGTGGCTCCAACGGTGTGGGGGAAGTTCCACTTCTGATACCACTGCTCTGCAACTTTCTTCCAGCCTTCTTCAGTGGAGGGACACTGGAGGAGCTCCTCCAGGTATTCTTCGATGATGGCCTGCACCACTTCTCTGACCACAATGCTGATGGTGTTGTGCGGCACCCTCCAGGCGTACTGCATGCTCCTGTACGTTGTCCCAGAGGCCAGGTGGTGCAGAGTCATTGCCACCTTCAGCCCCGGGTCCAGGCTGGGCCGGAAGTTGGTGTTTGCCTTGGTCAACCTGGGTCTCAGCCACTCCACAACTTCATCAAACATGGCTGGCGGCATCCTCATGAAGTTCTGGAATGCATGAGTGTCTTCGTTCCTCAGCTCCACCATCAGCTTGTTATACAGTCCATTTTCGGCTCTTCTCGCGATCCATCTTCGGACCCAGACGCTTCTTGGACGCCTCCTTTTCTTCATGGACAACAGGTGAAAGAGCCTGTAGAGGGCTTTGCACTGTTGTAGAATGATGGCGGCTACCAAAAGGAGTGTGTGATGATCCATGGTGGAGATGACTGGATGCTGTGGAAGAGCAAGAGCAAGATGAAGGCTGAAGAGGTCTGCATAGCAGGGCTGCTGGACTGAAAGTGAGATCCAGGAGATTTCCTCCCCCTTTTCATAGGAAATATAGGTTTTCCTCTAGGTGTCCTTTTGCATCCTCTAGGCATCCTCCAGACATCCTAAATATCTGAGATACGTCCTCTATACAAATGTTTTTTCCATTTTAATGCTTTGTATGCGAGCTGCATCCACTTTCATCCTTTCTACGTCCATGCTACTAATGCTGCATGTCTGTTCCACGTCCGTTTCGCTTTCTCCCTGTGTCCGTTTTCCACTGGAGCGGATGCGAGTTGCGCAGATGCGCAGCGGATGCCTAGTGGATATAGCGGATGCGTAACGGATGACGACGGACGTCTAATGGATGTTCCCCGTATGCGTAGTGGATGTAGAACGGACGTGTTGGATACATTTTCCACTCAGAAAGTTTTGTGCAGCTCAAAACTTTTTGAGTGGATGAAATGTCAGTAGACGGATACTGGACGGATAGAGAGGATGAAAAATGGACGCAGTGAGTACAGAACAGATGCATTGCGTTAACCAACAGATGGCAAGTGTTTCTCTCCATTTTACATCCTCTTTCTATCCGTTGGTCCTGTGTGACAGGGGCTTTAGGAGAAACTTCCTGACAGTGAGAACAATTAATCAGTGAAACTGCTTGCCACCAGAAGTTCTGGGTGCTCCAACACTGGAGGTTTTCAAGAAAAGACTGGACAGCCATTTCTCTGAAATGGTATAGGGTTCCCCCAAGGTCTCTTCTCGGTATTATTCTGTTATTCTGACACCGTTCCCAGGACCTCTACTCAGAGTTTGGCATCCGCAATTTTCCTGCCTGCGCAGGGGTTGGATTGGAAGTTCTCCATAATCCCTTTCAGCTCTGTTAAACATACATGTGTTTATGCTCTGGACTATAGAGATGTAAATCCTGAAAAATATCTGGGCAAAAGAAAGACAGTAAAATCTCTCTAGGTGTAGGGACAGTGTAAAACATTAATATATGACAAATGATGGAACTATTAAAAATCATAGCACAGAGTTTTTTTCTCTTTCTCTCCCTTCCTTCCTATTTCTTTACCTTTCTTTCTTCCTATTTGTTTTTCTTTCTTTCTCTCCCTTCCTTTCTCTTTCTTTCTTCCTATTTGTTTTTCTTTCTTTCTTTATCTTTCTCTTTCTTTATTTCTTTCTCTCTCTTCCTCTTTCTTTCTTGCTCTTTCTTTCATGCTCTTCCTTTTTTTCTCTTTCTTTTTTTCTTGCTTTCTTGCTTTCTTGCTGCCTTCCTTCCTTCCTTCCTTCCTTCCTTCCTTCCTTCCCTCCCCCCCTCTCACTCATGTACACACACACGCACACACACAAACACACACCAGTCTTTCTTGTGACATACACACACACACACACACACACAAACACAAACACCTTGTCTGGGATGAGCTGATCCGGTGAGCTCCAGAGCAGCGGGAGGTGGGAGAACAAAGAAAGCAGCAACCCCAGGACATTTAACCATCCACCCTTTCGGAGCACCATGGTGGGGGTGGCTGGGGCAGGAGGCAGCAGCACAGCTGTGGGAAGCAGCCCCAGGAGTTCCCTCCCTCCCTTTCAGGGCATCTTTCAGGCAGCAATGGCTGGTCTGGCAGGTGGCCAAAAGTAGACTGCAGGCATGTCACACATGTGCATGATGTTGTGATGTGACACATGTCACACAAGTGCATGATGCTGTGCAGGGAGAGGAGAAGTGGGTGCAGAGGGGCGAGGCCACTAGAGGTGCAATTTACTGGTTCTCTGAACTAGGGAGAATCATAACAACCGGTTCTACTGAACCAATATAATCCCACCCCTGGCGCAATGGTTAGAAGGGTTAGAATGCAGTATTCAGGCTAATTCTGCTGACTGCCAGGGGTTCAATCCTCAATGACTCAAGGTTGATTCAGCCTTTCATTCTTCCAAGATCGGTAGAATGAGGATCTGGATTGTTGGGGCCAATTTGCTGACTCTTAGCTTCGAGAGGCTAAGGCACTGTGAAGCAGTATAGAAGTCTAAGTGCTATTGCTAATGGCCCTGTCACACTGCCCAACGGATGCAAAAAGGACACAACGGAAGAGAAAAATCTTACATCCGTTGTATCTGCGCTGAAAAGGGGCGAAAATTTGCATAATTGGAGCAGATGAAACGGACACGGGGAGGACACAGGGCGGATGCAAAGCGGATGCGGAACGGAAGCACAGTGGATGGCGCATCTGCTAGGCTTCCAGGGGGCCTCAGCGAAGCGGACGCGGAATGGAAAAAACGGATGCAGAACGGATGCACAGCGGATGAAGCAGACGCACAGCGGAAGCCTAGCGGATGCACAGCGGAAGCGGAACGGATGTCGCGCATTAATTGTGCATGTGGGGGGGATGCATTGCGCAAGCCCCCTGGATATAAAGGGAAGCAGTTCGCACGTGGCCAGCATTCCGAGGAAAGACCTGCTGCTGGACACTTCTAGTTCCTTTCCTGCATGTCTGCCTGCAAGCCTTGCTGCCAGCCTGCCTCCAAGCCTGCCTCCCAGCCTTGCTGGCAGCCTGCCTTCCAGCCTCCCTGCCAGCCTTGTTGGCAGCCTGCTTTCCAGCCTCCCTGCCAGCATTGCTTCCAGCCTGCCTTCCAGCCTCCCTGCCAGCCAGTCTGCCTGCCAGCCTTGGTGCCTGCTTTCCTGCCAGGCTTCCTGCCAGCCTTGGTGCCAGCCTTGGTGCCAGCCTTGGTGCCAGCCTTCCTGCCAGCCTTGGTGCCTGCCAGCCTTCCTTCCAGCCTTTCTGCTAGCCAGCAACCCCACAACTATGGGGAAGAAGCGAAAGGCTCAGCAACCTGCCGCCATCCCTGGCAAGAGGGACAGGGCCACCCTCCCGCCCCATGTCCCTGACTCTGCTTCTGCTGGGGCTTCTGCTGCTTGGGCTCACTCTTCTGGTGCTGGAGCTTCTGCTGCAGCTGCTCCTGGCGGTGGTGCTTCTGCTGCTGCGTACTCTGCTGAAGCTGCTCCTGGTCCTGCTGGTCCTGCTGGTCCTGCTCGTTCTGCTCGTGCTCCTGGTCTTGCTGACCCTGCTGCTGGTGCTTACTCTGCTGCTGCTCATCCTGGTCCTGCTGCTGCTGCTGCTGCTGCTGCTGCTGCTGTTGATTATGATCCTGCTGGTGAGTATGCAGATGCTAATGATGATGAGGCTGATTTTGATCCTGCTGATGATGATGCCGATGATGATGATCCTGTTGCTGCTGGTGGTGGTGTGGAGGAGCAGCCCCTACCACCTGGGAGCCCCTTTGATGAGGGCCCATCTGGTCCTGCCAAAGGGAGGAAGAGGCGTTTTCAACAACACGAGAGGAGGCAGTATTACATCGAGGAAGCACACGAGGATGAGGTGCTGGACTGGCTGAGAGAGAATGAATATCTGTGGCGGAAGGGACACCGGCTGTACAGGGACACCAAGTGGAAGCAGGCTGCTTGGAGAGAGAGGGTGGAGAGTCTGGGCTACACATCGGATGTGCTCCTCGGCTGGTGGAAGCACATGCACACCTAGTACGGGAAGCTGCACCGCAAAAAATCTGGCCAGGCCAGGGTTAAGCTGACAGATAGAGAGAGCTATGTCATGGCCAAGTGCAGCTTCCTGGAGGGTGAGGTCCGCCACCGAGGAGCACCAGGAGCCCAAATCTCTACCCTCTCTCTCTGGCAGCCTGCTGGGAGCCAGTCCTCTGGCGGCCGAGAGTCAGTCCCTGTCTCCACGCAGGTATCTGTGGGGCGTGCCACGGCGGAGAACCCCCCAGCAAGTGTTGAAAGCGTGGTGGAGAGCGAGGAGGAGTCCCTGGTGCAGTGGGAGAAAGGAGACATCGAGTCCACCGCTGCCGAAGCTGCATCCACCCACACCTCCGCCTCCACAGCAAGGCAGAGAGCCGGACCGCAGGAGGGGCAGAGCCACAAGGTCCTGGTGGAGATCAGGGATGCCATCCGCACCAGCATAGGTCTCCTCTCTCAGCTGGTCCCCATCGAATCCTCCTCCTCCAACCACAAGCCCTTCCTCAATTATGTGAACCAGACCCTCAAGGAGATGCCGGATCCTCAGTACCAGGTGGTGAAGGAGAGGATCACCGAGCTGCTTCACAACCCTCCACACACAGAGGCACCTGCTCCCACCCAGTCCAGGTCTGCTCCTCCACCCCAGGTGATGTCCCTCCCATACCAAGGCTTCCCACAGCCCCTCACCTACCAGGGTTACAGCTACCCGGAAGTCCAGCAGCACAGACAGCAGCCCCTACAGTTGCAGGCACAGAGTCATCGGCCGACAACATTGCCACCGCTTCCAATGATGCCGGCGATGCCACCCACGCCAATGCCATCCAGGACAGCGATGCCAGCCATGCCAATGATGCCACCCACGACAGTCCTCACCCCGCTGCAGATGCCAGCCATGCCAATGATGCCACCCACGACAGTCCTCACTACACTGCTCCTTCCTCCATCCCACAGCCAAGCCCGGCCTCAGTACATCTGTCCTCAGTACTGGGGCTGACACCCCATGGCATGGAGGAAGGACCTCTCAGCATCGCGGGGCTGAGCCAGCTGTCCGACACCTTCCTCAACACACCGTCCCCTATTGTCCTCTCGGGGCTAGGCACTCCAATAACACCTCAGACAAAGCACTGCAGCAGCACCCACCTCCACAGCACCTGCACCCTAACACCTTGGACTGGGCACACACCTCCGAGTGACCAAGAGGAGTGCCAGAGACTGGCTGCCTGGATATTTGTGGACTTTATTTGGACACTTAACTTGGGTCATGTTTATTTTAAAGCTTGTTGTTCAACAAAGTTTATCTTTGTTTCACACACTTGCTTCATTTATTTTATTGAATAAAGTCTTGGTGGAAACTTTTAGAAATGGTTTAGCCTTTGCATGCTTGTGGGATGGTTTAAGATAGCAGTGGGGTGGGCAGGGATACCTTTGGGTTGGGTTAAGATAGCAGTGGGATGGTCAGGGATACCTTTGGAATGGGTTAAGATAGCTGTGGGATGGGAAGGGATACCTTTGGGATGGGTTAAGATAGCAGTGGGGTGGGCAGGGATACCTTTGGGATGGGTTAAGATAGCAGTGGG
>BLBF01000018.1:8323134-8341250 GCA_015471245.1 Laticauda colubrina | reverse complement strand
GTGGGGTGGGCAGGGATACCTTTGGGATGGGTTAAGATAGCAGTGGGATGGGCAGGGATACCTTTGGGATGGGTTAAGATAGCAGTGGGGTGGGCAGGGATACCTTTGGAATGGGTAATAGCTGTGGGATGGGCAGGGATACCTGTGGGATGGGTAATAGTTGTGGGATGGGCAGGGATACCTTTGAGATGGGTAATAGCTGTGGGATAGACAAACCTCCAGTGCAAGCATAGTGGGACTGTATGGTCCACCCTCCCAGCTGCCACACCTACGGCCCTTTATTATCAATAATAATGTAATAATTATCCACACATGTCAACATAAACACAACTCTTTATTAAACGCCCTGTTCATTGTAGGCCCACCAAACATACATGGCCCAATCTCATCTGTGTGATGAGACAGGCTGAAGGAAGCATCCATTAAGCATCTACCATCCTGTCTTGCCACTCCACTGCTCCAGCTGGGGAGTTGCACCAGTGTTTCAGGAGGTTGCACTGCTTCTTCGATTCACGTGAGGCTCTGTTGGGGTCTTGCACATCCTCAGTATCTATCAGGTTTTGCCCTTGCCTCCATTCCCCAGGCTCCATGTCCCCATTGCCTTATTGAAGGTCCACGAGCCTATTCTGCAAGACTGGGTAGCGGGTGCGCATGAGATTGTGCAGGATGCAGCAAGCTTCCACGATCCTCCTCATGGTCTCTGCGCGATGCTGCATGTTGGTGAGAAGTACCTGGAACCTGTTGGCCAGGATGCCAAAGGCGTTCTCCACCACCCGCCTTGCCCTGGACAGCCTGTAATTGAAGATCCTCTCTTCATGGGTGAGGTATTTGGAGGTGTAGGGCTTCATGAGGTAGGTTCTGAGGTAGAAGGCGTCATCCCCCACGATGAAGTAGGACACATCTTGCGTGTCGTTGGGCAGAGGGTCTGGATCTGGGAAGCCCACCATGAGGTTACTTTCCAGCCCCTCCTTGAGGTGACTGTCGTTGTATACCTGGGCATCTGAAGATGAGCCGCTGCCTGAAACATCGATGTACATGAACTTGTAGTCAGCATCGACCATGGCGAAGAGGATGATGCTGAAGAAGCCCTTGTAGTTGTGATAAGAGGACCCCGAGTTGGCTGGAGCTTTGCAGGCCAAGTGCCTGCCATCTATGGCTCCAATGGTGTGGGGGAAGTTCTACTTCTGATACCACTGCTCTGCAACTTTCTTCCATCCTTCTTCAGTGGAGGGGCACTGGAGGAGCTCCTCCTTGTATTCTTCGATGATGGCCTGCACCATTTCTCTGACCACAAAGCTGATGGTGCAGGGTGGCACCCTCCAGCCATGCTGCATGATCCTGTAGGTAGTCCCTGAGGCCAGGTGACGCAGAGTGAGTGCCACCTTGAGCCCAGGTTCCAGGCTGGGCGGGAAGTTGGTATTTGTCTTTGTCAACCTGGGTGTCAGCCGCTGCACAACTTCATCAAACATGGCTGGAGGCATCCTCATGAAGTTCTGGAATGCCCAAGGGTCTTCGCTCCTGAGCTCCACCATCAGCTTGTCGTAAAGTACGTACTGTGCTCTTCTGGCGAACTATCTTTGGATCCAGACTTTTTTTGGGTGCCTCCTTTTCTTCCCGTAGTACTGTTCACAGAGACTGTAGATGGTTTTGCAGTGTTGCAGAAGGATGGTGGCTGCCGAAAGAATTTGGTCGCAATCCACGGTGGACATGACTGGATGGTGTGGAAGAGCAAGAGTCAGATGAAGGCTGCAGAGGTCTGCACAGCTTGGCTGCTGTTCTGAAAGTGCAGTGCAGGCGAGTTGTTCCCCCTTTTTATGGGCAGTATAGGTGTCCCTTTGCATCCTCTAGGCATCCTCTAGGCATCCTCTAGGCATCCTCTAGGCATCCTCTAGACATCCTTGATATCCGAGATAGGTCCCCTCCGCGAACTTTTTTTCCGCTTTAAACGCTTTGTTTCCATTCTGCATCCGTTCTGCATCCGTTCTGCATCCGCTACGCATCCATTCCGTGTCCGTTCCGCTTCCTCCCTGCTTCCGGGTGGATGGAATTGCACGGATACGCAGCGGATGCCTAGCGGATATAGTGCATGCGTAACGGATGCATAATGGATGCGTAGCGGATGCAGAACGGACGAACTGGATACATTTTCCGCGCAAAAGTTTTAAGCAGCCTAAAACTTTTGGAGTGGATGAAACGTCAATAAACAGATGCTGGACAGATAGAGAGGAAGCAAAATGGAGGCAGTGAGTACATCGTGTTTTCCAATGGATGGCAAGTGTTTCTCTCCGTTTTACTTCCTCTTTTCATCCGTTGCTGCAGTGTGACAGGGGCTTAACCTCTCCTTCAATCAGACAATAAGTGCTGCAATATATATTAACATTTTTCCTATTTTTTTCTTTATGGAACTTCTTCCTCATGAGCAGACCTGCCATTTGTTTTTACCTCAAAACTTTAGCAGCAGTGCAGCATATAAATCATAACCGTTTTGTTTTTATGTATTGCCAGATATTAACCACTAATTTTTTTACAAGCCTCATATTATCATTCATTCATCCATATTCTCTCCCCCCTTTCTCTCTCAAATTAAAAGAAATTAAAAGATGGTACTTTTGTCCCTAAAGTGGCTATGGCTAGAAATCCTATCATTAGAGTATTGCTGAAGCATTTCATGATAGAATCTCACTGTTAAAAAAAACCCTGATTATAAAGAATTTCCCAGCCAGAACAATAGGATACAAATAAGGGTTGTTTGATTAGTTTTATTTGAAAAAGAAAGTGGGTGAAGGAAGAGTCAAGAAACTTTAAAAAATAGTGTTATGCAAAACCCCAAAAAGTTGGCTCAGATGCATGCATGTATTGTTTTGTATAATTCCTCCTTCATGAAGTAAATACAAAGCCATGCTTTCTGGCAACTGTAATCAATCTTTTTAACTCTTATTATTTCTGGCATAAAATCTAACAAATATCCCACACTTAAATCATAGCTCTTTAAGATCAGTTTATTGTCAGAATCCAACTGAAGAGAAAATGTTAAAACATGTATGCCCTCTAAAAGCGTAAGCTTCCTTGAGTTGATATAAAAATGGAAACTACTTTTTCCAAGCACCTTCCACAGAAATTCTGCTTTTAAAAAATCCAAGTGCTGAGTTTAACCTTGGAGCTGTCAAATTCTGTCATGAATAATGAACCATGACAACATTCCAATATCCTTGAACATCAGAAAAAAAAAACTCCTCTGTGTGAACCAAGGCAAAATGTTGTTACTGCTTTCCAATAGAATTTTACTTGCCAAGAAAATGTATTGTATTTAAAATTGAAGGAGCAGAAAAATCAATTTCTCCCTATGCTGTGAATTCCATATACTACAGCAAGAAAATATATGCATATGAAAAAAATTCAACTATATTCCAAAGAAGCTAAGCCCAGGGAAAAGATTGAAACTGTTACACAAATTATTGTTGAGTTTATGGGCACTGTTCAGCATGATAATGTGAAATTCATTTCAATTAAGCCATGTCCAGAATTGAAAAAAGAAGATATATGCATACAAATGAGCATGTGCACAAACACACACACACACACACACACAGTGTTTGTGTGTGTGTGTGTGTGATTTACTAAATTTATATGCCACTCATTTCATGATTTGAGGAGACTCTGAGCGGCTTTAATATAATCAAATAAAGAATTACCAACGTCTAATCAAGCAATTTATTTATTAAAATATTTTGGGTGTGCTGATTATATACCCTCTTTTAACTGTCATAAATATTCACTGAAGTAGGTTAATTCAATCTCTAAGTAATATAATCACTCTTGGGAATTTAGGATAAAATAAGTTTCCTAAGAAATTAAATTAATAAATGGTACGTACCGATATCCAAAGTGTATATCAGTACTCCGCAAGATGTGGGCAAGAATATCTTAGGCGGAAATGTAGTACTATTTCTACTATGGTAGAAATCTTAGTTTGCACAGAATGCCATGACTTCATTTGAGGTAAAAAGGGACACTTCTCTGAAGTGTTCCTAAATGCTCTTTTCCATTGGCAGGGATTATAGCTTCTAAAATTGGCAACCTTTTAAAAAAATCTTCCACAAACAAGGTATGAAAGTCTCAATTGGACAAAAAGATTATGGATCTCTGATGAAGATTGAGGCAAATGGAGAATTACAACTTGGAAGAGAAAAGGATTGAGTGCTAAGGAGCATGAATTACCAAAAGGAAAGGAAAAAGTGTTGTATGTTTGTGAAACTTAGAGGAAGAGGAAGAATGTAACTGAAGGGAAGTAGTCTGACCCCATGGAATATGTATATAAATATGCTAGGAAATAAAAATATAGTCTCCATCATAAAAGGGTTGAAATACAGGTCAAAAATAAGAATTTATACCAACTAGATTATTGTTAGAGCAAAAGAAAGTAGAAATATATAGGGTGATAATAGTTGCATGTTACACTCCTGTGAACCAGTCAGCATAACGGAAAACCAATGATGAATTTGGGAAGAAAATGCAATATTCAGGATGAACACAACTCAGTGAGGAAATTATTCTTTGGGTTACAAGAATATTGAAGACATGTTTAGGCTATTTAGGATTATGGAGAGTATATGTTCAGAAAAAGACCCATTTGTTTTGCATGTATGATTTAAGCCTCAGTCTATTCATGTTCAATTCGTGTAATTGAGAAGGCAATGCATAGAAAGGAATGGTTTGTTTCAATTTTATAATGAAAGAAAGTAAATATATAGCGGTGTTTAATGAATGGATCTTGTGGGTGGAGGAGAAGAAGTAGTAGAAGAAGTTGCTTGGAATTATATTACAGAGTGTCACAGAAGGTACTAAATGGAAAGATAAAAAGAATGAAAAAAATGAAATTGTAAATTAAAAAAGGATATGCAATATCTCTGTGTTGTGCATATATATATAGCACAAAATTGAGGATGAAAGTAAAATACTACATAATGTGCACAGATAGAAAATGTCAAAGATAAATAGTGGAAGATTGGATAGAGTTTAAACCAGAATTGTTCTTGTTGGGAATAATTAAAGGAAAATATAGGAAAAAGATTCAATATATTCTGCCACATATATTGATAGAAACGAGGATAGCATTTGCACAACGTTGGAAACAAAATAACACGCCCTCAAAGGAATTAGTTATTCAAAAATTTTTAGATTGTGCTGAAATTGATAAACTTACATTAAAATTAAAGGTTAAAAAAGAGTTGAAGGATTACGAAGTTTGGGGCAATTGGTATAAATAGTTGAACAATAGAAATAAGGATAATGGAGATAAGAAAATTATAGATAAATGTATATGAATGTATATAAATGTATATATTTACATGAGATTGTTATATGTAATAATGATGTCACTTACCATTAATATTAAGATTTATAAAATGTGAAAAAGAATAATAAAAAATATTTTTTTTAAAAAATGACAAAGAATATGTCAAAGAAAGCAAGAAACATGAAGCTTAAAACAAAAAATGCAGAACAAATTTTAAGGGAAGTAAAACAAAATGTAAAGCCCATGTCAAACTGCACCAACGGATGGAAAGAGGATGTAAAACGGAGAAAAACACTTGCCATCCGTTGGTTAACGCGAAGCTTCCGTTTTGAATTCACTGCATCCATTTTTCTTCCTCTCTACCCTTCCAGCATCCGTCGACTGAGGTTCCATCCGCTCAAAAAGTTTTGAGCTGCTCAAAATTTTTTGAGCGGAAAATGATTCCAACTCATCCATTCTGCATCTGCTAGGCATTCGGGGAACATCCGTTCTGCATCCATCGTCATCCGTTACGCGTCCACTACATCCGCTAGACATCTGCTGAGTATCCGCACAACTCAAATTCACTCCAGCAGAAAGCGGACACAGGGAGGAAGCGGAACGGACGTGGAACGGACATGCAGCGTTAGTAGCACGGACGGAGAAAGGATGAAAGCGGATGCAGCTCACAAAGAAAGCTTTTAAAACGGAAAAAACGTTCACAGAGGGGACCTATCTCAGATATTTAGGATGTCTAGAGGATGCCTAGAGGATGCAAAAGGACACACAGGGGAAAACCTATATTGTCTATAAAAAGGGGGAGCAACTCACCTGGATCTCACTTTCAGACCAGCAGCCCTGCTGTGCAGACCTCTGCAGCCTTCATCTGCCTCTTGCTCTTCCACAGCATCCAGTCATGTCCACATTGGATCGGAACACAGTCCTTTTGGTAGCCACCATCATTCTGCAACAGTGCGAAGCCATCTACAGGCTCTTTCAACTCTACTACGGGAAGAAAAGGAGGCGTCCAAGAAGCGTCTGGGTACGAAGATGGATCATGAGAAGAGCAGAGTACGGACTGTACAACAAGCTGATGGTGGAGCTCAGGAACGAAGACCCTCATGCATTCCAGAACTTCATGAGGATGCCTCCAGCCATGTTTGACGAAGTTGTGCAGCGGCTGACACCCAGTTTGACCAAGGCAAACACCACCTTCCGGGCCAGCCTGGAACCTGGGCTCAAGGTGACACTGACTCTGCACCACCTGGCCTCAGGGACCACCTACAGGAGCATGCAGTATGGTTGGAGGGTGCCACACAACACCATCAGCATTGTGGTCAGAGAAGTGGTGCAGGCCATCATCGAAGAATACCTGGAGGAGCTCCTCCAGTGCCCCTCCAGTGCTCCTCCACTAAAAAAGGCTGGAAGAAAGTTGCAGAGCAGCGGTATCAGAAGTGGAACTTCCCCCACACCGTTGGTGCCATCGATGGCAAGCACATGGCCTGCAAAGCTCCAGCCAAGTCGGGGTCCACTTATTTCAACTACAAGGGCTTCTTCAGCATCATCCTCTTCGCCATGGTCGATGCTGACTACAAGTTCATGTACATCGATGCTTCAGGCAACGGGTCAGCTTCAGATACCCAGGTATAGAACGCCAGTGACCTCAAGGAGGGGCTGGAACGCAACCTCATCATGGGCTTCCCAGATCCAGACCCCCTGCCCAACGACACGCAAGATATGCCCTACTTCATCATGGGGGATGACACCTTCTCCCTCAGAACCTACCTCATGAAGCCCTACACTTCCAGACTCCTCACCCGTGAAGAGAGGATCTTCAACTACAGGCTGTTCAGGGCAAGGCGGGTGGTGGAGAACGCCTTTGGCATCCTGGCCAATAGGTTCCAGGTACTTCTCACCACCATGCAGCATCGCCCACAGACCGTGAAGAGGATCGTGGAAGCTTGCTGCATCCTGCACAATCTCATGCGCACCCCCTACCCAGTCTTGCAGAACAGGCTCGTGGACCTCCAACAAGGCAATGGGGACATGGAGCCTGGGGAATGGAGGCGAAACCTGACAGACACTCAGGATGTGCAAGGCCCCAACAGAGCCTCACGTGAAGGGAAGAAGCAGCGCAACCTCCTGAAACACTGGTGCAACTCCCCAGCTGGAGCAGTGGAGTGGCAAGACAGGATGATAGATGATTAATGGATGCTTCCTTCAGACTGTCTCATCACACTGATGAGAATGGGCTATGTATGTTGGGTGGGCCTACAATGAACAGGGCATTTAATAAAGAGTTGGGTTTATGTAGACATGTGTGGATCAATGATTACATTAGTATTGATAATGAAGGGCCATAGGTGTGGCACCTGGGAGGGTGGACCATACAGTCCCACTATGCTTGCACTGGAGGTTTATCTATCCCCACAGCTATCTCAACCCATCCCACAGCTATCTTAACCCATCCCACAGGTACCCCTGCCCATCCCACAGCTATCTTAACCCATCCCAAAGGTATCCCTATCCACCCCACTGTTATCCTTACCCATCCCACAAGCATGCAAAGGCTTAAACCATTTCTAAAAGTTTCCACCAAGCCTTTATTGACAAAAATAAATGAAGCAAGTGTGTGAAGCAAAGATAATCTTTATTAATAACAAGCTGTAAAAGAAAAATGACCCAAGTCAAGTGTCCAAATAAAGTCTACAGGTAGCCACCCAGTCTCTGACACTCTTCTCTGTCACTCAGAAGTGTGCCCAGTCTCAGCGGTGAAGGGTCCAGGTGCTGTGGAGGTGGCTGCTGCTGGAGTGCTGGTCTGTGGCGTCATTGGGGTGCCTGGCCCCGAGAGGACAACAGGTGATGGTGTGTTGAAGAAGCTCTCAGACAGCTGACTCAGCCACATGATGTTGAGAGCTCCTTCCTCCATGCCTTGGGGTGTCAGCCCCAGTACTGACGACAGATGTACTGAGGCCAGGCTTGGCTGTGGGGTGGAGGAAGGAGCAGTGTCCTGGAGCTGTCTGGTCTGCAGCTGGGTGAGGACTGGTGTGGGTGGTATCTCTGGCGTGGGTGGCATCTGTGCCATGGGTGGCATCGGTGGCGTGGGTGGCATCAGTGGCGTGGGTGGCATCGGTGGCATCAGTGGAACCGGTGGCAATGGTGGCGTCTGATGAGCCTGTGCCTGGACTGGGAAGGGCTGCTGCCTGCGCTGCTGGACCTCCTGGTAGCCGTAGCCCTGGTAGGTGAGGGCCTGTGGAAAGCCTTGGAATGGGAGGGACATCACCTGGGATGGAGGAGCAGACCTGGACTGGGTGGGAGCAGGTTCATCTGGATCTGGAGGGTTGTGAAGCAGCTCTGTGATCCTGTCCTTCACCACCTGGTACTGGGGTTCCGCCATGTCCACGAGGGTCTGGTTCACATAGGTGAGGAAGGGCTTGCGATTGGAGGATGGGCCGTTGGTGTGGACCAGCTGAGAGAGGATATCTATGCTGCTCCTGATGGTGTCTCTTATTTCCAGCAGGACAGTGTGGCTCTGTCCCTCCTGCCTGGCTCTCTGCCTTTCTGTGGAGGTGGAGCTGGGGGTGGATGCGGGTTGGACTGTGGTGGAAGTGCCATCTCCTTTCTCCCACTGCATCAGGGTGTCCTCCACGCGCTCCGCCACGGTTAGAACAGCTGTGTGGGGGGGGTTGTAACAAGGACACAGTGGATGAGAAAAATGTTCCATCTGTTGTTATTCGCTCTCAAAAGGGGCAAAAATTTGCATAACCAGAGTAGATAACACAGAAAGGAACGGACGGGGGGAGGATGGAAAGCAGATGCTCCATGGAAGCCTAGAGGATGGAGGCGGATGAGAGCGGATAGGTCCCCTCTGCGAACGTTTTTTCCGTTTTTATGCTTTGTTTGCGAGCTGCATCCGCTTTCATCCTTTCTCCGTCTGTGCTACTAACGCTGCGCGTCCGTTCCGCGTCCGATCCGCTTCCTCCCTGCATCTGTTTACCGCTGGAGCGGATTTGAGTTGCATGGATGCGCAGCGGATGCCTAGCGGATATAGCGGATGCGTAACGGATGACAACGGATGCAGAACGGATGTCCCCCGTATGTCTAGCGGATGCAGAACGGACGCGTTGGATACATTTTCTGTTCAAAAGTTTTGAGCAGCTCAAAACCTTTTGAGCGGATGAAATGTCAATAGACGGATGCTGGACGGATAGAGAGGATGAAAAACGGACGCAGTGGTTACAGAACGGATGCATCGCGTTAACCAATGGATGGCAAGTATTTCTCTCCTTTTTACATCCTCTTTCCATCCGTTGGTGCAGTTTGACATGGGCTTTACTGATTTTATACGGTGAATTAATTAGCTTTGTATTTTATATGGTGAATTACTCTTCAAGAAAAGTAAGAGGAAAATTGTGTCAATGCAGTTTGCACAAAATAGTGCAATGGTAAATGATCCATTCATACATTTATTTACAGTTTTTCCTCCAAGTGTGACTTTGCTATTTTAAACAAGTTAGTTAAACATGTAACAAAAAAATTAAGAAAGTTCAAACAATATGGAAAATAAGGTGACATTTTAATTCTTCGTTCTGTTCTGTAAAAAAAAAAAGCACTTTGAAAACAAAGTGTGGATTTCATAAACCATTTTGATAATTCTGCTCCTGTAATGCAGAATATCCAAATATCCATTAGGAGAATGGAAGAAAAAGAAGTAAGCAGATTAAAAGGTTCAGAAAAACTAACCACTTATTTATTGGTATCCACCAATAAAACAATGCATAAAAAATTAATGTCAGAATACTGACACATTTGTCAGTCTTGGAGATGCAGGAAAAATGAAGCGCCAAAGGTAATTGTGAAAATTAAGGCATAATTTTGATCCAAACAGATATTTGTATTAGATAGAACCACTTTTTTACATGAATTTTCACTACAAATAGAAATGAGATTCCTTAATGCAAATGACTGCCATTGAAAAATAGAAAAATTCAACATCTTCCCAAGGATCATGCAAAGACAATGGACTCCTGGTGGCACAAATAAACATGGATTTAGATCTAGAAATAGGAATATTAAGGAGAAGAAATCTACCTTCTGTAGTTTCCCATTCATTCATCTAGAAGATGATAAGTATTTTTGGAAAGTAATCAGAATCTAAGTTATTTGAAATATCCCTTTACAGAATATCAAGTACACACACTATGGTTCTGATACCAGTAGCCTTTAGTTTTGAATGAGACTTACATTTTATTCATTCTGCCAGATTGTCCCATTGCTAGAACAGCAGAGCAACTATTTTTTGAGGGTGCAAATGGATATCAGCCTTTCCCTGCCTCCTACTAGCTCTTAGTTCCAAAACAAGGCTTTATTAATTTGAGTCCACTACATATATGCATATGAACTAAAATGGAATAACTATGATGCAATTAAAAATGTTTTTGCAGATGCTAAAGATCTTACTACTGAGGCACAGAGAACTTAGACTGAGATGACACTGGAACTGACAAGCCATTTTCTTCTTAAACCTACCTTGAGTAACTGTTGGGCAAATAAAAAAATTAATGTGAGCCCACCTGAGCCAGGGGTAAATTCTGAGTTGTGCCCATCCACAACTTATAGCAGCAACTGGTTGTCAGAAACATACCTTTCTCATAGTCCTCCTCAACTACTGCTTTCTCCTGAAGCTTCTGAAGTTTTCTCATCAAGGATTTTATCTGTATCAATTAAAAAAATCATGAGCTATATTCTTCTATGCTGCTTTGAAAAATTGTGACCTAAGCATTGTATATATGATCACAACAATTCTAAAGTTTTGATTTCATTCCACTTGGCCCATCCATTTCTGAAGACACTTCTGTCACCCCACATTGCACAGTCATCATACATAATTCAAAAGCACTCAGAAGAGACATGATGATATAATGACCGGCAATATTTAGATGAAGATATGAAAATCAGATGAGTTTCCCATGATTCCCAAACTGGAAAAAAATCAAACACATCACAGATTGCTTATTTTACCTATCTTGAAATTTGTAGGCTTCAACTAGGAAATATTAAATTAAAAATTAATTAATTGCATTTAGTTAAGGCTCACCTGCAGCAGTGGTGGTATTCTGAAAGATTGGGTAGATGAGAGCAATGGAGAAAAAATGTAGCAAGGAGAATGGAAGAAAACTAAAATGAGATTGAAGGGCAGCAAATATTGTAAACTTTTGGTGGAAAGAATAGAAAGGCTCAAGATATTTGGAAGGCAAAGAAGCATTCAAAAACTTTTTGAATGCTCCACCACTGGAGGTTTTTAAGAAGAATGGACAGCCATTTTTCCAGAATGATATATGGACTCCTGATTCAGCAGAAGACCTCCAACTACTAACTATGTAATTCTATACTTCTGCAACTTATTTTGCTTACTGATTATAACCATTCAACAATATCTTCATTGGCATCTTCTCAAGTTCTCAGTAGAAATATTCCCCAAAACAAGCATTACAACAGTTACTGCATTGTTTTATATCAGAGATCTCCAAACTTGGCAAGTTTAAGTTTTGTAGACTTCAACTCCTAGAATTGAAGTCCACAAATCTTAAAGTTGCCAAATTTGGGGACCTTTGCTTTATATTGAATGTATATACTTACTTAAAATTCTATCACACAAAATGAGCACAAAAAGTACAAACCTTTACTAAATTACGATTGCCCAACAAACATTCCTGTAGTACTGGTTCATATTCCTCCATCAGAAAATCCCAACTGTGGTCACTAGCAACACCACAACTCTCATAGCCAGAAGTCACTAAAGAATCAGCAGATGTTGCATCTAAAGAGTCCGTGGAAGAAGAGAATGCATTATTTGCATGGAAAGGTGAGAGGGTCCCACAGACCTGCAAAATGTCATATTCTGCAGCTTCCAAGGGACAGGTCCCAACTTCATCGCACAAGGAGTTACATGAAGCCCACAATTCTGTTTGTGAAATTCTTTGGACTTCTCCAGATAGATGAAAATTAATATTTTCTGTTTTCTCTATTCCACCTAACTGCACAATTTCTTTAGATTCCCTACTTCCTGATTCACCTGCAGCAGCTTCAGAGGCTGAATTTAGCGAGAGCTGGATGAAACTAAAATGGGAGTGAAAGGAATCCTGAAGACTAGAAGGTCCATTGAAAGTTTCTTTGTTTTCAGGCTCCTGGGTGTTGATCCCTTTCTCTTGATGCTGAGCACATAATCTTTCTTTCTTTTGTGAACTAACACTCTCAGAAGTCTTCTCCACAGCATCTAGCAACTTGCCCGACCATGCAGATAAGCTTCGTGCAGGTGAGACATCTCTTTTATAGTTGTTAATCGCAGGAGAATCTGACAAGATTGTTGCATGGGTCTGAGACATTCTGATGTATTTGTGGCAGCAGGAGGTCTAAACAGCATGCCAGAAATAGAATAATCCCACGATAGGTTCACAGGGTATCTTTAAAGAACAGGACTTAAGTTCTTGATTGTGTGCTATCTGTATTACTCAGACAGTTTGGTTCACTGACAGATGGAGGGTGAAATTTTATGTCTTGTAGGACTGTGGTTCCTTTTCCACCTTCTCTTAAGAATCCACAGGTAATTAAAAATCTTGAATTTCTAAAATAAACAAAGTGGGAAAATGATCACAAATGTATTTTTCCACATAAGAGGGCATTTTGGAAACTAATTTGAAAAAACACACACAATACTTTGAAAAAACACAAAACCACACAGATTTATATCATATTCTGTTTACAAAAAGCAGGGCTCCAGAGGTGATAGCAACTTCAAAATGATTAATTAATAAAATGTAAATTTTAATATGATGGGAAGAGATTACTTAAAAACAGGGCTTGATGATAATATTTTTTTTTGTATTTGTATTTAAAGCCAAGTAAAAGGTAGTATTAGTTCAACTACGTTGGAGATTTGGCCCTCAGCATATCACTAAAGGACTAGAGTTAATTGTCAGCCTGAAAAAGCCTTGTTCTAATAGATTATGCCATGTTTTTCCCATAATTTTTAATTGTTCAAATTTCTGCTCATAATTAATTTGTATCATTATCAAATATAGCAGATGTACACACATTTTTGTTGCTTTTTGTCACACACAGAAAATAGAATTTAGGCACTTTAGACAAATAGTATGAATGACAATTTTATCTTGACCGTGTGCTGCCTGTCAGAGAAACTATTGTGCAAAATAAAGATTTGAAATAATGAGTTTAAAAAGATTGATAGGAAGCACTGTAATGTTCTGGCTGACATTTTTGGATAGTAAATCAAAGAATTATTGCCATGATCTCTTTTATTGTATGTAAAGTGTGGTATTATCATCAGTGAGATGTAAAGATAAAAAGATTTTGGCTCATGCCCATAAACATTCCTTACTACTGAAATACATTTTGAAGCAAGGATATTGCATTATAATAAGCCATGTTGTATTAATATATTGTATTATAATAACCCACACATGAATGTTAATGGACTGTACCCCGCAAAGGTTTGACCATTACAACAAATGGAAATAATTCAAGTTTCCTTCTTTGATTGTAAATGCCAATTTGAAGACCTGCCCCAATTATCTACAGAGACCAGATAAATCTATTTCTGCCCAAAGCTTCACACGCCTCTTTACCATCATTTAGGGCTTTCCCAAACCTTCTGAGCATATGAATCCAAATCTGCCTTATTATAGAATTCCAACATGTGTTGTAAATGCAAGTCTCTCTCCAAGGGTCCACAAAGATTATTTAAACTGGTAAAAATCTTTTCAACAGCCTTAAGCTTTTATCCAATTGGCTTCCAGGTAGTCCCAAATGCCTTCAATTGAAGATATACCCAGGGGTGGCATTCAGCTGGTTTGGGCTAGTTCAGATGAACTGGATGTTAAATTTACATCTGGTTCACCAAACCAGCTGGGCCTCCCCCCCCCACCAATCTCAGGAGTCTGGCCTGTTTTGGATGCAGGTAAGTGCAGGGAACACATGGAGGCTTTGGGAGAGCAAAAAATGGCCCTTCCGGAAAATCCTATAGGCCACGCCCACCATGGCCATGCCCACCCAGAAACCAGGCAGAGAACCAGTTGCTGGGATTTTTGAATCCCACCACTGGACATACCAATTGTAAGCATAAACAACCAACCATCTCTGATTCTCCCATCATGTCAATTCATCCTTCTCAGTCATCCCAGTTAGAGATTCACCAGGCCATCTCATCAACTGCAAGAACTTCTACAGTTCCTATTGTTTAGACAATATTCTTTGTCATGTAACTCAGATAAGCTGATTCTAAGAAGCAAACAGTGAACATCTGACAAAGCTGAGTCATTTCCACTGTCCTGTTGTTGCTGTGATAGAAAAGGGGAAAATATTTTCATGTATCTAATTTTTTTTCAAGTATCTTTTTCTCTACTTTGCATAATTCCTCAAATCAGTCTTTCCTGATTTTCAAACATTTGGTGCTACAGAAACATCTCCTGCCGCTTGATTTCATTACGAGATGTATTGCTGGATACTACGTATTCTCAAATATAAACACCAGTCAACTGAGTTAAAATTCCCATTAAGAGAGTTTCAGAGTCAAGTTATGCTATGAAGTCAGCAAATAAATAGATGAATTAGTGCATTCGATAAATTCAAATACAGGCTTGCTATGAGTCAATATACAAATGCTGTTCCAAAGATCGGTGTTACACAAGTTCAGTCTTGTCTTTTAAGATCACACACATCAAAAAGAAATTAAACCATTGCAACAGTATTTTTTTTCATGTTTGTAAAATATAAATATTCATCCCTTTATTCTAGCTTGAAAAAAATCTTGTTCCTTTAATTTAGGTTCCTCTGAACCATGTCTTAGTGGCTGCTATAACAGCAATAATCAGATTCAGAAAAATAATACTAGATATCTTCGAAGCAGGAGAAACACCAGCTGGTAAGTGGCTTCATGTTATTCACACTACTGTAACTAGAGGAAAGCTCCTTCTGTAAGTTTCCTATTCCCAGAAGATACCATCTGCTATAATTAGCTTTAGTGTAAGCAAGCCAATTGAATGTTTGGGTTTTAATTGTAGGCTCATTTTATTGTTCTGATCTCTAAATACTTAACAGAACTCAAGACTTTAGTGAGAAACAGCATCTATACACAGGAACCGACATAAAGCCCCTGTCACACTGCACCAACGGATGCAAAGAGGATGTATAACGGACAAAAAAGCTTGCCATCCGTTGGTTAACGCGATGTATCCGTTCTGTATTCACTGCCTCCGTTTTGCTTCCTCTCTATCCGTCCAGCATCCATCTATTGACGTTTCATCCACTCAGAAACTTTTGAGCTGCTCAAAACTTTTGAGTGGAAAATGTATCCAATGCATCCGTTCTGCATCCGCTAGGCATCTGTTCTGCATCCATTATGCATCCGCTATATCCGCTAGGCATCCATTCCGCATCCGCGCAACTCCATCCACTCCAGCGGTAAACGGACACAGGGAGGAAGCGGAACGGACGCGGAACGGATGCAGAACGGATGCCTAGCGGATGCAGCATGGAAGCAAAGCATGTAAAATGGAAAATACGTTCACAGAGGGGACCTATCTTGGATATTAAGGATGTCTACAGGATGCCTAGAGGATGCCTAGACGATGCAAAGGGACACCTATACTGCCTATAAAAAGGGGGAGCAACTCACCTGGATCTCACTTTCAGAACAGCAGCCCAGCTGCAGACCTCTGCAGCCTTCATCTGCCTCTTCCTCTTCCACAGCATCCAGACATGTCCACCGTGGATCGTAACAAAGTCCTTTTGGCAGCCACCATCCTCCTGCAACAGTGCGAAGCCATCTACAGGCTCTGTGAACTCTACTACGGGAAGAAAAAGAGGCGGCCAAGAAGCATCTGGGTACGAAGATGGTTCACCAGAAGAGCAGAGGACGGACTGTACAACAAGCTGATGGTGGAGCTCAGGAACAAAGACACTCGTGCATTCCAAAACTTCATGAGGATGCCTCCAGCCATGTTTGACGAAGTTGTGCAGCGGCTGACACCCAGGTTGACCAAGCAGAGCACCAACCTCCAGCCCAACCTAGAACCTGGGCTCAAGGTGGCACTTACTCTGCACCACCTGGCCTCAGGGACCACCTACAGGAGCATGCAGTACAGCTGGAGGGTGCCACCCAACACCATCAGCATTGTGGTCAGAGAAGTGGTGTAGGCCATCATCGAAGAATACAAGGAGGAGCTCCTCCAGTGCCCCTCCACTGAAGAAGGATGGAAGAAAGTTACAGAGCAGTGGTATCAGAGGTGGAACTTACCACACACCGTTGGAGCCATCGATGGCAAGCATGTGGCCTGCAAAGCACCAGCCAAGTCGGGGTCCACTTATTTCAACTACAAGGGCTTCTTCAACATCATCCTCTTCGCCATGGTCGATGCTGACTACAAGTTCATCTACATCGATGCTTCAGGCAACGGCTCATCTTCAGATGCCCAGGTATACAACGGCAGTCACCTCAAGGAGGAGCTGGAATGCAACCTCATCGTGGGCTTCCCAGATCCAGAACCCCTGCCCAACGACACGCAAGATGTGCCCTACTTCATCGTGGGGGATGATGCCTTTTCCCTCACAACCTACCTCATGAAGCCCTACACCTCCAGATACCTCACCCGTGAAGAGAGGATCTTCAACTACAGGCTGTTCAGGGCAAGGCGGGTGGTGGAGAACGCCTTTGGCATCCTGGCCAATAGGTTCCAGGTACTTCTCACCACCATGCAGCATCGCCCAGAGACCGTGAAGAGGATCATGGAAGCTTGCTGCATCCTGCACAATCTCATGCGCACCCGCTACCCAGTCTTGCAGAACAGGCTCGTGGACCTCCAGCAAGGCAATGGGGACATGGAGCCTGGGGAATGGAGGCAAAGGCAAAACCTGATAGACACTGAGGATGTGCAAGGCCCCAACAGAGCTTCACATGAAGGGAAGAAGCAGCGTAACCTCCTGAAACACTGGTGCAACTCCCCAGCTGGAGTGGTGGAGTGGCAAGACAGGATGATAGATGCTTAATGGATGCTTCCTTCAGCCTGTCTCATCACACTGATGAGATTGTGCCATGTATGTTGAGTGGCCCTACAATGATCAGGGCATTTAATAAGGGGTTGTGTTTGTGTTGACATGTGTGGATGATTATTACATTATTATTGATAATAAAGGGCCATAGGTGTGGCACCTGGGAGGGTGGACCATCCGGTCCCACTATGCTTGCACTGGAGGTTTATCTATCCCACAGCTATTACCCATCCCAAAGGTATCCCTGCCCATCCCACTACTATCTCAACCCATCCCACAAGCATGCAAAGGCTTAAACCATTTCTAAAAGTGTCCAGCAAGACTTTATTAAAAAAAAGAAATGAAGCAAGTGTGTGAATCAAAACTAGACTTTATTAACAACAAGCTATAAAACAAAAATGAGTCTCTGGCACTCCTCTTGGTCGCTCAGTCTCAGGGGTGAAGGGTCCAGGTGCTGTGGAGGTGGCTGGTGCTGGAGTGCTTGTCATCAGCTCCTCCTGAAGCAGAAGCAGCAGAAGCCCCAGCCCCAGAAGAGCGAGCCCATGCTGCAGAAGCCCCAGCAGAACCAGAGTGAGGGCCAGGGGGTGGGATGGTAGCCCTGTCCCTCTTGCAAGGGCTGGCAGCAGATGGCTGAGGCTTGCTGTGCTTCCACATGGTTGTGGGGTTGCTGGCTGGTAGGGAGGCTGGCAGGAACCAAAGCTGGCAGGAAGGCTGGCAGGGAGGCAGGCACCAAGGCTGGCAGGAAGGCTGGCACCAAGGCTGGCAGGAAGGCTGG
>BLBF01000018.1:8262969-8323124 GCA_015471245.1 Laticauda colubrina | reverse complement strand
ACCAAGGCTGGCAGGAAGGCTGGCACCAAGGCTGGCAGGAAGGCTGGCAGGCAGGCAGGCACCAAGGCTGGCAGGAAGGCTAGCACCAAGGCTGGCAGGAAGGCAGGCAGCAAGGCTGGCAGGCAGACTGGCTGGCAGCAAGGCTGGCAGGCATGCAGACAGCAAGGCTGGCAGGGAGGCTGGCAGCAAGACTGGCAGGCAGGCAGACAGCAAGGCTGGCAGGGAGGCTGGCAGCAAGGCTTGCAGCAAGGCTGGCAGCAAGGCTTGCAGGCAGGCATGCAGGCAGGGCAGGCAAGGCTGTCAATCCGTCTGGCAGCAGGTCTTTCCTCTGAATGGTGACCTGCTTCCAAGCTGCTTCCCTTTATATCCGTGGGGCTTACGCAATGCAATCTCCCCACATGCGCAATTAATGCTAGGCATCCGCTAGGCTTCCGCTCTGCATCCGCTTCATCCGCTGTGCATCTGCTGTATCCATTCTGTGTCCGCTTTGCTGAGGTCCCCCGGAAGCCTAGCGGATGTGCCATCCGCTCCCATCTGCTTCCATCCACTGGGCTTCTGTTCCACATCCGCTTTCCATCCGCCCTGCGTCCTCCCCCTGTCCGTGTTATCTGCTCCGGTTATGCAAATTTTTGCCCCTTTTGAGAGTGGATAACAATGGATGGAACATTTTGCTTGTCCGTTGTGTCCGTTTTGCATCCATTGGGCAGTGTGACAGGGCCTTAAAACATTGAAATACATTCATCCTCAAATCAATTCTTCCCCAGTTTGCTCCCGTTTCCATGGAATTTAAGCACAACATTAAACATTGACATCTTTGGAAACAAGCACAGAGTTGTCAGATGTTCTGTGTTGATTGATTTGCCCAATCCTATTGGTTGTGCAACAGCAGGAATGCAGACCACAGTCTGAAGACACATGTTGTGACAGATTTGGACTGATTAGTACCTAGATGGAACACTTGGGAAGGCTATATAAGTTACATTGACCACTATTGAGGAAAGGTGAACGATGAATTAAATGCTTGTGTTTGAAATAACTCTTATCTATTTATTACAAGAAAGAAACAATTTTGTTTACATCTGTGAACAACTGGAAATTTGAAAATACATTTCCAAATTTGAAATACATTTCCAAATTATACCAGCTTCACATACATTAAGTACATTAACATACATTAAGTGAAGTTTTTCTAAATAATTTTCTAGTTCTCAGAATAAGATGCAAGATTTTTCAACTTGCCTTGGGCCATACTACCCTTTCCAGAGCACCAGATACAATATCTCTTCCTTACCTCCCTAATAATGTATAGGGTATAAGGAATAGGTTGGTGTTTGCTCATCAATAACATGCATAGATCTCGGTTGCAGTTGTGGATGTTTAGGCTATGAGACTTCCACACTCAAAGCTGAAGCCTATTTAGAATTTGTTGTGCACTTTGCTTGGACAATCAAGACAATGGGAACAAGTTCTGACAACAATTCAGCTTTCTGTAGACTTTGCACAGAAAGACAGATTCATCTTGCCCAAGCAATGTAGGAGTACTGCAATGATCCTGATTTTCATACACAAGCACCACTCAATTATGTCTCCCTCATAAATCTGATGACAATACTTCCAGGAATGGCACAACTTACAGTTTGACTGTACATCATGCCAGCATGTGGAATATGTTAAAACTACTTCATATGCAAAACCAACTAATTGTTGTGACAAATTTAGGCAAATTGTGAAGATTACATACATTTCAACTATAACTAAAAATCAGAATGGTTAATGAAATGGTCCTTCCAGTGTGTCAAAGGATTTTTGTGAAATCTGGACCATGAAAAATACTGAGAGAAAATCAGATGCCTCTGAATTAAGCTATGCCTTTGATACCTTTGATTATTAAGCTAAGACTATGATAGATTGTGAGAATATCAATAAATCTATGTTGGATCAAATAAAGGCTGACTGATCCCTTGTGGCAGTGATCAACAAGTAGAAACACCCTTTGGGCATATGATGGTTGAAACAGGTAATGGATTAGAAAAATGATTATGCTTGGCAAAGGTAAGACAGTGAATAAGCTTGAGGGACAGGATCAAAAAGATTACTGCAATAGTATGACAAATCAAAATGAAAAGCATTTATCAAATTTTTTCCACAGTCAACTCAGCTTAATGGTAGCAAACATATTAAACTGCAAATATTCTTATCGATGGATTAGACTTTTTCATGGGTTGTTAAAATATGGTTGGAACACTGATGCTTTAAGATTGCTTGGGGGCAAATAAAAAATTGTATTGGGAATTTCCAGTTCCCTACACAGAAACCCGAAATAATTCCCCTGACAAATTAAATGTTTTAAAATTCTGGTCAATGAAAGAAGAACCTTGAATGGCTTTTGGCTTTGATTTTACTGGCAGATAGTAACACTCCAACCTTTGCCGTGTCCTGCTTTGACTCCCAAGTCTACCTTGATATAACATAATTTAAGAATTCATCTTCCTATTTGATTCATAGCTCCTCCAACCTATTGGAGTCTCTTATCTCAGAGAGTTTTGAAATTCAAATTCAAAATCTCTCAAGTATCTCTACACCTGAACAAATTGTATTGACAGAGCTTAAAATGGACTAATAAAGAAAATTCTGCCTGGTGGAATATGATTGCTTGTATGGCTCTCCATTATGATCGGTCATAATGGGTAATCAACATTATCTCCCTTTATCTGATAAGTGAAAAAACATTCCAAATACCCTACACATATATACAAAAACACTGTGGTCAAAATCTCTGGCAAAAACTTTAGTAGATGGCTTACCAGTCAGATAATGGGCAGCTTGTTAACACACTGACAATAATCAATTTAAGAAGCAGGCTTCAGTTCAACCATCTGAATTTTTAATTTCACCAGGGAATATATTGCAAATTAAGTATCTGACATACAGTCCATTTGGAACCACAATTCAGTTTACCAAAATAGAAAGTAATTTTCTCTTAGTAACTCAATATGATTATACATAATGAGAAAAAGACAAGCACAGCAACAAGCACAAGCATATTCACCAAGGACAATATGTCAAATATTCCTACATTTGGCAGTTCAGTTTAATTAAAATCCAAATCCTAAATCATATCCAAAAGTTTGGTTCTCCCAGGGTGTTAACCCTCAAAAAAAAAAACCCACCTCCTTTTTATCATAAGAAAATAATTTTAAAATGTTTTGCAGCAAAGAAAACTATTCCAGAATGTCATGTATAAAATTATATGATTATTTATTGGTTGTATTATACCTTCCTGAGAGGTAATTTGGCTTAAAATTTAATTAATGCAAAACCAACTTTCCACTTAATGCATGATCCTGAGTTGAACCCTGCCAGTCTACATAAAAAATAAGCAATTATAAAATGAAATGACCTTGAGATTAAGCATTATATTAATATAGATTATTTTAATTACTGTATAAGAATAAGGATTATGAACAACTTGGACAATACTTCAACTGTCCTTGAAAAACTAGTTCCTACAAAAATTTCAAATCTGAGAAAATTTCAAAAATAGCTTGCCAAACAGTTTATCTGTTTCTTGAGAGAGAAAAGATCCTAAAACTCCCCTTGAACTAATTTCTCCAAAAACAACTCTTTTTCTAGGTTTTACTGCTAAGAATGTTCAGTATTTTTTCTCCATTACAAAGACAAATTCCCTTCTCTTTATACCCTCAGAAGATACTCAGCAGATAAATTACTGTACTTACATAACAGCACCTCTGAAAAAGGTATTTCTTCTTCTGTAGTCCTTTGCAAATTGTTCTACTTACTGTATTTTTACTGAGTGAACTGTATGTTCACTCTTTGTCATAGAGGTGCCTCTGCTACCAAACTTTGTTAACTTTGCCTTAGAATCCTGAAAGGTTTGGAAAAGAATTGAGAACTTCCTTTCACCCCATCCCATAATTTCACAATTTTAATCATCTCTGTTCAAGAGGAGCCAACAATTAATTGTACACAGCACCAGCCTGTTAACTAGTAAAATTTAAGCCCATGTCACACTGAACCAACGGATCCAAAGAGGATGTAAAATGGACAAAAAAGCTTGCCATCCATTGGAAAACGTGATGTACTCACTGCCTCCATTTTGCTTCCTCTCTATCCGTCCAGCATCCGTTTATTGACGTTTCATTCGCTCCGAAAGTTTTGGGCTGCCCAAAACTTTTGCGCGGAAAATGTATCCAGTTCGTCCGTTCTGCATCTGCTACGCATCCGCTAGGCATCCGCTACGCATCCGTTACGCATCTGCTATATCCGCAAGGCATCCGCTACGCATCCGCGCAACTCCATCCGCCTGGACGTGGGGAGGAAGCGGAACGGATGCAGAACGGATGCAGAATGGATGCCTAGCAGATGCAGCACGGAAACAAAACGTTTAAAACGGAAAAAACATTCGCAGAGGGGACCTATCTCGGATATTAAGGATGTCTACAGGATGCCTAGAGGATGCCTAGAGGATGCCTAATGGAAAACCTATATTTCCTATAAAAAGGGGGATCAACTCATCTGCATCTCACTTTCAGAACAGCAGCCCAGCGGTGCAGACCTCTGCAGCCTTCATCTGACTCTTCCTCTTCCACAGCATCCAGTCATGTCCACCGTGGATTGCAACAAAGTCCTTTCGGCAGCCACCATCGTTCTGTAACAGTTTGAAGCCATCTGCAGGATTTGTGAACTCTACTGCGAGAAGAAAAAGAGGCAGCCAAAAAGAGTCTGGGTACAAAGATGGTTCGCCAGAAGAGCAGAGGACGGACTGTACAACAAGCTGATGGTGGAGCTCAGGAATGAAGACACTCGGGTGTTCCAGAACTTCATGAGGATGCCTCCAGCCATGTTTGACAAAGTTGTGCAGTGGCTGACACCCAGGTTGACCAAGGTAAACACCAACTTGCGGCCCAGCCTGGAACCTGGGCTCAAGGTGGCACTCACTCTATGCCACCTGGCCTCAGGGACCACCTACAGGAGCATGCAGTATGGCTGGAGGCTGCCATCCAACACCCTCAGCATTGTGGTCAGAGAAGTGGTGCAGGCCATCATCGAAGAATACAAGGAGGAGCTCTTCCAGTACCCCTCCACTGAAGAAGGATGGAAGAAAGTTGCAGAGCAGTGGTATCAGAAGTGGAACTTACCACACACCGTTGGAGCCATAGATGGCAAGCACGTGGCCTGCAAAGCTCCAGCCAAGTCGGGGTCCACTTATTTCAACTACAAGGGCTTCTTCAGCATCATCCTCTTTGTCATGGTCGATGCTGACTACAAGTTCATGTACATCGATGCTTCAGGCAATGGCTCATATTCAGATGCCCAGGTATACAACGCCAGTCACCTCAAGGAGGAGCTGGAACGCAACCTCATTGTGGGCTTCCCAGATCCAGAACCCCTGCCCAACAACACACAAGATGTGCCCTAGTTCATCGTGGGGGATGACGCTTTCTCCCTCACAACCTACCTCATGAAGCCCTACACTTCCAGACTCCTCACCCGTGAAGAGAGGATCTTCAACTACAGGCTGTCCAGGGCAAGGCGGGTGGTGGAGAACGCCTTTGGCATCCTGGCCAACAGGTTCCAGGTACTTCTCACCACCATGCAGCATTGTCCAGAGACCGTGAGGAGGATCATGGAAGCTTGCTGCATCCTGCACAATCTCATGCGCACCCGCTACCCAGTCTTGCAGAACAGGCTCGTGGACCTCCAACAAGGCAATGGGGACATGGAGCCTGGGGAATGGAGGCAAGGGCAAAACCTGATCGACACTGAGGATGTGCAAGGCCCCAACAGAGCCTCACATGAAGCGAAGAAGCAGCGCAACCTCCTGAGACACTGGTGCAACTCCCCAGCTGGAGCAGTGGAGTGGCAAGACAGGATGGTAAATGCTTAATGGATGCTTCCTTCAGCCTGTCTCATCATACGGATGAGATTGGGCCATGTATGTTGGGTGGCCCTACAATGAACAGGGCGTTTAATAAAGAGTTGTGTTTATGTTGACATGTGTGGATAATTATTACATTATTATTGATAATAAAGGGGCATAGGTGTGGCACCTGGGAGGGTGGACCATACAGTCCACTATGCTTGCACTGGAGGTTTATCTTTCCCACTGCTATCCTAACCCATTCCCACAGCTATTACCCATCCCACAGGTATCCTAACCTATACCAAAGCTATCCTTACCCATCCCTCAAGCATGCAAAGGCTTAAACCATTTCTAAAAGTTTCCACCAAGACTTTATTAAAAAAAAAGAAATGAAGCAAGTGTGTGAATCATAAATATACTTTATTAACAACAAGCTATAAAACAAAAAAGAGTCTCTGGCACTCCTCTTACTCAGTCTCAGGGGTGAAGGGTACAGGTGCTGTGGAGGTGGCTGGTGCTGGAGTGCTTTTAATCAGCTCCTCCAGAAGCAGAAGCAGCAGAAGCCCCAGCCCCAGAAGAGCGAGCCCGTGCTGCAGAAGCCCCAGCAGAACCAGAGTGAGGGCCAGGGGGCGGGATGGTATCCCTGTCCCTCTTGCAAGGGCTGGCAGCAGATGGCTGAGGCTTGCTGTGCTTCCACATGGTTATGGGGTTGCTGGCTGGTAGGGAGGCTGGCAGGAACCAAAGCTGGCAGGAAAGCTGGCAGGGAGGCATGCACCAAGGCTTGCAGAAAGGCTGACATGGAGGCAGGCACCAAGGCTGGCAGGAAGGCTGACAGGGAGGCAGGCACCAAGGCTGCCAGGTAGACATGAACCAAGGCTGGCAGGAAGGCAGACAGCAAGGCTGGCAGGAAGGCTGGCAGGCAGGCAGGCTGGCAGGCAGGCTGGCAGCAAGGCTGGCAGGGAGGCTGGCAGGCAGGCAGGCTGGCAGCAAGGCTGGCAGCAAGGCTGGCAGGGAGGCTGGCAGGGAGGCTGGCAGCAAGGCTAGCAGCAGGGCTGGCAGGCAGACATGCAGGCAGGGCAGGCAAGGCTGTCAATCCGTCTGGCAGCAGGTCTTTCCTCTGAATGGCGACCTGCTTCTGAGCTGCTTCCGTTATATCCGCGGGGCTGACGCAATGCATCCTCCCCGCATGCGCAATTAATGCCAGGCATCCATTAGGCTTCCGCTGTGCGTCCGTTGTGCATCCGCTGTGCATCCGCTTCATCCGCTGTGCGTCCGCTGTGCATCCGCTGTATCCGTTCCGCGTCCGCTTTGCTGAGGTCCCCTGGAAGCCTAGCAGACATGCCATCCGCTCCCATCCGCTCCCATCCGCTCCCATCCGCTTCCATCCGCTGGGCTTCTGTTCCACATCCGCTTTCCATCCGCCCTGCGTCCTCCCCCTGTCCGTGTTATCCGCTCCGGTTATGCAAATTTTTGCCCCTTTTGAGAGTGGATAACAACGGATGGAACATTTTGCTCGTCCGTTGTGTCCGTTTTGCATCCGTTGGGCAGTGTGACATGGGCTTTAAGGAGTAAAGCTTTCATCTTACCTATTTAACTTGAAAACTCAAATAATATTGAGACAGCTATTTTTCTCAAGGCAGGATCGCTCAATCCTGGACTTGATCCACTGTGCATTAAATGAATTTTCTGTCCAGGTCCTGTCTTTGTCTAAAATTACAGGCCTTGGTCCTGCTTGTATTGGTGCCTTGTTCAGAGACACCTGTCACAATGGAGTGCAACAAATCCATATCTTCATAATGCCTTTTGTAGTTTTGACTGTTGGTCTTTTGTCAGCCTTCAAGCTTTGATTTTATATCAAAATATTTCTACATAATAAAATATAATTTTTATATTTCATGATTTGCATGAGATCAAAAGGATTCCATACAGCTTTTATCTTTTGCTTTGAATCTAAAATGGAATTTGATGTGTGAGTTGCTTCCTTATCAACTTTCATGAGTTTCCCCATGATTTTTCAAAGCTACTTCACACACATCCAAACATTTTTTTGCTTATTAAGTAGTTCAAGTGCATAAAATATTTGTTACAAAACATTTATTTTTGTTGAGTCTTATGCCTAGAACTTCTAGAATTTCTCCAAGAGGTCACATTCTTTTTTTTTTAATAAAGTTTTATTTGAGTTTTCACACATACAAAATACAAATAAAACATCTTTTTTGAAAATAGCATGGTCCCAGGTTGAACTTTTTTATACAGACACAAACTCAATTTCATGCTCATTTTTGTCTTCTATTCCATTTCTTGCACTATTCTACATTTTCTATGTAGTTTTTCCCCTCTTTTAATTTTCTCAATTTTATTTTGATTATCTCATCTCAATTCAAATCATTATATTTATATTTTTGTCTGTTCTGTTTCAATTTCATATTATTTTTTTCTCATTAAATAAATTTTCTCCTATAGTTACTAATTGGAGTATGACACCTTTATATCTTTTAATTATATCCATTCAACTCTTATTAAACTTCAATATATACTTTAAGGTTATGGCCTAATATAATACATAATACATAACTTCCAATCGAATTCTGCTTGGTACATTCTTATAATACACACTATATTCTTAAAAAAAAAAAAGAATTATAAATATATGTAATTATAGACCCTCTTTCCATTCCAATTCAGTTCTATCATTAATAATCATTAAAGTCTTAATATCTTTAATATTTCTTTTCAATTAAATATCATACTTCCTTAAAAACACATAATCTCCATAATTAATTTTCCCTTATTTCTCTTCATATATGTTTTGTAAATCATTAAATATTCATTTTGTTACATTTATTTATTGACAAACATTCCACTAAGTTACAATAGTTATTTTATCAAACATTTTAATCATACATTGTTTCTTATTTTCTGGAATTATTTCTATTTCTAATATAACAATACTATCTTATGTACCTTTGCAGAATCCCTTTTTCCATTAGATTTTCACCCATTATCTCTAAATAGGTCCTGTTTCTCTTTGTTTTGTTTCTGTCCTTTATAATTTCTTTTCCTTTCTTTCTTCCCTCTCTTCTTTCTTCTCCCTCCCCTTTTTACCCCTTTGTCTCTCTACTTCCAATTCTCTCTTCTGCATTTCCATCTTCTGTTGCTTTCTAATTAATACTTATTTTTCAGTCTATCCTTTTTTTGAGCTGTTTTTTCCAATCTTAAATTTTCCATTCTTCCCCCCCCTTTCCTTTTTTTCCCCCACCTAAGATGACTTGTTCATTAAATATGGCTTCTTCTTTGTCCCAATCTTCTTGTTCTTCAGGCATTTCTTGTTGTTTCTCATAGTTCCAAATCTCCATTTCTAAAACTAAAATATGAAGCCAAAAGAACCTCTCCTTTCTTGTGCATCTTCTTTGTACTTTTTAAGTTCCATTTTCAGTTCTTCTAAAAATGGAGCCATTTTAAACAGTTTCAAACAACCACCCAATTGATTTAGGTCATTCAAATGCAATAATCAAGAATCCAGAGATCACCAAATAATTCAAATAGTCCCAAGCTGTTTCTTCTTATTTCTTTTTACACTTTCTCTTCCTGGGGTTTTACTATTTTGTTACAATGTTTTAGTTAAGATGTATCTTTTGGAAGTCTTGTTGCGATTTTGCTGTAAGTTCTTTTTACTTCCAGGCAGTCTCCTCCCTTCCAGATCCTACCCTTTTATTCTTTTTCTCTTCTTTCCTGTTTTCAAAAGCTTTTAATTATCCAGAAATCTTTATTATCCCTTTGACTTTTTATTTTCAGCATTAAATACCTATTAATGTGGATTTTTTTCCAATTTCTTGCTTAAAGCCCCTGTCACACTCTTTCCAATGGATGGAAAGAGGATGTAAAACGGAGAAAAACACTTGCCATCCGTTGGTTAACGCGATGCTTCCGTTTTGTACTCACTGCATACGTTTTGCTTCCTCTTTATCCGTCCAGCATCCATCTATTGACGTTTCATCCACTCAGAGGGTTTTGAGCTGCTCAAAACTTTTGCGCGGAAAATGTATCCAATTCGTCCATTCTGCATCTGCTAGGCATCCGCTAGGCATCCGTTTTGCATCTGTTACACATCCGCTATATCCGCTAGGCATCTGCTACGCATCCTTGCAACTCAATGCGCTCCAGCGGTAAACGGACGCAGGGAGGAAGCAGAACGGATGCGGAACGGATGCAGAACGGATGCAGAACGGATGCAGAATGGATGAAAGCGGATGCAGCTCGCAAAGAAAGCATTTAAAATGGAAAACACGTTCGTAGAGAGGACCTATCTTGACTATTAAGGATGTCTAGAGGATGCAAAGGGACACATAGTGGAAAAACTATACTGCCTATAAAAAGGTGGAGCAACTCATCTGGATCTCACTTTCAGACCAGCAGACCAGCTGTGCAGACCTCAGCAGCCTTCATCTGGCTCTTGCTCTTCCACAGCATCCAGTCATGTCCACCATGGATCGTAACAAAGTCCTTTTGGCAGCCACCATCGTTCTGCAACAGTGCGAAGCCATCTACAGGCTCTGTGAACTCTACTATGGGAAGAAAAAGAGGCAGCCAAGAAGCGTCTGGGTCCGAAGATGGATCGCGAGAAGAGCACAGAATGGACTGTACAACAAGCTGATGGTGGAGCTCAGGAATGAAGACACTCGTGCATTCCAAAATTTCATGAGGATGCCTCCAGCCATGTTTGACGAAGTTGTGCAGCGGCTGAAACCCAGGTTGACCAAGGCAAACACCAACTTCTGGCCCAGCCTGGAACCTGGGCTCAAGGTGGCACTCACTCTGCACCACCTGTCCTCAGGGACCACCTACAGGAGCATGCAGTATGGCTGGAGGGTGCCACACAACACCATCAGCATTGTGGTCAGAGAAGTGGTGCAGGCCATCATCGAAGAATACATGGAGGAGGTCCTCCAGTGCCGCTCCACTAATGAAGGATGGAAGAAAGTTGCAGAGCAGTGGTATCAGAGGTGGAACTTCCCACACACCGTTGGAGCCATAGATGGCAAGCACGTGGCCTGCAAAGCTCCAGCCAAGTAGGGGTCCATTTATTTCAACTACAAGGGGTCCTTCAGCATCTTCCTCTTCGCCATGGTCGATGCTGACTACAAGTTCATCTACATCGATGCTTCAGGCAACGGCTCATCTTCAGATGCCCAGATATACAACGGCAGTCACCTCAAGGAGGAGCTGGAACGCAACCTCATCGTGGGCTTCCCAGATGCAGACCCCCTGCCCAACGACACGCAAGATGTGCCCTACTTCATCGTGGGGGATGACGCCTTCTCCCTCACAACCTACCTCATGAAGCCCTACACCTCCAGACTCCCCACCCGTGAAGAGAGGATCTTCAACTACAGGCTGTCCAGGGCAAGGCGGGTGGTGGAGAACGCCTTTGGCATCCTGGCCAACAGGTTCCAGGTACTTCTCACCACCATGCAGCATCGCCCAGAGACCGTGAGGAGGATCGTGGAAGCTTGCTGCATCCTGCACAACTCCCCAGCTGGAGCAGTGGAGTGGCAAGACAGGATGATAGATGCTTAATGGATGCTTCCTTCAGCCTGTCTCATCACACCGATGAGATTGGGCCATGTATGTTGGGTGGGCCTACAATGAACAGGGCATTTAATAAAGAGTTGTGTTTATGTTGACATGTGTGGATGAATGATTACATTATCATTGATAATAAAGGACCATTGGTGTGGCACCTGGGAGGGTGGACCATACAGTCCCACTATGCTTGCACTGGAGGTTTATCTATCCCACAGCTATTACCCATCCCAAAGGTATCGCTGCTCATTCCACAGGTATCCCTGCCCATCCCACTGCTATCTTAACCCATCCCACAGATATCCTAACCCATCCCAAAGGTATCCCTGCCCACCCCACTGCTATCTTAACCCATCCCACAAGCATGCAAAGGCTTAAACCATTTCTAAAAGTTTCCACCAAGACTTTATTAAAAAAAAAAGAAATAAAGCAAGTTTGTGAATCAAAGATAGACTTTATTAACAACAAGCTGTAAAAGAAAAATGACCCAAGTCAAGTGTCCAAATAAAGTCTACAGGTAGCCAGCCAGTCTCTGGCACTCCTCCTGGTCACTCGGAGGTGTGCCCAGTCTCAGGGGTGAAGGTTCCAGGTGCTGTGGAGGTGGCTGGTGCTGGAGTGCTGGTCTGAAGCCCCACTGGGGTGCCTGGCCCCGAGAGGACAACAGGGGACGGTGTGTTGAGAAAGCTCTCAGACAGCTGGCTCAGACCCATGATGTTGAGAGCTCCTTCCTCCATACCATGGGGTGTCAGCCCCAGTACCGACGACAGATGTACTGAGGCCGGGCTTGGCTGTGGGGTGGAGGAAGGAGCAGTGTAGTGGGGCTGTCTGGTCTGCAGCTGGGTGAGGACTGGCGTTGTTGGCATCGGTGGCGTGGGTGGCATCAGTGTCGTGGGTGGCATCGTTGGCGTCGGTGGCATCAGTGTTGTGGGTGGCATCGTTGGCGTCGGTGGCATCAGTGTCGTGGGTGGCATCGGTGGAATCAGTGGAACCGGTGGCAACGGTGTCGTTTGATGACTCTGTGCCTGGACTGGGAAGGGCTGCTGCCTGTGCTGCAGGACCTCCTGGTAGCCATAGCCCTGCTAGGTGAGGGCCTGTGGAAAGCCTTAGAATTGGAGGGACATCCCCTGGGGTGGAGAAGCAGACCTGGACTGGGTGGGAGCAGGTTCCTCTGGGTCTGGAGGGTTGTGAAGCAGCTCGGTGATCCGGTCCTTCACCACCTGGTACTGGGGATCCGCCATGTTCGTGAGGGTCTGGTTCACATAGGTGAGAAAGGGCTTGCGGTTAGAGGATGAGGAGTCGGTGTGGACCAGCTGAGAGAGGAGTTCTATGCTGCTCCGGATGGTGTCCCTGATCTCCAGCAGGACAGTGTGGCTCTGCCCCTCCGGTCTGGCTCTCTGCCTTTCTGTGGAGGTGGAGCTGGGGGTGGATGCGGGTAGGGCTGTGGTGGACGTGCCGTCTCCTTTCTCCCACCACACCAGGGAGTCCTCCACGTGCTCCACCACAGTTACAACAGCTGTCCGCGGGTTCTCCACTGTGGCACACTCCACAGAAACCTCCCTGGAGACAGGAGCTGACTTTCAGCCGGAAGAGGACTGGCTCTCAGCAGGCTGCCGGAGAGAGAGGGTAGTGAGAGGGGCTCCTGGTGCTCCTCTATGGTGGATCTCACCCTCCAGGAAGCTGCACCTGGCCATGACGTAGGTCTCTCTGTCCGTCAGCTTATCCGTGGCCTGGCCAGATTTCTTCAGGTGCAGCTTCCCGTACCAGGTGTGCATGTGTTTCCACCAGCCGAGGAGCACCTCCGAAGTGTAGCCCATACTCTCCGCCTTATCTCTCCAAGCAGCCTGCTTCCGCTTGGTGTCCCTGTACAGCCGGTGTCCCTTCTGCCACAGATAGTCATTCTCTCTCAGCCACTCCAGCACCTCATCCTCATGTTCCTCCTCAATGGAGTATTGCCTCCTCTCCCATCCCCGCATATGCCTCTTCCTCCCTTTGGCAGGACCAGATGGGCCCTCATCAGAGGGGCTCCCAGGTAGTAGGGGCTGCCCCTCCACACCACCACCACCAGCAGCACCAGCAGGATCATCATCATCATCATCATCATCTCCAGCAGGATCATAATCATCATCAGCAGCAGCAGCAGCACCAGCAGGATCATCATCATCATCAGCAGCAGCAGCAGCAGCAGCAGGACCAGCAGGACCAGGATCAGCAGCAGAGTAAGCACCAGCAGCACCAGCAAGACCAGGAGCACGAGCAGGACCAGGAGCATGAGCAGGACGAGCAGGACGAGCAAGACCAGGAGCACAAGCAGGACGAGCAAGTCCAGGAGGATGAGCAGGACGAGCAGGACCAGCAGGACGAGGAGCAGCTTCAGCAGGGTACGCACCAGCAGAAGCACCACTGCCAGGAGCAGCTTCAGCAGAGTAAGCACGAGCAGAAGCACCACCGCCAGGAGCAGCCTCAACAGAGTAAGCACGAGCAGAAGCACCACCGCCAGAAGCATCATCATCAGCTCCTCCAGAAGCAGAAGAAGCAGAAGCCCCAGCAGAAGCAGAGTCAGGGACAGGGGGCGGGAGGGTGGCCCTGTCCCTCTTGCCAGGGATGGTGGCATGTTGCTGCTTTCTCTTCTTCCCCTTGGTTGTGGGGTTGCTAGCTGGCAGGGAGGCTGGCAGGGAGGCTGGCAGGCACCAAGGCTGGCACCAAGGCTGGCACCAAGGCTGGCAGGAAGGCTTGCAGGCAGGCAGGCACCCAGGCTGGCAGGAAGGCTCGCAGGAAGGCTGGCAGGCAGGCAGGCACCAAGGCTGGCAGGCAGACTGGCTGGCAGGGAGGCTGGAAGGCAGGCTGGCAGCAAGGCTGGCAGGCAGGCAGACAGCAAGGCTGGCAGGGAGGCTGGCCAGGAGGCTGGGAGGCAGGCTGGGAGGCAGGCTGGCAGGAAGGTTTGCAGCAAGTCTTGCAGGCAGGCATGCAGGCAGGGCAGGCAAGGCAGTCAATCCATCCGGCAGCAGGTCTTTCCTCCGAATGGTGACCTGCTTCCGAGCTGCTTCCCTTTATATCCGCGGGGCTTACGCAATGCATCCCCCCCCGCATGCACAATTAATGCCAGGCATCCGTTAAGCTTCCGCTGTGCATCCGCTCGGCTTCCGCTCTGCATCCGCTCTGCATCCGCTGTGCATCCGCTGTGCATCCCCTTCATCCGCTCGGCGTCCGCTCTGCATCCGCTTTATCCGTTCCGCGTCCGCTTTGCTGAGGTCCCCCGGAAGCCTTGTGGATGTGCCATCCGCTCTCATCCGCTTCCATCTGCTGGGCTTCCATTCCGCATCTGCTTTCCATCTTCCCTGCGTCCTCCCCGCGTCCGTTCCTTTCCGTGTTATCCGCTCTGGTTATGCAAATTTTTGCCCCTTTTGAGAACGGATCTCGTCCGCTGTGTCCTTTTTACTAACGTTTTGCATCCGTTGGGCAGTGTGACAGGGCCTTAAGTCTCTTAGCTGTCAGTATAGGAAGAGGAGAAAAAAAACCCAAATCCTTTTCCTTTTCTTTCTCTTTCACAGCTTAGAAATCTTCTTTGGGAGCAATGCGGTTGTTTTTTTTTTCATAGTTTCAATTCCAGGGTGCCTTATTTGTTGCTTTTGCTGTTTGACCTGGTCAACCAAAAGTTTCTCTTCTTATCTTCCTCCTGCACGTTCTTTTCCAGTCGAGTTCTTCTTTGTGGTGGCCATTTCTGAACACCGCTACAACCGCCTTCGGGAAAGGGAGCAATGGCCAGCTGGGGAGGAGAGATGTGGCTCTCCTCAACCCTGCAGGCAGTCTTCCCCCTCTTCACCACCTCTATGGCGTGGCTTAGCCCCGAAACCAGCCAGCTCAGGGCACTCCAGCAGCGAGCACAGATCAAAACTTCACAGAGATAGTTTCAGTCTGTCGCCAAAGAAACTCAAACCCCAAGAGATCACATCCTTATATCCTTATCCCAAACCCACTATTTCCATAGAATTTGATCAAACTCAACATTTTAATATAGCAAAATACTCAATATTTTCCCATTGTTACCTTCACGTCCATTTCCATCCTCTTTCACTTTTCTCTCCCTAATGTCCTTGTGTAGACTACAAGTGTCTTTACACTTGATATCACAGAAGCACAATTAATATATTATGCACCTGTAATTCATAGACAGTATTCAGCAGGTTATGACCAGTTCTGGACAACCAGTAGCAGAAATTTTGAGTCGTTCAGAGAACCCTCAAATACCACCTTTGTCTGGCCCCACCCCCATTTATTCTCTGCCTCCTGAGTCCCAGCTGATCAGATGGGTCATCTTTGGTTGCCCTGCACAGGAGAACAGAGCTGGAAAGCAGGTTGTGGGGTGGGGGGGAAATGAGATTTTGTAGTAACCTTCCCCTACCATGTCCCCAAGCTACACCACAGAACCAGTAGTAAAAAAAATTGAATCCCACAACTGCTGTAATTCCTATTTTTAATATGCACTGAGAATATTTCTCAATCAACCCAAAAATGTAAAAGGGCAGCAAATTTTTGGCCATGCTCAGTAATCTTTATTACCATCTCATACCTGTATCAAAATTATAACAAAAATATAAGATTTTACATAAAATCAGTGCAAAATACAATACTATGGAATAATAGCAACCCCTTTATATCTTCACGTTGTGTTGTGGTTTGCTGGCAGCAGGTGTAGATGGCTGAGGTATCAGAGAGTGAGGTCTCAGATGAGGGGTCTGTGTGTAATGCAGGGATGGGACCAGGACCATCAGGGAGTGGAATGCTGCCTTCAGAAATTGTGGAGGTTGGCATTAGTGATGAAGAGGTCCCTGAGGAGCCTGTGCCCAGTGCGTGTGCATGCAGGGCTGCTCAAAGAAAAGAGCAGCTGCAGCAGCATGGGGGACTCAGGAGTAAGGCTGCAAGGTAATGGCCCCTCCCTTAAGAGATAAAAGCCAGCTGAGAAACCAGAATTCTTTGCAAGAAGCAAAGAAGTTTTTGCACTCAAGCCTTGTGGACATTCGGAGTATCTTGGTTGGTGTTTGGAGACTCTTTGTGTTTGAAATAGTAACTTTCGTAACTTTATCTAGTATTCTTGGCAGCCTTTCCAGCCTTGGCAAGGCTCATTCTTATTAGAAACAATTAGTTTGAAATGACCTTTTATTCGTGAAGGAACGGAAATTGTAAAGAATCATTCAAAGATTTTGCTGTTCCCTCTATTTCGTGTTTGTTTCCTTGGAACAAGGTTTGGGTCAGAACACATTGTTTCTACTCTTCCCTTGAAACATTGTGATGACAGACAGGCTGACTAACAAACAAAAATTTGTGACTCTCTACATCATTTCAGTCTTTATGTGCAAGGATAATCATCCAGAATACCTGATATTTTTCTTTTAAGACCTCAATAATGCAGGTACCAATTTTCCTATAAAAGAGTACAGAACGAAATAGGCCAATGCTTCAATCATACATGATCCATTTAAGTTATTTCTTGAGTGGAGTGGAGGGAGAACTTCTGAAGGGACAATATTAAAACAGGACAGGGTAAACACTTCCAAAACTTAGGGAGAAATAAGCTGAAATATCACACTATCTGTAGAATGTGTAATCAAATTCTGAGTATAACATTTGAGGTAGTCTATTTCAATATTCCTGCATCGTGATATCAATAATCCTCTGCTGCAGCATCTCCCATGCTTGTTAGCCATTCCTATAAGCCTTGAGAGAGAAAGCCCACTCTGCAGCAAGTTTTGCTCTACTTTGTTTCCAGGATGTTTCCAAGGGATGCATCAAAGTCAAAAATTCAGTTGTAACCCAAAAGTAACTATCCTTGTTTTAGCCTTGGATTCAATCTTTATTAAATCTACCTATAAATCCAGTGTTGTGGGAGGCTGGAGCTTTCTTTATTCCTCAATTTTGCTGGAGCGAAATTTTAACAAAACTTCTAAAAGATATATTTCAACTGGAGCTTTATAACTGAACTATAACCCCAGGAAGAGAAAATATAAAAAGAAGAAAGTGCTAAATGAAACAGACTGTGTGAATTTGGATTCTTATTTGAGTATCTTTTAGTCTTGGAGAAAGAATGCAACAGAAATCTATGAACATTGTAATGGCCTTTTGGTCTCAAAGGATACATCTCTCATGACATCAAGGAATATGGAGACAATCCAGGAGATTTTGCCATTATATTCCCTGCATAGCCAAAAGCTTTTTGTTTCATTTGCAAAGTAGTGTCTTATTTATTGGTTTGTTTGTTTATGTTTAAACAATGTTTTGATTGTAGCAGGTTTATAGAAAGTAGCAAGTAATAGAATGATCATAGAAAGGGAACTTCTGGTTTGCAAAGCTTTGGCAGCGGCAGGAATCCGCGATCGTGTGTGGTTCCTGCTGCGCTCACCACTGGAGTGCCCCTGATCCAGCTGGATTTGGGGGCTATAGTTACCCCGTATAGGTAACTGAAGACAGGGGTCCGGGGGAATTGCAAAACCCCCCTCAGCTGGCTTAACTCCTTTTCCAAAAATGGTGGAGCGGCGGTCAGCCATTGCCACCACAAAGAAGTTTTCATCTGGATAAGAATGTGCAGGAGGAAGCTGAGAAAGTGAAAGTTTTTGGCTAACCGGGATGACAAGTAATATCTAAATGCCCTGGACTTTAAGTTGTATTAAAGATACATCGTTCCTTATGAAGACGGAAGAAGCGGCGAATTAAAGTAAAAAGGGAAAGTTTGTTTCTTCTCACTCTCTTTCCTTACGGTGATAGCAAATGAATGGAGAAATTGGAAAAACCCGTTTTGGCATCAGCAGGTAATTAAATTGAAAATTGAAGCTAAGGAGACAATAAAGATTTCTGAGCATTGAAAAAAAAATTGTTTTGCTTTTAGTGGGAAGGGAGAGGAAAAGAATTAATATTAAGATTTTCTTGGAGGAGGCTGCTTGGAATTTATAAGATTAGAGCAAAATTGTAACAAAACTTCTAAAAGATATATTTCAACTGGAGCTTTATAACTGAACTATAACCCCAGGAAGACAAAATATAAAAAGAAGAAAGTGCTAAATGAAACAGATTGTGTGTATTTGGATTGCTTGGTGACTTTGGGACTTTTTGGAAATTATTATTTGAAAGACTAAAAATATTTGGGTTGTTTAAAAAAACTTTTTACAATGGCACTACTTGTTGATGAACTGAAAATTGAATTTAAAAAGTTAAAAGAAGAGGACCAAGAAGGGAAGAGCTCTTCTGGATCTGTTATCCATTTTTTAGAAATGGCAATTTATATCTACCAGAAACTACAAGAACAAGAAGACTGGGATGAAGAAGAAGCCATCTTTAATGAACAAACAATTTTAGCCAGGGAAGAAAAGAGAAAGAGGGGAAAGAGAATGGAGAATTTACGATTAAAAAAAACAACCAAAAAAAGGAAAAATAAGATGAAAAATCGATATAATGTTAGAAAGCAACAGAAAAGAGAAATACAGAAGAAGGTGGAGATCAAGAAGGTGGAGATTAAGAGACAAGGGGGTGAAAAGACAGGATTGCAGAAGAAAGGAAGGGAAAAGGGGAAGAGAAGTTACAAAGGTTTAAAACAAGATGTAAAGAAACAAGATCTATTCAGAGATAGTGAGTAAAAATATGACTAAAAAAAGAGATTCTGCAAAGTACATAAGATTGCACTGTTATATTTATATTTGAAATAATGTTAGAAAATTGGATTTAATAATAGAGCTTAATTTGTAATGGATTATTGTTTTAACTGTATCATAAACATATTATTTTATTTTATAATACAGTAAGTAGTTTCAGAATATACTAAGGAGAACCAGAATGAAAAGTATATATTATTTTAAGTGTTAAATTTAGGGGAAAGATTTAAAGGTGTTATACTTTAATCTGTGATGACAGGAAAATTTTTGTGTTAATGAGAAAAGACAAATAGAAAATTGAAATAGAACAGACAAAAGATATACGAGGAGACAAGGGGGTAAAGGTAGGATTGGAGAGGAAAAAAAGGGACAAAGGGAAGAGAAGTTACAAAGGTTTAAAACAAGATGTAAAGAAACAAGATTTATCTAGTGATACTGGGTAAAAATATAATTAAAAAAGAAAAGTACACAAGATTGTATTGTTGTATTTATATTTGAAATAATGTTAGAAAATTGGATTTAATAATACAGCTTAATTTGCTATGGATTATTGTTTCAATCATATTATAAACTTATTATTCTTTTCTATTTTATAATATAGTAAGCAACTTCAGAATGCACTAAGTAGAATCAGAATGAAAGGTATATATTATTCTAAGTGTTAAATTTAGGGGAAAGATTTAAAGGTATTATATTTCAATCTGTGATCACAAGAGAAACTGTGTTAATGAGAAAAGATAAATAGAAAACTGAAATATAACAGATAAAAGATATACTAAGAGACAAGGGGGTAAAGGTAGGATGAGAGAAGAAAGGAAGGGAAAAAGGGAAGAGAAGTTATAAAGGTTTATAAGATGTAAAGAAACAAGATTTATTCAGAAATAGTGGATAAAAGTATGATTAAAAAAAGAGACTCTGCAAAAGTACATAACATTATATTGTTGTATTTATACCTGGAATAATGTTGGAAAACTGGATTTGATAATAGAGTTTGATTTGCTATGGATTATTGTTGTAATTATATTATAAACTTATTATTTTCTTATTTTATTTTATAATATAATAAGTTGCTTTAGAATGTACTAAGCAGAATCAGAATGAAAAGTATATATTATTTTAAGTGTTAAATTTAAGGGAAAGATTCAAAGGTGTCATACTTCAATCAGTGATTACAGGAGAAATTTTGTGTTAATGAGAAAAGATAATAAAAAATTGAAATAGAATAGACAAAAGAAATATGTATGATGATTTAAATTGAGATGAAATAAATAAAATAGAATTAAGAGAGTGAAAAGAGGGGAGAAGCTATATAGAAAATGTAGAATGGTAAATAAGATATGAAATGGGATAAAAAGTGAGCATGAATTTTGAATTTATGTCTGTATAAAAAGATGTAACCCGGGATTAAGCTGCTTTCCAAAAAAGAAGTTTTATGCTTTGATGTTTTGTGTTTTGTTTGTGTATGTTTGTTTATTGAAAACTAATAAAAATTTGGGGAAAAAAAAAGAATGATCAAAGAAAGATATAAATTATTAATTGAGAATATGGGTTCCCTGAGGTTATACTGTAGATTTGGACATCTGAACAAGAAAGACATAGGGCCAGTTAGGATCAGTTCGTTGCTTAAGCCCATGTCACACTGCACCAACGGATGGAAAGCGGATGGAAAACGGAGAGAAACACTTGCCATCCGTTGGTTAACGCAATGCTTCCGTTCTGTACTCACTGCGTCTGTTTTTCATCCTCTCTATCCGTCCAGCATCCGTCGACTGACATTTCATCTGCTCAAAATGTTTTGAGCTGTACAAAACTTTTTGAGCGGAAAATGTATCCAACGCGTCCATTCTGCATCCGCAACACATACGGGGAACATCCGTTCTACATCCGTTATGCGTCCGCTATATCCGCTAGACATCCGCTGCGCATCCACGCAACTTGCATCTGCTCCAGTGGAAAACGGACATAGGGAGGAAGCAAAACGGACTCAGAAAGGACACAAAGCATTCGTAGCACGGATGGAGAAAGGATGAAAGCGGATGCAGCTCTCATACAAAGCATTAAAACGGAAAAAACGTTTGCATAGGGGACATATCTCGGATATTTAGGATGTCTGCAGGATGTCTAGAGGATGCAAAAGGACACCGAGCGGAAAACCTATATTTCCTATAAAAAGGGGGAGGAACTCACCTGGATTTCAAGGCAAGGGTGAAACCTGATAGATACTGTGGATGTGCAAAGCCCCAACAGAGCTTCACATGAAGGGAAGAAGCAGCGCGACCTCCTGGAACACTGGTGCAACTCACCAGCTGGAGCAGTGGAGTGGCAAGACAGGATAATAGATGCTTAATGGATGCTTCATTCAGCCTGTCTCATCACACTGATGAGATTGTGCCATGTATGTTGAGTGGGCCTACAATGAACAGGGCATTTAATAAAGAGTTGTGTTTATGTTGAAATATGTGGATCAATGATTACATTGTTATTGACAATGTGGGGCCATAGGTGTGGCACCTGGGAGGGTGGACCATACAGTCCCACTATGCTTCCACTGGAGGTTTATCTATCCCACAGCTATTACCCATCCCACAGGTATCCTAACCCATCCCACAGCTATTACCATTCCATCAGCATTGTGGTCAGAGAAGTGGTGCAGGCCATCATCGAAGAATACAAGGAGGAGCTCCTCCAGTGCCCCTCCACTGAAGAAGGATGGAAGAAAGTTGCAGAGCAGTGGTATCAGAAGTGGAACTTACCCCACACCGTTGGAGCCATAGATGGCAAGCACGTAGCCTGCAAAGCTCCAGCCAAGTCGGGGTCCACTTATTTCAATTACAAGGGCTTCTTCAGCATCATCCTCTTCGCCATGGTCGATGCTGACTACAAGTTCATGTACATCGATGCTTCAGGCAACGGCTCATCTTCAGATGCCCAGATATACAACGGCAGTCACCTCAAGGAGGAGCTGGAACACAACCTCATCATGGGCTTCCCAGATCCAGAACACCTGCCCAACGACACGCAAGATGTGCCCTACTTCATCGTGGGGGATGACGCCTTCTCCCTCAGAACCTACCTCATGAAGCCCTACACTTCCAGATGCCTCACCCGTGAAGAGAGGATCTTCAATTACAGGCTGTCCAGGGCAAGACGGGTGGTGGAGAACGCCTTTGGCATCCTGGCCAACAGGTTCCAGGTACTCACCACCATGCAGCATCGCCCAGAGACCGTGAAGAGGATCATGGAAGCTTGCTGCATCCTGCACAATCTCATGCGCACCCGCTACCCAGTCTTGCAGAACAGGCTCGTGAACCTCCAACAAGGCAATGGGGACATGGAGCCTGGGGAATGGAGGCAAGGGCAAAACCTGATAGACACTCAGGATGTGCAAGGCCCCAACAGAGCCTCACGTGAAGGGAAGAAGCAGCACAACCTCCTGAAACACTGGTGCAACACCCCAGCTGGAGCAGTGGAGTTGCAAGACAGGATGATAGATGCTTAATGGATGCTTCCTTCAGCCTGTCTCATCACACTGATGAGATTGGGCCATGTATGTTGGGTGGGCCTACAATGAACAGGGCATTTAATAAAGAGTTGTGTTTATGTTCAAATGTGTGGATCCATGCTTACATTGTTATTGATAATAAAGGGCCAAAGGTGTGGCACCTGGGAGGGTGGACCATACACTCCCACTATGCTTGCACTGGAGGTTTATCTATCCCACAGCTATTACCCATCCCAAAGGTATCCCTGCCCATCCCACTGCTATCTTAACCCATCCCACAAGCATGCAAAGGCTTAAACCATTTCTAAAAGTTTCCACCAAGCCTTTATTAAAAAAAAGAAACGAAGCAAGTGTATGAATCAAAAATAGACTTTACTAACAAGAAGCTATAACACAGGTAGGCTGGCAGGTAGGCTGGCAGGAAGCCTGGCCGGAAGGCAGGCAGGAAGGCAGGCACCAAGGCTGGCAGGAAGGCTGGCAGACAGGCAGGCACGAAGGCTGGCAGGCTGGCACCAAGGCTGGCAGGAAGGCTGGCACCAAGGCTTGCAGGAAAGCAGGCACCAAGGCATGCAGGCAGGCATGAACCAAGGCTGGCAGGCAGGTAGGCACCAAGGCTGGCAGGCAGACTGGCTGGCAGCAAGGCTGGCAGGCAGGCAGACAGCAAGGCTGGCAGGGAGGCTGGCAGCAAGGCTGGCAGGCAGGCAGACAGCAAGGCTGGCAGGGAGGCTGGCAGTGAGGCTGGTAGCAAGGCTGGCAGCAAGGCTTGCAGGCAGACATGCAGGCAGGACAGGCAAGGCAGTCGATGTGTCTGGAAGCAGGTCTTTCCTCTGAATGGCAACCTGCTTCCGAGCTGCTTCTGTTATATCTGCGGGGCTGATGCAATGCATCCTCCCCGCATGTGCAATTAACGCTCGGCATCTGCTAGGCTTCCGCTGTGCATCCGCTTCATCCGCTGTGCATCCGCTCTGCATCCGCTGTATCCGTTCCGCATCTGCTTTGCTGCAGCCCCCCGGAAGCCTAGCGGATGTGCCATCCGCTCCCATCCACTTCCATCCACTGGGCTTCCGTTCTGCATCCGCTTTCCATCCGCCCTGCGTCCTCCCCGCGTCCGTGTTATCCGCTCCGGTTATGCAAATTTTTGCCCCTTCTGAGAGTGGATAACAACACATGGAACATTTTTCTCGTCCGTTGTGTCCATTTTGTATCTGTTGGGCAGTGTGACAGGGCCTTAACATCCTCGCTACGTCCTCCCCCCATCCATTCCTTTCCGTTGTTGTCCACTCTGGTTATGCAAATTCGGGGCACTTTTGAGAGCGGATAACAACGGATGGAACATTTTCTCGTCCGCTGTGTCCTTTTTACAAACGTTTTGCATCCGTCGGCCAATGTGCCAGGCCCTTTATAAGAGAAGTGCCCTTTCAACTGTGGTTCCTAATTTTACCTCTTGTTTCAGTCCCACCTCTTTCACTTGAGTTTCATGACACATAAAGCAACAGCTAATTATTTGTTTTTCCTTACACACAAAAGATAGTAGCAATTGTTTGTGGTTACTTGTTTGCGATTCTCTTTTGAGCCTGTTTGTATGCAGTTACTCAAAAAGTGCAACACAAGAACAGAAGCCTTGTGAAAGCTTATGCTATACCCTCAAACATTTCAGATCATTTTCTGTGTCCTGTTCACCTTTATAATGGAAAGATCAATATCAACAAATTCATTTGCCATCACATTTTAACAACATCTCCCATTGAAAGCCAGCTCAGCAGACTAATTAGTGGGCTTGAATCTAAGTTCTGCTCCATAAGGCCTTTCCCCATGAAATCTCTCAGCTACAAAGGTAAGAAGGAAGTGATGCTGTTGTTCATTATTCACATTAATTATTCAAGTGTCAACTTTGCCTTCTGCACACAAGTCTGGAAATTTTGTAATAAAGAGAAACCAATACAATATTCATACAAAATGATTTTTCCCCTAAGCCATGTAAAAAGATTGTGAATTTTTTCTACTTACCCTTATGCTGTCCCATGGTATTGGCTTCAGTTGCTTATTGGCAAATAGCAGATATTAATGATCTGTTTTCACAGTTTATACAGAGATTAACAAAAGCTGTTCTTTCTATCAGATACTTTAAGACAAGCCTGCATATCATGCCGATCAAAAGCCAGATCACACAGATAACCGGTCTGGCTTTATCTAACACACCTGACTCAGCTACTCTCTCTCTCTCTCTCTCATCCCCATCAATGAAGTCCTACATAAGTAGCAAAAAAAATCAATATTGATCAAATTTCTCACACAACCTCACAAGGCTGGCGAATACAGGGAAGGATCTGGCAAATCACAGATCACGAAGGCTCATTTCAAAACACAACAGAACTACCATCTAGGTCCATGATGGCAAACCTATGGCATGTGTGCACAAGTGGCATGCAGAGCCATTTGTGCTGGTACACGAGCCGCAGGCAAAACTTACCTTACATGCGTGTGCCTCACAGTTGATTTTTTGGCTGGTTTGAGGCCTTTTTCAGCCTCCCAGAGGCTTGGAAAAAAGCCTCTGCAAGGCTTTTTAGGACACATTGTAGGACCATTTTGTCACTTCCAGTATTACAGGAAGTAACACTTCCGGTATTATAGGAAGTGATGAAACAGGCCTATAATTCGGCTTGAAAAGCCTTGCTTCTGGGAGGCCAAAAAGGCCTCAAACCAAACAAAAAAATCAGCTGTGAAGCACAGTGCAGGTAAGGGGTTGGCCGGGGGGAGGGGAATTGCATGGGGAGGGGGGCACACATTGCATTCTGGGTGCTGGCATGCAAGTGCGTGCGGGCTGGTGCATGTGCAATTTTTGGCATAGGAGCCCAAAAAGGTTAGTCACCACTCATCTAGGTTGATAAGATGAACTCTGAAATCAGCACAGATAATTTTATAGCCTTCATCTGGACAGAATATTCACATTTTGCCTGGGTTATTTTATCATAAATGGCCTTCCAGAAGCTAAACCAAAATCCACAGTAAAGCGTTTTCTTTTTATAATGCATTTAATTTTTCACATGTTGGCTTTAATCTGTTTTTGAATATCTTAAATATTTTAGTATAATTGTAATATGCTGCTCTTTCTAGATTTCTGGTTTTTTTTTTTATTTTAAATTCTAAGAATATTTCAAAGTGTTCTGATTTTTTGCTGTTGGCTGCTGAAGGTTTGGAGTACATGTTTAATATACAAATGGAAAAAGAAGGTTTTTAAATAGAATAAAAACATAATAATCATAGATTCTCCTATTGATAAGAAACATATAATTTTTTCAGCTTCATGTAAATACCTCATATGAAAAAGGTATGTTGCTTAAAAAGAACACCTAGCACTGAAAGTTTAAAGAATGGTTCTGTTACTTCTTCCCAACCATAATGAATTCCTGTTTGTAAGATGACCTGTAGAAGTGAGAAAGTACAGGTCCCACAGAAAATGATGTCGATCACCACCTCCAACCTGCACATTTAATGTACAATAAAAGCCTGTTTTCTCAGTTTCAGTCTTATACAAACTTAGTTGGGAACAAATATTTTACTAAGTATGATAGAATTAACTTCTACCTTAGAATGAAGTAGATCAGACTGTTAATTGCTCATTTGAGTATGACTATTCAACCAAGTGATATTTTGTTATGAAACTATCCAAACAAACTAAATTATTAATCAGATAAGATGATGGAGATTTCATAAAGTATCTGTCTGACTTAGAGACTTTTTGGCACATTTTCCACTGACGATACAAAGGACCCTATTGATAGAGACTTTTTAATTCCAGAGGAACAGTGTAGGCATTATCATCAAAATGAAAGCCTTTTGACTCTTGAGGGAACTATGAATGAAACTGAAAGAACAGCACAGAAAAGAAGCTTAAAATGAGCTGTACAGACTCCACTCTTTGAAGAATTCTTCACTCCATAAGCATAGTTTGCATGACTACCCAAACAGGAAGATATAAAAACTCAAATGTTTCAGGACATTTTCAAAAGATATTGGCTACAATTTGTGATAGTTGTATCAAAGGGGTTCTTTTTAATAAAAATATAATTATGTTTACTAAATTAGCATAACATATGGTTATTTCTGCTTCTTGCACTAAATAAATGATGAGATACACTAAATAAATGTTCAGGATCCATAAAAGAAGAAATTTTAATCTAAGGATTAAAGCTGCAGAATTGAGTGTAAATGTAAGGTTAGAATGCCCTCTGTTGGACTGTGACAATACTACCAACAGAAATAATCTGTAGTCCTCAATCTAATTTTGAAGAGTGTTTTGCCCAGTTTTATCCAATGGAGGAAGCCCACTGAGTCAAAATATACTGTAGGTAGGAAAAAGGAAAAAAATATCTTCCTTGCTAGCTTAAGGCAAGGAATGTATGTCTTCTACGAGGAAATAATTCATATATAATGTTTGGAATTTGTATCTATCATATCGAAATTCTAGAATGTTTGCAAGGTTTGTCGCTAACTGTATTTCAACACTGAAACTATTGTACCTTTTTTTTTTGAGACAGAGGGAGAGATGAGAAGAGAAAACAATCTATTCTCATGATTTTTGCTGATCAACAGTCAGTACTGTAGATGGAGACAATCATCTACAAAAATCAGAAAGAGTTCCCAGTTTATCCACAATGGGTCAAGGCCTGTCCTCCATTATTCCACAGTACAGAAACATATGACAATGATGGATTTAAATCAGAGGTGGTTTTCAGCAGGTTTTGACCAGTTCTGGAGAACCAGTAGCGGAAATTTTGAGTAGTTCAGAGAACCACCTCTGACTAGCCCCATCCCATCTATTCTCTGCCTCCCAGGTCCCAGCTGATCGGCTGGGTCTTCTTCACTTGCCCTGCACAGGAAAATGGAGCTGGAATGCAGGTTAGTGTGGTGGGGAGGGAATGGGGATTTTGCAGTAACTTTCCGCCGGAGTGGGGTGGGAATGGAGATTTTACAATATCCTTCCCCTGCCACGCCCACAAAGCCACACCACACCCACAAAGCCACACCCATAGAACCGGTAATAAAAATGTTTGAATCCCACTGATTTAAGTTAAAGAAAGGCAGATTCTTACTGAATGTTGGAAAAAAGAACTTTATGGCAGTAAAAGTAGATTGATTATTCAGAATGGTTGTGGGTCTCTTTCACTGAAACACATTCAAATGGAAATATGGAACAAATTTTTATGGCTTACAATGGACCCTTCCAATTTTTATTCTATGGTCTGAGTCTAAAATTTAAAAAAAAGAATATATCTATCAGGAACAGGAAAACCAGCACTATTTTACAGCAATCCCTTTCAGAAAATTCTATTCAAAACTGATGTAAAATCTTATTCTATTTTTTGTGATAAACATACTGCTTTGTAGCAGGATCCAATCTGTGTCAATCACCAGGACCAGAGGTTTAGATTTCTGACCTTTTGGATTCATGCTCACATGTGAGAGAAGTTCCCTGAAATTTTGGACTCCAGTATGAAACCAAAAGCTCAGAAGACTAAACCTCTGGTTCCGATGACTGCAACATTATCCTGGGACATATATATTTGCCTTCATTTGTGATACTGCTTTGTAATTTAATTTCTATCCGTTACAACTACTAGACAATAGGAAAAAATGATCTCATCAAGGCAATCAATTAGCACATATTTAGTATCTAAAACAAATACAAGAATTCCTTATTTTAAAAAAGCAAAGGATAATATGAATCAATTCTTGATTACCTCACCAACGAATTTAACATGATCAATAGAGCTGGCCTCTGCTAGATCAAAGTCCTAGTCAACTGCATTGTATACTTTCACATTCAGGTCAAATGTCTTTCCAAGTAAAGGATAGATTCAAACTGTATTATACCATTTAAACAGTTTTTAATGAGCATATTTTTGTTCGAAGGCCAGAATTTGTCCCTGTGATCCAGATAAATATTATTGACATGACAAAAGAGATATAATTATGTGCCAGATCCTATGGCAAAAGTACATAGGCTACTTCTGAAATAGTATCTGTATATTTTCCTCAAGGCCAGCTGACTTATTTAGCTTGACCCAAGATGAAAGTTGATTAATAAGATCCATGACTCATATCTTGCATTTTCTTTTTCCTTAAACAAATAGTTTCATGACTGTTATGAAGACAACTGAACTGGTTAGATAGGGGAAAGGATTTTAGTTCCCTCTAGTGTGCTCCTTCCCCCATTTAAATCACAGCTCTCTCCAAGTTGAAGTCAGCCCTAGAGAAGAAAAGATACAGATAGCAAAAATACTTTGCTGCATATCTAAATTCTTGATTCCCCTCTGAATGGTAGTAAAGCTAATTGTCTGCCTTACAATTCTTATTATGTCCTCAGCCAATTGTTTTTATTCTTATTGCCAATTTAAGTCAGAAAAAGATCAAATGGTTCAGTTATTAGAATGAACCAATTCGTCCGAGCCAGTTTTTCATGCATCTTGATTTTTATGAATTGGCTGCACTGAATTCAGAAAGGCATAAGTGCATAAATTAATTTCTGATCTGGGCCGGGGGAATAATATGATCCCTGAACCATATAAGAGGAAGAGGGGAGACGAAAGAGGAGGAAGATGTTAAAGAAAGCTTCTCGCTCTTTAAGCTTTCACCTGGCATGAAAGCAGCTCTCCTTATTGTTCACATGCATTCCCTGGTACCAATCACTCATTATCATTTTCTCACAAAAGGGAACGGGGTGGTGGTGGAGGGGAGGCCTAGGAATCGCTACAACGGGCTTATTCCTGGATGAATAGGTGCAGAATACAATGATTGTTTTGTTGGGATGTCCAAAACATTTCCTTTCCTAAGGTCGCCCCTTGGTCTCTGCCAGGATCCTATAAAAATACTCTTAAAAAAATATATATTTTCAATGCTGCAATCCAACAGGTGGAACACTTCCAGCGGCAACCTATGGCTCTTGGCTGCCTGAAGCCACAGTAACTGTTAAAGAGACCCGCAAGAAAAGAAGTCAGCCTTGTCTATTTTGGCTCCAACAACCCGTCTCTCCTGTGGTTCGCAGCAGACAAGGTTGTATTTGGTGTCAGGCGGAGGAGTCCTCGGAGGAGAAGGACGGAAAAGTTTCCGAGGCAAAGCAAAGTTCTCCAAGGTTTTTCCTCTAGCCTCCGTCACGACGTCACGACAGGGATTTCGCTTTCAGCTGTTCGCGCAGCCCCCACCGGGAGAAACCGTGCGCTGCGCCCACGGGAGGCGTTGGCAGAGGGTCCGGGAAGGCAGCGGACTCGGGGGCGATTTTGGTTCCCACGCCCACGCACACCTGGCGTGGCTCAGGGGAAGGGGAAGCGAGGCAAGGGCGCGACTGCTGCCCACCTGGTTCCCCTCTCAGCCCAGGCAATCCCACGTCCTCACCTGGGTTGGATCAGCCCCGTCCTGCCCGAGCTGGAGCGCGCTGGAAGTTCTTTCCAGCTCCGCAGATGTTGCGCAGCTGGCGCGGTCCCGCCCTCCCAGGCTCGGATCCCGCCGACGGAGGCCGCGCCATCCAATCTGTCTCCGACCAGGCTGGAAAGGAATGGCGCTTTCTGCTCGCAGCCGCTCCCCGAGCTTTCTCTCCCGGACCCGCTACTTTTAACCCTACTTAAAACTCTCGGGTTTTAAGTAACTGCGCGGTTAGTAAGGCTCTTACTTGCTCCTGTTGAGTGTCTGTCTGGCTGCCCTGGGACTGGGGATTCATTCTGGTGCTCAGCATCAGAGATTAATATTTGGTCCATCATCACATCACAGGGAGCAGCAGTTCCTCCTAGATTGAAATCAAGGTTCTGGAACCTGTTTTCTAAAATATTAAACTAAAGACTCTGAGCCTGTCAAGAAAAGGAATATTTTTCATGATATGGCCAGAGTAAGGTGCTTTCTTCACCATCATGTTATTCAATTGAAACTACTATTCTGAGAAAGAGGGGTGGGTGGGTGTGTCTGTTTTTTTGTTTTTCTCACAATGTACAACTAAAAGGTTCTTCATATCTGCCCTAGACTCTGTCGGCATCTCCTCAAAGGAAGTACACGTCATAGACCGGAAACCCCTGATCTAAATATTTCTGAGAAAAGCAGTAATGGGCATGAAACTGTGAAGTTTGTAACAGGATTTTGAGGAGGGTACTAAAGATTCTATAGCAGGGGTAGTCAACCTTTTTATACCGACTGCCCACTTTTGTATCTCTGTTAGTAGTAAAATTTTCTCTGACCGCCCACCGGTTCCACAGTAATGGTGATTTATAAAGTAGGGACAAAACCCCTACCACCCACCATGAAAGGTGGAACGCCTACTAGTGGGTGGTAGGGACCAGGTTGACTACCACTGTTCTATAGGAAGTGTTCAGCCTTTATTTTACAAAATACAAAATATTCTAAAACGCTCCACAAACATTCTGTCACTAGTTCTGTCAGACTGCCATTGCATGAACATAGTTACGCATTCTCTATTAAGTTTTCATTTCTGGGGACTTTTCAGGTCTAGAGTCTTGCATTTAGAATTATTATTATATCCATAGTGCAAATATAAGGACTTGTTGAGGCAGCTGCGGGGACAAAAAATATTGCAGATAAAAGGATTAAAATTAATGCTACTCTAAAAATCTATAATTCTGTATATATTGAAATCTTGATTGATGGTTGATTTCCGGCTTGCAGTTGGAAATCAACAACCAAAAGGGCAGCTACTTGGTGCTCCCATGATGCACAGCCATAAAGGAAGTGACAATAGGTTGCTGACAGGCACACTTGTAGTTCACATGGCATGCAGAAAAATCATCTCAAGCTAATGTGAGACAGTGCCTTGGTTCCTAAAGCCCTCTTGGTAGGAGTTTCTTCTCAGTTTGGTTCCATTATCAGGATATATGTTCTCTGGTGTCTGTTTCTTGACTGCAGCCCTTGAATTGGAGAAAGGATGTCAAACTTGATTTCATTGACAGACTCATCAGGGTTGTATTTGACTTCAGGGGACTGGGATGAGCATGGGAAGCTCGGCTTCAATTGTGTTGGGGACGCCTGTAGCGGCCCGAGCACTCTTTCAGCAAAAATGTGCTCCCAAGCTCCATTTTCAGTTGCGACGGCCTCCTCTAACCCTCTGCCAGCGAAAACAGAGCTCCGTTTGGACCCCCACAGTGGGTCGGTTCTTTGCTATTTCCAGGGAAGCCCTGCGGGCCAGATCTAAACACCCCGTGGGCCTTGAGTTTGATACCCATGAATAAGAGCAGTGGTCGCCAACCAGTGGGTTGGGGACCACTGGTGGTCCATAAGAAAATTTTGGTGGTTTACAGAGAAATGTCACCCCCAAAGCACCCCCCAAAGCAATTAATCCAGGCTGCATGGGAACACAAGGCTGTGCCACCCACATGGCCCACAGGAACACAAGGCTTGCATCGCTTGCATTGCAAACAACACAAGATAGTGAGGGGAGTGGGGAAGTGCAGAGGGGGGGAACTTGAGTCTTTGGGACCCTGCAAGGCATCCTGCTTCAAGAGACTACACTGATGCAACAAGTCTCACAAAGACTCATTTCTGGCAAAGTTTGGGGGAGAGAAAGAAAAACTTCTGCTGCTTTCCCTGCATGAAGCCAAAAGTCTCTCTCTCCCCCCCTGAGAATGGAGCTGGTATCCTCTGATCCCAAATAAAGAATGATCGATTGGTAGAAAAATGGGGTAGGGAATTTTCCTGCAGTCCTTTTGGTGGATTTTCCCAGGGTCTCTGGTCTACGGGATTTAAAATTATGAGTTTAGTGGTTCCTGAGGTCCAAAAGCTTGGAGACCCCTGAATTAGGGGATATTTTGAATCAAAGTTGGTATGCAGAAAGCATCAAAAGAGGAAGAAATTAGAAGGAGAGATGAATCAATGGAGTTGAACCGAAGAAAGGTTCCTTAGGATCACATATTAACAGAAGTTCCACCAATTAAAAAGCTTAGATAAGTAATACCAGTTTTAGTAACTCAAACCTATATAGTCAATCACTCTTCTGGTGATTTTACTTCCAGATGGCTGGTTTCCTGTTGCAGGAAGCCCTGGATTTAGAGTGGAATTGCTGAGGCGGGCAAGGCTCTTTCTCATCCTCCTCAAAATACAGCTGAAGCTTGCTGACTTCCCGTTGCCATTAGCAGCCGGAAACCACCAGTCTGTTCTCCACTGATCAGATGTTCAAGTTGATCAACAGCCTGCTAAGGAATAGATCTCTAGATGTCCATTGCAAATGCTAGATAGAAACCAACCGGTCCCTCAATTCTGCAGACCACAGCAGAGGCTGGATATATTTTATTCTATGGTGGCCTATAACTGGTTTCTTATCAGGACATAGTTTTCTAATGACGTAATGGTACCATGGAAGACTTTGGGTAAGATTGCTGTAATGATCTCACTTGCTTTATATATCAATAGTGTTCATTTGCAATTGTTAATTGCTAACAATAGATTGCCTGCAGGAGGAAAGCAAAATGAAGAAGAAATGAAAAAGAGGGGGTTGAATTTCAAGCTGCCATGCGAAAAAGCAAAGCCATTTGTTAAGCACATTGTCATTGTCTGGGGTCACACAGGCTTCAGATTCCATTGTGGCTTACTACAAAATCATAGACTGTGCTCTCTAATTGCAGATTTTTTTTCTCTCCCCTTCCCCCCCCCCCCCCGTTTTGTTTTAGCATGCTGAGAAAGTATTAGCCATATTGTATATGATGCTTCAGTGCATCAATCTTAGATCAGAAGGGGCTTAAATCAAAGATATTGTACCAAACCCTTTCCCTCAATAAGTCTGCTGAAAGCTCTAGGGGTACAGATAATACATTAGTAGTGGGGCCCAAAATAAGTTGTAGCAGCTGAAGCAACCAAGCCTGTTCAAGATTGTAAATCTGTTTGAACTTCTGGTGCTTCCAGAAATAGTCCCTTTTTCCTCCCTGGATATACTACATCAAAATACTAATATATCTCACACATCAAAATACTGATGTATCAGAAATATGCAATCTATTTGGGCATATTTGACTGGAATTTGTAGCTTTAATAGCTTATGGATAATTTCTATGGTATAGAAATGTGATGGATAAATAAATACATTTTTGTAGATCTGTAGGCAGAACTTTATAGTTGCACTGCATAAAAGAGAGTGGAGTGGTATCTTGAAGGAACTGGCCTTGGCAATTTGTCTTCAGCATTAAATTATTTACCATAAATAAGGTAATGACATTGTCCCCATTTAGCAACTATAATTGTGATTAGCAGTTCAGTCATTAAGCAAGATGGTCAATAAATGGAACCACAACTGTGCTTTTGATTTTAAGCCCATGTCACACTGGCCAACGGATGCAAAATGGACACAGCGGATGAGAAAAATGTTCCATCCGTTGTTATCCGCTCTCAAAAGGGGCAAAAATTTGCATAACTGGAGCGGATAACACGGACGCGGAGAGGACGCAGAGCGGATGCAAAGCGGATGCGGAACAGAAGCCCAGCAGATGGAAGCGGGTGAGAGTGGATGGCGCATCCGCTAGGCTTCCGGGGGGCCTCAGCAAAGCGGACGCGGAACGGATACAGCAGATGCAGAGCAGATGCACAGCGGATGCACAGCGGATGAAGCGGATGCACAGCGGAAGCCTAATGGATGCACAGCGGAAGTGGAACGGATGCCGAGCGTTAATTGCACATGCGGGGGGGATGCATTGCATAAGCCCCCCAGATATAAAGGGAAGTAGCTCGCACGTGGCCAGCATTCCGAGGAAAGACCTGCTGCTGGACACTTCGAGTTCCTTGCCTGCCCTGCCTGCATGCCTGCCTGCCAGCCTTGCTGCCAGGCTGCCTTCCAGCCAGCCTTGGTGCCTGCCTGCCTTCCTGCCAGGCTTCCTGCCAGCCTACCTGCCAGGCTTCCTGCCAGCCTACCTGCAAGCCTACCTGCCAGACTACCTGCCAGGCTTCCTGCCAGCCTTGGTGCCTGCCTGCCTGCCTGCCTTCTGGCCAGGCTTCCTGCCAGCCTACCTGCCAGCCTACCTGCCACCTACCTGCCAGGCTTCCTGCCAGCCTTGGTGCCTGCCTGCCAGCCTTCGTGCCAGCCAGCAACCCCACAACCATGGAGAGAAAGAGAAAGCCTCAGCAGCCTGCCGCCATCCCTGGCAAGAGGGACAGGGCCAACCTCCCGCCCCCTGCCCCTGACTCTGCTTCTGCTGGGGCTTCCTGCCAGCCTACCTACCAGCCTTCCTGCCAGCCAGCCTCCCTGACAGCCAGCAACCCCACAACCATGGAGAGAAAGCGAAAGCCTCAGCAGCCTGCCGCCATCCCTGGCAAGAGGGACAGGGCCAACCTCCTGCCCCCTGCCCCTGACTCTGCTTCTGCTGGGGCTTCTGCTGAAGCTGTTCCTGGTGGTGGTGCTTCTGCTGGTGCTTACTCTGTTGAAGCTGCTCCTGGTCCTGCTCATCCTGCTCGTGCTCCTGGACTTGCTCGTCCTGCTCGTGCTCCTGGTCTTGCTGGTCCTGCTCGTGTTGCTGGTCCTGCTCGTGCTCCTGGACTTGCTGGCCCTGCTGGTGCTTACTCTACTGCTCGTGCTCCTGGTCCTGCTGGTCCTGCTGCTGCTGATCCTGCTGGTGCTGCCACTGCTGCTGCTGATGATGATGATGATCCTGCTGCTGCTGCTGCTGATGATGATGATCCTGCTGGTGCTGCTGCTGCTGCTGCTCGTGTGGAGGAGCAGCTCCTACTACCTGGGAGCCCCTCTGATGAGGGCCCATCTGGTCCTGCCAAAGGGAGGAAGAGGCATATACGACAACGGGAGAGGAGGCAATACTATATTGAGGAGGCGCACGAGGATGAGGTGCTGGAGTGGCTGAGAAAGAACGACTATCTGTGGCGGAAGGGACACCGGCTGTACAGGGACACCAAGCGGAAGAAGGCTGCTTGGAGAGAGAGGGCGGAGAGTATGGGTTACACTTTGGAGGTGCTCCTCGGCTAGTGGAAGCACATGCACACCTGGTATGGGAAGCTGCACCTGAAGAAATATGGCCAGGCCACTGTGAAGCTGACAGACAGAGAGACCTACGTCATGGCCAGGTGCAGCTTCCTGGAGGGTGAGGTCCGCCACCGAGGTGCACCAGCAGCCCCTCTCACGACCCTCTCTCTCCGGCAGCCTGCTGAGAGCCAGTCCTCTTCCGGCCAAGAGTCAGTCCCTGTCTCCAGGCAGGTTTCTGTGGAGCGTGCCACGGCGGAGAACCCACGGACAGTTGTGGAGGACTCCCTGGTGCGGTGGGAGAGAGGAGACATCGAATCCACCACAGTCCTAGCCGCATCCACCACCCCCAGCTCCGCCTCCACAGAAAGGCAGAGAGCCGGACAGCAGGAGGGGCAGAGCCACACTGTCCTAATGGAGATCAGGGACACCATCCGCACCAGCATAGATCTCCTCTCTCAGCTGGTCCACACCGACTCCTCCTCCTCCAACCGCAAGCCCTTCCTCACCTATGTCAACCAGACCCTCAAGGAAATGGCAGATCCACAGTACCAGGTGGTGAAGGACCGGATTACTGAGCTGCTTCACAACCCTCCAGACCTAGAGGAACCTGCTCCCACCCAGTCCAGGTCTGCTCCTCCACCCAGGTGATGTCCCTTCCAGTCCAAGGCTTCCCACAGGCCCTCACCTACCAGGGCTACGGCTACCAGGAGGTTCAGCAGCAGAGGCAGCAGCCCTTCCCAGTCCAGGCACAGAGTCATCGGGCGACACCATTGCCACCGGTTCCACTGATGCCACCGATGCCACCCACGACAATGATGCCACCCACGACAGTCCTCACCCAGCTGCAGAGCAGACAGCCCCACTACACTGCTCCTTCCTCCACCCCACAGCCAAGCCCGGCCTCAGTACATCTGTCATCAGTACTGGGGCTGACACCCCATGGCATGGAGGAAGGACCTCTCAGCATCACGGGGCTGAGCCAGCTGTCCGACACCTTCCTCAATACACCGTCCCCTGTTGTCCTTTCAGGGCCGGGCACTCCAGCACCACCCACCACAACAGCACCTGGACCCTTCACCCCTGAGACTGGGCACACCTCCGAGTGACCAATAAGAGTGCCAGAGACTGGGTAGCTGGCTACCTGTGGACTTTATTTGGACACTTGACTTGGGTCATTTTTCTGTTACAGCTTATTGTTAAATAAAGTTTATCTTTGATTCACACATTTGCTTCAATTATTATTTTTTTTATAAAGTCTTGGTGGAAACTTTTAGAATTGGTTTAAGCCTTTGCATGCTTGTGGGATGGATTAAGATAGCAGTGGGATGGGCAGGGATACCTGTGGAATGAGCAGGGATACCTTTGGGATGTAGCTGTGGGATAGATAAACCTCCAGTGCAAGCATAGTGGGACTGTATGGTCTACCCTCCCAGGTGCCACACCTATGGCCCTTTTTTTATCAATAACAATGTAAGCATTGATCCACACATGTCAACACAAACACAACTCTTTATTAAACGCCCTGTTCATTGTAGGCCCACCCAACATACATGGCCCAATCTCATCAGTGTAATGAGACAGGCTGAAGGAAGCATCCATTAAGCATCTATCATCCTGTCTTGCCACTCCACTGCTCCAGCTGGGGAGTTCCACCAGTGTTTCAGGAGGTTGCGCTGCTTCTTCCCTTCCCGTGAGGCTCTGTTGGGGCCTTGCACTTCCTGAGTGTCTATCAGGCTTCGCCCTTGCCTCCATTCCCCAAGCTCCATGTCCCCATTGCCTTGTTGACGGTCCACAAGCCTGTTCTGCAAGACTGGGTAGCGGGTGCATATGAGATTGTGCAGGATGCAGCAAGCTTCCACGATCCTCCTCACGGTCTCTGGGCGATGCTGCATGGTGGTGAGAAGTACCTGGAACCTGTTGGCCAGGATGCCAAAGGCATTCTCCACCACCCGCCTTGCCCTGGACAGCCTGTAGTTGAAGATCCTCTCTTCATGGGTGAGGAGTCTGGAGGTGTAGGGCTTCATGAAGTAGGTTCTGAGGGAGAAGGCGTCATCCCCCACGATGAAGTAGGGCATATCTTGCGTGTCGTTGGGCAGGGGTTCTGGATCTGCGAAGCCCACGATGAGGTTGCCTTCCAGCCCCTCCTTGAGGTGACTGGCGTTGTATACCTGGGCATCTGAAGATGAGCCGTAGCCTGAAGCATCTATGTACATGAACTTGTATTCAGCATCGACCATGGCGAAGACGACGATGTTGAAGAAGCCCTTGTAGTTGAAATAAGTGGACCACGACTTGGCTGGAACTTTGCAGGCCACGTGCTTGCCATCGATGGCTCCAACGGTGTGTGGGAAGTTCCACTTCTGATACCACTGCTCTGCAACTTTCTTCCATCCTTCTTCAGTGGAGGGGCACTGGAGGAGCTCCTCCTTGTATTCTTCGATGATGGCCTGCACCACTTCTCTGACCACAATGCTGATGGTGTAGTGTGGCACCCTCCAGCCATACTGCATGCTGCTGTAGGTGGTCCCTGAGGCCAGGTAGCACTGAGTGAGTGCCACCTTGAGCCCAGGGTCCAGGCTGGGCCGGAAGTTGGTGTTTGCCTTGGTCAACCTGGATGTCAGCCGCTGCACAACTTCGTCAAACATGGCTGGAGGCATCCTCATGAAGTTCTGGAACGCACAAGGGTCTTCGTTCCTCAGCTCCACCATCAGCTTGTTGTACAGTCCGTACTCTGCTCTTCTCCCGATCCATCTTCAGACCCAGACGCTTCTTGGCTGCCTCTTTTTCTTCCCGTAGTAGAGTTCACACAGCCTGTAGATGGCTTCGCACTGTTGCAGAAGGATGGCGGCTGCCAAAAGGACTGTGTTATGATCCACGGTGGATATGACTGGATGCTGTGGAAGAGGAAGAGTCAGATGAAGGCTGCAGAGGTCTGCACAGGTGGGCTGCTGATCTGAAAGTGAGATGCAGGTGAGTTGCTCCGCCTTTTTATAGGCAGTATAGGTGTCCCTTTGCATCCTCTAGGCATCCTCTAGGCATCCTCTAGACATCCTTAATATGCGAGATAGGTCCCCTCTGCGAACGTTTTTTCCATTTTAAACGCTTTGTTTCTGTGCTGCATCCGTTCTGCATCCGTTCTGCATCCGTTCCGCTTCCTCCCTGCGTCCAAGCGGATGTGAGTTGCGCGGATGCGCAGCGGATGCCTAGCAGATATAGCGGATGCGTAACGGATGCGTAGCGGATGCAGAGCAGATGAACTGGATACATTTTCCGCGCAAAAGTTTTGGGCAACCCAAAACTTTTGGAGTGGATGAAACGTCAATAAACGGATGCTGGACAGATAGAGAGGAAGCAAAACGGAAGCAGTGAGTACATCGCGTTTTCGAACGGATGGCAAGCTTTTTTGTCTGTTTTACATCCTCTTTGCATCCGTTGGTTCAGTGTGACATGGGCTTTACTTCTGTTTGCTTTACAGATCTATAAAGGTCATAAATGCGAGGATTTGTTGTAAAGTGACCACTTCATTGCAGCATTGTAACTGCAAACTGTTGGCAAATGAGGCAGTCATTAAACAACAACCACTTGAAATTTGTTTGGGGATGTTGAACAGTAATTGATTGTTTAATTGATTATTGGCACATTTACTGGAATTATGCAAAAACAAAATAAAATCTCAGGCAGGCTGAAACAAGAATAGTTTGAAGTGAAAAGCAATATTGTCCACAAGATGTCACTATTGGACTGCTTTAGGAACCCTCACCCTTTAAAGCATGAGACCTGATTTCTGTGTGCAAAATAGCTGCAGAATTTTAAAAGCAAGAATGGGACATTTTTAAAAAAATCAGAGATTATTGGTCCCTGGAAGTTGCCATAAACCATACAGGAGATAGCCTTCAAAAAGCAAGTTATGATTTATCCATGTTTGGAGCTACGTCTTAGATTTCACTAGTTAAACGTAGAAATAGTCAAAAAGTGACTGGAGTGGGTCTGGAAACATTTTCTAGGAATAATTTGGGAACACTCATTTCTCAGATTTTGTTTTCCATCTTCTGTTTATAGACATGAAATTCCAGGTAATAAAACTTTCAGAAAGAATCCCTAAATTTCAGTACTTGCTGTGGAAGAGTCATGTTGCTTGGGTTTTACCTGATTATACTTAACACCGATTCTAAAGAAAGTAGGCAGTATAGGCAGGCATAGGAAGAAGGATTTATTATGTGCTTCATTCAGCTCAGTACTTCTAAAATAAAAGTGTTCTTGTAGCTCAAAGCAGCTGGTTTCCTTAAAAGGAAACAGTTCCCAATAATATAGAATTTTATGGTGCAAAGAAACATCTGTTTAAACAATGCTTGGATTTTGGCCGAATACCAACCCAATATGATCATGCCCAGGCGAAGAAATAGGCATTTTGCCACTTATTGTTTTGTGACTTCAATATCATTTTTTCCAAATATTCAGAGTCATGGAAATTTGAAGGGCATTTTGTTTCTATAACATGTATTTTTTAGGGAGGGCCTAATAAATGAGACTGTGGTGATCAGGACTGGATCTTACTTCTCTTTTGTTATTTTTGTTTAATGTACCTGGAAAGCACTTGTGCCATTTTTCCTTTGCAAATCATCTTTTTAAAAAGTATTATGGGCTCCATTAAGACCATGAATTGCTGCCCACCATTCTAAACACACAAATTCCATACTGATTGGCCACCTAGGTGTGAAATAAAATCTAGCAAATGGTCACTCTATAAATAAGATGGGTGGTCTCTGAATTTGATACATGAAATAAAATTTAAAATATATACATACATTTACTAAAAACATATGTTTTAGTCTTTTCTGGATGTGCTCTTCCAAAGATCCTGATTGTAAGATTGCTGTTGGGCTGGATCAAAAGCTGATGAAAGCAAAATCCATGTTCCTCTATGAATAGGTAGCAAGTAATTGAGCAGATCTACTCTTCTCATAATCTAGTTGCATGAGGGCAAGGATCTTATCCTGTCAGAAATTTACTTTCTAACATGTCAGATCCTAAAACAGCCAAGATGCCAATGTTAGGGAAGAAAAGGGGTGTTGATCTTCCCTGATTCTGTTTTGAGGTATGAGATGTGAGAGCTTTTATGCTAAGTTGGACAACAGGAATAAGATGAAGAGCTTTTTTGTGTACCAGCCATCTAATTGCCTGAACGTCTGGATTTGACCTTGGAACTAGTGTCAGCCTTCTGCTATTACCCTGATGGCTAAACTGGGTAGGGCTCAGAATTTCATGACTTCCTTTGGAAAACATTTTAGAAATGTGTTTACCAAAACACTTTCACCTCCCAGTGCGAGTCATTGGCAGAGTTGTCATTATGCTAATGTATGGAGAAACTGCTATGGACAATGAAAGACTGACCAGTCTTTTGTATCTCTCCAGAGAAGAGATTGGGAGGTCACCTGTAACTGTTCTTAATGGCAGCTCCTCGCAAGACTGAAAAACAGCTGTCTCCCATGGGTTTGAGCATCAGGATCTGAGGGAGATAACATCTTTGTTCTCAGCACTGACCGAGTCTGTAATAAGGACACTAAATCACCCAAACTCACTTTCTAATCACATTCAAAAATACTGAATTGAACCACTTGAGAGACTTCTAAACTGGAAAGCTTGAGTTTTACCTTATTTAGGTTTAGAAAGCTTTAAATAAGATTTAAGAAATTAAAATAACATACAATTGGTAAAAAGCAAAAGAGAATTTGGAGAGAAAAAGCGAAAAAGCTTTAAACAGATTGGGAGACCATAGAGATTTGAAATATTATTTTTCTGTAAGATTTGAAAAATAAGTCAATATTGAATTTTTCGGACTATTAGATGAACTTCCCCCCTCCCCCCCGAAAAAGTGGGTGGGAATGTCTGTGCTTCTTATACAGCTATTACAGACCTGTTTTTGGCCTCCCAAAGCCTCAGTGGGTCAAGGTTTTGCCCTCTCCAACATCAGGAAGGCTGAAAACAGGACCCACAGAGGCCTCCGGATGCCTCCTGCAGAGTGCTTCTGGACTCCAGGGAAGGCAAAAATGGGACACGCTGAGGCAAAAAACTTTTTTTTTCTTGTTTTCCTCCTCTAAACCAAGGTGCGACCTATAAGTCCTGAAAAATATGGTAATTAACAGAATAACAACATTTGGAATGGACTTTGGAGATCTTCTAATCCATCCCTTGCAGAAGATCTTATGCCATTTCAGACAAGTGGCTGTCCAATCTCTTCTTAAAAAGAAAAATAAATAATACACTCATAGGAAACAACTGAAGCAGAACTTCAGGAACTGGTGCTTGATGGTTACAAATGGACACACGAGTATCTAAAGAACTAGACAGTAAAAGTTAAAACTTGATTCTGTTTTTGTAAACTAGACAGGCTTATTGTTATAGAAATAGCTTGTACATAAAAGCAAAAAGTTGTGGTTGTAATATTGTTACCTTTGACTGTGCCAAAGAGTTGAAAGTTGCCTTTTTCTTTTCTTTTCCTCCTGTTACACTATACCCTTTCCCTTCTTTCCCTTCTTCTCTTACTTCTCTGTTTTTTTTTCCTTTGTATTTTATAATTTAATAAATAAAAAAGTTAAATTGGGAAAAAAAGAACAAAAACAAATCTTATATGCCTCTTCATAGGATTCACAAAGTAGGTTGGTAAAAGCATTGAAATCTTCTTTTAAATACCAAAGAGTGATAAAAGATGAGATCTTGGGATGCCATTGGAATGGCTTAAATGTCAAGGTTGTGCACAGCAAAGAGGAATAAAAAGTCAGACTATTTGACAGGGATAAAACATTTGTTTCACATTCATAGGAACTCCTGATGAACTTTTTGCTGAATTAGGACCAAAAAGGTGATTTTTGGATTGATAAAATCCAAGATAAAAAGCTATTAGTTTTTTATTATTTGTAACTTCAAAAAGGGGTGAAAAGATTGGTGTGAAAGTCCAAAGCCCCTTATTATTACTTTTGTTATATTTTTTTCTGCTATTTTTTCCCTGAATCTTCTGCATTTTTATTGTTCTATTTTCTTCTTATTTAGTTTGACTTAGTTTTTATATGTTTATTAAGAACTTCAAAAATTATTTTTAAAGACCCACTTTCTTTCAAACATTATTTTGACCTCAGACGCAGGCATATGTCACAGGTGTATTTTGAGGAAAGCTTGATACTTTTCCATAGCTCTTAGTAATAGTGATCAACCTGTATTATGGAAACTCCTGAATAGATTGAATGGACAGCATTAAGAATATTTTACAACTATGCAGGCAATAATCAAACATAAGCAATATATATGGAACAATATTTTTCAGATAATCCTACATCCTTCAAAAGGCATCTGAACTTTGTTTTTCCTGGAAGACATTTCACTTTTCATCCAAGAAGCTTTAGAAGTCAGAACTGAAGAAGCTTCTTGGATGAGAAACAAAAAATCTTCAAGGAAACAAAATCCAGTTTTGGCAAAAGGGTCAACCATAACCTGGATGACTGAGAATCTCCATAGACAGGTAATTCTACATATTGTCTTTCTTTTTCCAAAGACCACATCGTTCCATAAAGAATGTTTGCTCATCACTTCAGAGAACAATTTGAATTTTCCAATTTCTACACAGGTTTTAGATTACCTCAATCTGGTGGCTCCTACGCAGTAGATTGCAGTACCTGTCCAGCATGTTTTAGCCATGTTAGCTGTGACTGATCAGTTTTTAATGCAACACATCTAGAGAACATCATATTCAGAAAACCAATGGTTAATTATTCCTAGACAACTAACTACTGCCTAAATAAATTTATTTCAGATAACCTAATAGTTGAGAACAACTTTTTGAGTCAGCGAGCAATTTGGATGTTTGAGTATGGTAGATGTATCAAGATACAAAACAAGTTTTCCAGAAAACAAATTAACAAAGCGATTGATCCTTTAGATCCCAAAACAGCATTTTTCTCCACAGCACACTATTGGTTTTTTTTCTGATAAAAGACAGATTTGAAAACAAAGCACCTAATTGCAGCTACCCATCACTTTCATATGTAATATTGCTTATGGGATCTATGAGAAACCATACAGAGGCATTTCTGTAAAGATGCTAAGTTTTGACATTTTGTTTGCAATGGGCTACTGCCACCATCCCTCTGAGGATGGGGTAAAACTTCATCAGGCAACCTTGTAAGTGCTAAAAGAGGATCCATAGATGCCATGGATCCCATTAAAGATCAAACAAAAGTTTTTCTTTTGATCTCTCCAAATAATGTGTTGCAAACTCAACAAACAATGAACTTCAAATACCTCTTTTATCTTGAATGCAAGCTGACCCAAAATTATGAACATTTAGAGCAATATTACAATTAGAAATTTTAATTTTTGTGCAAAAATAATAATTACATACACATTTACTATGTGGCAAACTGAAGTGTCAGGGAAGAAACGGTTTCCTTTCATTAAAGCATGATAAGAAAAAATGTCAGAAAAAACAAATGCCAAACAAGTAATACTTTTACAAGAAGCCTTTGTTTATTATATAAAAATGTAGAAACATCATTAAGCCTTACAATGGGAAGAAAAGACTGCTTTCTAAATTTTAACACATGAGAAATCTGGTGATTCTTAAAAAGGTGACAAAATACTGCTGTACTATATCATGTATCTGAAAATAGACCATGCTAAATATCAGCAATATAAAAACATGGAAGAACTGTGGTAGGAAATTTAATGTGTTTGTGTATAGTGGAGAGCCTGGATCCTCACCTACTTTTGTTTACATTTCCCCCAGAACACAATGAGTTGGATCCTGAATTCTTACATTCGTACAAGAAATTTCTACCAATCAGGTCCTTTATAATTTATTCCACACCATGTTCAAGAGTTCCCTGTTCTCAGGAACAGATTTACAAGAGATACAGGGCTACACAGAGAAAAGGGAAGTAGGAAAGCCTGTTCTATACATTTAATTCTATTCTGTTCACAGAAAGGAAGTTAAAGTCTAAGCTGGAGTCAAATCAAGAATCTGAAGCAAGAGATTAACTAAATACACAAAACAATATCATAATCCTTTAAAGAACATACATAGGACAGATGCATAATTTACAAATTCTGTCAACTTCAGTTTTAAACCATATTTCAAATATTTTTCTTGTTCGTTTTCTCAAGCATTATCTTCCAAATCCTTCTACTGAGTATACTTTAACTGGGTATACCCACTGATTCTATTTATGCTAAAAAATTTACACGTTATCTGCTTTTGCTTGGCTTAATTTGCAAGATATTAATATCAACTTACCTATAAAAAGTCAACATGAATATACATAAAAAGTATACTGTGAAAGTACCCAAAGAATAATCTAAGCTAAACCTGTTAGCTTTTTCTAGGTTCTTTCCTATTCAATTATTTCTCTTCAGTTGTTTAAAAACCAACATGTAAATTTTAACACCAAAACATCTGAACCATCAAAGATTTTAACAACTTAAATAAAAGCAACAATGAACCAAATTGGTATCATATTACATGTGTATTATGGATAATGGTCCTTCACTGGCACCTGGTTTAAAGTAACCTGCAATATGCCCACAGTACTGAAGTAGAGAATATAAGAAGTGGTCCCTGTATAAAATCAACATTTTCACTGGGTAATAAGCTGGGGGGGGGGGGGACGGGACGGACAGACATGTTAAATCATTACACAATAACAGTTTCAGAATACAACATATTCTACTTCAGCTATTCATAAAACATGAATTATGGCTAAGATTTCTGATAAGCAAATCCAGGGCTTAGCTTTGCTCTGATCCTGTAGTTCTTGATCTTGTATGTTGTGAGGTTCCCAATATGCTTAAGAAAGCCCATCCTCTTGGTCAATTATTTCTGTTTTACTGGAGAACACATCAGCTAGCATATGCTTTGGTATCTCAGAACCCCTGACTTTCAGTGTATAACAGGCATTCTCCACTTTAGCTAAGCTCTGTTTCAAAGTATAGAGCTTTTTAGAAACTTCATATGGTCCAGTGTTACCAATGTAAGAAAAGCCATCATAAATCTGACACAGGAACTGACTCAGCTCAAATGGAGTATCTATATCACCATTGCCAACACTATTAATACACATCCGCATCAATTCTCCAGTTAGATCAGCCACTCCCAGAAGATAATCCACAGGTGTCACTTTTATGTTCCAGGTGTTGTTTTCCTTATTAGGAGAATCCAAAGATGGCTAGTAATACAACAGAATACAAAACAACTTATTACACAGAGAAAGTTCAATTTGCAAAACATAATTCAGGAAATTAACAAAAACAATATTAGAAAGAAGTGGCCTAGCTTTGGAACTTTTTAATGGATGGCTTTCCTTCTTGCATACATTGCATACATTGGTCCCAAGTGAACTCTAGTTTGGGTGGCAAGGCTTTTTTTTACATAGTAAATTTCCTGGGCCATCAACAATTACATGGTGTGAAAAATCATCGCCACATCAGGTAAGTCTTACATTATGGCTAGCCAATCAGTAAGAAATAGGTGTTCAGCTAGGAAAGAATGATTGCAATAATTTTATGGAAACTTCATATTCATCAACTCTTTAGCTGGCAAAATGCCAGTCTCTAAATCAAAGAGAAGCTGCACATGATTATGTGTGGCTGTCTTTGTGTACCTTCTATTTCTACTTTTGCACTATTTCTATCTTGAAAACAATTATTTTGCCACTACTATATATTTATCACCATCATTGTGTAATAAATTAATATATATTGCTGTTTGCTTTCACAGTTTAATGAACTGAAAAAAATATAATTCTATAGTCAACAAAGACCCATAAAATTTATCAAGATCCTCAAGATGCATTCTTTATCCAAGGATGAACTGAAGGAGAGATTGCCATATCTCAAGAAACAGATCATTTTGGCAAACACTTAGGTACATGAAAGTTCAACAATTTGTCAATTTCAGGGAGGAGTTTACATGAGCCAATAGAGGAAGAGGCTAAAGAAGAGTGGAAATTTGCTGGCTGGCTAGGAAATTCTGGAAATTGAAGTCCACACAGCTTAAAGGCCAAGGTTGGGAAACACTGGAATAGATACATGCAGTTTTTAAGCAACAAGATGTGATTGACTAGAAATTCCAGATTTGAAAGGCAAAAAATCCTTTAGAACAGAGATGGGAAGCTAAGAATCCTTCTGTCAAGCTCTACAAGTAATGGAAGGATGGTACTCAAAGGGCAAGCAGCTGTTGGCTAGCCTAACACTCCATGGCTGCTGCATAATGGAATGCCTGGAGCTACAGGAAGCTAGAGAGTCCATATAAGGGCTGATGAGGGAAGCCAGAGTACAATGGGATGGCAGACAAGAATTAAAGCTTCCTGTAATTTTAGAGTCCAGATATAGTATCCATATATATTTTGTAAATGGAAATATAATTCCAACTTTCAAAATGAAAAAAAAAAAAAGAATTAAATTTGGAAAAAGAAATTCTTGCAGGTCAGGCTTCCAATACTATAGACATTACCCTAAAGAAACCTTTTCTTCATTCTGTCATGGGACCACAATATCAGCTGCATACTCTTAATATATTCCCAATTTTGCTATTATTTTTTTATTTAATGTCTCAGTTGTATTTTAAAAGAAAACAGCCCAAAGTTGTGCTAGGAATAAGTGACAAAATAAAAAGATAACAGAAATACAAACTTCCGTTTTTTTCTAACCCCAAAAGAAAAAAGTGAGGATTTTCAAACCACCTCTGAAAAGGGGAGACAAAAGAAGAAAAGATGACTTGCAGGAAGTGGGAACCCAAGGAGACTTTTCATGATCACATCATTGGTGTATTGCCCACCTTCTATATCAATTCTTTATAATATCCATTTAGAAATGATTAATTGTATAGACAAGATTATTTATAGTACCTTCTTTTCTTCTTTATTATCTTCTGTAAATATCAGTTGTTTATTGATGACTTCTAAGCTAATTAATGACCGGGTTTTGATAAAATATTGAAATGAAACAGCTTCCACATACTCTTGAAGACCTGGTTAACATGGAAACATGTAAACTATATTATAATATTATATATAATATATATTATCCTGTAGGGATTCACAATGAAGGAGTTTAAGTGATATTTTAGGGATGTCAGCTTTTAATCACTACATGTAATTGCTGCATGTATTTTCAGTTCTTGGAAAAAAAATGCTGGTCTTCAATTCTTAGCTTAGTAACTTAAAAAACAATATAACAAAATTCAGCTTATTCAGTTTGGTTTTATAAATACACATTGAATTATCTGAATCTTTATATTCTATAGATAAGATGTTCACTCATAGTTGCCCTCACATTTTTCTAAAGATATAATCCATACATAAGACACAATTTAAAATGTGAGAGATTGTTTGGATAATAAGTAATGCTATATGTCATGACTGCATTGAATTAAAAATAGAAAAACAGGATGTGTTTGTTTCAAACATTTATGTATCCACCAAAATCAAACAACGTGACTGTCAGTATACGATAAAAATAAATAGAAGGACATGGGGCTCTATTCAATTGGACCCCAATTCCTGAGGGAAACACTTTTTAAGGGCCAGAAAGTTGGGGCCAGTTATATATCATGTGGGAGGAGGGGAATTGTTTCAGAGAACAAGAGCAGCCACTGAAAAAGCGTACTTCCTAGGTCCCATAAGATAGCAGTGTTTAAATGACACCCCATACCTTCTGTGGAAAGCCAGTAATTTGAGAGCAAATCAGCACCTTGCATTACGTACACTAATTGGAAACCAATGCAGCTCGGGGGTAGTAATGTTGCATGAACATTACAAGTTGCTCCCATAATTAAAAAAAAATAATGATCCATATTCTATGCATATTAGTCCCTAGATTACATTGAGATTTTAACAGCATCTTTTTTCTTACAATAAATGTTTGACATTAAATATGTGCCTTTCAGAAGTTCTCCACAAAAAGCAGCTTGGAATAACATTTAAAATGACCCAAGACCTTGAGAAAAGGTGGTTTTGCTAAGCAGGTAAAAGGATGTTTTAAGTACATTGTAGTTTTAATGGAAGGACATCCGTTACTTTCACAAATAATCCCCAAGGTGGGGGAAAAATATCTTATCCCACATTATTATTTCATCCAACATCATCTTCCTGCTTTTAGTTTTGGGTTGTTTCCAAGAAAAAAAAATTACTTAGGAATCTCACTGCTGGGAAGTGAATAGTTTATAAGGCAGCTTTTGTACAGTTCCTTAGCAATGAGGATTTAGAATGAAGATACCTTTCAGATACATTGAATCGATCGGTGTTTATTTTATACTATCCAACTCCCCCTGTCCCTTTAAAATATTAGATTAATATTAATTAATATTAGATTAATTAATTAATATTAGATTGATTATTAACAATAAAAAGGGAAAGCAGAGTATAATTCTAGAATTCTTTCCAATGCCGCTAGAGAAGTCATGGTAGGAAGCATTTATATTTTGTTCTGCTTACATCTTTGTGTTTGGTATGTGTGTACTGGAAAACAGAGCAGGGTCTTCTAGTCACATGAATAAAGGAAGGAGATTTTAGAATGGAGCAGCTGGCAATAATCCAATCTGCTGCCCAACTGTGTCTCTTGCAGGGCTCCACCATTATTTTCTGGAATGTTTTGCTCTGTAAACTCTACCCAGATTCAGGTTCTTTTTCTGCTCAATCTTTCTTTTGCCAGCTCCCACCCCCACAAAAAAAGGTTTGATTCTGTTCTATTGATTCTATTTTCAGGGAGTTTCTCCTAAGGATGGAATCAGAGGCAGCCTTGATCCAGATTACACCATTTCCAATATTATGCTGAACTGAAAAAGAACAGGGCAGGAAAGCAGACTTCTGGATTTTTTCCCCCCAGCCCTTTTTTAGGGGCTTTGCTCTGGGTCATGTGACCAGAAGAATATTTCTTAATGTAAGCAACTTGTATCTTGATTTGTTTTTTGTTAAAAAGACCCAGATTCACCTGCCATGTTTGTCATTGCTACCATAAAATCTTTAAATGATTGTAATTTCTTTTCTATTTCTATAATTTATTCTCTAATCTTAATCCAGTCTGGGCTATTTATCAGTCTCCCTTACGAATAGTATACCCTTCCATAAACCTCTTCATGATAACAATGCTTACTTTCAGAAGTCACTCATGTTTTTCTCTTCTATCACAATATATCCTTGCCTAAATCTCTTTCTTCAGCTCCACAACACTTTTCAAAGGTCTTCTGCTCTTTCTCCTTTTCTGATTGTGAGTTGCTTACTAAAGCACCTGTGTGACATCTTTTCATTAAACCTTAATAAAATCCCATTTTTATGTTCTTATAATTCAAACACACAAGGCAATTTCCTGCTCAATTATATTGGCAATTTCCCTCTGCTGTTCTTGTATCTTTAGAGTATGTTCTTCTTATACTCTGTGATACATAATAGTGCTTTATGGATTATGGAAGATGTATATAAGACTATAGAGGTAAAATCATATGCATACTTACTACAAAACAATTTCTATTGAACTTGGAAGGACTTAATGCCAACTTAACAAGCATAGAACATTCAAAAACAAAATTCAACTTTAAGTAGTAATATTCATACTTTGTTCACATGTTTCATGACTGAGGATATTTATGTTAAGCAAGAGTCTTATTTTAATGTAAGACACTACATTGAAGTATATGGGAATTCCCCTTATTAAATAAAATTAATTTTTCAAGCGGTGTAACATTATTAGAATAACGAAAGCCAATACTGTGCAAAATAAATCTTGCATTTGCCTACCACTATTTCAGTTCTAAAGCCAAATTGTTCACATGTTCCAAAGGATATGTATCCTTTACATAGGAGGAAAGAGATATTTTTTATTGCAAACATACTTCAAAAGTAACCACAAAAAGATAACAATAACAATGTGCAAAAGTTGGTCTGCCTTTGTTTTTTTAACTAGTTATTTCAGTGTATCTTTGTTTGCTTGTTTAATTATCCCTTGGGACAATCTGTACTTTAAGAAATGTGTAGAAAACAGTCATCATTTTTGTTATTGTTCAATTATTAGTACTATACTCAGCATTTGAGCTCATATGAGTATCCTTAGGGGAAATGTTCTGCATGCCATTAGCACTAGTCTTAATGAGGGGAAAAGTAGAACTTCTTTAGTCCTTTGCCAGAATTATTTTATCTTTAAGTCAAAGAACAGTGGCTTGGAGTAACCCCAAAAAAAGCATCTAGTAACAACCAACGCCAAACAATATTCCCAGGAATCATATTTATGGCACTTCTATTTATAGATATATGATTATTACACTCAACCTTTGTATATTCTTGTTAGATTTTGTTTTTGTTTTTTTTTGTTACAGTCACGACTGTAACTACATTTAAAAAATTAAACAGATTATTCAATTCTTTAACTTTTATTGTTATACCATTTTTTATAAAATCTAAATAAAAGAAAGCAATTCAACTGCAAATAGTTAGGATATACAAAGAAAAATCTTCAGTTATTTTTTCTCAGCATGTCACTAAAATCTTACAATTGTTCTTATTATGTAAAGTTTGAGTGGTATACCATAAAATGGGTACTATACTGTACAAAATTTCTGAAATACAACATCATCTTGCTGTGATTGCTGACCATTAAAAGTTCAAATGCTATTCATCAAACGTTAATGCCAAAACTGCTGAAGTCAAAACTTTTAAATGCTTATTTTTAAAAAAAAGACCAACAACTTTTGCTTGCAAACAGTACAAAACAGAAGCTTTAAATGCTTCAGATGGCCTTTGAAACAATTTTAGCAACAATATGCATATTCTGCTCCTTGAACAATTTGAAAGAATGATTTCAAAAATCTATTTGAAATATTACATTGCTGCTTCCAGCAAAAAACATTCCAGGAAATGTAAAAGCAACAGAATAAAATGATTTTGAAATATCTTGAACATTATAAAATATTGTATTTATGCCTGTTTAAGGATACCACTCTGTAAGCATGGACAGGCACTCCTATGTGTTGATCGGGCTGCCATACATATGCTACATACATCTACACAACCATTAGACAGCATACAAAAATTGTTATTCTTTGCTGTTATCTAATGATCATTTGCACTAAAAGATTTTTGCAAATGATCTATTGGAGATGGAAGAAATAAAATCAAGTACTTAAAAATACGGGCTAAAGATAAGAAAAGAGTGAACAACAATCCATACAGGAACCAGGAGTCAAGCCCAAGTCACAGAAGCTAAGTATTAAAACACAATCGTATTGCAACATTAAAACAAATGAATGCTTAAAACAAGAATCTCTTTAATACTTTTTATTTAACGTAAGGATAGACTGGTCTTTTTCTCTCCACTCAAACACTGTGGAAGACGAAACTTTGGATGTCACCAGCCATTCCCAATGAGATCTTTATCCTTGTCTAGTAATATGATTCTCCATATTCTCTTTGTCTTTTCTAAGCAATTAAAATGTCTGAAAGCAACCAGAGCATCAGCACGACACAAGGACTTTCTCAAAAGAGGATCAAGGTAATGAACCTACCAATTCAGACCAGTGGTGGGATTCAAATATTGTTGCCACCAGTTCGGCGGGCATGGCTTGGTGGGTGCACTTTGCGCATGTGCACACACTTTGCGTGCACGCGCCAAACACACACTTTGCGCAGAGGCGTTCTAACTTGCCTCCTGCAAGCCTGCACAATCCCAGTTGCTTCAGCAGCTGCTGCGTGGCACTATTTTGTGCCACACAAAGCAGCGGATAAAGATGAGTCGGGGAGCCCGGGCAGGCGGGTAAGGCCAACAGCAGAGCCAGCAGAGCAGTGGAGAGAACCAGTTCAGTCTCCGCTGCTCATTGTTCCTACCGGCTCTCCAGAATCAGGCAGAACTGGTCGAATACCACCACTGATTCAGACCCTGAGGAACTAAACACAACACCAGTATTGAAAGACCAAATGTGGGCATTTCCATTTCCAAGCACAATGCGGATCACTGACCTGAAATTAGAAACACATCCAGAAAGAAAGGAAAAAGCCAGCAGCCACTTACAGGGAAAGGATCCTGACAACAGCTGAAACTTTGAGAGGACAGATCCTAGCAAATTAAAGTTGCTTAGCTTCAGCTGCATTTACAGTAGATGGGTAGTCCTGCAAAAGACACTGGTATCTAAGACTGCCTCAAAACCTAGATTCGTGGTTGGAAAACTTTGATGATAATCTTATTGCAAACTTGTCTTTCTGCTACATGACTTGTTGCAACTCTAATGAAAGGTTGAGGACTGATTTATAGTTTTATGTCCAAATATGATAGTAAGTAAGCTATTCATCAAGAAGTAGCTATAAAGGACTCATTGGGCTATGGTAGAAAACCAGAAACTAAATTAGGACCTGATACCACATGCTGAATTATTTGTAGCAAAACAAGTTCCTTTCAGCAGTTACACAGTTCCAGATGTTAAAAGCACAAACTTTATTTTTTAAATGTCTGTATATTCCTTTGCTATCTCTTTCATCTTAAAATATTTTGAAGCTTCATCTTACAAGTCCTACTATATTTTTTATTTGTGGCTTTTACTTTTATACCTCACTAGTCTATAAAATTCTAGTGATCTGGTTATTTTTTAAAAAATGAAGACATAAAGGTTGATCTACTTATTCCTTTTTGTTTATAGTCTTCCTTGGCTACTTCTAGTTGACATCTGGCATATTATTTCTCTTTTCTCCAGGTACCCTTTCTCTCATGAGTCCTGTTTTACATATTAGACTTCAAATTCACAGTAAGATGCACAGTAATAAGTGTACACACAGAGACTTATGCAAGGCTGCAGTCTGAACTCTACCTACAAACTTTAAAGTAGAAATCAATTATGTTCCTAAACTTCTGGAGGTTTATTCATCAATATTGAATTATTTGATATAGTTGTGATTACAATTTAGATAAAACCTCTTATGTTAGAGCTCAAGCTACATATGAAACACCAAGCAGTAAATTCTTCCAAATTTCTTGAATCACTGTCAGTTTCTATGATTCTACTGATGGTTTATGGCCTGAAAAACTGCCTAAAAATGTGGCCTTTAAACTCCTTGTTGTAAGCACTCTACTGCTTACCAAAGGAAGTAAGTTTTAGACTCATTTAATTCTGGTAGCTTGGATAATTAGTATGCTTCCCCAAATTGATTTTTCTAAGAATTTATGTGGAATACTATTATCTTGCTCAGTGTAGAATTATTAAGATTATATAGAGGTGTTATTTCCATATTTCTGAATCTATTCATTGTTCAATATATAGCTTCTCACACTATCTCTTACTAAATTAGTAATCATTCATCAAGTACTACAAAAATATTTGAAGAAATAGTATTTTGTAAAAATTCTAAGAATTAAAATAATTGCATTCTCACTTAAGTATTTAGAGTTTAATTTGGAAAAAGTGCCCTTCTCCTGATGATGAGCTTATTGAATGTTGTAGAATTTCATTATAAAGGACTAACATTTAATAGTTTCACTAAATTAGTAAGAGATAATGTGAGAATCTATAAATCGACAACATCTAACTATACTTGATTGAAAAATATACTTTTCCATCAAGTATAAAATTTGCAATCCTGGTACTTCAATAAAATTTGACCAGATTTTTTTGAAATTGGCTGAACCCATTTCTAATCAACTGTAGGTCTTTTACAAAATTAAAAATATAAAGCAAACTGAAATAATTGCTATGTCATTAGTAATTCTGTACCAAACAGGATTGTGGGCCTGGCTTTTATTTGTGAGAAGCTGTTTCCTTTTATAACACTGAATAGGTGAGTATTGTTGAACCATCTTAATGTCTATGTATTTCTTTTTTTATGCATATAGTCCTCATTTAACTATCACAATTGGGACCAGAATCCAATAAAGTAGTCATTAAATGAGATATCATATGATGCGCATAGTTGCTTTGCTCAACAACCATAATCTTGGCAGTCCCAGTGGCTATCATTAAGCGGACAGAGTCCCAGGTAAGGATTGCAGGGTGCCTTGGAGGAGCAGCTCCCTGCTGAAATTCAAGGAATTAAACTCTCAGGATTTTCAGCCGAAGAGAGAGGCACTCATGTGCAGCCTGCACCAATACTCCCAGAGTCTTCCCCACTCACTTGAGGCATCCCAAATTCCTTACATTGTTGAATTCATTTCTTTGGCTTTTGTTCCAGTCAGTATTTAGGGGTGGGGAGAGTCAAGCCCTAGGTTCCTGCAATACGGGGTACCTCAGGGCTCTCAGTGTTCCTCTTTAACATCTATATAAAACTGCTAGGTGAGGTACAGTATGCCGATGATATCCAATTTCCTTTCTCTACCCAAGGTAGCATTATTTTCATGTTGATGCAGGACCTGTGAGAATCTGGATAACGAGAAATTGGCTCCAACTCAAGCCTAGCAAGATGGAGAGGCTTTGGGTTTCTGATTTCTTTCCAGGTGTAATGCACGTTCTTGCCTATTACTTTTAAAACTATTTAACAAGAGGCCAGGTTATTTGTGGAATGGGCTGACCCTGTTTCCATTTGTCCACTCTATTAGACTAGATAGTATGGGGACACTCCAGGGTCCATCTGTTAAATCTGGTGGGACTCAGGAAACATCCCTTTTCCTTAGCTGCCTCTTCTGTCTGGGATCTAGCAGATTTCCACATATTTAGCTTCCAAAAAATCATAAAGGGTTGGTTTTCTCCACAGGCACTGAGATAGAGCCCAAGGGTTTCATTGTTTGTTGGACTAAAAATTGTAGATCAGATGCCTGGTTTATTATCCTTGGGTTTTTTTTATTACCGTTGTAGTTTTTATTGTTATGAGTTGTCCAGAGTTGTGGTTTACAAGATGGCAGACAAATACATATTTTAAATAATTAAGTAAATATTTGGGGAGGGGTGATTAATCTTTGATTATATAACATAAAATAAGTAGAATTTTATAGAATTCTTATAGTAGAAATAGGTATAACAGAAATTAAGGTTTAATATATGAATTAGCTAGCCCAGAACAACTGCAACTGATTTCTGTACAATGCAAAGCCTCTCCCTAAATCAATGTTATACATTTCTATATGCAAGTATCTCGATGGAATCAAAACAACATTATCTCTGGATGATAGAATCAAAAGGTATTGTCAATATGCTGTCCAATGTAATAAAAGCAAGTCTGGTAAAATATCTAGAATTATCTCTTTTGCAAGTTTTGTTTGCTTTTTTTTATTTCTCACACATACCTGGAGAAATAGCTCTATGGTACTGATGCATATCCTCTCCCATCAATTCTTGTGCCACTTGTTTTATCTTCTGTCTCACAAGATCTAACTTGACTTCAGATTCTGTTAATATTTCTTCTATATTGGAAGCACTGTGATTACAGAATACAATCAAATTAAAAAGTGACTGCTGTTAAAACATCATCAAAGAAGCAATGATGCATGCTATGTACAGATCTTTTGTATTTTGCTTTAAAAGTTATCACATTCATTCTTTTCAAACACTATTATAAGCACTAGAACTTCAAAGTATATGTTGGCCTCTTATATATTCAAAAAAACCATAGAAACATTTCTTCCCTTCATTCCTAATTCTTTATTTTATGTTACTTATTACAGGATTCTTTTGCTTTTGCATATCTGACCAAAGCAAAAGTATATATTAGGAAATATGAAAGACAAACATAGATACCTGCCTGGTAATTCTGTGAAGTAGGAATATGGTCCTCTTACTTTCAATAGTTATGTCACGACTAAGTTTCACAAGCCTTTCATATTTATCATGTCTTGTATCAAGTTCCAGCTGAAACACTGAAAATGAATGTCAATAAATATTAGAAATACAGATATGAACATGCAAACTCTATAAAATATACAGTTGTACAAAAACAAATTTCATGTGTTCTGAGAAACTCATAAAGCTATTAAAATAGAGTCTTAAATACAGCTTAACTGTTTAGAATGTTAATAATTTGCTGAACAGTCAATAAACTTCATTCATTCTGCAAAAATTCTGACCTAAACCTTTAAAGAATCATATCCAATTCACACATCAAAGAAAAAAGTAGTGCAATTTCACCATTTTTATGGAAGTAATCACTTACAATATGAAGCAATCAATTCACAGAAACCATCTGGAATCATGCCTGCAAACACAGTACTCTGTTATAGAAATGTGCACAATGGTTCGATCATAGCTTAAAAGGAATTGTATCACATATATGATCATTTCACATACAACTTTATGAGCCACAATTAAGGTCTCTAAAATTACTTACTCTTGAAGGATGTCATTATGGATGAAGAAAAATTGATGCTATCTTTCTCTTCCCTCCTATGACCATGTGGGAAACTGTCATGTTTCCTTTTTCTGAAGCCACCTGTTTGTTTAAAATTGAAAAAAGTATTATCAAATTATAATACAGTTCTCAAAAAATGTTCACAACTTTTCATAGCTGAAATGCCCATATCATGGGCATTTGGGAAACTAGAAAATTGTCCACAATTCCATTCACCATTTTTTACAGAATACTGGATTTAGTCTACTGATATGGAAAGTTCATGGTATTTTTAGATGAGAGCTAACTTTCAAACAAGGCAATGGCATATCATATATAACATATATAATTTATCATTCAATGGAATGGGGGAACATAAAGTCAGCTGATTTTGATTGTTTAAAAGGTCAGCTAACAGTTTTTAAATGTATTTCATTCAATTGATTGAACCAGCATAAAAGTAATGTAATATTAATTGCATTTAATGTTTTCCTACTTTCATGGACAATGTGTGCTTCTACATGTTCTATGTGAAATGGCCATTAAAACAGAATTGTTAAAATCTGCTTTCTGGGAAAGTACAAATTGCCCAATCTTGCCCTATGCTTTATGTGTAAATAAAAAGCAACAAAAACAATGCTATGCTCTGACATGTGAACTCCTGGATCAAACATATAAACAGAATATTTTAGATGGTGGGTTTCTGCCTCTTCCATTACATGATGTGTTTCATCATACTTGTTATAGGCACAAGAGCTTCCTGCCAAAAAGCAACCTTTGGAAATTTGGTTGTGTTCATCTTAAGGTCAACAAGCTTTTTTTCCCTTGTTACTGATGCCTAGACTCTATTCTGGGGATTAAATACAAGAAACAAAAATTAGGAAGAACAAGAATAGGATTACAGAAGGCAAGAAAATGCAGCAATGTTAAACTGAAAGATAAAAAGGGCAAGTATAAAAAATGGAAAGTGGGACACATAACTAAGGCAGAATACCAGCATACAGGATAGGTAATCAAACAACAGAGCTGCAAACACTCAGAAGAAAGCAAATCTATTATTAGAAGCCAACATGAGCTTGTCAAAAACAGATTGTGCCAAACAAAACTTATTGCAGTTTTTAACACAGTGGCTAAATTTGTGGACCAGCAAAATGCTGTGGACATCATAAACTTGGACTCCAGAGAGGCATATGACAAAACAGACTACAACCTACTTCTTGGTAAGATAAGAAATGTGGGATAGACAGCATCACCATCAGATGGATCTGTAACTGGCTGACAAACTGCACTCAACATGTAGCCCATAAAGGAACTACATATACATGGAGGAAAGTATGTGGTAGGGTATCCCAAGGTTCTTCTTAGGCCCAGTACTCTTCAACATAACAGAACCCTTTACTATTTCAGACAAATAGTTGTCCAACCTCTTCTTAAAAACTTCCAGTGTTGGAGCAACCACAACTTCTGGAGGCAAGTTGTTGCACTGATTATTCTGTCAGGAAATTTTTCCTTCGTTCTACGTTGGTTCTCTCCTTGATTAGTTTCCACTCATTGCTTCTTGTCCAGCCTTCAGGTACTTTGAAAAATAGGTTGACCTCTCCCTTCTTTTATGGCAGCCTCTTAGATATTTTAACACTGCTATTATATTATCTTCATGAATGAATTAGATGAGGGGATAGAAGGGGAACTCATGAAATTTACAGACGACACCAAGCTAGGGACAATAGCCAACACTTTAGAAGATAGACTCAAAAGATTCAGAAAGACAGACTCGAACAATTGGCTCTATCCAACAAAATGTAATTCAATGGCAAGAAAAGTAAGGTTTTACACTGAGGCAAGAAAAACCAAATGCACAGGTATAGGTCAGTGATGGCTAATCTTTCTGTCATCATGTGCTGTACATACGTGCGTGCACATGCACGAATGCCTGCACCCATAATGCAATGCATGTGTGAATCCCCGCCCCTGCGCATAGTCCCCTGCCCCCGCACTCTCCCCACACATGTGCCCTACCCCCCCGCGCTTGTGCAGCAGATACCAGAAAAATCAGCTGGCTGGCAGGAGACGCACACGCATGTGCAGTGGAACTGAGCTGGGGAGACAGCTCGCATGCTGGCAGCAATGGCTCTGCTTGCCACTTCTGGCATGTGTGCCATAGGTTTGCCATCACGGGAATAGGTGGTATTTAGCTCAACTGTAACTGCAAGAGGGATTTAGGAGTCCTAGCGGACAACCACTTAAATATGAGCCACCAGTGTACTCAGCTGGCAAAAAAAAAAGTCAATGTACTCTTAGGCTGCATCAACAGAATAATAGTATCAAGATCATGTGAAGTGTTAATATCACTATATACTGCCTTGCAAGACCACACTTGGAATATTGTGTCTAGTTCTGGTTAGCAGAGGAAAGATGCTGAGACTTTGGAAAGAGTACAGAGAAGAGCAATGAAGATGATAAGGAGTCTGGAGGCCAAAACGTGTGATGAACTGTTGCAGGAACTGGGGATGTCTAGACTTACAAAGAGAAGGACTAGAGGTGACATGATAGCAGTTTTCCAATATCGGAGGGGCTGTCATAAACAAGAGGGGGACAATCTCTTCTCCAAAGTATCTGAGGGCAGGATAAGAAGAAACAGATGGAAAGTTATCAAAGATCCAACCTAGAACTAAAGAGAAACTTCCTGATACTGAGAACAATTGATCGGTGCAACAACTTGCCTCCAGAAATTGTGGGTGGTCCAATACCGGAAGTTTTTTAATATTTAAGAAGATGTTGGACAGCCATTTGTTCGGAACGGTATGGGGACTCCTGCTTGAGATGGGAATTGGACTAGAAGACCTCCCTGCCAACTGTTATTTTATTACAGGTAGTCCTCAACTTACAACAGTTCATTTAGTGACTCTTCAAAGTTACAGTGGCACTGAAAAAAAGTGACTTTGTGACCGTTTTTCACAGTTATGACATTTGAAGCATCCCCATTCAGACACTTGGCAACTGGTTCATGTTTAATGACCATTGCTGTGTTCCAAGGTCACCTTTCCCAACGTTCTGGCATGCAAAGTCAAAGGGGGAAGCCCGGTTCGCTTAACAACCAGGTTACTCAGTTATCGACTGCAGCGATTCACTTAACCACGGTGGCAGGAAAGGTCATCAAATAAGGCAAAACTTCAACAATGTCCCACTTAGCAACAGAAATGTCGGGCTCAAATTGTGGCCGTAAGTCGGGGACTGCCGCATTTGAAACGAAGCAATGGAAGGAAGAACCCAGGTTTCAAAAAAAAGAAAGAAAGAAAGAAAGAAAGAAAGAAAGAAAGAAAGAAAGAAA
>BLBF01000018.1:8204460-8260006 GCA_015471245.1 Laticauda colubrina | reverse complement strand
CCAATCAGGTTTGTAGATTTGGAGTCACCCACTTTACATATAGAACAATAAGGGAATGCAAAAAGTGTAATTAGGTGTGGTTTCTCAAACAGCCATAAGATGGAGCCAGAAACCTGAGTTGTTTTAATCTTAGTTTTAGTCTCAGAAGAGTGTGAGTGAGTCTCTTCTTCCTTCTGTTGGAGAGTATTGCCGTTCTTCCTAATTGACTGATATTGTTGGATTTGATGTAAGTCTGATACTGAACTGTTTTTGACACTGGACTTTGTTATTGGATTATCCCTGGATTGAAAACTGACTGATGAATGTGAATGACTTTGGACTGTATTTGAATTTTGCTTAAACCTTTATTGAAAGTAAAAAATGTACATTTACTGTACAGGGTATCTGTGTGCTGTGTGTGTATTATTCAAACACTTCTCTCACTACGTCTCCCTATGTGCTCATTCTCCTAACAGGGAATTACCTCAACAATATACAACTGGCAGGTAATGCATAACATACTGTTCTGTAAACAAGCCATGAACATGTCTTCACAAATCACCCTGGCTGCATTGATAACTGTGAAGTTTGTTCGATACCGCAGTGGAAGAGATCACCCGGCGGGAACTGGCAGAGTTTCGATCACCCGCCTAGGTGACCGGACCTCGCATCGATTAAGAAGAACCACACGGACACAATGAATCTTCTTGATGAGAGCGCCCAGAGGACTGGTCACGTTCTCTTTTGTTGAGTAGTCTTAGAGATAAGGATGTTTATTGGAGTTTATTTGTTCCTGCCAGTTCTTTTGCCTAATATGGAGTTATTTGTTGCCTTCAGTCTTTTTCAGGTATGATTCATTTTCTGCTACGTGACTATGCACAGGAGTACCTTTAGATACTGCAACATCTCATCTGTTTTTATTTATTTATGATATTATTCTTACTAATGGCGAGCGGTACGTCCTCCGACCCATCGCTCCCCATGTCCATAAGAGAGATCATATCTTCTTTCATGATATCAGGTTCCTCATAGTCACTATCAGAAAATTGTAACAAGGCTTGTTTTTCCATATTGCATGTAAGGCTATTGATCTTTGTGTGAGTATCTGTGATGACTTCATTCATGCTATATAGTCGATTACGCAAAAAGTTAAGTATTTTTGAAAGCATGCAAGGTCCAATAGTACACAGTAATATTAGCAATATGAGTGGTCCTATAAGTGCAGAAAGCAATGTAGTTAACCATGGTGATATTTGAAACATGCTTTGGAACCATCCCATTGACTGTTGCCGTTCTATCTCTCTATTCTTCAGTCGTTCCCTTAATTTATTTAAGGAATCTGTGACTACTCCAGATGAATCGGCATAGAAACAACAGTCCTCTCCTAAAGCTGCACATAAGCCTCCTTGTTTTAAAAATAACAGATCAAGGCCTCTTCTATTTTGTAGTGTAACTTCAGCTAGGGAAGTGAGTGATTCCTGCATAGCTGAGATGGAGACTTCTAAGGTTTTTAAGTCTTCATCTATTTCAGCCGATAGTCTATTTATTTGATTGGTATTATGAATGAGAGCGCCTATGCCTGTGCCAGCTCCTACTGTTCCCAAACCTAGCAAAACTGATAATGTAAGAGCAGTTACAATTTCCCTTTTGGCTCTAAGAAGCATCTCAGGTTCTAGAAGGGAGACAAATTCGGGATCCTTATATAATTCAATTTTTGGTAACAACATTACTTGTATGCAAAAGGCCTTTTGTTGTATAAGTACATCTCCGGATACACAGGTGGTAGCACCTGTGGAACATGCCCAAATAGAAGTGTTTCCGGCTACAAAATATTGTCCTTTTAATCGACCATTAATGTTCCCTCCCATAGAAGTGTAGACCTGATTATATCCTTCTCCAATGCTGGTTCTTCCCTTTCCTAAGTAGATCTGGCATTTATAGTGAGTAGAACCATTATGACAATACTGGGAATAATTGGAGGGAATGTTACCTAAACAACATCCAACACCTATGACAGAGGTAACGGTAATGGTAGAGTTCTTCCATCTACTTTGATGATCGGTGGTTTGGTTTGAAAAAGCCTCTGATGAGGCTACTGCCTCGTAAAAGGGTGGAGTGGAAGATATGCAGAGCCAACAGGGTTGATGAGTAAAATTGGAGGTGGCGTTCAAAAAGGCATATGATGAAGAGATTAAAGAGAGAATTGGATTAGTAGGATTGCTTAACGGTTGTAGAAAGGAAGATTTGATATTTGAATTAGGTCCTATAGGGTTAGTAGATGGTAGGGTCACATGTCTTTGGATATAAAATACATTGCCATAATCATAACCTGAAGGATCATACATCCGTCCCCCCCATTTCATGCCTTGATCCCATAAGGGAGAGTCCTTGCCCTGTGATAGAAAAGTTATAGTGATGTTATTACACCGAGTGTTCCGGGAAGATGTCTCTCCAAAATCGCATTTTTTTCTGGTGGTAGATCTTCCGATGGAGATGTAGGTATCAGGCTTGTGTGGAGTCCATGACATATAGCCGGTCGTTTCACATCCCCAATTTTTACAGAATGTGTCCGCGACACCCCCACATTGATATTTATCATCTGCTGTTTGAGAGTGTCCAGGACAGAAGTAAAAATAGCAATTATATACATGTGAGGGATAGGGTTGGGGAAGCCGGGAAACAGAATTAATAAAGTCTTTATAAGGAATAACACCATGAAGCATTTCCGCAAAATCAAACTGCAGCTGCGGGAAAAATAGGTCTAAACGAGTCATATTGCAAAGTTGAGTTAATAATTCACCCTGAGAGTCTTTGACCGTCCAGCATATTGATAAGGCGCGGTGTGGGTTGATATTATGTGCCGCCAAAAAACCAAACAGGGATAACAGTATCTGGTTGACAATCAGATGTGTCATTGCGTTTGTCGTGGGAAGATGGATGGAAAGGACGAACGCAGCGGGCTGGAATCCACAAAACTTTATCAGGCAATTGGATAGCGGCGTAGCCTCGACCCCATGTTATAAGCTCTGCTGGTCCTTTCCAAGCAGGATCTGGTAGATGCCTGTAATAAACAAGGGGTCTGGAAGTGGGAACAGGAGGTTTTGAAAAATGTCGAGATGCTGGGGTGAGAGGAGGGGTTCCAGTGAGGTTCAGAAAGTTCAACGTATATAGGCATACGTTGAGAATGTTTTGCAGTGCTGGGAGGTTGGGGGGCCTCGGGGGGCCATTTGACCCCATATACCTCTGAAGAGCTAACTTCAGGGTTTGGTTAGCTCTTTCAACGATAGCTTGCCCTTGACTATTAAATGGTATACCAAATTTGTGAACAATGGACCACTTATGGCAAAATTCCGCAAAGGCGGTGCTAATATAAGCTGGCCCATTGTCTGTTTTTAGCGTGTGTGGACATCCCAGCACTGTAAAGGTTCGAATACAATGATTAATTACATGTTTGGTGGATTCACCTCTTTGTGGAGTTGCCATAATAAAACCCGAAAAGGTGTCCACCGATACATGCAAATATTTCCAAGGTGCAAATGGGATAAATTGAGTAACATCCATTTGCCAGGTTTCACATGCTTGAATCCCTCTGGGGTTGGTGCCTTGAGCTAAGCCTTTACTCTGCTTACTACAAGTAGGGCATTGTTGAATAATGGCTGTTGCTTCAGCCATGGTAATTCCAAATTGTTTTACAAGGGCTCTTTTGTTTTGATGGAAATATTCATGGCTCTGAGAAGCTGTGAGTGCAATAGGCATAGGTGCTTTAATAGTAATTGGGCATGCAGTACACGCTTCATCGGCTCTTTGATTGCCTTCTGATAAGAACCCAGGTAGGTTTTGGTGACTTCGTATATGGGCCAGAAAGAGGGGGCATTTGCGTTTATTCAGCAGGACCTGTAGATCGCTTAGTAAATCATACAGATCATGCGGAGTAGCAGGGGATATATATGCTTCAAAGATATTATTAACCAGCTGAGTAACATATAGACTATCAGAGATCACATTAATTGATTGGTGTGGGAACAGGGCAAGGGCCATATTGAATGCGGCCAATTCCGCCTTTTGTGCAGAGGTTTGTGGAAGAGTTAGCCTCTTATGCCAGGTGTTAAGATATGTCCATGTACATGCCCCATGGGTTTTGGACCCGTCTGTAAAAACCGTGAGAGCAGCAGGAATGGGGGTCGAGGTGATGGGACTACTGAAGGATATAGGGATGACTTTTATGAGTTGAAGCCTAGGATCAGAGGGGAGGTGACACGATGTATGTCCTACCCAATCAGCCAGGGCATCCTGTATGATGGCAGATGACTGATATAGTGGCTCCCATTGAGTTAATTTCATGGGAACATATAAGGTGTCTATGTCATATCCAATTAGAGTTTTTGCCCTGTGTCGTCCCTTATGTATAATCTGTGCAATTTGTATGTGGCGGGTAGAGATAGTGACACGAGGAGTATGGGGTAAATGTAACCATTCTATAATGTGCAGGGATTTCTTTGGCGAGGGTGGGATTTGTAATAATATACCCGTAGTGAGCATTGGAGTGTTAAGGAGAGCAAGGGATAGCGGGTGATTGTCACTTACTCGATCCACCCATAGATGAGTTAATGTCCTGTTAACTAATTGCAGGACATCCTTATGATCCTTGGAGAGAATTACTTTATCCGAAGGATGTTTTAGACCTATTAGAGCATTAAAGAGCGGAGAGAGCTGAGCAGTGGTAAGAGAGAGATATGGTCTGGCCCAGTTGAGAGTGCCAAGATATTGCTGAAGCTGTACTAATGTGGGGTTAGAGGGTAATGACAATATAGGCAGCGCGGGAGTAGCGGCAGCCTGTAAAAGCTTATGACCTAAATATGTGAATGGATATTTGCGCTGTATTTTTTCAGGTGCTATGTAAAGTCCTGCCGCCTGTAATATAGTTGTCAACTGGGGTAGGCTCTCTTGTATAACGCCCTTCTCACCTGCGGTTGCTATTAATATATCATCCATGTAATGATATACAAGATAGTTGGGATAGAGTGCTCTATAAGGTTGTAATGCCTCTTTAACATAGGCTTGGCACATAGTTGGTGAATTAAGCATGCCCTGGGGTAGCACTTTCCATTGATATCGTTGGGTGGGTGGAGAATTGTTTAATTCAGGTATAGTAAATGCAAATATTTGCCTGTCTTGTTTTTGAAAGGGGATGGAGAAGAATCAGTCTTTTAAATCTATTATCACTAGATCATAATCCGAAGGTATGAGATTGGGGTTAGGTAGTCCACATTGCAAAGCCCCCATTGGTTTTATAATGGCATTTATGGCGCGTAAATCTTGTAATAGGCGCCATTTACCGGATTTTTTCTTTATCACAAAAACCGGTGTATTATAGGGGCTTGTGGACGGCTCAATACGTCCAGCAATTTTTTGAGCATGGATCAATTCTTTTAGGGCATTTAATTTTTCTAACGGGAGAGGCCATTGATCAACCCAGACAGGAACAGAGGTAGTCAAAGATAGCGGTAGCGTATGAGGCATAAGGAAGATCGTCAGGGAAAAGAAATGGTAGCTTGCAATTGCGATAGGAGATCCCGTCCCCACAGGTTAAAGGACAGCGGAAGCACATAGGGTTTTATGTGCGCGATAGTAGAAACCCCAGCAATAGAAGCAGACAACCAGTTAGAGCTGACCTGAGCGGCTTGAGCTCTTCCCACACCGTGAACTGCCGGCAAAGGGTCGAGCGGCCACTCAGGGGGCCATTCAGAGGCAGAAATAACAGAAGCGTCAGCACCCGTGTCAACGAGACCTGAAAAGGATCGATTGTTGAGAATAACCGTGAGTAAAGGTTTCGAGGTCTGTACAGGTCGTTGCAAAGCCATAAAGGGAATCGGAGGAGTGCAAAAGAAGCATAAAGGTAGCTACAATCATGCCCTTTTTTAGAAAAAAGGGGCGATCTCCCATTACTGCCATGGACAAACAATTTATAGAGTAAACATTGTAAAGAAAAGGAGCGGCTATTACTCCTTCTATTATCAGAGCGGAAGTGGGGATCAGCAAAGCAGGACAGTCAGATGCAATAGGGTGTTGTGTAGTTATAGTGAGGGGAAGAGTAATGACTGCCCCTACGTCCTCATAAACTACATCTTCTGATAATTCAGCAGGGAATGCATTCCGATTTGCAACCTTATTGTCGAGGCTAGTTGCCAACCCCGCAACTAGTTTTCCAAAGCCTGTCCCTGCTGAGGATTGGATCGGCATTGGCTCGCCCAGTGATAGCCCTTACGGCACCTTGGACATATGGTTTTAGGCTTGGTGGTTTGGGCAAAGGTTTTTCTTTTTGGAGCATTTCCCCCTCCCCGAGCCCTGCATTGACTTTTTAAATGACCCGGTTTTCCACAATTATAACAGTTTCCTTGACAAGGCACAGTCATAGGGAAGGTGGATAGCGCAGAAGCAAGGGCAGAAGCGTTAGAACGGGCACGATGTGCTTCCGTGCCAACATCTTGACAGGCTCTGATATAATCTGCCAGAGTTTGATGTGGTATTGATTGCAGCGGTTTTAGTACCGCCTGACAGTCTGCGTTAGCGTTAGAGACTGCTAATTTTATTAGTAATTCAGCCTGTGCAAGCGGATTGTCAATTTGTCTGTTAATGGCATCAGACAGTCTGTCTATAAAGGTAGAGTAGGGCTCAGAAGGTCCCTGAAGAATCTTCGCAAAGGACAAAGTAGGTTGCAAAGAATCGGGTATGCGGCGGAAAGCATTTAAAGCATTTTTCATTAAATTGTATCCTTGAATGCCAATTGTAATTTCTTGCTGAGGAGTAATTATAGTATTTTGGCATAATAAATGGTCTATTGTTACATTCGGTGGTAAACCAGCAGCCGCCGCGGCTTGGATGGCTATTCTATAATCATTATGCCATGAAGCCAATTGTGAGGAAGTGAGTAACATATTAGCCATAGCTTGCCATTCAGAAAATAAGATACGGTAATTAGTTGCCATATTTTCCATAAATGTACGGACATATGGTGACTGAAGACCGTATTTAACAGTGGCAGTTTTCAGTTCCTTCAATATGTCCCATTCCATTGGAACGTAATGAGGAAAGGGAGCGTTAGCCCCCGCCGGAGTGTGTAATACCATAGGAAAACAGGAAAGGTCTTCCGGCGAAACCTTCCCAGTTTGTATTGCCTTTTGAAAGGAATTCATGATAGGAGGTTCTGTCGAATTGGTTTTGTCAGGGGTTTTTAAAGGCTCGTCAAAGGAAGTTAGTGACTGCGTGTTAATCAATTGATAGGGGGGTGGACAACTTAAAGATGTTAGCGAAGGATATAGAGAAGAGGGGTTAGAAGAGGTATTAAGGGGAGCAGAATTTGAAACAGTATCAATTTTGGAAGACGATGTATCTTCAGGAGATTGTTCCGTTTGTGGATTAGTTGAAATTGGAAACATCGTCGTTATGGCAGTCATTAGGGCTTGCCACGTACACAAAATGCCTGGAGGAGCTCTGGGGGGATTACGGAGCCATTTGCCAATACGTGCCCATGTAGAAGACTTGAGAGTGCCTTCTTCAGGATAAGTGGGGGAATTTTTTTGAAGGTAAAGGAGAAAATGAGAAATTTGTCTCTTCGATAGAGGATATATAGTTGTGCCGTTAACCTTTTGCAGGTTGTTAGCTTTCCCGACTATAGAGGAAAGTTCCTCCACATGTTTGGAGAGAACTTTGGATTTTGAGGAGCCCATACTTACGAAGCGCTTGCCTTCCCGGTGCGTAGTATAGGAGTCGGGCGACGTATCCCTGGACAAGAATCACGTCGGGGTCACCAGTTGTGAAGTTTGTTCGATACCGCAGTGGAAGAGATCACCCGGCGGGAACTGGCAGAGTTTCGATCACTCGCCTAGGTGACCGGACCTCGCATCGATTAAGAACCACACGGACACAATGAATCTTCTTGATGAGAGCACCCAGAGGACTGGTCACGTTCTCTTTTATTGAGTAGTCTTAGAGATAAGGATGTTTATTGGAGTTTATTTGTTCCTGCCAGTTCTTTTGCCTAATATGGAGTTGTTTGTTGCCTTCAGTCTTTTTCAGGTATGATTCATTTTCTGCTACGTGACTATGCACAGGAGTACCTTTAGATACTGCAACAGATAACATGGCCTAAATTTAAACTTCATAAACCATATTCAGTCATGAATGAAGGCAAATATACACGATAATGTTGCAGGATCCAATCTGGATTGGTTACCAGGACTGTAGGCTTTGTCTTCCAATTGGATCCTGCATATTCAATCATATTAAAATGTTCTTCTAAGTAATATCCATATTTATTAAAAGGAAAACAGCTTTTCTAGTTTATGAAGGAATATACAAGTAGAGTAAAACTTTGTATGTTTTACACACATATATACACATATTATACATACATACATTTTGCAACAAATTCTTATTAACATCATCCCAATTTATATGTCTAATTACTTATTTGCATAATGATGTAAACATATACATACTGTAAATTACATCAATTGTATTAAACAGACATATAGCTCCAGTGGATATTCCTTCTCCCCAGTTAATTTACTTTAGTTTACTTTATTGTCCTTGGACCTTGTTCAATGAAATCAAACACCATCTTCAGTGCACATCATAATCATGACCATGAAAACGAAACACAAACACACATCTTTCACTTTCCACACATTGAACCAAAAACCCCTGACACTGCACCAATACTGCACTATACAGCAGAATTCAAAAGAGCTACTGCCATGGTCTTAGTCCTGTAAAATTGAAGTTTTACTCTATGCATAATTTAGTTTGCTTAGAAAATACTAAGGGTATAAAAGGAAAATGAGTTTATTTACAAAAGATTATTCTTTTATTGATTTGATTTAAACTGTTTTTGTGTGACAATTAGAGTTTATTACAGATTGCTGAAGGATAAGAATTATGCCTTTTCTTTTTTGCCTACTTAAAAGAAACTGGCAGGCAGAAGTTAATGCTGAAATCAAAAGAAACACTCAGCAAAATGAAAGAAGTTGTATATTCTGGATTTTCTCTTTCATTATATCAAATATATAAAATTCATTGATTTTTCAGGAGAAAAGAGAACAGTTAGCATAAAATAATGCTATGCTTTTATTATTGAATTATTCCATATCACAACATCCAGTTTTGCAGGAGGCATGTATTGTTAGAGAGCAATAAACTCATTGTGTATATGACTGTTCTTTAGAATGTACACAATGACACATAAAAATGCATTAAAAATTCCTGTAAGAAATGGATAGACATAAAATAGGTTAATTATTAAAAAAAATTGTGACAAAAATGCAAGAATTGGCATTCTACTTTGGTTTTCACAAGGTCTGCTCTCATGTTTTGATGCTGAGTCATGGTGATGTAACTATGTTCAGTAAACATCACAATGCAAAGTAAGGTCATGGTGAGATTGTGCCTTTCTTTGGAAACAGGGAGGGAAAGCACAGTGCTGAAAGATTTCTGAGAATTTGTAAATGTAATATGCTATGATGCAGTTTCCAATAATTTATTTTTAAAGCTATTTTAGAATTTTTGTTTGCCAATAATATTCAGAGTCATAAATATTCTAAAATTCACTGCAGTATTCACTCAATATTTATACCTTTTGAAACTTATATAAACTGAATGTTTGAGATATACTGTTCTCTTTCCAAATAAATTTATGGTTAAACTGTTCTGGTTATGGAAAGCATTGATTTTTTTTGAAGTGTGCTCTAGTTCTGCAGCACATAAGCTATAAACTGGTAATGCTAATTATGCATATCATTCCTGGACCACCAGAAAACATGACAACCACTGAAGGGAAACAAAGGTACAGAAAACTATATTCTGTGTGCTGCCATCCAACAGTAGCCCAGAGTTTTGTAGCCATGGCATGTAGGTTAACCTAATACTGATAGATATTATAAACAAGGCTACTACAGTAATCAATCAGTTCTTCAGAAGACAACTTCCTAAATTTTCATAATTGGTTGTGCTGAAGTGGACTTGAACCAAAATCAATGCTTCTGGAGGCTATCATATTGTCTGCCTATTAGTTCATGGCTGTATAATTATTAAAAAGACACTCATTCTGACACTACATATGATAAATTGATAATTATACTCTACTGAATTTTGGATAGTTCCTTTGAAAGCATTCTTCAAAAATGCTCCGTTTCTTTCAAAATGCAACGTTTTCCTTGAAAAAAGCCTCTTATTTTGTTCTACAAATGTATAAGATTTCTTGTGTATATTATTTGTTTTTCTAGAAGTTAATGATTGCTATTCAATCATTACAGGATAGGATCTGTTCTAATAGTTTTGCAATGAAGAACACTGTTGCTACTGTACTTGATAAAACTTCCTGGAATTTGCAAGAGTTATTTTCCTCAGCTGTCTTGTATCAGAATTTAGCCCTCAAGAGCAAGTTATTTGCTTGAGCAAGAGGGAATACTGTGTAGTCCAAACCTCTCAAGTGTGGCAGCTACTTAAAAATCTCCCAATGTATTTCAGTTTTTCACAGGACAAAGTTTAAAATAAGGACAAGAGCAATATAAGAACATCTTGAAGTTTTGCAGCATTCTAATCTTCAGCAGTGTTATAATTGTAAACATGAGAACTGTGAGCCTGTTAGGACTGGTTATAGAGTAATTAAACCTAGGAAACAAGCTGTATCAATCCATGAAGTGATATTTCACTTATAGAAATAAACTGAGGCCAGAATTTGCATTGCACTAACTTACAGTTTGGTTTCTTTGATCTTGTTTTCTGATTCGAATTGTGGTATAATCAATAAAAATTGGATTAATACAATGTGTAAATCCAAGCTCACAATGAAGATACCACTAATTCTTTATAAAAGTTCAAGGCCATGTCACATTATACTAAAACAACAAAAACAATCCATTAAGCTACATTTTTCAGAAAGATGCTGTGAAGATATTTAGTTGAATACATGTGTCCAAAATCATCAACTATAGAAGGCTTAAAGTAATTTACTGGTAGCATCTAGACAGCAGTACGAGTGGGTACTGTATATACAGCTGTGTGAAAAAGTCCTGCACACTTTACGGTTTATGACATTTTTGGATAGGCCATAGATGTTATATTTTATGCTAACTGCTATGCAAATATTGTTATATTTCAAGAAATACTGGTCGTTTTTAAGTGAAAAGCATGTTTTTTGCAATTTGGTGCTGTTTGGATGGGAACTGTGAATTTTCTTGCATGCTTACAATGACTATGAAAACAGATTAACTGATGCATACCCAGTGGCATACATGTTGCAATTACTAAGGCTGATGCTAGTATTTTGTTAACATTTTTATTGTTTGTGGGCCTGAAAAGGACCGTTTAGATAACCAAACATGGTTACTAATATGAAATTGGCCAGCCCTTATTGCTTATCACCAGGCGGCACTGCTTCGGCATAGACTGTAAAAACCTTTGCACATGATCTTGGTGACAATGTGGTGCTAGGCTGCAATAATTGATTCAATCAGCTGGTCTTCAGATGCTTCTTATTTCGTAACCAGTCTTGGCCCACCAGTTCTCAATTGGGTTCAAATCCGGGCTCTGAGCTGGCCAATCCAGGAGTTGAACATCATGTTTCTTCATCCACTGATGGACGGACTTGGCTCAATGATAAGGATCGTTGTCATCCTGGAAGTAAAAGTCCTTCCCAGAAGTTGCTGAGCTGAAGGAAGCATGGTCTTTTCCAGGACTTCAACATACTGCTTGAAATTCATGATTCCCTTCATGATTTGTATCCAACCAATACCAGAAGCAGTGATTCAACCCCAGTTCATCATGTGCAATGGATGCTTCACAGATAAGATTCAGGCAGTATGGTCTAAATTCTTCAGCTGGAAATCTTCTGACATACTTATTGCACTGATTCCCAGTCAAGTACGGTGTTTCTCATATAATAAGGCCGGGTCTTGTTTTTGTTTTTGAGCCCCGAAAAAATGGCTAGGCTGTCTTTTGTGGGGTGACTTAATTTCCCTCCCTTGCATCTTCGGGCAGGTGGACGGCAACGGGTTGGATGTTGACCTTGACGTTGGTGGGGTACTTCGTATTGGGGTTCAACGCAGGCAGCACCATATCCGGGTGTGCAACAAAAGTACTTCCGAATGGCAAGCCCCTCCCCCACCATTCCCCATTTTTCATGTTTTAATATAGGCCTTAATTTGGGGGGAGGGGCTTAATTTCATTTCATGCCTATAAAACATGCTGGGACTTCCTATTGGGGGAGGCCGTATTATTGGAGAAACAGGGTAGAAATTATTCTCATCACTGAAGATGACCTCAACCCACTGTTCGTTAATCCACCTGGCATACTTCTTGGCCCATGCACGTTGATGAGAGCAGTGAGATCTGTAAGCAAATGTTTACTTTGAGCTCTGCAGCCTTTGAGCCCTCTGGCAAGCAGTCTGCGACACACTGTGCTTGTGCACACTTTTACATCATGTTTCACCCCAAATTCTTTTAATCTGAGGTGAGGTGAGCTTCCTGTCAGCCATCGAAATGCGTTGCAGAGCCCAATCTCGTCGTTTTGTCGACTTTCTTGGTCTTCCCGAGCGGAGCCTGTCATCAACAGTTATTTAGTATTTTTCAACCACTCTGATCACTGTGGTACGATGGCATTTCGCTCTCTTGGCTACTTCTGGACAGGAGTAACCCTCTTCATGAAGCACAATGATGCGATGCCGCTACTCAGTACTGGTGAAAGCAAAGGCCTTCATCCTTGCCCACAGCCAGAGCTAAATTAAATTTCTCAATGCTTTTCATGCCTATTTATAGTCAGAGAGTATGACAACATTGATTGGCTCATAGATTTAGCCTCTGTGCATTTTGATTGGTCAGCCAAAGCTCGCTGCTGATTGGCTATTTTTGATCCTAGCATTCTCGAAAATGCAAGTTGTGTTTGTTTTAGCACATAAACTCACTCAAAACCTTAAAAAAACTTTGGCTATATTTATAAAAATTATGCATCTCAATCAGACTATAGAAATTTTCGTCAAAGTACTAATCTTGTGTGGTTTCTGGGTGAAAAATTGATTAAACATGTAAATACAGCTTAAAACTGAAATCGTGCAGGACTTTTTCACACAGCTGTAACTCACTATTTATTGTTTCTAAAATTTCCATCTATCTTTGTGCATACATTTTAAATATTAATGTATTCTTTTTCAGCAACACATACTATATACATAGCTATCATGAACAAGGAAAAGGAGCTATACAAATTTTCTTCATCCTTATGTACCCATGACATAAACTATTCAAAAGCTAACCCACTGATAATTGGAAATATGTGATCATTAAGATCTGACATAAACTTGATAGTCATAATCAATCAAAACCAATCAACCTGCTATCTTGTACGTTTGACAAATAAATACATAAAAATAAAACCTGATACACCAGTGAATAGCAAGTTGAGGGTGACCAAATAAGCTTATTTTTCCTCTGGCATGAACAGAATTCCAAGTAGACCAAACAAAGCAGCAGATTCTGCTGTTAAGTAATAATGTCCATCTTTTTTAATGTAAACTTTCTAAATTTTACAAAGATCCCTACCTACCTAACTTCTACTGGTTCGAGGGCCGCGCATAGCTGGATAAAGCTTGGTTGTTGGAAGGAACAGAGTCGCTTACCCAAGCGGTTTTTCAAACTTGGCAACTTTTAAGATGTTTGAAGTTCAACTCCCAGAATCCAGCAATTTACAGATCAAAATTACACATTTATAGAAATGATTATTTAAAATGATTGATCAAAAAATCCACACAACATAAAAGTTAACGAACTTGAAAACCACTGTTTGATGCTTCCTTTTAAAAGGTGGAGGGAATATTGGGTTTTAAACCTAGATATAGGTTAAATATTGGGTTTTAAACCATTGTTTCCTGTGTTTTCACATTCGCCAACGACAACGTTTCTCGGCATTGTAAATTTCCCGGTCAGGTTCAAACGGATAAGTCTCCTTTTTGTTTTATTCGACCAGATTTTCTGGGTTAGGCCGGCCGAGCAAACAAACGACCCACGCCGAGTTGCAGGAGGTCGGCCGGCCGGCCGGTTGCGTGATAGCTTCGGAGAAACAAAACTACAAAATGAGCGGCGGGCACCCCTGAGAAAGGAGTGAGAAATTTCTCGATACGCGAATCGAAGCCCCCCTTTTCAATCCTCCCAACTGAAGCTACCATGGAGTTCAGCGGGCGGAGGAGCCGCCGGCCTCGGATGTCCTCCGCCCCCGCAGCCACGCGGCCCAGACACTCGCGCGGAAAGAAAGGAAAGCCCCCTAAACGCGCGTGGCCACCCGGGTTCCGCCTCTCGACTGAACCTCCGGGGGTGGTTCGGGAGCGCGCACGCGCGCTCCACCCCTTCGCCCTTCCCTCCTTCGTCGTCGTCGTCTTCTTCTTCTGGAGTGAACTGACTGGAAGTGGCGTACGTGCAAAGCAGAGCCGGAGAGTGGCGGCGCAAGCCCCGCCCCCACCCCCACCCCGCCTGCCCAAAGGCCCGAGCAACGGTGAGAAGGGAGGAGGAGGAGGAGATAGGGCGAGGTGGGTGGAGGGGTGGGGGAAGAAGAGCTCGCGCCGGCCGAGGACGCGTCCCTCGCTTCTCCCGCTGCCAGAAGAGGAGGCGGAGGAGGAGGAGGGAAAAAAAAAAAAAAAAAGGCGCGGAGGGAGAGGGATGCCTCTTTGCCCCATTTGCCAGAGGCTGCTATGAGGCGTCGGTAGGAGGGCGCCTCTGAAGCGGCAGGCGAGAAGGCGGCGGGGTTTGGTTGGCGGTCCTCCGCCCATCAGCACGAGAGAAGGAGGCGGACGGAGCAGCCGAGCCGCGGCGCAGCTCTGACGGGCCGGGGGGCGGCCATGATGAAGTGAGCCACTCGCCGCCTTCCCGGAGGTCGCGGAAAAGGGGGGGGGGGGGAAACAAACAAACAAACAACCCGGGGCGACCAAGGAGAGGGACGCGAGAACATGGCCAATGACAGCGGTGGGAGTGGCGGTGGCGGCGGAGGGGCCGGCCAAGGCGGGGGATGCGACGGCGGCGGCGGCAGCAGCAGCAGCAGCGCCAGCCAAGAGCGGGACCGGCAGTACTGCGAGCTGTGCGGGAAGATGGAGAACCTGCTCCGTTGCGGCCGTTGCCGCAGCTCTTTCTACTGCAGCAAAGAGCATCAGCGTCAGGACTGGAAGAAGCACAAGCTCATCTGTCGGGGAAGCGACGGCGGCGGCTGCTCCCCGGCGGCAGAAGGGGGCGCTGCTGAGCCTCGAAAGCCCGGCGGCGGCAACAACAGCCAGCATCCGACCGCTCGCCACGGCCGCCCGCATGCTGCAGGACGGGACGGCGAGGAGAGGGCGGCGGCGGCCTCCCAAAAAGCAACAGCGCTCCCCGCCAAGCCGCAGCGGGACACCAAGTCGGAGGAGAACGCGGTGGTAACGAACAACCACGTTGCCAAAGTGGCGCCAGGAGCCCGAACACAGGAAGAGGAGGATAAGGAAGCGGCGCTTGCCGCGGCGGGTCCGGCCGTGGAGGCGGCGGGGCACTTCTACCGGGATAAATCCAATTTGACTGGCGAAGCGTCCCTGCGCCCCAATGGGCAGATGAAATCGCTGGTGCCTCAGCGCCTGGCTTTGGAGTACATCGTGCCCTGCATGAACAAGCATGGCATCTGCGTGGTGGATGACTTTCTGGGCAAGGAGTCGGGCGGGCAGATCGAGCAGGAGGTCCGGGCCTTGCACCACACCGGACGCTTCACCGACGGCCAGCTGGTCAGCCAGAAAAGCGATTCCTCCAGGGACATTCGTGGCGATAAAATCACCTGGGTGGAAGGCAAAGAGCCTGGCTGCAAAACCATCGGAAACCTTATGAATAGTATGGACGATCTTATACGCCACTGCAATGGCAAACTGGGTAACTACAAAATCAACGGCAGGACGAAAGTGAGTGGTACCCTCCTCTTTCTTGCCATCCTCTAGTGGTACTTAAGCAGCCTCCTACTTAAGTTGATGTCGGCCTTCTCCTCCTCCTTCGTTGGTGTAGGCACATTTATTTTTTAGGACGGTTTAATAGGCCCCAAATTGTGGATGAGAGCAGTAAGGGTCAGAGAAATATTATGAGAGGGCTTCTGTAAGGGATGGCTGGGGGTTTCTTAATATATGCTTGGGGTTAATCTCAGCTGAATTGAGTAGAATTTAAAGGCTTCTGATTGAATAATGGCTTAATTGTTTTAAATAATATTTTCATTATTAAATAATTCAATAAGCACTTGGTTAAACCATCCAAAACCTTTATCTAATGACCGTATGATAAAACTGGGTTTTCTTCCGAATTCAAACATTTTAAGATTATTAAGGAGGAGAAATGTAGACAAAACATTGAAAAAAGTAAGTTTTCCCCTGTAACCAATTGATGACACAGTTATATAACTTTTTCATATAACCAAGTGATGACACAGTTGTATTACAGAGTTGTGTTGGGGTGATTTAAATGAGGCGTTTGTGAGGTTCTGCTTTGTAATTGAGCAAATATGTGGAACAAACAGTAAAATAAGAGCATAGTTGTATCAATATGGGTGCTGTATATCTTCTATCGTTTTACCCATATACTTATAATAGTATATAGATGTGAACTGTTAAATTAGCTAGAACTACAGTGTTTATCGTGGTGTTATCCTGGGAAATTTGAATTTATTGCTTGACATTCTGTTCAGTCTTGATTATTTTGTAATGCTAAATGCACAACTTGTTACACATAGCACAAGATTCTTAATACCAACATTGCATAATTATATTTACTGAGATTTAGTGATTATTTATTCTAGTAAGCTAAAAGGGCATTCTTGGATATTATGGTAGGCATAAAATTAGTCTTTAATTTTCTTTATTTAGGAACTAATGCATTATTGAACAATATTGATAAATAGGACCAAAGTTTCATAGTTGTTACCAAGATTACATAGCAGAACTGTATTATGATTAGAAAGTAGTATAAATCTTTATTGTGGTTTCTTTGCACATGATTAGAGGTAAACAAATGTTGGATGAGCCATAGCTCTTTTTAAACATAAACATTTCATTCAGCGAGTTGAAGATGAAGAAATTGCCTGGGATTATATGCTGTCTTCTCAGTCTGTAACCAAGAGAATAAAGCAAATTTGGATGAGTATTAACATTTGTTGGAGAGAACTGAGTGGGAACAAATTAACAGGTTAAAAATGTGGAAGTATTCACTCATTAGAAAAAGTGTTGGGTTATGTTTATAATTATTATTATACAAAAATATAATTATAATTATCAGTGATAGAATTAATAATGTGCTGCTTGAGTCCAATATGCCAGAAACGTGGTATCTTTGCTTGCCATCAGTTAAAATATAATTGGGTAGCAGCATTGTTTCAAATGTTTCATGGTAGTTCAGTGTAGTTTTCGAGAGAAGGCTTCTATCACCATTTTTCTATAAATCTTTGTGCTGGGGAAGCAGGTCTGTTTATATTTTATTTAGTTTTTGCCCACTTAAGAATATACTTTTCAAGCATGCAATTAATGTAGAAGGAGAAGAGTCATCTACACTGCTTTGTGTTGCACATATATTAAGAAAAAATGTTCATTGTGGTTTATAAAATAGGACAAAATGATACATAATCTGATTTAAGAATTCCTTAAATCAGTTTCAATTAAACAAATATGATATTTGCTGGCTTTTGAGCCTCATGGGAACAGTGCATTTTATAATGTTAAGAAAGACATGATGTGAAAGCCCCTCAATAGTTTTTATGGGCACCTGGAAAAAAATTCATTTAAGACTTGCAGGGAATATTTTCCTGAAATACGAGTGTGCCGTGTAGCAGTTTAGATTTGAAGACACAAACCCATATTTTCTCCCAGAATTATGCAGCAGTTTCAGAGGGCAGACCTTCTAAACACAACCCCAAGAAGAAGTAAGGCTGCTTTAGAAGGTGCTGCATTTCCCCCTGTGATCTGGACTATCTTGTTCCCACAAATCAAAACATCTAATAAACATAAAACAATTTATGTAAGAAAGCAGACTGAACCGTGAAGTCAAAGTAAAATGAAATATAGAAGTTACAGATTATGTAACTATAACACTTGAGAAAAAGCCAATTTTCCTTATAGCATTTTTCTTATATTCAACTGTCAAACCTGAATGTTTTATTCCATAACATGTGTAACACAGTGACTTCAATCTGTCAGACGACTATTTCTGCTTTCAAAACTCTTCTGTTTTTCTCTCCCTCTGATTACAGTTAGTCCTCGACATACATCTTTTTGTTTAGTGACCGTTTGAAATTACAAAAGCACTGAAATAAGTGACTTGTGACCATTATTCACATTTGCAACCATTGCAGCATCACCATAGTCAGGTGAACAAATTTTGGATGCTTGGTAACTGGCTCATATTGATGACGGTTGCAGTATCCTGGGTTCATTTTTCATCACCTTTTGTGACCTGATAAGCAAAATCAATGGGGAAGCCAGATTCACTGAACAACTATGTTACTTAACAACAGCAGTGATTCACTTAACAACTGCAGGAAGAAAAATCGTAAAATGTGGGAAACTCACTGAACAACTGTCTTGCTTAGCAACATATATTTTGGGATCAATCGTCATCGGTTCAAGACTACCTGTATTTCTTAAATTAACTTGTTTTATCTAGTCTTGTGACTTTTTAATTTCATTTTTTTCCAAATTTCATTCCGTACTGTAACTTTGCCAATTTAATAGAACTGTTTATGAAGAGGCCATGATACATTTGTGTACTGCATAGAATTTAGCACAGTTTTAGAAAATTGCCTTTTGATCTGTTAATATTAACTATAATTGTTATCATATACCTTTGAGAAAGTCTCATAAGCTTAACTTTAATAAAATCTTTTGTTTTGAGGTAAACAACTATTTAAAAACTCCAGGATTGTTAAAAAGGCAATATAAAAACCTTGAATGTAAAGTATTATTTAGAGAACTTTGTTTAACATAGTTTTCCTTATAGAAAACAATTATTTGCAAAACCATATATATCGCACTATCACACAAATTTCATTCTTAGAATATTGCTGCCCTTAGATTCAAGTATACTGGAAAAGAATTTTGCTTATTTGAAATGAACGAAAACTATTTTGTATCATTAAAAATGAATATGGCTTAAAGGGATAGGCTTGCAAGTCACTTTTGAGAGTTGGCCACTCATCTAGTATCCCTTTCTATCTATTCTAGTTTAATCCTTTAAGATAACTCAAAACTTTAAATAGTTTGTTTTGAATAAATGATGCAGTTCTGATTGTAATATCATAAATGTGTTGGTCAATTTGGCATTGAATACCAGTTTGTCCTATTAATTCATTTATTTTAAAGGCCAGTAAGTATTTACCATAAAACTTTCTATAAAGTTGTTTTTATTCCATGTTGTTGTTTTTTATATACCAGCAAAATTGATTGGAGTCATATAACTGTTTGAAATATACAGGTAATCTGCCACTTACGAACATGATTGGGCTCAGAATCTTAGTGGTTGAAGGAAGTGATGATTAAGTGAGATGCCATGCGACCATTTCAGTTCTTTGGCTAGCCAGGTCAGTCATAGCTTCAGAAAGCAAGCTATTGGTGCTTTTTCCTGCTACGTTTTGTGTTCTTCTCCCCCAACTTCTCTGTCATTCACTTTTTAAAAAAATTGTAGGCTCATAGAATTTCATACCAAATATTAGCTTATAGCCATTAATCCTTTTTACTTTCTAAAACCAGAACTCAGAGGCATTGATATAAATAAAATTGATATTATAAGGTCATTGCTTTGCAACTGATCAGCTTTCCATTTTTTATTATTAAAATAATTCTAAATATATTTTATCAGAGAACCTAAGAAATACTGAAGATGATTGATATCTGTAAAGTCTTAGTGTTCACCATAGTTTAAAGAAGGGGTGTCAAACTCAATTTCATTGAGGGTCACATGATTGGGTTTGATCTTGGGCTGGTGATGTGACCATGGTGGGTGTGGCCATAGTGGGCATGACACAGGACCGCATGGTTTTATAAACTTATAAAAGTAGGGAGGTGTACATTTCTGTGATTTTGTTTTTTTAATACTTACTTAATCGACTTGATTATCTTATGAGAGAGAGAGAGACCAGATCAAGAAACTGACTCCATAAGAAGACTAGAACTACAAAATTATTGACATAGACTACAGTAGCAGAATCCTGAAAGCCTGAAAGGTAAAATAGTTTACTTTTCCTCCTTTTATAACCTGAGTCAAGGACAGCCTCCTGGACCACTCTGGAGGCTCTGTTTTGGGCCTGAAAGGCCTCCTGGGGGACTCCGGAGGGCAAAAGAGGTTGTGGGGGGTGCATGCCCCATTTTTTTCTAGCAGAGGCCCTGTGGGCCGGTCTTTTGCTATTTCCAGATTAGCCCCTTGAGGCAGATCTAAGCATCCCATGGGCTGGATCTGGTCCGCGGGCCTTGAGTTTGACATTCCTGGTTTAAAGCTGTTAGTAGAATAGACTTGGCACCCTCCAAGTTCTTTTAGTTAAACAATGTCTCATGTCAGGATCCTGGAAGTGTCCCTTCTCTGTAGCAGTGTTGCCCTCTGGAATGACGTTTCCCTTGAGATTTAAGTGGCTGTGAAGACCTTGCTCTTTGCATAATGGCAAATGTGATTTCAGACCTTCTTTCCTCTTTTTCTTTATTCCTATCTGAGTTTGTTACATATGCCATCTTTGTTCTTTTTGCTTTTTGGTGTTTTAAATGTTTTAAATATTTCTTACAATTTTCTAAACCATCCAATATAATGGATAGGAATCAGGTGACAGATAAATTTAATAAAGTTGATTGCACTATAAGCCAGCTATTTAGACTGGATTTGACATTTTTATCCACCCATTGAGTCATTCCCAAGGACCTAGGTTAGTCAGGCGTTGTTTGATGGTGTTAAAGGTTTTGCAATTGGCTGATGGTCATTTTATCTAAGCTGTTGATGTTCAATTGTGCTCCAGCTGTTTTGGGATTGCACCTAAGGCGCCTGTTACTATCATTGTTTTCTTTTGCCATAATCACTGTACTGTTGTTTGCAGGTCTTTGCATATTGTGATTTTCTCAAGTTCTTTACCTTCTATTCTGCTATCTCTGGGTACAACCTAATCCACTATATAGATTTTTTGTCCTTCTTATCAACAATTGTTATGTCTGGAGTGTTATGTGGCAAGTACTTGTCTGTTGGAATTCTAAAATCCCAGAGCACTTTAGCTTCTTCCTTTTCTACTTGTCTATTTTGTGTACTCACCAATTCTTGCTTGCTTGCAGATGGTATTTCTTGCAGGTCTTCCAAGGCACCATTGTTGCTATTTTGCCATGCTGTTGTTTGTAGTCAGTCTCTGCTGTCTTCTTGCAGCAGTTAAGCAAGTGTCTGTTTCTTCAGCTTCTTTGCAGAAGCTTCATTTGTTCCTTGTTGCAGTCTTCTCAGTTCTGACTTTGTATGCATTTGTTCTTAAAGTTTGCTCTTGTATAGCCAAAATTAGCCCGTCTTTTTTTCCAGCTTTCTTGCTTTTAGCCATTGCCAGGTTTTATCTGCTTTGCTTACTTTTTTTTTAATATACTGAGCGTGTAATATTTTGCTTTGTCTCTTTTCTATTCTTCATTTGGTCTGTCTTACAGGCCAGTTTGGTCTCTCCAGTACTCAATAAGCCTTCATGGTGTAGTAGCTTGAGTTCATCTTCTTTGCTGTTCCGATTAAAATGTATAAAGAAGATGAAGTAAAAAAAAAATCTCAGCATTTCTAGCTCTATTTCAAAGTAGGATGCAGGGGTGGGATGCTACTGGTTCTGTCCAGTTCTAAAGAACTGGTAGTTCTGAAGAGCAGCAGACACCAAACCGATTCTGTGTTTACTGCTGTTTGGCCCACCTGCCTGCCCGGGCTCTTACCTGTCCTTTATTTTCTGCTTTTTCAACCTCAGCTACTTTGCACAGCACAGCTGAGGTTGAAAAAGCAGGAAGAAAGAGGCTTTTCAAATGCTGCGCACCACTTTTCAGTTGTCCGGGTGAGACAGCTTAAGGTTTTTTTACATGCGCACGAAACGTTCATGCACGCGTAAAACATAATCACCAAACCAGTAGTAACACCGGTTGAATGCCACCCCTGGTAAGATGAATACATTTCTGCATTTTAAAGTTTATAAAGTTGATTTTTCTGTTTTCTTTTTAAGTTATGTATTCTTTTTGTGCAAAATAATGTAAAAAACTTCGAAGTTTGACTGAGCTTATTGAATAGAAAATTAGTTATGTTCCAGGTTGGCTTTTTCTTGACTTAGGAATTGACACTTTTGTGGGAAAAGAATCATTTTCTCACTTGCAGCGTTGATGTTGTTGAGAAAAAAAAATACACAATTAGCTTATTGGAATATATTGGGCTCAGTTTGTTGCATACTGATTTTTCCTTTAGGCATTTTAATTTTCTTCTCTCCTGTTTTTTCCTGTAGAAAATTGAATTTGTTCAAGAATTGCTGATATGTTTAATGTTAAAAATATTGTAACTTTGTGGGTTCCAATATAAGTTCTGAACTAGACTTTGTTCGGGAATGTGATACCTACCAGTATTATATCACATTTGTATTGTATTTGATGAGGCTCATCTGCTAACAGAAACAGAGCAGAGAAAAGAATTCCCATCTATTCTCTGTATGTTTCTTAAATCTTCTGGAAAGATTCTAGAGTAGATTGAGATAGTTTGAATAGGAAGAAAAGAAAAAATATGTTTAAGTTAGATGAATCATAACAAAGTCTAGTCCTCTTCTGGTGACCAGCAGTCAACTTGGCATTAAATATATTTCTATTTTCCGTCAAAACATTAAGTATCAAAATAAATGGTGGAGAATAGCTGTTGCTATTTATTTTGCCAATATAAGGGGACAAAAACTAGCAAACATTGACAAATATTCAAGAGATAAAAAGAAAACAAAGTTATATCATTATTCAAAAGTTGAAGGGGAAATTTCAATCATACAAATATGTAAACACTTTTAATTTTAGTTGCGAATGCAGCTGTAAGCTGCTGAACACTAAATAGATATCTTATATTTGTTCTTATTTAGGGAAAGCATGAGCACTGCAAAGTAAAAATTGAACAGGCCTGTCATAGAATCATATAGTGGAAAGGAACCTTGAGATTGTGTAGTTCAGTATTATCTTCTGCTACAGAAAATAATTCAGAAAATATTTACTTTTTAGGGGGAAAAGGGTACAAAAAGGAAGCAATGATCAGGCCTGAGAATCCACACATTATGTGAAACATTTTCTAAACAGTTTCATTTTTTGAATTTCAAATGTTATCAACTGTGTTTGTTGTTGATGGTTAATCATTTTCATTACTCTCTGTTCTATAATAGTTTATTTCTTTTACTTCATGAATTTTCTAACATAGGACACTTTATCAGCAACAATTATGTATATCATTTAACAAGAAAATATGCTATAGTTTATAAATCATTTTTACATGGAAAATTCCTCTCCCAATTTTTCCTAAACTTTTCTATTCCTATTCAATGGGTCTTCACATCTCTAATTTTATGTGATCTTTTTTCAAAACCCAGTTGACAACCATGCTATAAATGTAATCAGATCAGGCTATCATGTAGGATAAAATTTATTGTGTTAAAAGCATTAATATAATTTAATGGTGGCTTGCAGTTTTGATGTTTGTGCATTAAGCACATATTTTTAAAGTAAATGAGATATAGAAGTGCTAGTTTATAAATCTAATGATGTCTTTGTGTGAAAATCTGCTCTGAACGAAGTCTGACAGGTGATTGCAATTAGTAGAAAGCAGAATCAACAAATATATTTGCTTCATTTCGTATAATATAAATTAGATATAATTTAAAACAGTTTCTTAAAGTATATTTTAAGTTTCCTAGGGTCCCCCCAAGACCCTATTGGGGACCTCATAATCAAAATAATTTGCCAACCTGTGTTGAAAATAATACCATATTAAAAAATCCCATGAATCAGAAAAGACAGTGGCAGCAGATGCATCAATTCTAATTTTTAATAAGACTAAATATTGTGAAATATAGCAAAAAACGTTTTCAGCCAAAGTACCTCAAATGAAGTACTTTCAGAATGCATCTGAAATCCAGGACCCATTACATCCATAGAATTGAAATTTGGCAAATTTTATAAATATTTTTTTATACAAAATGTCATAAACATTTTCTGTGGTCAATTCCTGATTGTGCCGTTTCAATATGGGCTAATTTCAAGGCAAATATATATTTCTGATTATGTCCCAAATTTTTGAAGAACTTTTATTTTCCACTCATATTAGAAACGTTGCCATTGTTGAAGGCATTGACAAATCTGGTTGAGGAAATACCTCTGAAACAGTGAATCAAAGGGGGATGGGTTTCTAGTAAAATTTTTAAAGCAAGGAAAGAAAAATATTTAAGAAAATTAAACTGAAAATGTGTTTATAACACATTTGAAGGTATCTTAATCATAGTATGTTATATTACATAGTGCCAGTTGAATGGGAACATAGAATCTGAAACTTATCTTAAAAGTCTAATTTTAAATGTTCATGAAAAAAACAAATTATTATGCAATATTTTTTCATATACCTGTTAAGAATGCTTTTAATATGGGGTAGCCATCCATTCAATCATCCAACCATCCACCTATCAATCACATTTATATTACTACCCATCTCATGTAGTGACTCTGGGCAGGGTATAAGGTAATCCAATTAGATATTTAAAAAAGCCAATGAGGCAACAAAGATAAAATTAAAAAGATTTTTAAAAATAGTGGGGGGAGAAGCCATTATAGAGAATGCATTCAGTTGGCCATCATGTATCCATCTGGCAGGCTTTGGTCTATTATGGGATCCAAGCCAGTTGACATAACAATGTTTTGAATATCACCTGAAGACCAGGAAAGCTGGAGCTAGCCTCTCCTTGGGGTGTGGGGAGGATGTTCCACAGGGCAAGCACCAGGGCAGAAAAGGCTTTCCTCTTCCCTATCTGGGTAGCCTGTAACATAACATGCCTCTTCTGTCAGACCTATGGGACAGATAGATGTAACTGGAAAGAAGTGATCCCCTAAATAACCATGTGCCATGATAATGATAAGTATCAATAAATCATTACATCTTGTGATATCAATACTTTGTACCTGATACATCAGTTGAACACTCTCAGTTTGTATTCCCAAGCAGATACAAAGTTACATAAGTAGTTTTGTTGTAAACAATTAGAAATGCAAGCATTCAAAACAAAAAATTTGTATCGAACAAAATCCAGAATCTTGCCATATGTATTCCTAAGACTTAAATCCCGAGTCCCTTCCTCTGACCCTTTTTAAGCAGTGACAGTTTTGCTGCTCATTTCCTGATGCTAAAGATTTGTGAAGCAACTCTTTTGATAGTGAGAATCAAATACCACTTCAGCTCTTAGCAAATGCTGTGGGAGGAAAATCTGTAAGAAACTGTGATACTTTCCCCCCCCCCCTACCCAATTGTATGAAATGCAATGAAATTCATTTTCCCTACTCTTGGGACTCACCTGTAGATCTGTTGTTATAGAAATGGCTAGTTTGTACTATTATGTAAAAGTAAAAGTTGAGGTTCTGTGTTCCTTCTTATTCTACTGCACTAAGGGGAGATGGAAGTCAATGTCTTCTTTTTCTTTTTCCCTTCTCTTCTTTTCTCTTCCTTTTTTGCTCCCCTATTTTTCCTATAAATTGCTTTTGTATTTTTGTATTTTATATTGCAAACTAATAAAATGGCAAAGATGGGGGAAAAGATAGCTAATTTTTTTTAAAAAAGGAGTCATCTCTACTTTCAGGACTCAGTGCGATTGTTTGATTTCTCATCTTTATTGAAAGGGGTTTGAACAGCTTGGTCAGACACACAGAGTAATATTCAACAGTAATATTCAAGAGCAAGATCCTGAAACAAAAAACCCTGGGATTATTTATTATCAAGCAACAAGGAACTGCAGACATGTAAAAACATGATTGGTTACAAAGAAGCCTGAAGCAAAAATAGACACATCATGCTGCACCTGTCAAATACGAAGCCAAAGCTTTCCACTAGTTTTAATGAACAACTTCCTGTTGAAACCCTAACTGCTAATATAGAGTTGAAATTATCATGCATGTTTGATTGATTGCTTACGAAATAATAACTACTATACTTAAAACTCTTACACTAAGTTCAGGAACACTTAAATTCTTTCACAGTAAGAATGTGCTGAGTTTCATATTTGGAACAACCAGCTTGGTGTGGTCTATGTCCAAACCAATTATGCTTATTTTATGATATGTGAAGCAATCCACTGTGATGACTTTTATATATATGACTACACACATAGACCATAGTTAAATGATATTATTTAGCAACTTGTGCATGCTCTTTGATCCAATCTTAACCATGGTATTACTGACTTAACTAAAATAGTTTAATGTAGGAGTAATTAAAAAAACTTACGTTGTGTCTGATAACACATTTGTAGCCCCCATTCCTTTAATTTTTGATGTCTAGGGAAATCCTCATCAAAGAACAAATGGCTATATGGCTACAAAAATTAAAACTATACATTATTGTATTGCTTCTGGTAAAAAAATAAATATTCCTTTAGTATTAAATTCCTTAAGGGGTCTATGTAGTTTTCTTGGTAGCTATTCTTCTGGGAAGTTTTTAGAGAAGAATCTAAAGGTACTTACAACAAAATCACTTATTACTGCAGATAAATAGAGAAAAAGATAACTTTAAAAGATTACGGTTATATTTCAACTGACCATTCTAAAGCCCCTGTCACACTGCACCAACGGATGCAAAGAGGATGTAAAACGGACAAAAAAGCTTGCCATCTGTTGGTTAACGCGATGTATCCGTTCTGTACTCACTGCCTCCGTTTTGCTTCCTCTCTATCCATCCAGCATCCGTCTACTGACATTTCATCCGCTCAGAAAGTTTTGAGCTGCTCAAAACTTTTGGGCGGAAAATGTATCCAATTCGTCCGTTCTGCATCCACTAGGCATCCATTCTTCATCCGTTACGCATCCGCTATATCCGCTAGGCATCCGTTCCACATCCATGCAACTCGCATCCGCTCGGACGCAGGGAGGAAGTGGAATGGATGCAGAACGGATGCCTAGCAGATGCAGCATGGAAACAAAGCATTTAAAACCGAAAAAACATTCACAGAGGGGACCTATCTCAGACATTAAGGATGTCTAGAGGATGCCTAGAGGATGCAAAGAGACACCTATACTGCCTATAAAAAGGGGGAGCAACTCACCTGCATCTCACTTGCAGCCCAGCTGTGCAGACCTCTGCAGCCTTCATCTGACTCTTGCTCTTCCACAGCATCCAGTCATGTCAACCGTGGATCGTAACACAGTCCTTTTGGCAGCCACCATCCTTCTGCAACAGTGCGAAGCCATCTACACGCTCTGTGAACTCTACGGGAAGAAAAAGAGGCGGCCAAGAAGCGAGCCATTGATGGTAAGCACGTGGCCTGCAAAGCACCACCCAAGTCGGGCTCCACTTATTTCAACTACAAGGGCTTCTTCAGCATCGTCCTCTTTGCCATGGTCGATGCTGACTACAAGTTCATGTACATCGATGCTTCAGGCAACGGCTCATGTTCAGATGCCCAGGTATACAACGCCAGTGACCTCAAGGAGGGGCTGGAACGCAACCTCATCGTGGGCTTCTCAGATCCAGACCCCCTGCCCAACGACACACAAGATGTGCCCTACTTCATCATGGGGGATGACGCCTTCTCCCTCAGAACCTACCTCATGAAGCCCTACACTTCCAGACTCCTCACCCGTGAAGAGAGGATCTTCAACTACAGGCTGTCAAGGGCAAGGCGGGTGGCGGAGAACGCCTTTAGCATCCTGGCCAACAGGTTCCAGGTACTTCTCACCACCATGCAGCATCGCTCAGAGACCGTGAGGAGGATCGTGGAAGCTTACTGCATCCTGCACAATCTCATGCACATCCGCTACCCAGTCTTGCAGAACAGGCTCGTGGACCTCCAACAAGGCAATGGGGACATGGAGCCTGGGGAATGGAGGCAAGGGCAAAACCTGATAGACACTGAGGATGTGCACGGCCCCAACAGAGCCTCACGGGAAGTGAAGAAGCAGTGCAACCTCCTGAAACACTGTTGCAACTCCCCATCTGGAGCAGTGGAGTGGCAAGACAGGATGATAGATGATTAATGGGTGCTTCCTTCAGCCTGTCTCATCACACGGATGAGATTGGGCCATGTATGTTGGGTGGGCCGACAATGAACAGGGCGTTTAATAAAGAGTTGTGTTTGTGTTGACATGTGTGGATGATTATTACATTATTATTGATAATAAAGGGCCATAGGTGTGGCACCTGGGAGGGTGCACTGGAGGTTTATCTATCCCACAGCTATTACCCATCCCAAAGGTATCCCTGCCCATCCCACAGGTATCCCTGCCCACCCCACTGCTATCTTAACCCATCCCACAAGCATGCAAAGGCTTAAACCAATTCTAAAAGTTTCCAGCAAGACTTTATTAAAAAAAATAAATGAAGCAAATGTGTGAATCAAAGATAAACTTTATTGAACAACAAGCTGTAAAAGAAAAATGACCCAAGTCAAGTGTCCAAATAAAAGTCCACACTCAGTCTCTGGCAGTCTTCACGGTCACTCGGAGGTGTGCCCAGTCTCAGGGGTGAAGGGTCCAGGTGCTGTGGAGGTGGGTGCTTCTGCAGTGCTGGTCTGAGGTGTCATTGGGGTGCCTGGCCCCGAGAGGACAACAGGTGACCTTGTGTTGAGAAAGCTCTCGGGTAGCTGGCTCAGCCCCGTGATGCTGAGAGGTCCTTCCTCCATGTCATGGGGTGTCAGCCCCAGTACTGATGACAGATGTACTGAGGCCGGGCTTGGCTGTGGGGTGGAGGAAGGAGTAGTGTAGTGGGGCTGTCTGGTCTGCAGCTGGGTGAGGACTGGCGGTGGCATCATTGGGGTGGCTTCGCTGTCGTTGGTGGCATCATTGGCGTGGGTGGCATCAGTGGAACCGGTGGCAATGGTGTCGCCCGATGACTCTGTGCCTGGACTGGGAAGGGCTGCTGCCTCTGCTGCTGAACCTCCTGGTAGCCGTTGGGTTGGAGGATGAGGAGTCGATGGGGACCAGCTGAGAGAGGAGATCTATGCTGCTCCGGATGGTGTCCCTGATCTCCAGCAGGACAGTGTGGCTCTGCCCCTCCTGCTGTCTGGCTCTCTGCCTTTCTGTGGAGGTGGAGCTGGGGGGGGTGGATGTGGCTACGGCTGTGGTGGACGCGCCGTCTCCTTTCTCCCACCGCACCAGGGAGTCCTCCACGCGCTCCACCACGGTTACAACACCTGTCCGCGTGTTCTCCGCCGTGGCACGCTCCACAGAAACCTGCCTGGAGACAGGGACTGACTCTCGGCCGGAAGAGGACTGGCTCTCAGCAGGCTGCCAGAGAGAGAGGGTAGTGAGAGGGGCTCCTGGTGCTCCTCAGTGGCGGATCTCACCCTCCAGGAAGCTGCACCTGGCCATGACGTAGGTCTCTCTGTCCGTCAGCTTATCCGTGGCCTGGCCAGATTTCTTGAGGTACAGCTTCCCATACCAGGTGTGCATGTGTTTCCACCAGCCGAGGAGCACCTCCGAAGTGTAGCCCATACTCTCCGCCTTATCTCTCCAAGCAGCCTGCTTCCGCTTGGTGTCCCTGTACAGCCTCTTCCTCCCTTTGGCAGGACCAGATGGGCCCTCATCAGAGGGGCTCCCAGGTAGTAGGGGCTGCTCCTCCACACCAGCAGCAGCAGCAGCAGGATCATCATCATCATCATCATCATCACCAGCAGGATCATAAGCAGCAGCAGCAGCAGGATCATCAGCAGCACCAGCAGGATCATCAGCACGAGCAGGACCAGGAGCACGAGCAGGATGAGCAAGACCAGGAGCACGAGCAGGACGAGTAAGACCAGGAGCACGAGCAGGACGAGCAGGACGAGCAAGTCTAGGAGCACGAGCAGGACCAGGAGCCGCTTCAGCAGAGTAAGCACCAGCAGAAGCATCACCGCCAGGAACAGCTTCAGCAGAACCTCCAGCACCAGAAGAGCGAGCCCGAGCAGCAGAAGCCCCAGCAGAAGCAGAGTCAGGGACGGGGCAGGAGGGTGGCCCTGTTCCTCTTGCCAGGGATGGCGGCAGGTTGCTGAGGCTTTCGCTTCTTCCCCATGGTGTGGGGTTGCTGGCTGGCAGGGAGGCTGGCAGGCTCCAAGGCTGGCAGGAAGCCTGGCACCAAGGCTGGCAGGAAGCCTGTTAGGAAGCCAGGCAGGCAGGCAGGCAGCACCAAGGCTGGCCGGCAGGCAGCCACCAAGGCTTGCAGGCAGACTGGCTGGCAAGGAGGCTGGAAGGCAGGCTGGCAGCAAGGCTGGCAGGCAGGCAGAGAGCAAGGCTGGCAGGGAGGCTGGCCAGGAGGCTTGGAGGCAGGCTGGCAGCAAGGCTTGCATGCAGGCAGGGCAGGCAAGGACTCGATGTATCCAGCAGCAAGTCTTTCCTCCGAATGCTGGCCACGTGCGAGCTGCTTCCCTTTATATCCGCATGGCTTATGCAATGCATCCCCCCCGCATGCGCAATTAACGCAAGGCATCCGCTAGGCTTCCGCTGTGCATCCGCTAAGCTTCTGCTCTGCATCCGCTTCATCCGCTGTGCGTCCGCTCTGCATCTGCTCTTTCCGTTCCGCGTCCGCTTTGCTGCGGTCCCCCAGAAGCCTAGCGGATGTGTCATCCGCTTCCATCCGCTGGGCTTCCGCTCTGCATCCGCCCTGCGTCCTCCCCGCGTCCATTCCTTTCCGTGTTATCCGCTCTGGTTATGCAAATTTTTGCCTCTTTTGAGAGCGGAAAACAATGGATGGAACATTTTGCTCGTCCGTTGTGTCCTTTTTACATACGTTTTGCATCCGTTGGGCAATGTGACAGGGCCTTAAGGGTAATTAGAGTTTGCTGTAGAGCATCCTAAGGGGATGTTTATGGCATAAGATTTTGTTTTATTGGTTTACTGTTTTATTTTATGGTTGTTTTATAGTTACTGGTTTTACTGTTGTTATAGCCACCCAGAGTTGCAACTCCCACTATACTAGGTTAAAAATGCTGTTGGATATTTGTAATTCAGTGTGTTGTTGAGATTTATATCACCGTCCTAACATTATATGAAATAGGCAGTCTTGTTTAACTCTAGTGTATTGAATTTGTTTTAACATAGCTTGTTATCCAAATATAGCAGTTGTGCTTTGTTAATCTATTTTAAAAGTCATTCTTTGTGTGCAGGTAACTACATATAAATATCTTTAGGCAGCAAAAACACTAATCTTCTTTCTCTTACATTGTTAATAACAATAGAATTTATAAACAGCAGGCTAAAATTTAATGGAAAGGCCTCTGTATTCTTCTCCAAATTATAATGTTCTTTATAATAAAACAATGTGAATCATGTTTACTGATAGAAAAGATCAACTTACAGCAGTTCATTTAGTGACTGAAGTTACAACAACCCTGAAAAAAAATGATATGACCATTTTTCACCCTTACAACTGTTCCAGCATCCCATGGTTATGTGATTAAAATTCAGACACAACAATTTCTGGGCTCAATTGTGGTCATAAGTCAAGGACTACCTGTATGCCATTTGTTTAGGGAGGTAAGGAACCCTGGAGCAAGAGTGGGATCCAGAGGAAAAAACAAAAAATGTAATTGTAGGAGCAGAAGTACACTTGGAAATTATTGAATATAGATGTATTGCTTTATTTATTTATTTATTTAGGTAGCTAGTTTAGTTGGTTAGTTTATGTAGCTGTGAACAATAAAATAAAACAATTACAATTAGAAAAATTAAAACACAAAGAAAATCATTATCACAACCAAGAAATGGGACCCTTCATATCCATGGGCCCAGAAAAAGGTCTTGCAAAATAATGTTGGTTTCTTCCTGTTTTTATCTTGAACTATAAGATGATAAAGTCTATTGAGCATTGACCTGTGGTGTTTTCTTGTTTTTTGTTTTTAATTTCTCCATGTTACTGCTGGCACAATAATTATATCAGATGATTAAAGCTTACAAATTGTCAATATGTATAAAGCTATCATTACTCTTAATGTGTTAGACAACTTTCTGAATTAATATGCTCTTAAAAATAAATTTCAGAGATGTTACTCATATTCACTTATATATTAAATATTTTCACAATATTAAATGTTAAAATGCTGAAATTCAAACATCTGTTTCTTGAGATAAAGAAGTCCCTTTATGTTCATATTCTGTGCTTTCTTGTTAATTACAGGCAATGGTAGCTTGCTACCCAGGCAATGGAACAGGATATGTGCGACATGTGGATAATCCAAATGGAGATGGAAGATGTGTTACATGTATATATTACCTTAATAAAGACTGGGATGCCAAGGTACTTCCTAGTTTTGGAGAAGGTCTTACAGTACATATATTAAGAAATGGCATTCTTGTTATATTAATTGTAATAAGTGGTTGAGTGTTATGCTAAATTGTTTGAATAAGTCTAAAAATAGTTAAGCTAGTTTTTCCATGAGTTTTTAACTAACTCCCTTGAATAGCTGACAAACTCATTCTTAAGACTGCAACCAAGCCTAGGTATCCAGGGCAAATATATTCTGTCTGGGATCTAAAATGTTATCCGGTTCTACTTCTGAAAAATATATTGAAAATTCTATTATGTAAACTGAGATCTTCAGCCTCAAGTAATTCTCCTACCCTGAGCTTATATTTTTATGATAATCAACATTATGATTTGTAGTTGTTGGTAAAGGAATAGAATTGAATTGAATTGAATTTAATTTAATTTAATTCTTCATAACCAAGTGTGATTGGACACACAAGGAATTTGTCTTTGGTGCATATGGTCTCAGTGTACATAAAGAAAAGGTACATTCGTTAAGAATCAAGAATCATAACGTACAACACTTAATGATAGTCATAGGGTACAATCAACAATCAAATCATACTAGGAAACAGTCAAGTGGAAGAAGATGGGTGATAAGGAATGGTGAGAAGATTAACAGTAATAGTAGTGCTGACTTTGTAATAGTTGAATAGTGTTGAGGGAATTATTTGTTTAGCAGAGTGATGGCTTTTGGGGAAAAACTGTTCTTGTGTCTAGTTGTTCTGGTGTGCAGTGCTCTATAGCGTCATTTTGAGGGAAGGAGTTGAAACAGTTTATGTCCGGGATGTGAGGGGTCTATCAATATTTTCACAGCCCTCTTTTTGACTAGTGCAGTATACAGGTCCTCAATTGAAGGCAGGTGGGTGGGTAGTAATTGTTTTTTTCTGCAGTTCTAATTATCAGTTGAAGTCTGTCTGTCCTGTTGGGTTGCAGAACCAAACCAGACAGTTACAGAGGTGCAGATGATAGACTCAATAATTCCTCTGTAGAACTGGATCAGCAGCTCCTTGGGCAGTTTGAGCTTTCTGAGTTGGTGCAGAAGGAACATTCTTTGTTGTGCTTTTTTGATGATGTGTTTGATGTTAGGTGTCCATTTTAGGTCATGTGATATAGTAGAACCTAGAAATTTGAAGGTCTCTACTGTTGATACTATGTTGTCTAGTATTGTAAGAGGTGGTAGTATAGGAGGGTTTCTTCTAAAGTCTACCACCGTTTCTATGGTTTTGAGTGTGTTCAGTTCCAGATTGTTCCGGTTACACCATGAGGCAAGTTGTATAACCTCCTGTCTGTATGCACATTCATCGTTGTCTCAAATGAGACCAATCACTGTTGTGTCATCAGCAAATTTCACTATTTTAACAGATGGATCGTTTGAGATGCAGTCATTGGTATATAGGGAAAAGAGAAGTAAAGATAGCACACAGCCTTGGGGGGTCCCTGTGCTGATTGTACAGATATCGGATGTGATTCCGCCCAGCTTCACCTGCTGCTTCCTGTCTGTTAGGAAGCTTATGATCCACTTACAAGTGTGTTCAGATATTCCTTGTTGGTTTAATTTACTTAGAAGAGTGTCTGGAATGATGGTATTGAATGCTGAACTGAAGTCTACAAAGAGGACCCTTGCGTAGGTATTTGGAGGTTCAAGGTGTTGTAGGATGTAATGCAGAGCCATGTTAACAGCATCATCTGTCGATCTATTTGCTCAGTATGCAAACTGCATGGGATCTAACAGCGGATCTGTGATGGATTTCAGCTGGGGACAGCACAAGCCTTTCAAAGATTTTTATAACTACAGATGTTAGAGCAACTGATCTGTAGTCATTTAGTTCCTTGATGGATGAGGCTTCTTTGGCACTGGGATGATGGTATAATGTTTGAAGCAGGAAGGAACATAGTACATCTTTAGTGATCTATTAAAGATTTGGATGAAGATGGGGGATAATTGGTCAGCACAGATTTTTAAGCAAGAAGGAGTTATCTTGTCTGGCCCTGGTGCTTTTTCTGGTTTCTGTCTGTGTAATAGATCTTGCACTTCTTTTTCTGTGATCACCAGAGGTTGTGAGCCCAATGGATTGGGGCCAATTGTAGGAGGTTTGGCTGTTGTTGGTGTTTGAGATGTGGGTTGTGGAGATAGGTGGCTGTAGTTGCTTTTCAAACCTGCAGTAAAACACATTCAGGTCATCTGCTAGTTGTTGATTTCCTTCTGCATGGGAAGGAGGTTTGCTGAAGCCAGTGATGTTTTTAACAGTTTTCCACAGGTTTTCTGGTTCATTTGTTGAGAATTGATTCTTTAACTTTTCAGAGTAGCTTCTTTTTACTGCTCTGATCTCTCTTGTTAATATGTTTCTGACCTGGTTGTATAGCATTTTGTCACCTTTTCTGTAGGCTTCCTCCTTTGGAATGACGTAGCTGCTTAAGTTTAGCTGTGAACCAAGGTTTGTTGTTACTATATATTTGCAGGTTCCTTGTTGGTACACATAAGTCTTCGCAGAAGCTGACATGATGTTACAGTACCTGAGAGCTCATCTAGGTCTGCAGAGGCATCTTCAAAAACATTCCAATCAGTGCAATCAAGGCAGGCTTGGAGTTTCAGCTTTGCCTCATCTGACCAAGTCTTCATTGATTTAATAATTGGTTTAATGGTTTTAAGTCTTTGTCTGCAGGCAGGTACAAGGTGAATCATGCAGTGGTCAGAGTAGCTGCTTGTGGTAAAGACCTATAAGCATCTTTTACTGTTGTGTAGCAGTGGTCTAAAGTATTTTTGCCTCTGGTGGGACAATTTACATGCTGGAATTATTTTGGGAGCTCTTTCCTTAAATTTGCTTGATTGAAATCTCCTAAAATGATGGGAAGGGAACCTGGGTGTTTGGCTTCAGCCTCCATAATTTGATCAGCAAGAGTTTGTAATGCCTTGTTTACACAGGCTTGTGGAGGAACATCCACAGCTATTTGGAGAAATGAGGAGAACCCATGTGGAAAGTAAGATGGCTTGCAGTTGATGTGTAAAGACTCTTAAGTTTTCATCACAAAACTTACAGTTATATCCTGAGACCAGCTGTTGTTGATATATAAACATAATCCTCCACCCTTTGTTTTACCTGATGTCTCTTCAAATACCTGATTCAAATGCAAATGTAATAAACTTACTGATAATAAAGTACCAAATATGTTATACCTTTAATTGTGGTGCTCAATGTATATGTTGAAAGGGGGAAGGAGGAAGAAGAATCTTTTGGAAAGTTTGTAGAAGACAGCCAGAACCTAATTTGTATCATCTTAGTATGATGGCTCTTTGTAATCATCCTGAGGAAATTTGGAATTGCCATTATTGCTGTTAACTATTGTAGTAGACAATAATATCTTACAATAACTGATGACTAAAAATGTAAATTCCTGTTGGATTTTTTTCAAGATAAATGGAGGTATTCTTCGAATATTCCCAGAAGGCAAAGCCCAGTTTGCTGATATTGAACCTAAATTTGATCGATTGCTGTTCTTCTGGTCTGATCGCCGCAACCCTCATGAAGTGCAGCCTGCATTTGCTACAAGGTGAGATGAATGAATCATACATACAGATCTTAAAGAACCATGGTAGAGTGTGAAATGTTAAAAACTTGCTGCTTTAGCTTTCAAAAACACATTAATTTCTTTCTAAAAAGTTACAGATGAACAAAACCCTCTTTAAATGCTTATTGCAATTTGGAGGGGGGTCTACCCTGCTGCTCCTATTTGTGGGCCATTAGAGACAAAGTCCATCAGTTTAAGTACTGTAGAATATATAATAAATAAAAAGTTAGAATTTTGGACTATTATTTTGCAATAATGAACTTTTATAATGGATCTTGTTTTAGTGGAGTTGGCTTTAGTGAAAAGTCTAGTCTATTGATTGTAAGAAATAAATTAACTTTGACTGGATTGTTCTATGTTGCTCTTGGGCAGGGCCTGTACATATCCTTGTTCAATATTTTTTTTATTTTCATATTGATTTAAAATGAATTTCCATAAATTACAGAGGTCTTAGTTCTAGAGAAATTAAGATAGTAATTATCTTGAGCTTCACTTTAAAAAATACCGAGTTCCCTAATAATTATATAAAATTACAAAAGATGATTATACTCATGGGCACCACATAAGAGGGGAAATTGTTTTATAAAACTGACAAATTGTATTGGAATTGTACTTTTCAAGTATAATAGAAATAATTTCAAGTAATTTTAACAAGCATTATTTTAATGTTTGTACACCTTTTTTATTCTTTTAAAGGTACGCAATAACAGTGTGGTATTTTGATGCAGATGAAAGAGCCCGTGCAAAAGTAAAATACTTAACAGGTAAGTAAGTTGCTTACCTTTAATTAATAAATTAATAATTTATTAAATAATAATAAAATAATATCAATATAAATTGAGCTACTATCACTGTATTAAAATGTCAAGCATTATCAGCTCTAGGAGTATAGTTTACTAAGACTACTTTGGCAAAAATAGAATTATGTATCTCTGTATTAGAAATTCCTTAATAGCTAACTTTTGCTGTGGCAGCGTAAGAGGAAAATGGAAAAAGTATATAGCCTTTGGATAGGCACATTGCATAGTTTCTAAAAGATGAGGATCTATCTGTTTGATTTTCTGAATTGTCTTGAAATTTTGCTTCTACTTGTGTGGGATTGCCCTTTAAGAGTATCTGGAAACTTTAAAATTACAAATTTGAACAAAGAAAATAAAAAAAATCAAAATGTGACAGAGATGATAGACACATCAGGGGACTTTTAAACATGGAGTGAGGTCCACAGAAGTTAAATTGGAATTAAAACTATAAAACTGTTAACTTCAGCTGGTACAAAATGCAGTAGCACATGCAGTTATAGAACAGTGGCCTCCAATCTTTTTTGTACCAGGGACCAGTTTCACGCAGAAACACTTTTTCAAGGACCAGCAAAATCAATTCTTCCCCAATAGTAAAGGGCTTCTTTACTATTTCTTTACTAAAAACATATTTTTATATATATTTTAATCACGATTATTCCTTCTTTGCAGCCCGGTACAAAATGATCCACGGACCGGTACCGGTCCGGGGCCCGGCGTTTGGGGACCCCTGGTCTAGAATACACATTACAATGTTTCACAAACTGCACTGGTTATAAGATTGTTTTCAATTTCAATTCAAGGTGCTGTTTTTTGGGTTTTTTTTACGTGGGCCAGATTTATTTGAGGGACCATTTCTCCCTGACTATATTTGCCTGTCCTATCAGTTCCAGCCGAAGAGGCGGTCCTGTCAGAGAACTACATTTGGTGGGACTCTGGAGGCAATGTCACCTGCTTCAAGGACTAATTGTGGGCTCAATTATGGTTGTAGGGCCTATAAAGACACTTTTTTGTGAGATGGGTAGCCATATAAATTAGGTGAATAAATAAAAATGAAACTAAGATATTGTGTTAATTATAACAAAATAATAAAATAAAAATAGTTTTAATATTCAAAAACCAAGTGCAAAGATGTGCCTTGATGCTGGGTTTTTTTCCAAATTCAGCTATTAGCTTTGTATAGTTCAGTATGTTTTGTTAGGTAATAATTATTGTAATAGCCAATTAATATTTAACTTAGTTTCAAACAGGCATTGATTGTGAAGTTCTAAAAATATGTATTTTGTTTTAAAGTTTTAAGAAAAGGAAAATTACAACTTATTTCAAATCCATCTACCAGTACCATCTTTCCATATAATATCCTCCCTTTTTTTGTAGGTGAAAAAGGTGTGAGGGTTGAACTAAATAAACCTTTGGATTCAAATGGGAAAGAACATTTGTAAAGCTTTTGGTCTGCAGTTCCCTCCTCTACATCCTGGCTCTTTTCACCTCACCTTCATCAAATGGTGATATCTATTAATTTTTGAATGTGAATAATAAGAAAAAGAAAATCAACACCAAATCAGGATTTTGAATCGGTAAACAATGGGTTTTGATGTTACATCAAATGGCTTTTTAACTGCTGAAGCATTGTACTCCATGATTGTGACTCCAGTCCTGTGACTGCTAAACAGTTTACACATGAAGTGCCCGACATTAGAGATTTTCTACCATTCATCTTTTGACATTCAGTCATTCAGCTCATTGCTGTTCATCTTCCTCTTTAAAAAGCGATAAATAGTGAGTTTAAATAATTTTGTATAACTAGGTTTGGTGATCAAAATTGAACAAAACATTCTTCAAAGCAACATTTCTCTATTTTTGTAAATCTGCTATTTTCCCCATTATTCTACCACATAAAACTTAATTTAAATAAATGAAATGCCAGTAAATGATTGTCTTTTTACCTAAAATCCAAAAAGGAGCACTTTAATTATCACCTGAGAATCCATTTTTCATATCTTATGCTGATTTGATTGATTGTATTGTATTCTCTCTGAAACTTAAGCAACATGAAACAGATGCCTGTCTTTCTTTCAATTACTTATGGCTTTACTTACTGAATCTGGAAAGTAACCGTTTTTTAACCTTTCTCATTTGAGTTTTCTAAGTGACTGGCTGGCCACTAAGTGAACTTGAAATCTGTACTGTCATAATGTTGAACGCTATGGGTGTACTCCACTGGGAACTTCATCTGTGAACCCATTTGAGGGAAATGCAGTCCTTCAAAGAAAAGCTGGGCTCTTGTGTAACTTCTGCAGATGAATTACTAGGTGGATCCTGTCCACAAATATCATTCAGTACCTAAACTGTAAGGGCTTTTCTAGGCTTTTAGATGAAGTAACACCCCCTTCTACTACTTTGATGGGAGATCTGTCTTAACTCATTTGAAAGCTTTCTCTCATTCATGTAAGTTAAAATTAGAGATAAGTTTTCTCTCAAAGCATTACCATCCCTCATCCTTTACTGTTTGCCCCTTGATCCTTTTACATAATGTCAGGTGTATATTAAATACATTAAGACTGAAGTGCATCACTGCAGGCTTAATATGTGAAGGATTTCATACTATGGAGAAATTTTTACAATGGTCTAATGCTTGGGGGGGGGGGGGAGTGAGGAACAATAACATTCATTTACCAGCTATATGAAATTTATTTTAATTTTCTGCTGAAATATGATTCCCTGACGGGGGAAGCTTTTAAATTCTCTCAGCCTTACCGATAGCATCCCCAATCCCTTTTTGCCTCACTTAATCAAAATAAAGTAAGTGTACAGAAATGTTTCTCTGTATACAACTTAACACCTGTATAGTTTATATTCTTAAAAGTCCTTTTCTATGGAAAGTTCAGTAATTTTTATTAAAAAAAACCTTACTATTCATGTAAAACATGAAAAACAAGAAGGATTGTGCTTAATGACCATTGACAGAAGGGAGAAAATTCAACATTATAATAACATCCTGGGGAAATTACAAAAAAAAAGTTTGGGTTTTTTGTTCTCTTCTGTCCCTTCTCCAAAAATTACTTTCTAGCTGTCAAAACTTGCAATAGTTTGACTTTTCTCTTCATCCTGGTAAATCGAAAGAAAACACATCTTACTTAAGTGCCTCTGGAAGCCTGGCCAAGGAGTGTTAATTCTTTACTGACTGGTCTGCAGCGCAATGCACAGTTTAGGCCTAGTAAATCTAACTTTTAACTGCTTTTGTATTACATTTAATGTGTTAAAATGCAAACCTAAGACTTTATTTTTTTTGTCCCTTTATCAGCATCTTACATTTGCGCTTGCTGAGGAGATATACAATCTCTTGGATATCTCCATTTACAAAAGTTACCAAACTGGGCCTCTGATGCCCGTTTGAAAACAGTTCACATCAGTTAAATTTTCAGCCCGGGGCATCACCAAATAGAAACCTGTTTCAGACTATTTTTAAACTGTCTTATGGCCTGTATTTCTGTTTAGTCCTGGTTAAAAGATAAAGCTTCATGATGCTATTTTTATTTCATGACATTAGCCAGCTGTAAAACAAGACTTTTATCTAGCAGGCAAAGAAATTCAGGATTCATTTGCAGATTTATTACAAAGTCACGTAACTTTTGAAAATCAGTGTTCCTTATTGAAAGAGCTCTCGAGTTGCTTGTAAAGCTAATCTAATTAAAAGATTACAAAAGTTTTTGAAACAATGTGGTTATTTTGTAATTATGTAACTCTTTTAAAGCCTATTCCACAGCAACTAATTTGTAATCTGATAAATTGTGTGTGTGCATGTGTGTGCCTGTTTTTAGCAGGCAGTGACACTGTAACTGTAGTCAAAAAGTCTGTTAGCTTTATTTATAAACCCTGTTTTTAATTATCTAATCTAGCTGTGATTGTTTTTAAAAGTGAGGCTGCTGAGGGAAAATAAGCAGAGGAGGGAGAAAAGTGCTGTGGCCTGTTTAGTAAATCAACACTATGATTATAAACATTTTGTCTCTACTACCTTAGTGCCTCCCTTGTGGTAAACATAGTTCTTGATTGAGAGATGTAGATAGGTATTCTGAGTATATCCACACAAACTGAATTCAGAGATTCACAATCACTAGGTAAACAGGGCATGATCTTCTGCCTACTCTTGTATCTTCTAATCCACAAAAAGGAAAATGCTATATGGATACATTTTCAAGGCTAGTCATCTCCTAGGGAAGGATTCACTTTTAACCACCTACATAAAGCACCCTGATTGTTGAGATTTTTCAACTGATTACAGATCTTTAGCTGGTTCATACAACCTTTAAATAAAAATAGTTCCTCATCAAATCAGTAGTTCAGATTTTTTACACTGATGTTAGAAGAAACTTTGTTCTGAGAAATTTAATTTTCTGACCATCTTTTTACTACAATGTGTTTTTAACTTAAAAAGTTTTAAGTCAAAACAATAAGCAAATGTCTTTCAACAACACATAAATGCAAGAGCCTTGTTTTTTGTTTTGATGTATTTTTATTATTTCTAACATTTAGGGAGACCCCTTCTATAAAAGTGTACAAGTATGTAACCACACATATAAAAACAACAGTAAAATACAATGCAAATTAGAAAAACTACAGCAGGGGTGTCAAACTCAAGGCCCGTGGGCTGGATGTAGCTTGTCATGTGGTCGAATCCAGCCCGCAGGGCTGTCCTGGTCTACCAAATGCAAAGAGTAAACGTGCCAGCAGATTGGGAGTGGTGTCTAACCACGCCCACCCAGTTGGCCACACCTACCCAATCAGCCATGCCCCCCCCGAAGGTCAACCACAGCCTGATGCGGCCCCCAATGAAATTGAGTTTGACACCCCTGAACTACAGTAATCTAGCAGCCTTTTGGGTTATGATATACATCATTTTTTGGTAACAAATTGCCTCTTAAATGTAAATAAAGTGACATTCTTGTTTTGCAGTGTAGTACAGGAGTGTCAAACTAATGGGCCGGATGCATCACGCACTGGCCATGCCCACCCGTTTTAGCAAAGGAAAAACATGATACGTCACGTGACGTGTTGTGAGTTTGACACCCCGGTGTAGCTCTCGAGATTCTTCATAACTACATCTACACAGTTGGTTACAATAAAAATGAATTAGAGAAATTCAATCTAAATTAAGTTCAAGCTGTATTACCCAAAAGGCATAGAATGTAATCTACAGCAGATTACAATAGAACAATTGTTTGCCTCACATATCCTGATGCAAACCCCATCCTTACATATTTGTATTAACAGTCTAATGCAAGCATGTAAGTTGTAAACTTTGTATCGTATCATGGCACATGACCAGTCCTTTGGCCCTTCATGGATGCTTGTGATTAGAACCATAGTTTACTTCAGATTTATCTTCAGTTTCTTCTTTTAAAAGATGCTTCATATTCTATTAACTCTATATTCTCATGTGAAGTTTTAAGTCACCCTTTTTTTCCCACCTGGTGAATCTTTTAACACTTTTTTGCTCCTTGATCTGTTGCCACAATCCAATCAATTTTGGGGGCAACCCTGTACTCTTTGCCTTTTACAATAGGTCTGCTGTTAATGCCCGAAAGCAGGGGTGTCAAACTCAATTTTATTGAGGGCTGCATCAGGGTTGTGTTTTACCTCGGGGCTGGGATGGGCATGGCCAGTTCGATGTCACTTGTGTAGAGGGCACCTGTGGTTGCCCAAGCACTCTTGCCAATGAAAACAGGTTTCCAATGGCCTCCTGCAACCCTCTGCCAGTGAAAATGGAGATTGGGAGGGCCACATCCGTTTTCACTGCTAGAGGATCGCAGGAGGCCATGGCAGCTCGGGACCCTGTTTTCACTGGCAGAAGCACCGTGGCCAGTCCTTTGCTGTTTCTGGAACCGGTCCCTGGGCCTTCAGTTTAATACCCCTGCTTTAAAGATTTGTTTCTTTGTACCTATGGTAGCTTTGATGTATCTGAATGCAGCTAAAATGTAGCTTATTCAATAGAGCGTAATCCATGATGTGTGAACACAATTGTCAAATTTGTTTTGGCAGATTTTCTGATTGTCTTCCATATTTTTATTTTTGAATGGAAATGTCTTTTATAGTCTTTCACTACACTGATTTGATGTACCTTTTGAACAACTGTGGTGTATATTTTAGTTGATCTTATGGTTTTACATTATTTTTATGCATCTTGGACAATTGGTTCTTTTGATTCTCCAAATTTCCTTTTATCTAGTTCCTTCCTCTCATTCCATCATCCACTTCTGAAAATGAATATGATTGTGCACAAGTTTCTTGCATCTTACATCTAAAGTTGATCTTGATGGCATCAAAGTCACATTTCCCAATCAAATGTAAATCTGTCAACATCATGTATAAATATGAAGCATAACCACAATAGAAGTAATTTATATTGCCTATTATTTCAAAGCATTCTCTTCTCAAGATTGCTTTGTGTATTTTGAATAATTTTTTGAGACTGGTTGTGTCATAGAGAAAGGTGTACTCATAAACAACAGCAACAAAAGCTTTTTAATTGTACGAATGGCTGACAATCAACTGTTGTGTGCAAGAATATGTTTCCATCTCAGAGGAAATAAATTTCAAATATTATTAACAAATAGGAGGCATTCATCACTCTAATAGGCACTTTATAAATAAAATGGTAGTATAACAGCCTTCCCAATGTGTTTATGGTTTAGAAAAACATCTACCTGATCAAAAATTGCATAGGACAAGATATAATCAGTCTAACTCTTCTGAATACAATAGAAAACTTTGTTAATCCAGCCAAAATATATAAATTGAGTGATAAAAAGCAGACATAATTTTAAAGCAAACACTTGGTGAGCCATCTCTTTAGGTGTAAACAGAAAAGTAAGCCAGTATTCTTTACATGACATCAGCTTTCAAGTTCAGGGAATAACAATTTCATGTCTATCTCTTATACCAGAGTTCCCCAATCTTTTCAGATTGGTGGCCCAGAGCAGGGGGAGGGGATAAAGGGAATGATTTTGTGGGAGGGGCAGGCACATGTGTGTGTGTGCATAGCACCTGTGATGTTTGTGGCGACGCTCGCGCAAGTGGGGCTGCAGGCACTGATGCTTGTGTGATGGGCACAGCCTACGATGAGGCTCACACAAGAGTGCCCACGAGGCTCGTAAAACTGGGTGCTCACACAACGAGGCTTGTGTGAGTGGGGCCATTTGTACATGCACTGGCTGGCCCCTCACATGGCCCAGTGGCAATTAGGTTGTGGGCCGCAGACCACAGGTTGGGGACCCTGAAACAATAAATGCATATATTCAAACTACATTCTCAATTTAGCATTTAAACATCTAGTCAAACTAGCCAAACAATAAATGCAACAATAGCAAATGATTTTTCTTACCTTAGACATATCCTTTTGTTAAATATCAGATAAATCAGTGTAGAACTGATAAGACAGTTTCTTAGAGACACCTTTTTCAAGGCTATGTTGCATTCAGTGTTAACTATGTTATTAGCATCTAGGTACAGAGAAATAGCTTTCAAACTCAGGGTACACAAAACTAAATCTAATATATTTTTTTCTCCATAAAACACAGAAAGTGCATAAATGCAGAGAGATACAGAAATCTTGAGCAAAGCAGCTTTAGATTAAAATCACATTAAAAGTTTTTTGAGAGGCAGAGGTCTAAGTGTTCATTGATTTTGGTTTCCAAAACTTCAGATTGACAGACAGGGCAACATACATTTCTATTTTGGTCACTAGTGGATGTTTCTGAGATTGCCGGTTTGGCTGCACTATTCACAGCAGAACTAGTCTCCTTGAGTTCTCCTTTCTTTAAAAAATAGTTGACAAACGTAACTGAATCTTCCATTCTGGATCGTTTTGCTGGGCCACCAGTCTGGGTGTTGCTGTTTCTCTGAGATGGTGACTGGGATCTTGGAGTCAATGTAGCTGATTTAGAAATTGTGTTTTCTGGAGTCCCTTTGTGAAGTATATCTCTTAGAGTCTTTGTAGAATCTGATTCTGACCTTTTTCCACCCAAAGAAATATTTTTAATTGGTGAGCCATTAACATTTGTATAAACCTTACTGTTAGCAACTGAAAATCTAGGAAATGTGATACTAGAAGCAGAGCTGTTTTCAGGACTGCTTTGAGAAAACAAAGAGGAAACAGTTGTGCAGGAAACATTTTGCTCAAATTTGATTTCATTTTTAGGATTTGACCTAGATGAATCAGCAGATGAATGATACTGTGACTGGAGCAGTTGTCTGCTCTTAATGCTTGGACTTACAGCTCCCTCTAATGATGATTCACTTCTTTTTCCTCCAAGGATATATCCTTTCCCACTAAAAGGTATTATGCTCTGTATGCTGCTTCCATGAGCTTTTCCTAAAATTAAACCAGAAGTTCTTTTAGTTCAAATAAACATTCAGCTATTACAAATGCTTTTTACTCAATATATTTACATGTACTGATGAATGCCCATTGCAAAATGAACTTAGTGGATTTATTGGGAGGGAGGGAGAGAAAGCTTGAAATGTTTCCAGAATATTTTGATGTATCAGTCATAAAATTGCATTTGTAGAGAATTCTGCAAAATCAATGAGGATTATGAGCACAAGCAACTAAATTTTAATTTACATGGATGTTTTTTTCTATTTTTATTTTAGAGAAGCATTCCAGGGCTGGGCTTAAAACATTTTAGCAACAGGTTCTCTGCCCGGTTGCTGGGTGGGCATGGCCATGGCCTAGTCAGCCTCCAGCACCATGGCCAAGGGGAGGGCATTTTTGCCCTTCCCGGGCTCTGAAGGCTCTCTGGAAACCAGAAACGGGCTTGTTTCCGGTCTTCCTGAACTTCTGGAAGGCCTGTTTTTCACCTTCCCCGAGTCTCTGTGGGCGTGCTGCATGCACTTACCTGCATCCAAAACAGGCCACATGGAGACTCCTGGGAGGGGAGTGGTGGGCAGGGCCAGCCAGGGGATTTGGGGGTTCTCAAAACTGTGCAGAATCTTAGCTAGAGGATCTCCCGAACCCCTGCAAAACCCCAAGCAGCCCACCCCTGAAGCAGTCTTATATAGTGGTTAAAACACAAGACTAAAAACCATGAATCCCACCTTAGGCATGAAGCCAGCTGGGTGACTTTAGGCCTATTTCTCTCTCAGATCTAAGAAGAAAACAATGGCAAAGCATTTCTGAAAATAATGCCAAGAAAACTACAAGGATTTGTCCAGGCAGTTACCAGGAATCAAGATTGACTTTAAGGCATACATGCACACAAAAGCCTTAAAACAATTTAAGGATTCTGGGATGGTAAACCATTTCACTAGTTGGAGTTGAGGAATTGAGAAAGTCTCTTATGGAAAACTTCATTCTGTTCCAACTGCTTTTAGGATCTGAATCACTCATTCAAATTAATCTCAAATCACCCTCATCTAGAAAATCAATATTCAGTGTTTTTTGCTTTTATACTGAACACAATTCTATTTACCTGAAAATATGAATCAGCAGTATTGAGAAAAAAATTAAGTAGCTTTCTAATTACTCTTTTCATTTAGATTTACAGAATTTAGTTACATAGTTGGTAAATAACAAAAGGTACATACGTGAACCATCATCTAGGATTTTTGCTTGATCATCGTTCTTCTTGCATTTCTTGGAGCTGTTGTCGGGCTCTCTGACCTTGGTATATGTTCCCCCACAGCTCTTTTGGTGCTCTGCCCACCAATAGTCATTGGCAGATGGCGCCCTATTCATTACACGTTTTACATAGCCATAATAAGGCTTCCTATTTCGACATGGCCCATTACACCGCCACCAGTGCTGACGATAGAAATCCACCTCATCATGAAATTCATGATAGATCTGAAATTAATCCAAAGAGGGAAAACTGTACAATACAACTTTCATTTTATATAAATACATATACATCTATCATGCTACTATATTCCCTTTCAGGGTAAGCAGTAATTCAGATATTCAGAGTGCAGAAAAGAAGTGAGAAACAGTAAATCAAACAAAGATATAAGAGGGTCTGACCACTCCATCCAATGTTCCACTTTCTCTATGTGTACTCACTCTTCCTTTTTATGTTTGTTTTCCAAACCAATTACATGCATTTTTTTAACGTAAGGAAACTATTTCAATATACTTTTATACTACTGATGCAATGTTGGTCCATATAAATTAATCACCCATTCATTCCTGACCTTAATCTATTGTCCAGAAGACTAATTTTCCCACTCTCACTACTTTTTTTGTTTTTCCTATATACCCAACTCCTTACTTTCACATGGCTAACATGGACAAAAGTACATTGTTGAATACAGCTATTTTTCACTTCTTCAACATTCATTCCTTTTTATAGAATATATGTGTTTCTACAGACATTTGCATGTATTACATGTCTATCCATTTTCCCATTTTCAGTAAACATTTATGAACATACACAATCTTGCTCTAGTTTTTCAGCATTTATATACAACTAGCCATTATTTCAACTATTTCAACTGTCCAACAAAGATGTCTTTATCTTTGATTTTCAGCTCCAACCCCTTGCTGCCACATACAGTCTGTTTAACGTTGATAGATACAATTCTTTATTGGCCAAGTGTGATTGGACACATAAGAAATTTGTCTTGGTGCAAATGCTCTCAGTATACATAAAAGAAAAGATAGATTCGTCAAGAGTAACATACATCACTCAAGTTCTCATACAAGAAAAATATATTGTTACTACCTTGATATGACCAACCAACAACTAACTTTTGTATATGGATTAATAATCATATTCTTCCCATTGTTAGGCAGAATCAGTTTTCACGCTTGTTTGAAACAACTCACATAGACAAACAATTAACCAAGCTACATTCAGATATTTTTTCCAATTACTCCACCTATTTATGTTATGTTACCATTTTTTTAAACTTTCACCTTTTTTCCCTTGGGCACTAATCCAAAGAAAAAAAATCAAGTGTAAAATTTCATTTTATGTAATTTATAGTATTTGTTTCATTTCAACATGTTACTATTATATCCAGAGTTTTTACATTTACACATATTGCTATTATACCCAACAAATATGTGAAATATTCTTCCATTCAGATTTATTGATCTTCTAACACTTTATATAAGCTTCATGCTTTTTTTTCTCTACGGTTCCATTTTCACTCATTTTTTCAATTATTTTTTTAGATACACTCAGATTAATCTACACAGAGCGTATTTTCTGTTCATTATAGCTTAATGTTTTCAGTTGAATGAGTTGTCCTCAACCCAAAAGATAAAATTACATGTGCTAATAATAGAACTATGAGGATTGGCTGAAAATATCAACTCTGCTAGAGGATACCATCCTGTTATGAACTGGCTTGCCATCTCATCATGCAGTCTCTTATTCTGTGCTTGAAGAATGAAAATGAGTCTATATATCACAAAAAGCCTTTACCGTAATATTGGCTCCTGTTAAGCGATTTATCCGGTGCATATGTTTGCAGAATTCTGGACCGTGGGACTCACGATCCTTGTCGTTATTAGTAACAAACAACAGGGCATGAATCATTTCATGTAGGAGAGTCTGAAATTGATAAGATTACTTAAGTATCCATTTTCTAACAAAGACAATTGCATATCCATATTTTGGAAAGAGATTCATCAATTTCAGTTTATGTTCCCTATGGTAAGAAAAATATGAACTGATTTTTGAAATGTGGTGCTGACAATTCAGGTTTGTACAAATGTACTTGACTTACAATGAGAATTTGTAAAACTGTTGGTATTTTGCATTTATTCCAGTTATGTAAAACTGTCTGTAGTTACCAAGCAAATAGATCTATTGAACTTTTTTTGACCCATTAATGACCTAAGCCAAAGAACTTAAGAAAGTTAGTTTGCTTCTCTCTCACAAAACAGTCATGGAGGAAAGAACAGATCTCATTAAAGCCAAGACATGTCTTGGCTAACTGGCCATGGACCAGAGAATCTCTGTCCTCATAATAATAGAATTTCATATCTCCTTGTTTGGAATCCAATAATTAAGAGAAGCCCTTGGCCAAAGTAACTATTATGCTATAATGAGAAAGAAAAAGTCTGAGAAGTAAACCATATATTTTGAATACATGACATTTCTTATCCCAAGTAAAATATTATAGATTAGAAATAAGGCACATATAGCTACATTGGAGCTCCCTGGTATTTTTATAATACAGAACTCATTGTTTCTTCTATCTTTGTGGAATTAAAACATTGTCTTTAAAGCAAATGAGTTTTCGTACTTCCTAGGAAAAAGTACTTTATTACATACATATAGTACTGAACTTTGGCAACCACAGAGCACTAAGGCATCAATCAAAGTGCTCTATTCTACCTGGCTATTCATATGATTACCTGCCACATTTAGATATCTTATTATTATTCTTATATTATAAAGCATATTTCAAGATCTGATTTGTTATTGACAAAATATATTCCTCAGTTTATACATGCATTCAACCATGTTAGGCTGCAAGAAATTTGTAGAAAGAATTCCATCTTGCAATACCTCCACGAGATCCTTCCTTGGCCGTAATTTTAAAAGTGGTTCACTTAGTCGGATGGAGCACATTCCACCATGACCTTCATAGCAGCAAACTCCAGCGCACCTAGAAGGCAAAGCAGAAGCTATCCATTTTTGTTCCCCAAGAGCAAAAATCCACCAAAGCAGAATGTTATCCATTGTGATCTCCCAGTTTTCTATGGTAGCAAGAGAACAATTGTTTAAGAAACAGAAATAGAAGAGTATTTAATCTCAATCTGAAATATATATATATAAGTTTTCGCGGGTACTAACATGAGTGCAGTTCATCTTCCTTCGGGTATTATCCCACGTCATTGTAGTGCTTTTAAAGTTGTAGCAACTGTCACCCATCATTGCAAACCTGTTCATGGAAGAATTTGAATCCAGAGCCCTAGCTAATGCCACCCACAAACCCAAACTATGGCTAAGATACATCGATGACACATTTGTGATTTGGCCCCATGGAAAAGAAAACCTAAACGATTTTCTAACACACCTAAACAGCACACACCCCAAAATCAAGTTCACCATGGAAACGGAAATAAACAAACAACTACCATTCCTAGATGTACTAATCTACAAAAGAACAGATGGCACACTGGGAAACACCATATACCAGAAGAAAACACACACCAACCGCTACCTCAACGCCCAATCCCACCACCACCCAGCACAGATAAACTCCGTGGCCAAAACACTAATTACCAGAACCAAGCGCCTGGCAGACAAGACACATATAAAGACTGAACTATGCACCCTGACTGAAGTATTGACAGCCGATGGCTTCCACAAAAAAAAAAAAATCACCAGCTTGATCCACAAAAACACACCAACACATAACAGAGACCTAGAAGATCAACAGACCTATGGAACAGCTGTCCTGCCATACATAAGAGGTAATACAGACAAAATCAGTAAGATAATACACAGGCATCACATCAAGACTGCCTTCAAAACAGACAAAAAAATAGCAGCCATCCTTAAAAACCCCAAAGACAAAATTGACCTGGAAAACCAAGGCATATACGAAATTCCCTGTACATCATGCCCGGCCACATACATTGGACAGACCAATAGAAGAATAAGTACCCGCCTGGATGAACACAAAAATGCAGTAAAAAAGCTGGAACACACCTCCTCACTAGTCCAACACATGAAAACCACAGGTCACAACATCAACTTCAATGGCACCAAAACCCTAGCCACTACAGAAAGCCCCAGCCACAGAATCATCAGAGAAGCCATAGAGATTGAAAAAAGACCTGACAGCATGAATAGAAGAGATGATTCCTCCAGACTGTCAATCATTTGGAAGCCTGCACTCTCAAATAGAAAGATCTCCACGCCACAAGCCAGGCAAACACCTGGGCACAAACAGACTCCCTCTGATGCCGCCAGCTCAAACACACCCCAATCAGGCACCCAGATGAAACCTGAAGCCAAGCTGCACTGAAAGCCTCCAACACAAGAACAGAGTGTTGCCAGCCAATCAAAGCCACAAAACAGAAGAAACCAGAAACACCAATCAATCAAACTCCAAGTCCAGTGAACACAGACCCAGGCTCCTAGCCAATCAGAATAGACCGGCCTCGAATTTGAAACCAGAAGCTGTGAGACCCACATCCATACAGAAGCCTGAGGATGGCAGATGAGATTCTGCTGAAACTGTTGCTACAACTTTAAAAAGCACTACAATGACGTGGGATAATACCCGAAGGAAGCTGAATTTTTCTGACTGGTTTGTGGTAGCTCAAAATCCCGAGATTTTGATCATCAGACCAGTATATGCGTCTGATTATACTTGCAAGGTGTGCTTTTTTGGCTGACTAGGAAAGCTTACCAGGATCAGCTCTGACGATCAGAACGAAACAGCAAGGTTAAGCCATCAAACCATCATCAGACTACATTTTATCAATTCTTAATGGGTAGATGTGGTATTTTATTTTTTTAAGGTGGGAGCAGCTCTAAAGGCACCTTTCTTGACACCTGAAGCCCGCGGAGCAGCCTTTCTTCCCGATATTCTCTGCACTCCCATTCCCAGGACTGCAAGCAGCAGGGAACTCTAGGAGCGGTAGCGCCACCAAGCCTGGAAGGCGTCCGTTTACGGATGCCTGTCTCCTTCCTCCCTCCCTCCCTCCCTCCCTGGCTCTTCCTTCGGCGTACAGGGTCATGCGCGGGCTCCATTTTACTTCCACCGCCGCCAGGCGTCCCCAGAAAAGGGTCTCGTTGAACTGCAGAAAGAGGCCTCGGACGTCGGGGTTGGGGTCCAGCAACTCCCAGGCATCGTCCATCAGCGAGAATGGCCGCGGAGGATCCGAGGAGATCGACTGAAGCCGCACCTCCTCGTCCTCCGCTTCCCACTCCTCCTGCAACTGCAGGGCCAGCAAAAGGTCCTCGTCCATCGTTCCTCCAAGAAGCGAGACACCAAACCGCCCGCAGCCACCGTTCCCCGGCCGGAAGCGGCTTTGCCAGAACCTGGCGCATGCGCTAAGCCCCATTCTTGACGCTGCAAAGCGCTTGCGCACCTCTGCGAACGTCCGGAGGTGGAGCCTGCTCGGCGAGACACATTTGTGCTCATGCGCGAAACGGAGAGCGACTTTGTCGCCGTTCCGTGACGTTTGACGTTTCACGTTTCCCTCAGGCTCTTCTCGCCTGAAGATCGTCCGGAGCGGCTCTCTTTCCGGCGCAGACGCTCTTTCGTTTCCGCTCTTTTGTGTCTCCCGCTGCTCCGGCTCAGACATGGCGGTGTCTCTGGGGGAGGTGGCCGCAGTCGGTGGCGCTAGCCGTCTGCGACGGCAACTGGAGTCCGGGAGTTACGCGGCGGAAGAATACGTGAAGCAACTGTCCCAGCAGTCGGATGGCGACCGGGACCTGCAAGAGCATCGGCAGCGCATTCAGGCGCTGAGCGAGGAGACGGCGCAGAGCCTCAAGCGCAACGTCTACCAGAACTACCGGCAGTTCATCGAGACGGCCCGCGAGATCAGCTACCTAGAGAGCGAGATGTACCAGCTCAGCCACATCCTCACCGAGCAGAAAGGCATCATGGAAACCGTCACCCAGGCCCTGTTGCTGCAGGCCAATGTCGGCGAGCGGGAAGACCCGGCTGTCGCGGGAGCCCGGCGAGCTGCAGCTGCCGCCACCGACCCTCACACGAACCCTTTCCTGCCGCTCTCGGCCAACAAGGACGCCTCGGCCAATGAGGAAGGCCGACAGCGAACTCTCACCACCCTCCTGGAGAAAGTGGAGGGCTGTCGAGACCTGCTGGAGAGCCCTGGCAAGTACCTGGTGTACAACGGGGACCTGGTGGAGTACGATGCTGACCACATGGGGCAGATCCAGAAAGTCCACGCTTTCCTGATGAACGACTGCCTGCTGGTGGCCGCGTGGCTGCCCAACCGGCGGGGCATGTACCGTTACGATGCCCTCTACCCACTCGATGGGCTGGCTGTGGTTAATGTCAAGGACAACCCCCCCATGAAGGATATGTTCAAGTTGCTGATGTTCCCCGAAAGTCGCATCTTCCAAGCCGAGAATGCCAAGATCAAGAAAGAGTGGTTGGAAGTGCTGGACGAGGCCAAAAGAAACCGAGTTCTCAGTGAGAAACGGAGGCTGGAGCAGGAGGTCCCAACACGGGCTCTCCCGATGCCTGCTGAGACTACTAATCCGTTTGACGTAGACGAGGAGGAAGAGGAAGCGGAGGAGGAAGACAAGGCAACGCCGGAAGAAGAAACGGTGGATCTGTCTTTAGAATGGATTCAGGAACTGCCGGAAGACTTGGATGTCTGCATTGCTCAGAGAGACTTTGAAGGGGCGGTTGATTTGTTAGATAAGCTGAAGGAATATCTGAGTGACAAACCTGTGACCCAGGTGGTTAGAGAGTTGCGAGCTAAGGTGGATGAAAGGGTCCGACAGCTCACTGAGGTCCTTGTGTTTGAATTGTCTCCGGATAGGTCTCTCCGAGGAGGACCCAGAGCTACCCGGCGAGCTGTTTCTCAGCTCATTCGCTTGGGCCAGTCAACAAAGGCATGTGAACTTTTCTTGAAAAATAGGGAAGCTGCTGTTCACACAGCCATCCGTCAGTTGCGCATTGAGGGTGCCACCTTGCTGTACATTCACAAACTTTGTCACGTCTTCTTCACCAGCCTGTTAGAGACCGCAAGAGAGTTTGAGACAGACTTTGCTGGAAACAGCGGGTGTTACTCAGCTTTTGTGGTCTGGGCCAGGTCTACCATGCGGATGTTTGTAGATGCATTTAGCAAACAGGTGTTTGATAGTAAGGAGAGTTTATCTACTGCGGCTGAATGTGTAAAGGTAAGTAAAGAGGGAATGGAGTAAAAACCTTTAAAAAGTCTGTCATTGCATCTCTGTGGGAGAGATATTTGGGCAGTGTTTTGGAATGTGGTGGCTGCTCAGCTCTAAATCCTTCTCCCATCTTGTCACATCAATGGCATGGAGTTTCTGTTGGGGCCTTCTAATGCAGATATACACATAGGCATAACACGGGAGAGCAGAAATGCACATACAGCCATCTTGTTTGTTACACAAAACAAAATGCCTATGACCAATTGGTATAAAAGGTCTGGAAGACAGCAACATTTTCATTTCCAGTTCTGCTAGCAGTAAACAGACTCACCTTCTTAGTAGTTGAAAAATACAGGTTAGTCATATGCACTGCCTCTGCAGTGCAGCTATAGGTCTTAACCACAGATCCTGTCTTACCTGAAAAAGCACATTTTGCTTGATAGAACAAAGGATGAGCCTCTGTATAACCTAATGTTGCTTTTTTAGTGTCCAAAACAAGATACAAGCTCATACCATCTGCTGTTAGTTTTTAACTATCTTTTATCTGTGAAAAGACTGAAATGGAATAGACTACTCTTTTCTGTTAAACTGAATGGTGGGAGTAATAGAAATGAAACTTGTCTTTTATCCAGTTTTATTTCACGTTAGCATTAGCATAAACATTAGGGATATTTAAATTACTGGAGAATAAAATTCTTTTAAATGTATGAAATAAGTTTCAGTTACATGTTTTAAATTAATATGGTTACTGCAGACTTGTTATTTTTACTTAAATTTTAACATAAACAGTATTACGTGGATTAGATCTGTATTGTCTTTAACATTAGGTGGGACAATAAAAGCCTTAAACTGTTCATAGATTCCATTCTTCCTGTCACAGGTTAAATTTGTAAGAAATAATGCATCTTGAAGTGGAGTCAGGCAATGTCTAATCATATTTATTGAATGGCACAAAGCCTTTTCTTTTTTTTTTTGAAAATTTTATTTGGGTTTTCACAAAAACAAAATACAAATAAAACATCTTTTTTGAAAATAGCATGGTCCCAGGTTATCACTTTTTCATACAGACACCAAACTCAATTTCATGCTCATTTTTATATTCTATTCCGTATCTTATTACCGTTTGATATTTTCTACATAGTTTTTCCCCTCTTTTAATTTTCTCAACTTTATTTTAATTATCTCAATTCAAATCATTATATTTATACTTTTGTCTGTCCTGTTTCAATTTCATATTATCTTTTCTTATTAAACAAATTTTTTCCTGTAGTTACCAATTGGAATGTGATACCTTTATATCTTTTAATTTTATCCATTCAAACTCTTATTTAAGCTTCAATGTATACCTTTAAGATTATAGCATTCAATATAATACATAACTTCCAGTTGAATTCTGCTTGGTACATTCTTAAAATACACACAATATTCTTAAAAAGAATATGTGTATATATATATATGTGTGTGTGTGTGTGTGTGTGTGTGTGTGTGTTTTCTTAGGCTTTCGCGGGTACTTACATGTGTGCTGTTTAGCTTCCTTCGGGTATTATCCCACGTCATTGTAGTTCTGTTAAAGTTGTAGCGACGTTTCAGCAGAATCTCATCTGCCATCCTCAGGCTTCTGTATTGAGTTAGTTCCTGGTTTCAAATTTGAGGCTGGTCCATTCTGATTGGCTGGGAGCCTGGATCTGTGTTCATTGGACTTGGAGTTTGATTGATTGGTGTTTCTGGTTTCTTCTGTCTGTTTTGTGGCTTTGATTGGCTGGCAACCCTCTGTTCTTGTGTTGGAGGCTTTCAGTGCAGCTTGGCTTCGTGTGAAGGGACGGCTGCTCTTCATTAGCAAGCTGGGTTTCACCTGGGTGCCTGGTGGGGGGGTGT